>OV815272.1:40555882-41755882 GCA_929108145.2 Limnephilus rhombicus | reverse complement strand
ATGGCGTTCAAACCAGGTCATTTTAACAATTTTTGGAATCTAACTCCTGTAAGAAGTAACTTATCAAAAAAAACAAAACACACCGACACACTAGTGGTCGATATCCATATTACATTAAAAAAATTTGCACTAGTGTCAAAATCCAGAGAGGAAATTGAGGAATACAATTGTATGGACAAAACAATGCCTGGTTTCCTCTTAAAGTTCCCAATAAACACAACAATAAGCAGCTGTTTAAATTCCTTCTTGAATTATTTAATAACAACTAATAAATAACATCCCCTCCCCTCCATACACAAGCATAGCTTTTATGGGTTACATTTAAAAAAAAATTGTATAGATACAATATTATGAAAGTGAAATGAATTTACAGTAGAATTCGTATATAACGACTTACCGTTATAGCGGCTTACCGTTTTTAGCGATGACAATGTAAACTCAAGTTAGGAACTAGGAAAATATATCCGTTTAGTACGACTCCATTTTAAGCGACCTATTTTAATGATAATTCGTCCGGTTAGAATTGCATGCAGTGTTTTGTTTACAAAACCTACTTTTTTTTTTTACATGAGCTCCACACAGGAGGCCCTGAGGAAAATAATTTCCCTCAGGGCCTATGTCATCTGTAGGGATGCTGTGTGTAGGGTTTTTTAGGGAAAGGAAGGAGAGGAGAGTTCTGGGAAGGAAAAGGGTTTAAGGGGTGGGTAGGAATCTCGGGTTCAGTGTATCCTGGTCATCCGCCTCCAAGACCTAGACAAACCTCACCCCATGAACCCGGGCACCCCTGCTATATCACCAAATGTAGCGAACCACTTGGGGTGACTTATGGCAGAGGTGTTGGTTATCCAATAAAGGTTCCCGGGGCGGCGGTACCCATTCCCGCCTCCCTACACACCAATACCTCGACGCAATCATATACAACACCTATCTTTATTAGCACGCGTAAATCACATTCAGTGTTTATCATCTGTTGAATGAGTTCCGTGAAGCAAAAGTGTTTTTCAATTGAAGAAAAAAGTGCTATATTACACCATTTAGAAGCCGGTGAATCAAATATAACCCTCGTGAAGGAGTTCGGCGTGTATCACGTAAAAACAAGCTTAAATTATCCAACCATTTGTGCGTCGTCCAGTTAGTACGACAAAGTATCACCGGCCTCTTGAGGGTCATTATATCCGGATTCTACTGTATATGTAATACAAAAGTACTCAGTCATCAATATTTTTATATTTTTGTACAAATAAATTTCTTGAAAAAAAAACAATATTACCTACCTCAATCCACTGTCTCGAACGTGTCGTTGATGACGTATTGCACATCTCACTAGGTGTGAAATGCCTGTGTTGAGATGGCAATTTACAGAGTGGTATATACAGTTTGTCAAATAAGAGTAGAAAATATATGAGGGCGACACTGTTGATCAAATAGCAATACTAAACACATAACTCATGGTGTTAAAGTAAAGCTGTGTAACCTACATTTTTATAAAAAATTAAAAAGGCATAATGATGGAAAAACTATTTTTTCATTGCAGTATAGATACCCGCCGATCTCAAAATTAGAATTGCGTATATTATTATTATACCTTTGCAATTTTGTGTTAACATAATGAAGAATAACTATAATGTAATAAAATATAAAGCACAGAAATTGCTCACATTTATTTAATACTAGATAAAGATAATTTTAAATCTGAATATATTTAACTCATTCAGATCTAAAAGTAGTGTAACTAAACTCACCATTAGTGATTCTTCCTTTCTATCTATTGTTAAATTCAAATTTATGCTAAATTAAATTAAAGCAAATCGGGGGGGGTTCGGAGAAAATCACGAAATATTTATTTTTCGTGATAATATTCTGAAAATTTCAAAATACTTTGTACTAAAAAAATACACGTGATTTGGAGGGGGGGGGGGGGGGGGGGTTATGTATCTAAAAAGATAAATGGGACCTCTTAAAAAAAAAAAATTATGTTTTAAGTTCCGTTTTTTCGGTGATTGTTTTTTTTATTTGGAATTCAGTTTTTAATTCTGTGGTGAGTGTATTTGTACTTTTAAATTATTATTTCACATAGCAAAAAGTGTTTTATTTGGAAAAGCACAGTATTTTAAGTACATTTACCAAGTTCCGATATCTTTCCAATTAATTAATCATATTAATTTTAATTACAGCATATTAATTAATCATATTAATTTTTATAACAGGATTAGTGTTACACAATCAAGTAGCTACGTAGGTAATGGGGTACATGCAGTATATGTAATATAGTGTTTTCAATGCATTTAATATATGTAAAAAAAATAACTAAACTCGAATATCGTACTTAAAATCCCCCCAAAAAATTATTAAATTAATTAATTCACTTTTAAAGTTGTATGAAAATTCAAATACCAAAAACGAGTCATGATTGACTGACTACATTGTGACGTCACAACGCACCCACCGAGTCCCACGTGAAGTTTTTATTGTTCTAGTTGCTGGTTTGAATAAGTTTGAAAGTCATAACCGTTTAGTTACGCATCTTAAACCCATTCGTTTGTATAAAACATATATTGTAAATACATATCATGACAGACAGTGGTTTTCTACAAGGACAATCTGATAATTTGCCAAAAATCAATGCGATTATGATGGCAGTTTTTTAATGCACCTTTTCATCGCACGACACCGCTTTTTATACATAATAACATCATTTGGGATGTTTATAAATAGTTTGTTTGGTGTTTAAGATGTTGTAGTGTACACTTTAGTACAATACAGTATTTATAAACGGTATTAACGGACATTTTCTTCGAAAAACAAATGATCAACTGAAGACTGGTTACTGAATTACGACAAATGTCAGCTGTCAAGAAGTGCGAAGTGACGTCACAAGACAAAACCGCGCGAAGAAGGCGTTTTAGCCCGAATTTGAAATGTGAATATTCAAAACGTTGTTGAAGGACTATTCCTATCGTAAAAAAAATATTTTTTGTATATTAATATTGTAATTTATATATTTATATATTTTTATTGTAATTTTTTTCTCTAATTTTTGGTAAAAAAACAAAAAAAAAGTGATTGTACCCTATTGCGTAAATGTGAAATTATAGGGAAATTTCACCTCGAAATCTAGGGAAATAATTTTTTTGGGCAGAACATCCCTGCTTTGTTGTTTATCTGTTAGATGTTAAGATGCTAAAACTATGTATCCTGTGAACATTTTTTAACTGGATTCTTGACATTTGCGTACTTCTCAATGCTAATTTTATAATTATAAAACATTCTAAACAATAAATAAAAACTCAAAATCAGATTAAAACGATTCTAGTAAAAAATAACAAAGGATGGAGACAATAATAATCACAACGATGCAATTAGATTATTAGATTAGGTGAAATAAACGAAGGTCAGAAAATGCTGAAAATAGTCACAATAGGGCAATTTATTTTGAATGGATAAAAAAATGGTAAGTATGGCAGAACTAGGGTTTACCATCTGTGTCTGGAATATCAATCCAACGAATGACTCCATAGAACACTTGGTGTGGCTCCAATACCACTTCTACCAGAGAGCCAATGCCGAGGTCAGACGGGTATGGCTCCGTTCCTGGAAGAGATATAGAAGGCGATTCGGTCTGATGGATGTCATAATGTGTGGAGTTCTTCTGCTCACTGCCACTAGTGCTCGGTATAACTAAAAAAATAATAACAATTAAGCAATTAGTTGTTTCAAGGCTCTGTTGTTGCTGTTTGGAAATACACTTTTATTACTCATTCATTACTTGGAGAACTCGGCTTAATGTTAACCTCTTTTTGTCCAAACTCCAGAACAAAGACAGGAATATTGTCGAGGGAAGCATTTTCATCGCAATTTGAATAATAATCCATGATTATATTTTGCGATATCTGTTTCCCTATGCATTGCTCCATGTCAACTATGTGAGACTTCCTATTTATAAACTCCACTATCTACTGACAGACTTCATGTGTATGGCCAAAAATAGATTTTGTTCCCTGGCTTGCCAGAAGTTGAATTTAATACATTATAGTATCTTAACTGAATTTAGTATGCAGGACTTGACTTACCCATCTGTGTTTTTATTCCCGACGGGCTTTGTTTGTATCCCGAATCGAAATAAATATTTTTGTTCACCATGACATAATTGTTATCAATTTTTTTCCTTTCCAGCGTTTTCTTATTGTCATGAACGATGTGGGACAGCAAATTCAGAGATTTTACTCTTTCATTAGAGCGAGCTATATGGTTATGGTCTTGAAAAGCAATTCTGCTCAACTCTTCAAATCTGCTGTCTGGACTAGGCTGGAAAGAGAACATAATCAATAGTAATAACGATCATTACGGCATTCATCATATTTTTAATGAACACGCATATCATCAAACCTGCACAGTATGGCTTAGCATGGAATTGGTCAAGTAACTATGAGAATCTTCCTCCATGATTATATTTTGAATCAGAGAAAAGGGTAAACGCAGTAAAATACTCTTGTTTAACAGCACAACATTTTTTAAACACAAAGACAATTATTTTAATCTACAACTGAGAGCTTATCAGCAGCAGAAGAGATAATCAGTGTTTACTTTTAATTTTTATCAAGAAATTCGTTTGATTGCAGCTGTTCGGTGTATGTATGCGTATGATTAATTTACGGTTTATATTTGGTATTGTACCTTGGCCTTTGCAAATCAACCAATATTAAAACGAGAGGTTTGAGTCATCAATAAGTGACTAATTAATTATTATTGTGCCATAAAATTTTGACATTTCCGCTCTCGTTGCAGAAAATTGTCAATATTGAAAATTGAAACAAATTATAGATGGTGGATTGGATTATTGGATATTCCTGTCCCAGTTACAAGGAACCGGTTCCTACGCTTTCATTGGAGATTGGAGCCGTCGGAACTGGTTATTTTTGGAACTGACTCCTTGTGCGGGAGAAGTAACTCACGATGGCATATTATTTTCTCATTTTTTTTATGAACTATGCAAACTTTGACGGATTTTTAAAAGTAATTTACCAATTCTTATAACAAAAAAAATACTAATTTGTTTAATGTAAAATGTAAGGGTTGTTTAAAATAATTTAATTTTATTATTTTGCCACATTTTTTTTACCATAGATGAAGTTTTGCCGGCTCTCTCCAATTTGTATATGGCCGTCTATTGTTATTTGTTGTAGGCAGTTCTCGGATTTTCAAATGCTATAATTATTAATATTCTTGAACCGATTCGTTAAATTAACTCTATCAAAATGAAACTTATAGACCAGGTTGTTCGAAGTTTCAAAGTTGCCAAGGTTTTTCGTGAAAATACTGATAAAATCAATAGCATCGACTTCTCGCCGAGTGGTGAAACTTTGATTTCCTGCAGTGAAGATGATCAAATAGTTATATACGATTGCGAGAAAGGGACTCAGATGATTACAGTGAATAGTAAAAAGTATGGAGTCGATTTAATTCATTTCACCCACGCTAAGAACACCGCTATACACAGTTCCACCAAAGTCGATGACACCATCAGGTACCTGTCGCTTCACGACAATAAATACATTCGATACTTCCCAGGGCATACCAAGAAGGTAGTGACGCTATGTTTATCACCTGTGGAAGACACATTCTTGTCCGGGTCTCTCGACAAGACACTCCGTCTGTGGGACTTAAGATCGCCAAACTGTCAAGGCCTCATGCACCTGTCGGGGAGGCCCGTGGCGGCCTACGACCCCGAAGGACTCATTTTTGCCGCCGGAGTTAACTCCGAGAGTATCAAACTATACGACTTGCGATCATTTGACAAGGGGCCATTCTTGACTTTTAAATTGAATCAAGAAAAGGAATGTGACTGGACAGGCCTCAAGTTCTCCAAGGACGGAAAGACAATGCTTATTAGCACAAATGGATCTATCATCAGGCTGGTTGATGCTTTCCACGGAACCCCTCTCCAAACCTTTACCGGACATCTGAATAACAAAGGCATCCCTATTGAAGCTTCCTTCAGCCCCGACTCCCAATTCATCTTCAGTGGCTCCACGGACGGGCGCGTTCACGTGTGGAACGCCGATACTGGTTATAAAGTTTGCGTGTTGAATGGAGATCATCCAGCCCCCATCCAGTGTGTTCAGTTCAACCCCAAGTTTATGATGCTGGCTTCAGCCTGCACCAATATGGCTTTTTGGCTTCCAACAATCGAGGATGTGTGAAACAACAAATGTATGCTAGAAAATGTACTCACTGATGTGCCCACCATTTTGAAGGACTATTCAACAGAACTATCGGTGAATCGTTATCCCAACTTATTGGTATTGGATTCTACTTGGTCAAGTGGTTGACATGCGAATTGCTGTCACTTTTCACGAGTGCGGCTGTCACACAGCTTTATTATTTTGACTGAGTTGTTTGCAACTTAACCTCGAAGGCACTGGATTATAATGGTTAGATTGTCTTCTTTCTTGACGAGTGTAAAAAGTGTTGAACAATTGACATACGCATACTTCGCAGGGATTCCAATTATCATACATTCATTTTCTTTAGTAATGATCGCATATTGCTTTTGAGGTCATTTTTATATGGTTTTTATTTTAATCTTATTTTATAACATAGAAAATATCTCGAGGCTATTGCATTTGACATGAAATATAATTAATAGTTTAAGATCATCATGTCGTCATATTTTTAAAGGTGTCCATGGAAATAAATAACATACTTTTAGCATACTTACATATTCTAATTGTATTATTACTTCAAATGTAGAGAATTTTGGCCCTTCATCATGACATTTGGTGTGACAATCTCTTCTGTGACATTCTCTTTAATTGTAAAATTATTGCTTTAATGACTTTATTGTGTTATTGGGCGACGAATAAGCTTACTGATTCAAATGTATCCATAAAAACTTTTAACCTTTGGAATACCGAGCTCCCGCAAGACCTAATACGTGTGGTATCCACAGTGTGCCGAGGGTGAAAAGAATGTATTAATGTCATATAATATGGATAAGCTGGCGCTCAACGGATACAAATTTTTCATGTCCAGTATCTACTTTTGGCACTTGAGAATTAAGGCATGTGAACTCATGGCCTACTTACTGTGCATTAAATAATATAGAATCGTGAATATCTATTTGGCGTTCGGCTTAATAGGTTTTGCTAAAAATGTCATTGCTATTTTTCAATCTCTTATGACTTTTTCTACCAAATGTCACAAGAAATTTAACTTGGATTCCTTAATTTATTTGAAATATTGAAAAATTGCCGCCACTGATTTTGCAAGTGTTGCTGTTAAATGGATTTTAGAAGTAGAGAAACAGAATTTTCTGAACAGTTATTTTATATATTGTACATTTTTAATTTTTGTTTATTATTATTTTGATGGCACAGGTGAGAAAATCCCTGTTGTGTTTTCATGACCTGATCACCATAGTGAAATAATTTTTTTTTATATTGTTTTGTGTGGAGTTTCACTTTGTAGACATTTGATATGTGTAACGGGTTTGCTGCCTCAAAATTTTAAGGATGTAAACAAACTAAACCCAAATAGTCCATATTGGCGGCAAACAAGTTAACGGGGGGACTATAATGGCGAACAGATGAGGGATTCCAGATTTAAAATGCTGTTTCAATTTATTTCAATTATTCTTTTTCCACAATATATATTTTTTAAATCACTACAAAATAAGTTTTTCAGTAGTAAACAAATTACAAGATTTTCCTATTTTACCGAGTAATTTCTAAAGCCTATCACAGTGTCAGGAACCATCCCAGGCTGATGGGAGATAAGAATATCTGTATTATTGTATGTGTTAGTATGCGTAAAATTAAGTTTTCAATACACATAACATAAAAAGAAAAAATCACTGAGTGGAATACAGCAAATGATTTTAATTTATAAGTTAAAATTTATTTAAATTATTATACAGTAGAATTCAAATATAACGACTTCGCTTATAACTGCTTACCATTTTTATCGACGACATTTTAAACTCAAGTTTCACAGTTATGTACTAGGAAAATATATCCATTTAGTACGACTCTGTTTTAAGCGACCAACTGCTTAAAGTGACCTATTTTAATGATAATTCGTCTGGTTAGAACGACGCGCAGTGTTTTGTTTACAAAACCTACGCATCAACACCTTTTATCATATGTTGTGACTAGGTAAGCTCAACACAACGACTTCGATGAAGCGAAAGTGTTTTTAATTGAAGAAAAAATTGCTTCGTTACGCCGTTTAGAAGCAGGTGAATCAAATGTAACCCTCGCGAAAGAGTTCGGTGTGTCTCATGTAAAAACAAGCTTAAATTATCGCCGGCCCCGCATCGTTAGACAAAGTATTGCCGGCCCCTTGAGGGTCGTTGTATCCGGATTCTACTGTATATAAAATATTTCGTTATTCATCTCTTTACAGTTATGGAAATTTCTTTACAGTTACTTGGAAGACATATCATTCTACAATTTCTTCATTTATGTGGTTTTTCTATGGATTTGGCTAACTAAAATAATTCACAGTTTTTTTTTGTATATTATATTATGCTCGTAATTATTGTCTGGCACAGAAGGGTATGTTCATTAATTTTTCCTACCAGAGGGAAGCAGTTGGTGTTTCTAAACATCATTACAATCTTGTCGGATATTCTGGCTTACGTATTAAGATTCTTATAATTAATTACTTACATGTATGGTCATGACTGTTTTAGCTGTAATTCTATAACTGATTGTATTTCATTGTAGATTATAGAATAAGGTCCAGTAGAAGATGATTCATCCTCTCTTAAACGGATTAGTACCGTTTTTATTCAAATTCGTTGATGCTGATAATTTTCATAGATTTAATAACAATTTATATGTTTTATGTATTCAACAGTAGGTATTTCTTCTGTGCTAGGGTAGTTAATGAAATGTGTATGTACTTAGATATTGGTGTTGAAGTTTGTTGTCTTCAGTTGAACTGCAAACCATTGATGTGAAAGTGCTTTGGATAGCATTGCGCTCTCCATATCGATCGTCAAGTTGGTTAGTCAGATATCTCTGAAAAATCAAATTTTGATTTGAGTATGCAGTTATATGTAAAATTGTACCCCCGTATCTGGTACAATACTGAGATTATTCATAAACACCACCAAATCAATTATAATGCAGAAAAAAATGTAGTGAATTAAACAAAATGTTGATGTTTTCTGAGTCACTAGCAGGATATTTCAAAATAGCATACTAATGTACCGAATTGTTATGCCGTATTATTTTATAGCATGTTTATTATGTAAAACACAGGCACGTGTAAATAATAATTGATTTATGGCGAGAATTTGAATATTGTTTTCTTCATTATCTCAAAACTTAGGACAGGTTGTTTCAATTGAATGAACAATTCATCAAATTTCGAAGTTAATTTTCAAGTTTTTGAAAGTCCTATTCAAGTTGTGTTATTATTTTAGTTTTATGAAGCAACTGGCCTATAATCAATATACATATATTATAAAAGAAAGTGTGCAATGTGCGTGCCGCTAAAACTCAGAAACGAGTCCCGGTATGACCAAGGGAGTTATACGGTGTGGTAGCCCTCTATCCCCCATCTGTAAAGATGATTCTTATTTTTACCTGAAGGGCGTGCTTTAGAAGATATAAGGGCTGGAAGTTTCGCCCTCTAGAACAGTCCAGAACATTCGAGAGTATTCCAAAACATTCCAGAACATCCCGGAATGTTCGGGAATAGTCTGGAATGTTTGGGAACTTCCCAGATCATTGTGGAACATTCCAGAACAGTCTTGAATGTTCTGAAACATTGTGGATCATTCAAATCCTTTTTTGTATGGGTGGGACTAGCCGTTGGTAGGGGTATATAAAGCAAGATCCGTTGTGGGTTCGAATGTCAGTTCAATCTCATATCAACTCCCTGAGCGAAGCCGGGTACCCCAGCTAGTGATATAATAACAGAACTTGATTGGAATTTTGAAATTTGATGAATTGTTCGAATTCTTTGAAACAACGTACGATCGATATGTTGTATACGGCTGAAGATGAAAGACAGTGCTGAATAATGAAGATCTTATTGTATTTTTCTATTTCCAGATTTTTTTTTAATCAATAACCGTCCAATGTTGTAAGGATGGTTTAGTTGTATTTCTTTTTAGTATAAGTCTGTACATTAAAGTTTAAGAATAATTATTATGTTGTACATATTTTATATTCAAACTAATGTATTAGGATATATTGAAAGTGTAGTTGTTAAACAGTGAAATATATTTTAGTATAAAATACACATTTATTTTTATTTATTTTTTATATGAATACCTGACAAGATTCCCAGTTGCTCCCATCTGGAGCCAGTGAGACTATGGCAACCCCAATTGGGGTATGTTGTGAGGCAGAAGGTAGTGGTGAGGGGAAGGAGAGGAAAGGGGAAGGTGGGGAAGTACCTGGCTATTCAGATCTGGTCACCAAACATGGCTAACGCCTAATTATTATTTTTAATTGATAAACTAATGTTTAAGAAAAGATTTTTATGCATAGCGCAAAGGGTAACAATTATTGTAAGCAATAATTATCAGCCTGAAACACTCATCTACATTGAAAAAATCTTCTGAGAAAAGATACATTCCACCAACGGGACTTGAACCCATGTCCTTCTGATTGCCGGTCAGGTGCTCTACCACTGAGCTATGTCGACTTATCTAATACCCGCCAAATAATTCAATATATACTAGTGTTTCATTCAACAATTACTGCTTATTACATTTTTCCACCTGAAAACAACAACAAACAACGGATTTGTGTAAATTGGTTGAAACATAACAATAATTGTTAGAAGCGTTGGAAAAAGCCTGGGAGCTTTCATCAAAAACACTGCCTTATCCCTTTGAGATATAACAAAACAATGCAAGGTGGGATATTCCCTTTTATAGATCTACAAAAAGTCTGCGATGGCATATATCTATATTTGACGGATAGCTTATTATACCCATTCTATCTTCTAAAAAAATGGTCAAGTAGGTACAATGCGGTAATTGAAAAGTTAGTAGATACAGTATTAATCCGATAAGGATTAGTTGATAAAACTTAAATACGTTAGTTACCTCAAGCATTTCATGCACATTATTATAACCTTTCGCACCATCTCTACGTATTATAAATTAAAGTCCTCCGCGGCGTCTGTCGGTCTGTCTCTCTGTCTCTTCGCGATAAATTCAAAGATGGCAGTGGTTATAAAGGTTGGATAACCATCCAGTAGATGGCGTTGTGTTTAGTTAGCCACGGCAATGCATGGCCGGGTCAGCTGGTATAATGATAAAAAAAGTTTGCGTATGTAAAATTTTATTATTTATTTGTAAGAAAATCGTTTAATGAAAAAAAGGTGTGCTGAAGTTTTGACCAACCACAATTGTTACAAAGCGCCCGTAAAACGATTAATTTTAAAAAAAAATTCGAAGATTTTTTTATTGATTCGTGTAGAGCAGTGGTTCCCAACCTTTTTCTGACCCGGGACCACTTGTATGTTTATTTTTTCGACAGGGACCACAAGGGGGGGGGGGGGGGGGGCGTGACACCACACCACGTTATCCGCCCTCTCCAAGCAGTTGTGGTCAGTGGCGTAGGCTAGCATGGGTGGCACCCGAGACAGATAGCACAATGGGAGGGGCGTAATGAGATACAATAATGATAAACTGAACGTTGTACCGATTTATTTTATTCAGACTTCTCGACCAGGGACCGCTCGCGCGCTGGCTCGTTTATTGACCGGTGGACCATCGCGGACCATCTTCTAGCCTCTTGCGGACCACTAGTTGGGAAACCCTGGTGTAGAATCTGTCAAAAAAGAGTAGAAAATATAAAAAATTGAACTACAAAATTTGTAGGCTGGCAACACCAATTTACCTGTCAAATATTCTTTTAAAGTGCAATCACACTAAAAATGCAGAACACTGTATACGCATTAAAAAATACATATTTTTGTTCCTAAAAAAAAAATCGAGGAAGCACTGTTGTTGAGGTACCTACTTAATGACATAAATTTGGTTAAATTGTGTTCTACAAAGTGATTGGCTTCCATTTAATTTAACATAAATTTGAATTTTACAGTAAGAAGAAAGGAAGAATAATTAATGGTGAGTTTAGTTACACTACTTTTAGATCTGAATGAGTTAAATATATTCAGATCTAAAATTAGAGACATGATCTAAAGCCTGGACAACGCTAGTAGGTACTTAAGCTAATAATAAATGGGTGAAATGCAGATCCCGCCAATGTGGGGGATTTTAATAAAAATGCACTTTCTAGATGAGAAAAGTGTGGAAAAGTTGAATAAAAAAGAAATTAAGGTGCGCTTGGCAAAATTGAGGGAGATACAGCCGTTTAAAGAATGAATAAAATGACACTTCGTGAACTTATACTACGCCATTTTGTTACTATTATGTTGGTATCTCAGACTTGCTATTCGAAGGTTGATACGATTGTAGCCAACTTCGTGTGATATATAATAAGGCGCGTAATTATGAAAAACAGAATTAATAATGGTCACACACCATGTTACACAAACCTGGCGTAGCCGCGAAACTACTTGAAAACTGGGATGTTTTTCTTGCGTTGACGCGAGTAGGCGTTATAAAGGGGCACAAACCATGTTACATAAACCATGTTACACAAACCTAGCGTAGCCGCTAAACTATTTGAAAACTGGGATGTTTTTCTTGCGTTGACGCGAGTAGGCGTTATAAAGGGGCACAAACCATGTTACACAAACCATGTTTAGCGTAGTCTTAGGTTAGGTTATTTTAATTTGGAAGGTGATAAACAGTTTAAAAAATCGTTTAAAAAAAGTCTGCTAGAAAAATTTCATAATTACGCGTCTCATCTATCACATGAAGTCGGCTACAATCGTATCAACCGGTTCTATAGTCGGCTATATCATCAATGATGTTGGCGCAAGCGATTCTGACCTTGTTTTCATACAAATTCTGTACATAGAAGGGTCAAAATCGCAGACAAACTTTTTTATTTCGAAATATTTTTTTCGCGCATGCGCAAAAGCTGCGCGCAAATGAGCGTGTCCGGCCAAAATAGCAAGTCTGAGATACCAACACAATAGTAACAAAATGGCGTAGTTTAAGTTCACGAAGTGTCATTTTATTCATTCTTTAAACGGCTGTATCTCCCTCAATTTTGCCAAGCGCACCTTAATTTCTTTTTTATTCAACTTTTCCACACTTTTCTCATCTAGAAAGTGCATTTTTATTAAAATCCCCCACATTGGCGGATCTGCATTCCTCCCTAATAAATAAATGTGAGCAATTTCTATAGTGTGCTATGTATTTTATTACAATATCGTTATTCTTCATTATGTTAACATAAAATTGTAAAGATATAATAATAATATACCTAAATGCAATTCTAACTTGAGATCAGTGGAATGAAAAAATGTTTTTTTTACTTTTATGACTTTTTAATTTATAATAAAAATGTAGGTTACACAGCTTCGGATTGACACCATGATTATTTTTTAGAACTGCCATATGAACGACAGTGGCGCCCTCCCATGTTTTCTACTCTTATTTGACAGACTGTACATACCATGACTATAGAGTACACGAATCTCATAAAAAATTTGACTGAAATATATTTTTTTAAATCATAGTTTTAGCACTTGGGATCGGTCATATAACTTCGGCCCTATGGCACCAAATCGACTGAAATTTTGGATTCTTCCCAAGAGTCATTGGTCTGTGCACGAATAAATAAAATATCTTCCAATTTTTTTTTAATTCATCGTTCTACGGGCGGTTTCTAACAACAATTGTGGTTGCCCAAAACTTCGGCACTATGGGACCGAACCCACTGAAATTTTGGATTCCTACTAGGAATCATGGTTTGTACATGAATCTATCAAAAAATCCGAGAGGAGAATTAAAAAAAATCAAGGATAAACACTTGAGATGGGTCGTTTTCGCACGACATTTGATATGATAGATTCGTATACAGACCACGATTCTTAGGAAGAATCCAAAATTTCAGTCTGTTCGGTGCCATAGCGCCGAAGTTGACCGAGCCCAAGTGTTAAAACGACTTTTTTTTTAAATTCTACATTTGGCGGCTTTTATGATAGATTCGTGTACAGATCATGATTCTTAGTAAGAATCCAAAATTTCGGACGGTTCGGTGTTATATGGCCGAAGTTATGACAGACCCCTTGCGTTAAAACCACCGAACCCAAGTGCTAAAATGACCGACCCCAAGTGTTTAAACCTTTTTTTTCAATTCTTCTTTTGGCGGATTTTTTGATAGATTCGCATTCAACCTTAGTAGGAATCCAAAATTTCAGTCGGTTCGGACTCATAGTGCCGAAGTTTTGGCCAACAACAATTGTTGTTACAAAGCACCCGTAAAACGAAGAATTAATAAAAAACATTTAGAAGATTTTTTATTGATTCGTGTACAGATCAATAATTCTTAGGAAGAATCCAAAATATCAGACGGTTTGGTGCCATAGGGCCGAAGTTATATGACCGACCCCTGGTGCTAAAACAATGATTTAAAAATAGTTCTTTTTGGCAGATTTTTTGATAGTTTCGGGTACAGACCATGATTAAAAATCTATAATTTCAGTCGGTTCGGAGCCATAGGGCCGAAGTTAAGACCGACCCCAAGTGTTAAAACGTTGCTTTTTTAAATTCTTCTTTTGGCGGCTTTTACGATAGATTCGTGTACAGATCATGATTCTTAGTAAGAATCCAAAATTTCAGACTGTTCGGTGTGATAGGGCCGAAGTTATGACCGACCCCAGGGGTTAAAACCACCGAACCCAAGTGCTAAAACGACCGACCCCAAGTATTAAAACTTAGATTTTTTTTAAATATTCTAAATTTGGCGGCGTTTATGATTGATTCATGTGCAGATCATATTTCTTAGTAAGAATCGAAAATTTCAGACGGCTCGGTGTTATAGGGCCGAAGTTATGACAGACCCCATGTGTTAAAACCACCGAACCCAAGTGCTAAAATGACAGACCCCAAGTGTTAAAACCTTTTTTTTTCCAATTCTGCTTTTGCGGATTTTTTGATAGATTCGCTATCAAACCTTAGTAGGAATCCAAAATTTCAGTCGGTTCGAACCCATAGGGTCGATGTTTTGGCAAACAACAATTGTTGTTACAAACCACCCGTAAAACGAAGAGTTAATAAAAAACATTTAGAAGATTTTTTTATTGATTCGTGTACAGATCAATAATTCTTAGGAAGAATCCAAAATAGCAGTCGGTTTGGTGCCATAGGGCCGAAGTTATATGAACGTCCCCAAGTGCTAAAACAATGATTTAAAAATAATTCTTTTTTGCAGATTTTTTGATAGTTTCGGGTACAGACCATGAGTAAAATTCTTTAATTTCAATCAGTTCCGAGCCATAAGGCCGAAGTTTAGACCGACCCCAAGTGTTAAAACGATGATTTTTTATAAAATTCTTCTTTTGGCGGCTTTTACGATAGATTCGTGTGTACAGAGCATGATTCTTAGTAAGAATCCAAAATTTCAGACTGCTTGGAATGATAGGGCCGAAGTTATGACCGACCACATGTGTTAAAACCAACGAACCCAAGTGCTAAAATGACGGACCCCAAGTGTTTAAACCTTTTTTTTTCAATTCTTCTTTTGCGGATTTTTTGATAGATTCGCTTTCAAACCTAACGTGTACAGAAAGGTAAGAATCCAAAATTTCAGACGGTTCGGACCCATAGTGCCGAAGTTTTGGCCAACAACAATTGTTGTTACAACAATTGTTACCCGTAAAACGAAGAATTAATAAAAAAACATTTAGAACATTTTATTTATTGATTCGTGTACAGATTAATAATTCTTAGGAAGAATCCAAAATATCAGTCGGTTTGGTGCCATAGGGCCGAAGTTATAGGAACGACCCCAAGTGCTAAAACAATGATTTAAAAATAATTCTTTTTGGCAGATTTTTTGATAGTTTCGGGTACAGACCATGTGTAAAAATCTATAATTTCAGTCGGTTCGGAGCCATTAGCCAGAGTTTAGACCGACCCCAAGTGTTAAAGCGATGATTTTTTTTAAATTCATCTTTTGGCGGCTTTTATGATAGATTCGTATACAGACCACGATTCTTAGGAAGAACCCAAAATTTCAGTCTGTTCGGTGCCATAGCGCCGAAGTTGACCGAGCCCAAGTGTTAAAACGATTTTTTTTTTAAATTCTACATTTGGCGGCTTTTATGATAGATTCGTGTACAGATCATGATTCTTAGTAAGAATCCAAAATTTCGGACGGTTCGGTGTTATATGGCCGAAGTTATGACAGACCCCTTGCGTTAAAACCACCGACTAAAATGACCGACCCCAAGTGTTTAAACCTTTTTTTTCAATTCTTCTTTTGGCGGATTTTTTGATAGATTCGCATTCAACCTTAGTAGGAATCCAAAATTTCAGTCGGTTCGGACCCATAGTGCCGAAGTTTTGGCCAACAACAATTGTTGTTACAAAGCACCCGTAAAACGAAGAATTAATAAAAAAAACATTTAGAAGATTTTTTATTGATTCGTGTACAGATCAATAATTCTTAGGAAGAATGCAAAATATCAGACGGTTTGGTGCCATATGGGTGCCAACTTCGGCCCTATGACACCAAATCGACTGAAATTTTGGATTCTTCCCAAGAGTCATTGGTCTGTGCACGAATAAATAAAATATCTTCCAATTTTTTTTTAATTCATCGTTCTACGGGCGGTTTCTAACAACAATTGTGGTTGGCCAAAACTTCGGCACTATGGGACCGAACCCACTGAAATTTTGGATTCCTACTAAGAATCATGGTTTCCACATGAATCTATCAAAAATCCGAGAGGAGAATTAAAAAAAAATCAAGGATAAACACTTGAGATGGGTCGTTTTCGCACGACATTTGATATGATAGATTCGTATACAGACCACGATTCTTAGGAAGAATCCAAAATATCAGTCGGTTTGGTGCCATAGGGCCGAAGTTATATGACCGACCCCAAGTGCTAAAACAATGATTTAAAAATAATTATTTTTGGCAGATTTTTTGATAGTTTCGGGTACAGACCATGAGTAAAAATCTATAATTTCAGTCGGTTCGGAGCAAAATGGCCGAAGTTAAGACCGATCCCATGTGTTAAAACCACCGAACCCAAGTGCTAAAATGACAGACCCCAAGTGTATAAACCTTTTTTTTCCAATTCTTTTTTTGCGGATTTTTTTTTATAGATTCAATTTAAACATTAGTAGGAATCCAAATTTTCAGTCGGTTCGGACCCCTAGTGCCGAAGTTTTGGCCAACAACAATTGTTGTTACAAACCACCCGTAAAACGAAGAATTAATAAAAAAAACATTTAGAACATTTTATTAATTGATTCGTGTACAGATTAATAATTCTTAGGAAGAATCCAAAATATCAGTCGGTTTGGTGCCATAGGGCCGAAGTTATATGACCGACCCCAAGTGCTAAAACAATGATTTAAAAATAATTATTTTTGGCAGATTTTTTGATAGTTTCGGGTACAGACCATGAGTAAAAATCTATAATTTCAGTCGTTTCGGAGCCATAGGGCCGAAGTTATGACAGACCCCATGTGTTAAAACCACCGAACCCAAGTGCTAAAATAACAGACCCCAAGTGTTTACACCTTTTTTTTCCAATTCTTCTTTTGCGAATATTTTTGACAGATTCGCTTTCAAACCTTAAGTAGGAATCCAAAATTTCCTTCGGTTCGGACCCATAGTGCCGAAGTTTTGGCAACAACAATTGTTGTTACAAACCACCCGTAAAACGAAGAATTAATAAAAAAACATTACGAAGATTTTTTTTATTGATTCGTGTACAGATCAATAATTCTTAGGAAGAATCCAAAATATCGGACGGTTTGGTGCCATAGCGCCGAAGTTATATGACCGACCCCAAGTGCTAAAACAATGATTTAAAAATAATTCTTTTTGGCAGATTTTCTGATAGTTTCGGGTACAGACCATGGAGTAAAAATTTATAACTTCTGTCGGTTCGGAGCAATATGGCCGAAGTTAAGACCGATCCCATGTGTTTAAACCACCGAACCCAAGTGCTAAAATGACAGACCCCAAGTGTATAAACCTTTTTTTTCCAATTCTTTTTTTGCGGATTTTTTTTTATAGATTCAATTTAAACATTAGTAGGAATCCAAATTTTCAGTCGGTTCGGACCCCTAGTGCCGAAGTTTTGGCCAACAACAATTGTTGTTACAAACCACCCGTAAAACGAAGAATTAATAAAAAAACATTAAGAAGATTTTTTTTTATTGATTCGTGTACAGATCAATAATTCTTAGGAAGAATCCAAAATATCAGTCGGTTTGGTGCCATAGGGCCGAAGTTATATGACCGACCCCAAGTGCTAAAACAATGATTTAAAAATAATTGTTTTTGGCAGATTTTTTGATAGTTTCGGGTACAGACCATGAGTAAAAAATCTATAATTTCACTCGGTTCGGAGCCATTAGCCAGAGTTTAGACCGACCCCAAGTGTTAAAACGATGATTTTTTTTTTAAATTCATCTTTTGGCGGCTTTTACGATAGATTCGTTTACGGAGCATGATTCTTAGTAAGAATCCAAAATTTCCAAAATTTGACCGACCCAGGGGTTAAAACCACCAAACCCAAGTGCTGAAACGACCGACCCCAAGTATTAAAACCTAGATTTTTTTAATGTTCTTATTTTGGCGTCTTTTATGATAGATTCGTGTACAGAAAGGTAAGAATCCAAAATTTCAGACGGTTCGGTGTTATTAGGGCCGAAGTTATGACAGACTCCATGTGTTAAAACCACCGAACCCAAGTGCTAAAACGACGGACCCCAAGTGATTAAACCTTTTTTTTCCAATTCTTCTTTTGCGGATTTTTTGATAGATTCGCTTTCAAACCGTAGTAGAAATCTAAAAATTCAGTCGGTTCGGACCCATAGTGTTGAAGTTTTGGCCAACAAAAATTGTTGGTACAAACCACTCGTAAAACGAAGAATTAATAAAAAAACATTTAGAAGATTTTTTTTATTGATTCGTATACAGATCAATAATTCATAGGAAGAATCCAAAATATTACTCGGTTTGGTGCCATAGGGCCGAAGTTATATGACCGACCCCAAGTGCTAAAACAATGATTTAAAAATAATTCTTTTTGGCAGATTTTTTGATAGTTTCGGGTACAGACCATGTAGTAAAAATTTATAACTTCTGTCGGTTCGGAGCAATATGGCCGAAGTTAAGACCGATCCCATGTGTTAAAACCACCGAACCCAAGTGCTAAAATGACAGACCCGAAGTGTATAAACCTTTTTTTTAAATTCTTTTTTTGCGGTTTTTTTTTTAAGATTCAATTTAAACATTAGTAGGAATCCAAATTTTCAGTCGGTTCGAACCCCTAGTGCCGAAGTTTTGGCCAACAACAATTGTTATTACAAACCACCCGTAAAACGAAGAATTAATAAAAACACATTTAGAACATTTTATTTATTGATTCGTGTACAGATTAATAATTCTTAGGAAGAATCTAAAATATCAGTCGGTTTGGTGCCATAGGGCCGAAGTTATATGACCGACCCCAAGTGCTAAAACAATGATTTAAAAATAATTATTTTTGGCAGATTTTTTGATAGTTTCGGGTACAGACCATGAGTAAAAATCTATAATTTCAGTCGTTTCGGAGCCATAGGGCCGAAGTTATGACAGACCCCATGTGCTAAAACCACCGAACCCAAGTGCTAAAATAACAGACCCCAAGTGTTTAAACCTTTTTTTTCCAATTCTTCTTTTGCGAATTTTTTGACAGATTCGCTTTCAAACCTTAAGTAGGAATCCAAAATTTCCTTCGGTTCGGACCCATAGTGCCGAAGTTTTGGCAACAACTATTGTTGTTACAAACCACCCGTAAAACGAAGAATTAATAAAAAACATTAACAAGATTTTTTTATTGATTCGTGTACAGATCAATAATTCTTAGGAAGAATCCAAAATATCGGTCGGTTTGGTGCCATAGCGCCGAAGTTATATGACCGACCCCAAGTGCTAAAACAATGATATAAAAATAATTGTTTTTGGCAGATTTTTTGATGGTTTCGGGTACAGACCATGAGTAAAAAATCTATAATTTCACTCGGTTCGGAGCCATTAGCCAGAGTTTAGACCGACCCCAAGTGTTAAAACGATGATTTTTTTTTAAATTCATCTTTTGGCGGCTTTTACGATAGATTCGTTTACAGAGCATGATTCTTAGTAAGAATCCAAAATTTCAGACTGCTCGATATGATAGGGCCGAAGTTATGACCGACCCCAGGGGTTAAAACCACCAAACCCAAGTGCTGAAACGACCGACCCCAAGTATTAAAACCTAGATTTTTTTAATGTTCTTATTTTGGCGGCTTTTATGATAGATTCGTGTACAGAAAGGTAAGAATCCAAAATTTCAGACGGTTCGGTGTTATTAGGGCCGAAGTTATGACAGACTCCATGTGTTAAAACCACCGAACCCAAGTGCTAAAATGACGGACCCCAAGTGTTTAAACCTTTTTTTTCCAATTCTTCTTTTGCGGATTTTTTGATAGATTGGCTTTCAAACCTTAGTAGGAATCCAAAATTTCAGTCGGTTCGAACCCATAGGGTCGAAGTTTTGGCCAACAACAATTGTTATTACAAACCACCCGTAAAACGAAGAATTAATAAAAAACATCTAGAATATTTTTTTTATTGATTGTGTACAGATCAATAATTCTTAGGAAGAATCCAAAATATCAGTCGGTTTGGTGCCATAGGGCCGAAGTTATATAACTAGGGCCGAAGTCGGTCATATGACCGACCCCAAGTGCTAAAACAATGATTTAAAAATAATTCTTTTTGGCAGATTTTTTGATAGTTTCGGGTACAGACCATGGGTAAAAATCTATAATTTCAGTCGGTTCGGAGCCATTAGCCAGAGTTTAGACCGACCCCAAGTGTTAAAACGATGATTTTTTTTTAAAATTCATCTTTTGGCGGCTTTTACGATAGATTCGTGTACAGAGCATGATTCTTAGTAAGAATCCAAAATTTCCAAAATTTGACCGACCCCAGGGGTTAAAACCACCAAACCCAAGTGCTGAAACGACCGACCCCAAGTATTAAAACCTAGATTTTTTTAATGTTCTTATTTTGGCGGCTTTTATGATAGATTCGTGTACAGAAAGGTAAGAATCCAAAATTTCAGACGGTTCGGTGTTATTAGGGCCGAAGTTATGACAGACTCCATGTGTTAAAACCACCGAACCCAAGTGCTAAAATGACGGACCCCAAGTGAATAAACCTTTTTTTTCCAATTCTTCTTTTGCGGATTTTTTGGTAGATTCGCTTTCAAACCTTAGTAGGAATCTAAAAATTCAGTCGGTTCGGACCCATAGTGTCGAAGTTTTGGCCAACAAAAATTGTTGTTACTATTGTAATGTAATTGTTGTTGTTGTTGCTAAAACAATAATTTAAAAATAATTGTTTTTGGCTGATTTTTTGATAGTTTCGGGTACAGACCATGAGTAAAAATCTATAATTTCACTCGGTTCGGGGCCATTAGCCAGAGTTTAGACCGACCCCAAGTGTTAAAACCACCGAACTCAAGTGCTAGATGACAGACCCCAAGTGTATAAACCTTTTTTTTCCAATTCTTTTTTTGCGGATTTTTTTTAAAGATTCAATTTAAACATTAGTAGGAATCCAAATTTTCAGTCGGTTCGGACCCCTAGTGCCGAAGTTTTGGCAAACAACAATTGTTATTACAAACCACCCGTAAAACGAAGAATTAATAAAAAAACATTTAGAACATTTTATTTATTGATTCGTGTACAGATTAATAATTCTTAGGAAGAATCCAAAATATCAGTCGGTTTGGTGCCATAGGGCCGAAGATATATGACCGACCCCAAGTGCTAAAACAATGATTTAAAAATGATTATTTTTTGCAGATTTTTTGATAGTTTCGGGTACAGACCATGAGTAAAAATCTATAATTTCAGTCGTTTCGGAGCCATAGGGCTGAAGCTATGACAGACCCCATGTGTTAAAACCACCGAACCCAAGTGCTAAAATAACAGACCCCGAGTGTTTAAACCTTTTTTTTCCAATTCTTCTTTTGCGGATTTTTTGGTAGATTCGCTTTCAAACCTTAGTAGGAATCTAAAAATTCAGTCGGTTCAGACCCATAGTGTCGAAGTTTTGGCCAACAAAAATTGTTGTTACAAACCACTCGTAAAACGAAGAATTAATAAAAAAACATTTAGGAGATTTTTTTTATTGATTCGTGTACAGATCAATAATTCTTAGGAAGAATCCAAAATATTACTCGGTTTGGTGCCTTAGGGCCGAAGTTATATGACCGACCCCAAGTGCTAAAACAATGATTTAAAAATAATTCTTTTTGGCAGATTTTTTGATAGTTTCGGGTATCTGTACCCGAAACTATCAAAAAACCATGGTCTGCCATGGTGTAAAAATTTATAACTTCTGTCGGTTCGGAGCAATATGGCCGAAGTTAAGACCGATCCCATGTGTTAAAACCACCGAACCCAAGTGCTAAAATGACTGACCCCAAGTGTATAAACCTTTTTTTTTGTTAATTCTTTTTTTGCGGATTTTTTTTATAGATTCAATTTAAACATTAGTAGGAATCCAAATTTTTAGTCGGTTCGGACCCCAAGTGCCGAAGTTTTGGCCAACAACAATTGTTATTACAAACCACCCGTAAAACGAAGAATTAATAAAAAAACATTTAGAACATTTTATTTATTGATTCGTGTACAGATTAATAATTCTTAGGAAGAATCCAAAATATCAGTCGGTTTGGTGCCATAGGGCCGAAGTTATATGACCGACCCCAAGTGCTAAAACAATGATTTAAAAATAATTATTTTTGGCAGATTTTTTGATAGTTTCGGGTACAGACCATGAGAAAAAATCTATAATTTCAGTCGTTTCGGAGCCATAGGGCCGAAGTTATGACAGACCCCATGTGTTAAAACCACCGAACCCAAGTGCTAAAATAACAGAACCCAAGTGTTTAAACCTTTTTTTTCCAATTCTTCTTTTGCGAATTTTTTTGACAGATTCGCTTTCAAACCTTAAGTAGGAATCCAAAATTTCCTTCGGTTCGGACCCATAGTGCCGAAGTTTTGGCAACAACAATTGTTGTTACAAGCCACCCGTAAAACGAAGAATTATTAAAAAAAACATTTAGAAGAACCCAAGTGCTAAAATGACGGACCCCAAGTGTTTAAACCTTTATTTTCCAATTCTTCTTTTGCGGATTTTTTGATAGATTCGCTTTCAAACCTTAGTAGAGGAATCCAAAATTTCAGTCGGCTCGGACCCATAGTATCGAAGTTTTGGCCAACAAAAATTGTTGTTACAAACCACCCGTAAAACGAAGAATTAATAAAAAAACATTTAGAAGAACCCAAGTGCTAAAATGACGGACCCCAAGTGTTTAAACCTTTTTTTTCCAATTCTTCTTTTGCGGATTTTTTGTAGGATTCGCTTTTAAACCTTAGTAGGAATCTAAAATTTCAGTCGGTTCGGACCCATAGTGCCGAAGTTTTGGCCAACAAAAATTGTTGTTACAAACCACCCGTAAAACGAAGAATTAATAAAAAAACATTTAGAATATTTTATTTATTGTTTCGTGTACAGATTAATAATTCTTAGGAAGAATCCAAAATATCAGTCGGCTTGGTGCCATAGGGCCTAAGTTATAGGAACGACCCCAAGTGCTAAAACAAAGATTTAAAAATAATTCTTTTTGGCAGATTTTTTGATAGTTTCGGGTACAGACCATCAGTAAAAATCTATAGTTGCAGTGGGTTCGGAGCCATAGGGCCGAAGTTAAGAACGACCCCAAGTGTTAAAACGATGATTTTTTTAAAAATTCTTCTTTTGGCGGCTTTTACAATAGATTCGCGTACAGAGCATGATTCTTAGTAAGAATGCAAAATTTCAGACTGCTCGGTATGATAGGGCCGAAGTTATGACCGACCCCAGGGGTAAAAACCACCAAACCCAAGTGCTGAAAGGACGGACCCCAAGTATCAAAACCTTGATTCTTTTAAATATTCTTCTTTTGGCGGCTTTTATGATAGATTCGTGTACAGATCATGATTTTTAGTAAGAATCCAAAATTTCAGTCGGTTCGGACCCATAGTGCCGACGTTTTGGCCAAAAACAATTGTTTTTACAAACCACCCGTAAAACGAAGAATTAATAAAAAAACATTTAAAAGATTTTTTTTATTGATTCGTGTACAGATCAATAATTCTTAGGAAAAATCCAAAATATCAGTCGGTTTGGTGCCATAGGGCCGAAGTTATATGACCGACCCCAAGTGCTAAAACAATGATTTAGAAATAATTCTTTTTGGCAGATTTTTTGATAGTTTCGGGTACAAACCATGGAGTAAAAATTTATAATTTCAGTCGGTTCGGAGCAATATGGCCGAAGTTAACACCGATCCCATGTGTTAAAACCACCGAACCCAAGTGCTAAAATGACAGACCCCAAGTGTTTTAACCTTTTTTTCCAATTCTTCTTTTGCGATTTTTTTTGATAGATTCGCTTTCAAACCTTAGTAGGAATTTAAAATTTCAGTCGGTTCGGACCCATAGTGCCGAAGTTTTGGCCAACAACAATTGTTGTTACAAACCACCCGTAAAACGAAGAATTAATAAAAAACATTTAAAAGATTTTTTTTATTGATTCGTGTACAGATCAATAATTCTTAGGAAAAATCCAAAATATCAGTCGGTTTGGTGCCATAGGGCCGAAGTTATATGACCGACCTTAAGTACTAAAACAATGATTTAAAAATAATTCTTTTTGGCAGATTTCTTGATAGTTTCGGGTACAGACCATTGGTAAAAATCTATAATTTCAGTCGGTTCGGAGCCATTAGCTAGAGTTTAGACCGACCCCAAGAGTTAAAGCGATGATTTTTTTTTAAAATTCATCTTTTGGCGGCTTTTACGATAGATTCGTGTACAGAGCATGATTCTTAGTAAGAATCCAAAATTTCAGACTGCTCGGTATGATAGGGCTGAAGTTATGACTGACCCCAGGGGTTAAAACCACCAAACCCAAGTGCTGGAACGACCGACCCCAAGTATTGAAACCTAGATTTTTTTTGATGTTCTTATTTTGGCGGCTTTTATGATAGATTCGTGTACAGAAAGGTAAGAATCCAAAATTTCAGACGGTTCGGTGTTATTAGGGCCGAAGTTATGACAGACTCCATGTGTTAAAACCACCGAACCCAAGTGCTAAAATGACGGACCCCAAGTGTTTAAACCTTTATTTTCCAATTCTTCTTTTGCGGATTTTTTGTTAGATTCGCTTTCAAACCTTAGTAGGAATCCAAAATTTCAGTCGGTTCGGACCCATAGTATCGAAGTTTTGGCCAACAAAAATTGTTGTTACAAACCACCCGTAAAACGAAGAATTAATAAAAAAACATTTAGAAGAACCCAAGTGCTAAAATGACGGACCCCAAGTGTTTAAACCTTTTTTTTCCAATTCTTCTTTTGCGGATTTTTTGATAGATTCGCTTTTAAACCTTAGTAGGAATCTAAAATTTCAGTCGGTTCGGACCCATAGTGCCGAAGTTTTGGCCAACAAAAATTGTTGTTACAAACCACCCGTTAAACGAAGAATTTATAAAAATACATTTAGAATATTTTATTTATTGTTTCGTGTACAGATTAATAATTCTTAGGAAGAATCCAAAATATCAGTCGGTTTGGTGCCATAGGGCCTAAGTTATAGGAACGACCCCAAGTGCTATAACAAAGATTTAAAAATAATTCTTTTTGGCAGATTTTTTGATAGTTTCGGGTACAGACCATCAGTAAAAATCTATAATTTCAGTGGGTTCGGAGCCATAGGGCCGAAGTTTAGACCGACCCCAAGTGTTAAAACGATGATTTTTTTAGAAATTCTTCTTTTGGCGGCTTTAACGATAGATTCGCGTACAGAGCATGATTCTTAGTAAGAATGCAAAATTTCAGACTGCTCGGTATGATAGGGCCGAAGTTATGACCGACCCCAGGGGTAAAAACCACCAAATCCATGTGCTGAAAGGACCGACCCCAAGTATCAAAACCTTGATTCTTTTAAATATTCTTCTTTTGGCGGCTTTTTCGTTAGATAGATAGATTCGTGTACAGATCATGATTTTTAGTAAGAATCCAAAATTTCAGTCGGTTCGGACCCATAGTGCCGACGTTTTGGCCAAAAACAATTGTTTTTACAAACCACCCGTAAAACGAAGAATTAATAAAAAAACATTTAAAAGATTTTTTTTATTGATTCGGGTACAGATCAATAATTCTTAGGAAAAATCCAAAATATCAGTCGGTTTGGTGCCATAGGGCCGAAGTTATATGACCGACCCCAAGTGCTAAAACAATGATTTAAAAATAATTCTTTTTGGCAGATTTTTTGATAGTTTCGGGTACAGACCATCAGTAAAAATCTATAGTTGCAGTGGGTTCGGAGCCATAGGGCCGAAGTTAAGAACGACCCCAAGTGTTAAAACGATGATTTTTTTAAAAATTCTTCTTTTGGCGGCTTTTACAATAGATTCGCGTACAGAGCATGATTCTTAGTAAGAATGCAAAATTTCAGACTGCTCGGTATGATAGGGCCGAAGTTATGACCGACCCCAGGGGTAAAAACCACCAAACCCAAGTGCTGAAAGGACGGACCCCAAGTATCAAAACCTTGATTCTTTTAAATATTCTTCTTTTGGCGGCTTTTATGATAGATTCGTGTACAGATCATGATTTTTAGTAAGAATCCAAAATTTCAGTCGGTTCGGACCCATAGTGCCGACGTTTTGGCCAAAAACAATTGTTTTTACAAACCACCCGTAAAACGAAGAATTAATAAAAAAACATTTAAAAGATTTTTTTTATTGATTCGTGTACAGATCAATAATTCTTAGGAAAAATCCAAAATATCAGTCGGTTTGGTGCCATAGGGCCGAAGTTATATGACCGACCCCAAGTGCTAAAACAATGATTTAAAAATAATTCTTTTTGGCAGATTTTTTGATAGTTTCGGGTACAAACCATGGAGTAAAAATTTATAATTTCAGTCGGTTCGGAGCAATATGGCCGAAGTTAACACCGATCCCATGTGTTAAAACCACCGAACCCAAGTGCTAAAATGACAGACCCCAAGTGTTTTAACCTTTTTTTCCAATTCTTCTTTTGCGATTTTTTTTGATAGATTCGCTTTCAAACCTTAGTAGGAATTTAAAATTTCAGTCGGTTCGGACCCATAGTGCCGAAGTTTTGGCCAACAACAATTGTTGTTACAAACCACCCGTAAAACGAAGAATTAATAAAAAACATTTAAAAGATTTTTTTTATTGATTCGTGTACAGATCAATAATTCTTAGGAAAAATCCAAAATATCAGTCGGTTTGGTGCCATAGGGCCGAAGTTATATGACCGACCTTAAGTACTAAAACAATGATTTAAAAATAATTCTTTTTGGCAGATTTCTTGATAGTTTCGGGTACAGACCATTGGTAAAAATCTATAATTTCAGTCGGTTCGGAGCCATTAGCTAGAGTTTAGACCGACCCCAAGAGTTAAAGCGATGATTTTTTTTTAAAATTCATCTTTTGGCGGCTTTTACGATAGATTCGTGTACAGAGCATGATTCTTAGTAAGAATCCAAAATTTCAGACTGCTCGGTATGATAGGGCTGAAGTTATGACTGACCCCAGGGGTTAAAACCACCAAACCCAAGTGCTGGAACGACCGACCCCAGGTATTGAAACCTAGATTTTTTTTGATGTTCTTATTTTGGCGGCTTTTATGATAGATTCGTGTACAGAAAGGTAAGAATCCAAAATTTCAGACGGTTCGGTGTTATTAGGGCCGAAGTTATGACAGACTCCATGTGTTAAAACCACCGAACCCAAGTGCTAAAATGACGGACCCCAAGTGTTTAAACCTTTATTTTCCAATTCTTCTTTTGCGGATTTTTTGATAGATTCGCTTTCAAACCTTAGTAGGAATCCAAAATTTCAGTCGGTTCGGACCCATAGTATCGAAGTTTTGGCCAACAAAAATTGTTGTTACAAACCACCCGTAAAACGAAGAATTAATAAAAAAACATTTAGAAGAACCCAAGTGCTAAAATGACGGACCCCAAGTGTTTAAACCTTTTTTTTCCAATTCTTCTTTTGCGGATTTTTTGATAGATTCGCTTTTAAACCTTAGTAGGAATCTAAAATTTCAGTCGGTTCGGACCCATAGTGCCGAAGTTTTGGCCAACAAAAATTGTTGTTACAAACCACCCGTTAAACGAAGAATTTATAAAAATACATTTAGAATATTTTATTTATTGTTTCGTGTACAGATTAATAATTCTTAGGAAGAATCCAAAATATCAGTCGGTTTGGTGCCATAGGGCCTAAGTTATAGGAACGACCCCAAGTGCTATAACAAAGATTTAAAAATAATTCTTTTTGGCAGATTTTTTGATAGTTTCGGGTACAGACCATCAGTAAAAATCTATAATTTCAGTGGGTTCGGAGCCATAGGGCCGAAGTTTAGACCGACCCCAAGTGTTAAAACGATGATTTTTTTAGAAATTCTTCTTTTGGCGGCTTTAACGATAGATTCGCGTACAGAGCATGATTCTTAGTAAGAATGCAAAATTTCAGACTGCTCGGTATGATAGGGCCGAAGTTATGACCGACCCCAGGGGTAAAAACCACCAAATCCATGTGCTGAAAGGACCGACCCCAAGTATCAAAACCTTGATTCTTTTAAATATTCTTCTTTTGGCGGCTTTTTCGTTAGATAGATAGATTCGTGTACAGATCATGATTTTTAGTAAGAATCCAAAATTTCAGTCGGTTCGGACCCATAGTGCCGACGTTTTGGCCAAAAACAATTGTTTTTACAAACCACCCGTAAAACGAAGAATTAATAAAAAAACATTTAAAAGATTTTTTTTATTGATTCGTGTACAGATCAATAATTCTTAGGAAAAATCCAAAATATCAGTCGGTTTGGTGCCATAGGGCCGAAGTTATATGACCGACCCCAAGTGCTAAAACAATGATTTAAAAATAATTCTTTTTGGCAGATTTTTTGATAGTTTCGGGTACAAACCATGGAGTAAAAATTTATAATTTCAGTCGGTTCGGAGCAATATGGCCGAAGTTAACACCGATCCCATGTGTTAAAACCACCGAACCCAAGTGCTAAAATGACAGACCCCAAGTGTTTTAACCTTTTTTTCCAATTCTTCTTTTGCGATTTTTTTTGATAGATTCGCTTTCAAACCTTAGTAGGAATTTAAAATTTCAGTCGGTTCGGACCCATAGTGCCGAAGTTTTGGCCAACAACAATTGTTGTTACAAACCACCCGTAAAACGAAGAATTAATAAAAAAACATTTAAAAGATTTTTTTTATTGATTCGTGTACAGATCAATAATTCTTAGGAAAAATCCAAAATATCAGTCGGTTTGGTGCCATAGGGCCGAAGTTATATGACCGACCTTAAGTACTAAAACAATGATTTAAAAATAATTCTTTTTGGCAGATTTCTTGATAGTTTCGGGTACAGACCATTGGTAAAAATCTATAATTTCAGTCGGTTCGGAGCCATTAGCTAGAGTTTAGACCGACCCCAAGTGTTAAAGCGATGATTTTTTTTTAAAATTCATCTTTTGGCGGCTTTTACGATAGATTCGTGTACAGAGCATGATTCTTAGTAAGAATCCAAAATTTCAGACTGCTCGGTATGATAGGGCTGAAGTTATGACTGACCCCAGGGGTTAAAACCACCAAACCCAAGTGCTGGAACGACCGACCCCAAGTATTGAAACCTAGATTTTTTTTGATGTTCTTATTTTGGCGGCTTTTATGATAGATTCGTGTACAGAAAGGTAAGAATCCAAAATTTCAGACGGTTCGGTGTTATTAGGGCCGAAGTTATGACAGACTCCATGTGTTAAAACCACCGAACCCAAGTGCTAAAATGACGGACCCCAAGTGTTTAAACCTTTATTTTCCAATTCTTCTTTTGCGGATTTTTTGATAGATTCGCTTTCAAACCTTAGTAGGAATCCAAAATTTTAGTCGGTTCGGACCCATAGTATCGAAGTTTTGGCCAACAAAAATTGTTGTTACAAACCACCCGTAAAACGAAGAATTAATAAAAAAACATTTGGAAGAACCCAAGTGCTAAAATGACGGACCCCAAGTGTTTAAACCTTTTTTTTCCAATTCTTCTTTTGCGGATTTTTTGATAGATTCGCTTTTAAACCTTAGTAGGAATCTAAAATTTCAGTCGGTTCGGACCCATAGTGCCGAAGTTTTGGCCAACAAAAATTGTTGTTACAAACCACCCGTTAAACGAAGAATTTATAAAAATACATTTAGAATATTTTATTTATTGTTTCGTGTACAGATTAATAATTCTTAGGAAGAATCCAAAATATCAGTCGGTTTGGTGCCATAGGGCCTAAGTTATAGGAACGACCCCAAGTGCTAAAACAAAGATTTAAAAATAATTCTTTTTGGCAGATTTTTTGATAGTTTCGGGTACAGACCATCAGTGAAAAATCTATAATTTCAGTGGGTTCGGAGCCATAGGGCCGAAGTTTAGACCGACCCCAAGTGTTAAAACGATGATTTTTTTAGAAATTCTTCTTTTGGCGGCTTTAACGATAGATTCGCGTACAGAGCATGATTCTTAGTAAGAATGCAAAATTTCAGACTGCTCGGTATGATAGGGCCGAAGTTATGACCGACCCCAGGGGTAAAAACCACCAAATCCATGTGCTGAAAGGACCGACCCCAAGTATCAAAACCTTGATTCTTTTAAATATTCTTCTTTTGGCGGCTTTTTCGTTAGATAGATAGATTCGTGTACAGATCATGATTTTTAGTAAGAATCCAAAATTTCAGTCGGTTCGGACCCATAGTGCCGAAGTTTTGGCCAACAACAATTGTTTTTACAAACCACCCGTAAAACGAAGAATTAATAAAAAAACATTTAAAAGATTTTTTTTATTGATTCGTGTACAGATCAATAATTCTTAGGAAAAATCCAAAATATCAGTCGGTTTGGTGCCATAGGGCCGAAGTTATATGACCGACCCCAAGTGCTAAAACAATGATTTAAAAATAATTCTTTTTGGCAGATTTTTTGATAGTTTCGGGTACAGACCATGAGTAAAAATCTATAATTTCAGTCGGTTCGGAGCCATAGGGCCGAAGTTTAGACCGACCCCAAGTGTAAAAACGATGATTTTTTTTTAAATTCTTCTGTTAGCGGCTTTTACGATAGATTCGTGTACAGATCATGATTCTTAGTAAGAATCCAAAATTGCAGACGGTTCGGTGTTATAAGGGCCGAAGTTAAGACAGAACCCATGTGTTAAAACCACCGAACCCAAGTGCTAAAATGACAGACCCCAAGTGTTTAAACCTTTTTTTTACAATTCTTCTTTTGCGAATTTTTTTGATAGATTCCTAAATTCAGTCGGTTCGGACCCATAGTGCCGAAGTTTTGGCCAACAACAATTGTTGTTACAAACCACCCGTAAAACGAAGAATTAATAAAAAAAAACATTTAGAATTTTTTTTATTGATTCGTGTACAGATCAATAATTCTTAGGAAGAATCCAAAATATCAGTAGTGTAGTGCCATAGGGTCGAAGTTATATGAACGACCCCAAGTGCTAAAACAGTTGTGGTGAAGCCAACACTCAGGCACGTACCTACTTAAGGTATGTACCTGTGCAGCACGGTGATGTCGCCGCATGGTACAACTGGGAACGGAAGACGAAGTACCTACCTACCTGCGCTGACATATTTGGAATCTCGTCGCACTTTATGGAAAGTACCGGAGCATTTACATTCCCTGTACATTAGGCGTCAGAACCATCGAGAAACGTATCGCATTCTCTCGATATTACCAGCCGAATTATTAAACCGTTACGTCCGCCGCGGCATTATTAAAGCCGGAGTAATGGTTTGGAGCCGGAGTTTGACCCAGTCAGTCGATAGAATAGCAAGCCAAACTACTTGTACCGTTATTTACAACTGTCTCGCTCCGTGTAATATTTTGAATTATTAATAAACGATCAACAGTTAATTCCAGTGTTTGCTTTACGCGTTTACGTAGCGCGTCTGATTGCTACAGTGAATACGACATACGAATTTATAACGTTTTTTTATTACGATTTAAATTATTTATAATCATTTATCTCTCAATGTCTCTTCCAATCGGATCATCGACATCGACAAATACGCCGCCAGAAGTTAACCGGGTAGCGGTAAGAATACCGCCCTTTTGTCCGAACGATCCAGAATTATGGTTTGCGATGATTGAAAGGAGTTTTGAGGCTTCAGGAGTCACGGCCGACGCTACCAAATTCGGATTCGTCCTTGGAGCCTTGGACCCTACTTATGCACAAGAAGTCCGGGACATTATTGTCAAGCCCCCTGATACCGGAGCCTACGCCCTCTTGAGAAGTGAGCTGACCAGACGCCTCAGCTCCACACAGGAAAAAAAGACAAGGAGACTTTTGGAGCACGAAGAACGGGGAGACCGTAAACCATCCCAGCTCCTCCGTCATCTGCGCACCCTCGCGGGCAGCGCCGTACCTGATGAGGTATTAAGAACTCTCTGGATGGGCAGACTTCCCCGGAGCATACAGGTTGTTTTGGCCACACAACAACAAACCTCGTTGGACGAGTTGGCGAACCTTGCAGACGCTATTGACGACTACGCCGGCAGGCCAGCAATCAATGCAGTTTCAGAGCCGACTCTTGATAAATAGCCTGATCAGCAGGTTTGAACGAATGATGCTGCCACTCTAAGAGGAACTGACCACCCTAAGACGAGAGATAGCAACGCTGCGCTCAAAAGACCGTCAATCACGGAGTATCAGTCCTCGTTGGCGGAGAAATTCCTCCCGCTCCCATTCGAGGGATCGCCAATCGGAAGGCATGTGTTGGTATCACAGCAGGTTCGGCGCTAGGGCACGTGCATGCCCTTGCAACTTTGTGCAGGAAAACGCCCCGGGCTCACACTGATGGCGACCAGCACCGGGAGCCCTACTCAAATAAGTCGCCTGTTCGTCACTGACCGGAAAACACGTACTCAGTTTCTCGTGGATACTGGCGCGGACCTCTGTGTTTTTCCGCGGCGTTTGGTTCAAGGTCGTCCAGCTAAGCAAGCTTACGAACTGGCGGCCACAAATGGCAGCACCACCGCAACTTACGGCAGCCTGACGCTCAAACTTAGGTCTACGACGCGACTTCACTTGGAGCTTCGTCATTGCTGACGTCTCCAAGCCCATCATTGGAGCGGACTTCCTGGCAAAATTTGAGTTGCTGGTAGATATCCGCAACCGACGACTGCTGGACCAAGTGACTAACCTGACAACCACAGGCAAGCGAAGCAGCAACAATATTGCTTCTATCAAGACTGTCACAGGAACGTCCCCTTTCCACAAAATTTTACAACAGTACGCTGATATAACGCGCCCTGATGGCGCCATGAAGGAAGTTCGCCATGCCACCCTTCATCACATCCGAACTACTCCAGGCCCTCCAGTTGCCGAACGACCCCGCCGCCTCGCTCCTGATAAACTCAAACGGGCCAAGAAGGAGTTTGAGACCATGGTCCGTTTAGGAATCGCCCGGCCTTCCGAGAGCTGCTGGGCATCGCCACTACACATGGTCCTCAAGAACATCCTTCTATGGTTCCCCAAGAACATTCATCCACCAATGGCAACCATGCGGTGATTATCACGGGCTGAACGCCAGAACCATTCCTGACCGATATCCTGTACGCCACATTCAGGACTTCACTCAGGCACTGAGAGGCGCCAAGATTTTCTCAACCATAGACCTTGTACGGGCTTATAATCAGATTCCGGTGGCTCCTGATGACATTCCAAAGACGGCCCCATATCTACTCCGTTCGGACTCTTCGAATTTCCAGTGATGTCTTTCGGCCTCCGTAATGCAGCTCAGACCTTCCAACGCTTCATCGATGAGATCACCAGAGGGCTGGATTTTTGTTACGCCTACATCGACGACATACTCATCGCCTCGTCAACAGAAGAGGAGCACATGACCCACCTCAAAATCTTGTTCCAGCGTCTTCAGGATTATGGTGTGGTCATTAACTGATGGAAGTATGGACGCCCTCTAGCTTTTGTTTCAGTGCACTGTCAGTTCTACCTACATTGTTTGTGCACTGTCATTTACGATCTTTTACGTTGTCTAATTATAAAATAAATAGTTCTTAAGTCTTAACTGCCCTTTCTTACATTTCATCAGGTTATGGGCCGCCCCAAGCCTGCCGTTTACAGTTATTTTTGTGTTTTGAGTGGTAATTACAAAGAAAAAATAGTGAAAACTGCGAGTATAACCTCACTTTGGTTACCGCGCTGGCGAGTGATTTTTTCTTTTCAGACATCTATTACTTACTGTTGAATGTTCAAATATAAATATGGCTGGAAATAATTCGATGATGTCGATGGAGAAGTTGACTGGTCGTGACAATTGGGCAAGTTGGAGTTTTGCGGTCAAAGCATACCTACAACATGAAGATTTATATAGTTGTATTTTGAAAGAACCAGTGGCTACAGATTCTAATTCAGTTAAACAAGACATCAAAGCCAAGTCAAAGTTAATATTATTAGTAGACCCGATTTTATAAGTACACATTCAAGAAGCCGAAAATGCAAAACAGGTATGGGAAAATTTGGCAAAGGCATTCGAAGACAGTGGATTGACTTGAAAAGTGGGTTTATTAAAAGAACTCATTAACACCAATTTAGAAAGTAGCATTTCAGTCGAAGACTACGTAAACAAAATTACGACAGCCGCGCACAAGTTAAGGAATATAAAATTCCATGTGGATGATGAGTGGTTGGGCACATTAATGCTGGCAGGTTTGTCAGAAATATATAGGCCCATGATAATGGGCTTAGAAAGTTCCGGTATAAAGAAATTACAACAGGAAGTAAAGACATCAGACACTACCGCACTTTATACAAACACAAAATAATCAGCCCAAAAGTATTAAGAAAGGCCCAAGATGTTTTAATTGTAACAATTACGGACATCTCAGTAAAAATTGTTGGCATAAGAAGACAAGTGATAATAATAAAAAAAACAGATAAAAATACAGGGTATGTTGCAGCCTTTTCAGCATCTACAACAAACGACTCTCATTCTTGGCATATTGATTCAGGGGCATCTATGGTTGGCTATCACTGGCTCACTGATATCACTCCCTCGTCTGTACCGAGCATCAGAATTGCTAATAACAAAGTATTAAAGGTTGAATTTAGTGTGTTTTATCTTAGATATATTTTTAAATTTTTATTTTCCTATGAAGTCAATCATGTTGATCACTGTAGACACTGCATAGTGTCTAGTTTGTGTGATAAACACACAAATTAAAAAATATATATATATATTTTATTTTGTGTGTTTATCTTACATATATTTTTAAATTTTTAAACTCCTACGAAGTTATTCATGTTGATCACTGTAGACTCTATGCTTATATATATATTTTTAATTTTTTTATAATTTTATTTTAACTACCACTGTTATCCACATAATATAATACCCACACACACTTTGTGGGATTTTTTTATTGTTACTTACATTTTTTGTTATTATGTATTTACCCATATGTAAATGTACCAAAAAAACTTTGCTAATAAAAAAAATAAATTAAAAAAAAGAATGCTGCGGTAATGTATGTATCAAAATAAATGCAAACAATGGCAGCACCGATTCAATACAGCTGAGGAATGTTTTATATGTACCAGAATTAAAAACAAATTTGTTGTCAGTTAGCAAAATAATTAAAGGTGGATGCAGAGTAATATTTACCGAACATGGCTGTCAAATTTGCAATCCGAGTAACAAGTTAGTTGCAAAGGCCGAATTAATTAATGACACATATCTGTTAAATACTTGTGATAATAAAAAAATATACAAGTCATGATGGCTAAGACTGATGATGATACTTATCTATGGCACCAGAGGATGGGTCACTTAAATTTCATTAGCCTTAATAAAATACCTAACTGTACAGAAGGTGTAAAGCTGTCACCAAGAACAGAAAATTCCATTTGTGTTACCTGTCTTGAAGGCAAGCAAACGAGAAAACCGTTCCCCAGTGAAGGCTCCCGTGCAACTAGCCTGCTAGAGCTTATTCACAGTGACGTGTGTGGACCTATGAAGCATACTTCAATTGGAGGGGCAAGGTATTTTGTGTAATTCATACACACCAGAGCAAAACGGCCTCAGTGAAAGAATGAATAGAACTTTAATAGAGCGAGCTAAATGCATGATTTTAAATGCTGAGTTGCAAGTCACATTCTGGGCAGAAGCGGTAGCTACAGCAGCATATATCGTGAACCGTTCTCCCACCTGTACCTTATCCGTGTGTGACGCCCTATGAAGTATGGACTGGTAAGAAACCAAATCTAAGTCACATGAGAATCTTTGAATGTCCTGCAATGGTGCATATTCCTAAAGAAAAAAGAACTAAGTGAAGTCACGTATGTTAATTTTTGTTGTAGATCCATGCGTTTACTACCGTATTTCGAATGAAAATGATATGCTTTTTATAGCAGTATATGTAGATGATATAATTTACTTATTTAATAATGAAGAAACCTCACGTATCTGTTAAAAATTGAGATACTACCAGCACCTATGGGTTGCTTGAGCAAGCTCCCAGACGTTAATATTTCAAATGGTGCGAAGCTTGGCTAGTCGCTGAGTGTTCGGTACCTGTTTTAACTACCAAGTACGTACTGTGGAGGAAGCCATTGTTTTGTAAATGCTTCCTAATGTCAAATGTATAATCGTAGATTCTTTAAATGTGTGCAGGTTTTTACATTATAAAAGTGCTAGCATCTCATTATTATCGCTTCTTCCCAACGCAAGTTTTAACAGTAAACAACTGCCAGTGTTTGGCCCGGTGTGTTGACACCGTAATATAATACATTTATAACATGTCCAAGTGAAATAAACAGTGAAGTTTTTTGCAAAGATAATTATTTTATTTAAAAGGACACCCATCAATTTTGAACATGGGCCTTACGATCCGGATTGCAATCAGAGGACTGCAATAATATAAAAAAAAAACAAGAACAGGTGCCAATTAATACAGATGACCAAAATTACAATTACCGGAATCACAAAGATGAACAAAGGAAGACTGGATTCACATCGGAAATGAGATAAGTTTTTAGTGCCTTCCCACCCATACCCATTCCTGTAACATCCATTCAGAACTCATTCGTAGTTTTTTAACAAGATTAATCCCATAAATATTGTATTGTAAAAAATAAAATCACTACCCACGTAAAGATTTTATGCAACTCATGATTCTCAATTAATGATTGAACATTAGGTTCTCAATTAATAATTGCCAGGAATATTGTCGTTGTTGTCTTTCAGGCGGGTAGCTTCTCAAATAAATAAATACGCATTGTCGGAACACATTTTATCAGGGATTAAGCTACGAAAAGGTATTTGTACACAAAATGGATAAGATCAAATCTTTAAAAGCCAAGAGAGGCGTGATTAAGGGGAAATTGACGCGTTTCGCGGATTCTATAAACTCCTTGTCCGCGATTGAAATTAAACTGAGGTACGACCGAATTAAGCCATTGTTAGATCAATTCGAATCTATACAGGACGAAATTGAAATTTTATCGGATGAGGAACTGGAAAATTCTATTCAGCGCGAGACGTTTGAAAATCAATATTTTTCAGTCCTTGCGACTGCTAAAGGGGCGATTGACTCAATTAACGAGGGTAGGGTTGAAATCAAACTTCCAACTCTCCAATTGAGAGAATTCGATGGGAATCAAAAAGATTGGGTAAATTTCGTTGAAACCTTTAAAACTTTGGTTCATAATAACAGTTCTTTGAGCAACGTCCAAAAATTCTTTTACTTACAATCTGCGCTGAAAGGGAACGCATTGAAAATAATTGCTAATCTAGAAGTTTCGGAATTAAACTACCTATCGGCTTGGGAATTGTTGCACGACAGATTTGCGAATCTCAGGGCTACCGTACATAAACATATCCAAACTCTATTTCAATTAAAGGATATGAAACATGAAGAGCCTGTAGCATTAAGGTATTTAATTGATGAAACTAATGTCAATTTGAAAGCGTTACAAAACATCGGAGTTAAAGTAGATCATTGGGATCCTTTGATTATTTACATAATTTCAAATAAATTGGATATAGCTACCCGGAGAAATTGGGAACAATATACATTGCAAGGTGAATTACCTACATTAAAGGAATTCATAAAATGTTTATCTGCTAGGGCACAAGTATTGGAGCTTATGAATGCTTCAGAGAAAAAATCTTCTAACCTACATAAAATGCAAATAGGCAACAATAATAACAAAAAAGATTCATCGGTATTCTTGGCAATAAAGGCAAACAACTGCATTTATTGTAATGATAAAGGTCATCAAATTTATTTTTGCAAAAAATTTCTAAAATTAAAATTACAGGATAGGATTGATGCTACGAAATCAATCCGGGCGTGTTTTAAATGTTTGAGGTTGGGTCATCAAGCACAGAGTTGCAAGACAAACCTAACCTGCAAAATTTGTGGCAAGTATAGCCACAATACTCTATTACACAAGGAGGTACCTCCGCCGGAGACCTCAAATATGGATGCTAATAACGAGGTTATAGTGTCGAATTTTTCTGCATCGGAAAAGGCAGAAAAAATAATATTATTGTCAACCGCCTACATAGGAATTGTGGGGGCCAACAATAAAATGTTTAAAGCTCGCGCCCTGATTGATTCTGGTGCGCAGAGTAATTTTATGAGAGCTGAATTTGCTAATAAATTAAATTTACCATGTGAATGGATAAACAAACCCGTGTCTGGGATCCATAATAATATCACACACATAAAAAAGAGAATTTCAGTGGAGATGACTTCGCTTAATACGGATTGTAAACGCGAAATATCATGTCTGATTTTACAGGAAATTACAACCAATTTACCACAAGTGACAATGGCGAAAAAAGAGTTCAAAATACTACCAGGACTGGAGCTGGCAGACCCGAACTTCAATATAGCTGCACCCATCGACATCCTGTTGGGCGCGGAGAGCTTCTGGGAAATGCTAAACAACGATAGATTGAAACTCGAGTCAGGACCAACGCTTCAACGTACGCAACTGGGATGGATTGTGTCCGGTCCTATCAACGTGTACCCCAAACAAAGGCCTGTATCAGATTTTTGCAGTTTATCTATAAATAAGTTGAGTCATCAAATAGAAAAATTTTGTAAATTGGAAGAGATTAATTCCACTAAAATTCAAACTCAAGAAGAAAAGGCTTGCGAAGCCAGTTTTGTAAGTACTCATACTAGAGAAGATGACGGTAGAAATGTTGTAAGTTTACCGCGTCGGGCATGCATTGATCAGTTGGGAAACTCATTGCTCACTGCCGAAAAAAGATTTAAAAATATAGAAAAAAAATTTGTGTCACATCCCGAGTTAAAGACACAATATGTAAAATTCATGCGTGAATATGAAGAATTGGGACACATGGAGATGTGTGACCAGTCAAAAGGGGATCGTGACTCCTATTTTTTACCGCATCACGCTGTAGTGAAAGAATCCAGCACTACTACTAAAGTGAGGGTCGTTTTTGACGGCTCCGCCAAAACCTCAAATGGAATTTCCCTCAATGAAGCCTTGATGACAGGACCTGTTATACAAAAGGATCTATATAACCAACTATTGCATTTCAGGAAACATCAAATAGTCATGACTGCCGACATCGAGAAGATGTACCGCCAGATTAACATGTGTGAAGATGACCTGGACCTACAGAAGATAGTATGGCGTGAGTCGCCACAGGATGTGCTCAAGCATTATCGTCTGAAGACTGTGACTTATGGACTGGCACCTTCCTCCTTCTTAGCCACAAGATGCTTAAAGCAAATTGGTATGGATAATAATTTAATTTTTCCTAGAGCTAGTCAGGTCATAGAAAATGACTTCTATATGGATGACTTGTTAACGGGAGCAGATGAGCTGGAATCCTGTAAAAAATTAAAATAAGAATTAATCAGCATCTTGTCATCTGCGGGGATGACATTGAGGAAGTGGAGGTCCAATGCGTTGGAATTGTCAGCCGAGTCGGGCCAAGCTAAGTGTGCCGATTCAGGCGATTCCGACAAAATTATTACTGACAATCCAAAGACTGAGAAAATATTAGGATTAACATGGAACAATGAATCTGATTACTTTTCTTATGTAATAATGAAGCCATCAGGTCCAACCGAGAGCAAACGAGAGATATTGTCTTGCATCGCATCAACCTTCGATCCATTGGGACTCCTAGGGCCGATAATAGTCATAGCCAAATTGATAATGCAAAGGCTGTGGCAGTCCAAAGCAGCATGGGATGATCAGTTACCTAATGAAATATTAGCACCTTGGAGGACCTACCTGCAAGATTTATTTCAGCTAAATGTGTTGAAAATACCAAGAAAAATTATTTGCAAGCAAGCAAAAGAGCTACAGCTACACGGTTTTTGCGATTCGTCTGAGAAGGCTTTCGGAGCCTGTATCTATATGGTGTCAATGGACCACAGCGGTAAGTGGCATTCACACTTAATAACATCCAAATCAAGGGTAGCACCATTGAAGTCTATTTCACTGCCTAAGTTGGAGCTGTGTAGTGCTGTACTACTGGCAAAATTAATGAAAACTATAAAACAAGCATTAAATATAATGAAGATCAACACATATTATTGGTGTGACTCTACGATAGCGCTGTGTTGGCTGAAAGGTCAACCTACTCGTTGGAGCACTTTCGTAGCTAATCGAGTAGCCGAAATACAAGAACTGAGTGATCTAGATCAATGGAGACACGTATCATCATCCGACAATGCAGCGGATATACTTTCAAGAGGAGCTACTGCGGATAAATTGATAAATTCTACAATATGGTGGAATGGACCAAATTGGTTGACCGACGGAGTCAACGATTGGCCTATATTGAACATTTCCTGTTCAAACCCTCCGGAGCTCAAGAGTAAAAATATTCTTTTATCTACTGATATTCAAGAATGGGAAATATTTGGAAAATTTTCCTCATTTATCAAATTGAAAAGGGTTACAGCATATGTACTGCGGTTTGTGAATAACTGCAGAAATATTAAAAGTAAAATTTCAGGTAATTTAAGTGTAGCTGAACTAGAAGCAAGTTTGAATTGTCTACTGAAATCAGCTCAGGCACATGCCTTTCAAAAAGAGTTGAAGACATTAAAAAACCAGGGAAATGTCAACAAAAATAGTAACTTAAAATCTCTTCATCCCTTTTTATGTGATGGTCTTATATATGTGGGCGGTAGATTAAATTTAGCTACACACCTATCCTACCAACAAAGACATCCAATTATATTGCCAGCTAAACATAAGCTAACCGAATTGATTATACGTCACTATCATTATGTAAACTTACACGCAGGACCTCAAGCGCTATTAGCTGAAATAAGATTAAGGTTTTGGCCTATTTTTGGGAAAAATACTGTTAAAAAGATATTACATAAGTGTATTGTGTGTTTTAGGTGTAATCCTCATATTGGTAACCAGATCATGGGAAGCTTACCGAGCGAAAGAATCACACCGAGCCGACCGTTTGCTATCACGGGAGTCGATTTTGCTGGACCGATTCCAACCAAAAGTGGGCCACTGAGGAGAGCTCCACTCGTGAAATCGTATTTATGTATTTTTGTTTGTTTTTCCACAAAGGCGGTTCACTTGGAATTAGTTTCGGATTTATCTAGCAATGCTTTTTTGAACAGTTTAAAGAGATTTATATCCCGTAGGGGAGAACCTGATAAGATCTTTTCCGATAACGCTAGCAACTTTCGGGGGGCCAGTAATAGGCTCAAGGAGCTGTATACCAGTTTGAGAGAGAACAACGACAAGATTCAAAATTATTTAGCTAACAGAGGTATTGAGTGGAGGTTCATAACCCCTCGAGCCCCTAGTCAGGGAGGGCTGTGGGAAGCTGCGGTCAAGTCAGCAAAGTTTCATTTGTATAGAGTCACTAGTAATTCTGCTTTAACCTTTGAACTTTTGTATACTTTAATTTGTCAGATTGAGGCCTGTCTAAATTCCCGTCCATTGACTTCCTTGTCTGATGACATCCACGATTACCAACCCCTCACCCCAAACCATTTCCTCATAGGCACTAAATCCTCTATCATTCCGGAGAGAGATGTCCGAGCCATACCAGACAACAGGCTGACCCAATATCAGAGAATCCATGCGCTAATGTTATCCTTTTGGTATAGATGGAAGCGAGAGTACTTGATGGAGCTACAAAAAAGGACTAAATGGCAAACCAGTAATCAACGGGCACTGCAAAAGGATGATCTGGTTATTCTGAAGGAAGATAATTTACCTCCACCATTATGGAAAATGGCGCGAGTTATATCTACACATCCCGGCGCGGATGGTGTAGTGCGAGTGGTTACCCTGAAAACCCCTCAAGGAATCTTTGTCAGGCCTATCACAAAGATATGTCTAATGCCTCTGGACCCGGAAGCTGAACCTGTGACGGACGCCCCGGACCCTTCCGTCAGTCCGGACACCCCGGACGACCATGATGAAACTTTTTAGGGTGAAAATATTTAAAAAAAAAGACCCTTTAAAGATACCAATCCCAGGAACAACATGACAACCTATAAATTGATGATTGATTGCACCCCGCGCTGTGGTGCTTATATCGTGGACTGCACCTGGAGAAGATCCTAACCAATGGACTTGAAAAAAAAAGGACAATTTTGTTGTGTTGGGTTGGGTTTTATTATAATATTATTTTGTGTTGGGTTGTGTTCTATTATAATAGTATTTTGTGTTAAGTTATTATTTAAATATGTAAAAATTTTTTGGTTAATTTAAGTTTATGTAATTAGTTTAGGTTAATCACCTTAAAATTCAACTTGTGAATGTACATTTTTAAATAATAGTATAATAAGCAGTGCAGGATTATTTAGTTTTGGCTGCTAATTTATAATAGGTAAAATTATTTGTTAGTATTTGTACGGTATTTAGAGTTAGGATTTGTGTTTTTTTTACCTTTGCCTTGATTGTCTTCCCCTGTTTTTGTTATGTTTTTTTGAAGGGTTCATAAATCGGTATAGGCGATTTAGAAACCCCGAGGCGGAAGCTATGTTAAAAATTGAGATACTACCAGCACCTATGGGTTGCTTGAGCAAGCTCCCAGACGTTAATATTTCAAATGGTGCGAAGCTTGGCTAGTCGCTGAGTGTTCGGTACCTGTTTTAACTACCAAGTACGTACTATGGAGGAAGCCATTGTTTTGTAAATGCTTCCTAATGTCAAATGTATAATCGTAGATTCTTTAAATGTGTGCAGGTTTTTACATTATAAAAGTGCTAGCATCTCATTATTATCGCTTCTTCCCAACGCAAGTTTTAACAGTAAACAACTGCCAGTGTTTGGCCCGGTGTGTTGACACCGTAATATAATACATTTATAACATGTCCAAGTGAAATAAACAGTGAAGTTTTTTGCAAAGATAATTATTTTATTTAAAAGGACACCCATCAATTTTGAACAGTATCATAAAATTGAAGTTAAAAGAAAAATTCTGCATAAAGGATTTAGGAACAGCCAAACATTGCATTGGTTTTAGAATTTCACAAGATGAAAATGTTGATGAGATCTCTATTGATCAATCCATTTACGTAAGGATGATACTTACACGATTTGGAATGAACGATTGTAAGCCAAAGTGGACTCCCGCTGATGCTAATGTTAAAATGAAGAAGGCTGAAAGTCAACAAGAAATTTTAAATAAAATTCCATATCAAGAAATAATTGGCTGCTTGTTGTACTTGTCACAGGGAACTCGTCCAGACATTACCTATGTAATAAATTCTCTGAGTAGATATAATAGTCAACCTACTAATGAACATTGGATGGCTCTGAAACGAGTCATGAAATACCTGAAAGCTACAATGAATATGAAACTGGTTTATAAACGGAATGTTAATGAAAAAATTTCAGGCTATTGCGATTCAGATTGAGCAAATGACATTGAAGATAGAAAATCCTGCACAGGATATATATTTTTATTTCAGGGTGCCGCAATAAGCTGGAATTCCAAGAAACAGCAGACCATAGCCCTTTCTACAACTGAGGCTGAATATATGGCTCTATCGTCGGCTGTTCAGGAAGCTCTTTGGTTGAAACAACTGGCAGACGAGTTTCAACCTGAACTTAAAGGTACACCTATAACCCTTTACTGTGATAATCAGAGTGCGATTAGTCTTTCAGGAAATGCTGTTTACCACGCGCGCAGTAAACATATAGACGTCCGCTATCACTTAGAGAAAGCTATCACGTGCGCGAGAAAGTTGCTGCCAAACAAATCATGGTTCAATATAGATGCACTGGAGATATGGTCGCAGATATTTTGACGAAAGCACTCCACCGACCGAAGCATGAAAACTTCACCTCATCAATGGGTTTAATTTTAAAGCGTGTGCGTTCAGGAAAGGATGATGGAAGTATGAACGCCCTCTAGCTTTTGTTTCAGTGCACTGTCAGTTCTACCTACATTGTTTGTGCACTGTCATTTACGATCTTTTACGTTGTCTAATTATAAAATAAATAGTTCTAAAGTCTTAACTGCCTTTTCTTACATTTCATCAAAATGCCAAAATGCCTGGAAAATGCCACTTTGGTTTGCCTGAGGTTAAATTCCTGGGACACCTGGTGTCTGGCGCAGGCACTACACCCCTGCCAGAAAAATTCGATGCTATTAGAAGTTACAATCGGCCAGAAACTGTAAAGGATCTCCGCCAGTTCCTCGGAGCCCTCACCTTTTATAGGAGGTTCTTGCCCAAAGCTGCAGATACTCAAGCCCCACTCAATGATTTCCTACAAGGAAATCAGAAAGGCAAGCAACCAATTCATTGGACCAAAGAGACCATGGAAGCCTTTGACAAGTGCAAGGAAGCACTTGCTCAGGCAACCCTGCTCGCTCACCCCAAGTGTGAAGCTCCACCACTCCATAGTCAGCGACGCGTCTGACACCGCAGCTAGTGCCGCGCTTCAGCAGCTCATCGAAGGTCACTGGGAGCCGTTGGGGTTCTTCTCCAAGAAATTCAGTCCAGCGGAGTGAAAATACGGCGCTTATGACAGGGAGCTTCTTCTTCTACCTCGCTGTAAAACACTTTAGACATATGGCAGGATGTTCACCATCTTCACCGACCATAAGCCTATCACCTTCGCCTTTCAGCAAAAGGCTGACAAGTGCTCACCGAGACAATTCCGTCACCTAGACTATATCAGCCAGTTCACCACCGACATTCGCCACGTGGCAGGTAAAGACAACATCGTCGCAGATGCCCTCTCCAGGGTCGAGACAGTTCACGCTCCCTTGGATTACGTAGCGCTAGCAGCTGACCAAGTGAACGACACGGAACTGGAAAAGTGCCTACAGGAAGGTTCTAACCTCCAGTTAGGAAAGGTGCGCATTCCCGGCATCGACACGCAACTCTACTGCGATTTATCGACAAATATAGCCAGACCTTTCGTCACAAAGAAATTCCGTTCTGCAGCTTTAATGCGGTCCATCAGCTGGCTCACCCAGGCATCAAGGCAACGGTCAAACTCATAACTGAATGTTATATCTGGCTGGCCATCAAAGCTGACACAAGGAAACTCGCACGCAACTGCCTCCAGTGTCAACTAAGTAAGGTGTCACGACACGTGTCAGCACCCCTTGGAACCTTTCCTAGAACTTCATCCAGATTTGAACATGTCCATATCGACATCATCATCATGCCCATGTCAGAAGGATGCCGGTACTGCCTTACATGCGTAGACCGGTTCACGAGATGGCCAGAAGCGTTCCCTATCAAGGACCAAGAAGCAGAAACAGTGGCGCGCGCATTCTACCAGGGTTGGATCACCAGGTTCGGAACCCCGCTTCGAATCACCACTGACCAAGGAAGACAATTCGAGTCTAGGCTGTTCAGGCAATTGAACTGCTTGGCAGGTACAACTCAGATTCATACCACCGCATACCACCCTGGCATGGTGGAAAGGCTACACCGCCAGCTCAAGGCAGCGATCAAATGCCACCAGAAGGAACCGCTGGACCGAAATGCTTCCCACTGTTTTAATGGGAATTAGAGCAGCCTGGAGAGACGACCTCGCTACCACCTCGGCCGAGCTGGTATACGGCGAGCCGCTCCGTTTACCAAGAGAATTCCTCGTTGCACGACCAGCAACCTGCGACAATACGAGCAACTTCCTCAAGGAACTTCGACAGCACTTCAACGAACTTCGACCGGTTGAAGGTACCCGCCATAGTGAAGGACGTCATTTCATCTTCAAAGACTTACCCACAGCGATTCACGTCTTCTTGAGGGACGACACCATTAAGAGCCCGCATCAGCAACCATACAGCGGCCCTCACCAAGTCGTCCGCCGGAATAGTAGGACCTACGTCTTACTATGCAAAGGAAAAGAATTAACCGTGAGCATTGACCGCCTCAAACCGGCTTACATCGCCAAGGAACCGAAAGAAGCCGCAACAGAGCTACCACTAACCCTTCCAAAACCAGCCATCAAACAGGATCGGACTCATACGACTACTCGTTCAGGAAGGCGTGTTCGTTTTCCCGACTACCTTAATGTCTAAACGACTCTTTTTATCGCAGCTCTTATCTGTGCTGCTGGGGGGGGGGGGGGGGGGGGGGAGTGTGTGGTGAAGCCAACACTAGGTACGTACCTACTTAAGGTATGTACCTGTGCAGCACGGTGATGTCGCCTTATGGTACAATGGGAACGGAACACGAAGAATACCTACCTACCTGCGCTGACATATTTGGAATCGCGTCCCACTTTATGGAAAGTACCGGAACATTTACATTCCCTGTACATTAGGCGTCAGAACCATCGAGAAATGTATCGTATTCTCTCGATATTACCAACCGAATTATTAAACCGTTACCTCCGCCGCGGCATTACAAAAGCCGGAGTAATGGTTTGACGCAGTCAGTCGATAGAATAGCAAGCCAAACTGCTTGTACCGTTATTTACAACTGTCTCGCTCCGTGTAATATTTTGAATTATTAATAAACGATCAACAGTTAATTCCAGTGTTTTCTTTACGCGTTTAGGTAGCGCGTCTGATTGCTACACAATGATTTAAAAATAATTCTTTTTGGAAGATTTTTTGATAGTTTCGGATACAGATCAGGAGTAAAAATCTATAATTTAAGTCGGTTCGGAGCCAAAGGGCCGAAGTTAAGACCGACCCCAAGTGTTAAAACGATGTTTTTTTTTTTAATTCTACTTTTGGCGGCTTTTACGATAGATTCGTGTACAGATCATGATTCTTAGTAAGAAACCAAAATTTTAGACGGTTCGGTGTTATTATTCGAAGTTATGACAGACTTCATGTGTTAAAACCACCGAACCCAAGTGCTAAAATGACGGACCCCAAGTGTTTAAACCTTTTTTTTCCAATTCTTCTTTTGCGGATTTTTTGATAGATTCGCTTTCAAACCTTAGTAGGAATCCAAAATTTCAGTCGGTACGGACCCATAGTGCCGAAGTTTTGGCCAACAATATTTGTTGTTACAAACCACCCGTAAAACGAAGAATTAATAAAAAAAAAACATTTAGAACATTTTTTTAATTGATTCGTGAACAGATCAATAATTCTTAGGAAGAATCCAAAATATCAGACGGTTTGGTGCCATAAGGCCGAAGTTATATGAACAACTCCAAGTGCTAAAACAATGATTTAAAAAAAAATCTTTTTGGTAGATTTTTTTATAGTTTCGGGTACAGACCATGAGTAAAAATCTATAATTTCAGTCGGTTCGGAGCCATAGGGCCGAAGTTTAGACCGACCCCAAGTGTAAAAACGATGATTTTTTTTAAAATTCTTCTGTTAGCGGCTTTTACGATAGATTCGTGTACAGATCATGATTCTTAGTAAGAATCCAAAATTGCAGACGGTTCGGTGTTATAAGGGCCGAAGTTAAGACAGAACCCATGTGTTAAAACCACCGAACCCAAGTGCTAAAATGACAGACCCCAAGTGTTTAAACCTTTTTTTTCCAATTCTTCTTTTGCGAAATTTTTTGATAGATTCGCTTTCAAACCTTAGTAGGAATCCTAAATTTCAGTCGGTTCGGACCCATAGTGCCGAAGTTTTGGCCAACAACAATTGTTGTTACAAACCACCCGTAAAACGAAGAATTAATAAAAAAACATTTAGAATATTTTTTTTATTGATTCGTGTACGGATCAATAATTCTTAGGAAGAATCCAAAATATCGGTCGGTTTAGGCCGAAGTTATATGAACGTCCCCAAGTGCTAAAACAATGATTTAAAAATAATTCTTTTTGGCAGATTTCTTGATAGTTTCGGGTACAGACCATGAGTAAAAATCTATAATTTCAGTCAATTCGGAGCCATAGGATCGAAGTTTAGACCGACCCCAAGTGTTAAAACGATGATTTTTTTTTTAAATTCTTCTTTTGGCAGCTTTTACGATTGATTCGTGTACAGAGCATGATTCTTAGTAAGAATCCAAAATTTCAGACTGCTCGGTATGATAGGATCGACCCCAGGGGTTAAAACCACCAAACCCAAGTGCTGAAAGGATCGACCCCAAGTATCAAAACCAAGATTTTTTTTAATATTCGGTGTTATTAGGGCCGAAGTTATGACAGACCCCATGTGTTAAAACCACCGAACCCAAGTGCTAAAATGACGGACCCCAAGTGTTTAAACCTTTTTTTTCCAATCCTTCTTTTGCGGATTTTTTGATAGATTCGCTTTCAAACCTTAGTAGGAATCCAAAATTTCAGTCGGTTCGGACCAAAGATATTCAAATACAGAAGTTCGGACCCATAGTGCCGAAGTTTTGGCCAACAACAATTGTTGTTACAAACCACCCGTAAAACGAAGAATTAATTAAAAGACATTTAGAGTATTTTTTTTATTGATTCGTGTACAGATCAATAATTCTTAGGAAGAATCCAAAATATCAGTCGGTTTAGGGCCATAGGGCCGAAGTTATATGAACGACCCCAAGTGCTAAAACAATGATTGAAACAATGATTTAAAAAAAAGTCTTTTTGGCAGATTTTTTGATAGTTTCGGGTTTCGGGACCATGAGTAAAAATCTATAATTCAGTCGTTTCGGAGCCATAGGGCCGAAGTTATGACAGACCCCATGTGTTAAAACCACCGAACCCAAGTGCTAAAATAACAGACCCCAAGTGTTTAAACCTTTTTTTTCCAATTCTTCTTTTGCGAATTTTTTTGACAGATTCGCTTTCAAACCTTAAGTAGGAATCCAAAATTTCCTTCGGTTCGAACCCATAGTGCCGAAGTTTTGGCAACAACAATTGTTGTTACAAACCACCCATAAAACGAAGGATTAATAAAAAAACAGTTAGAATATTTTTTTATTGATTTGCGTACAGATCAATAATTCTTAGGAAGAATCCAAAATATCGGTCGGTTTAGGCCGAAGTTATATGAACGTCCCCAAGTGCTAAAACAATGATTTAAAAATAATTCTTTTTGGCAGATTTTTTAATAGTTTCGGGTACAGACTATGAGTAAAATCTATAATTTCAGTCGGTTCGGAGTCATATGCCCGAAGTTAAGACCGACCCGACCGACCCCAAGTGTTAAAACGATGATTTTTTTTTAAAATTCTTCTTTTGGCGGCTTTTACGATAGATTCGTGTACAGATCATGATTCTTAGTAAGAATCCAAAATTTCAGACGGTTCGGTGTTATTAGGGCCGAAGTTATGACAGACTCAATGTGTTAAAACCACCGAACCCAAGTGCTAAAATGACGGACCCCAAGTGTTTAAACCTTTTTTTTCCAATTCTTGTTCTGCGGATTTTTTTGATAGATTCGCTTTCAAACCTTAGTAGTAATCCAAAATTTCAGTCGGTTTGGACCCATAGTGCCGAAGTTTTGGCCAACAATAATTGTTGTTACAAACCACCCGTAAAACAAAGAATTAATAAAAAAACATTTAGAAGATTTTTTTATTGATTCGTGTACAGATCAATAATTCTTAGGAAGAATCCAAAATATCAGCCGGTTTGGTGCCATAGGGCCGAAGTTATATATTTTTATATATATATATTTTTTTTTATTCCAGTTAAAAGAAAATTACATTTTCACTCATTTAACTAGAAATAATTATACACATTAAGATAAAATAAATATTTCAATACAGCGCTATTCTATTTCATTATTTTGTTTATCAAGAATAAATATAAATAATTGTTTTTTAAATTTACCCAGCTTCTTTTCGTTTTTAATGTCATTTGGGAGGCAATCGTATAAGTTGCCCCCCTCGTAACCAATGGATTGTTTACCATAGTTAGTGTGGATGGTATTTAAATGTATGTTATCGCGTTGTCGTGTAAAGTGTTTGTGTATTTGGGACGTTTTAATGAATTCTGTGTTTGTGTGTACGAGATTATTTTGTATTTTGTATATAAGGAGACATGTATTGTATTTATATAGTTTTCTTAATGTTAATAGTTTTGTTTCCATATATAATTTTTTTGTGGATGTTCTGGGCTTGTAATTAAATAGTTTTTTGATTACCTTGTTTTGTATTACCTGTAATTCATTTATGTGTGTTTCACATGCGTTTCCCCAGATTTCAATCAAATAATTTAAATGTGATTGTACGAGACTATAATATAAACCTATTTTTAATTTATTTGGCAACAGATATGATAGCCGGCTAAATACGCTAATTAAGGGGATGATTTTATCTTTAATACCTTGTATGTGTTGTTTAAATGTAAAATGCTGATCAATGCACAACCCAAGATATTTTTCCTGGATCAGGTTTTGCAAGTCGTTGTTTTCAATTTTTAAGGGTACATGAAGAGGAATTATTTTACGGGTTGAGCTTAAGATCATGTATCCTGTTTTTTTAACATTCATTGTTAAAAAATTTGATTGGAGCCAACTATTGATTTTTTCTAGATCTGTTTGTGCATTTTCTAGTAAGATATCTAAATCTTTACCCCAGTAGAAAATTGCTGTATCATCTGCGTATAAAAAGATTTCACCATTTAAAATTAATTGCGATATATCGTTGATATAAATTTGGAACAGTAGTGGACCTAGTATGGACCCCTGCGGAACTCCATAGTTTATTGGAACGTAGTTGCTATTTTGATTGTTAATGCTAATGAATTGCTTTCTATTGCTAAGATATGATTTGAGTATATTGAGAGCAGGACCAACTACACCAATTTTCTCGAGTTTCTTGAGAAGTATGTCATGACTAACTGTATCAAAGGCTTTTTGAAGGTCAACTAATATAGATAAAATATAATTTCCACCATCAATGCCACTTCTAAGTTTACTGATTAAGTCGTTTATTGCTCCTAGTGTGTTCGATTTTTTCCTAAAGCCGTATTGTTTTTTATATAAGAATTTTTTTTTTAGCAGAAAATTGTTTAATCTATCGTAAATTACACGTTCAAAAATTTTAGATAAAATTGGTTAGATTGAGATGGGTCTATAGTTTGAGGTATTTGTTTTGGACCCACCTTTGTGAATTGGTATCACCTTAGCAATTTTACAGCTATCCGGAAAAGTTCCCTCTTTAAAACATTTGATTAATTTTGTTAAAGTAGGAATCAATTCTGTGGAGAGACTTAGCACTGTCTTACATTTGAGTGAATCGTAACCAGCACTTGCATTTTGTTTTAGAGATTTTAATATTTGACTTATTTCTAACTCCGTAGTAGGCTGAAGATATAAAGATTCAATGCTATCATGCATTAACGTTATTTCATTGGCTGGATTGTGTTTGATTTTGCCATGTATATTAGCGGCTAATGAGGAGCCAATGTTGCAAAAGAAATTATTAAATTGGTTGCATATCTCTACATTGTTAGTGATTATTTTATCATTAATGATTAATTTAGTACAAAAAATTCTTGAGGTGTAAGATTGGTTCTTAATAATATTATTAATTAAGTTCCAAGTTTTTTTACTGTTATTTTCGCATTTTTTAAAAAGATTACTGTAGTGTGTTTGTTTTAAGTTTTGTTTTTTTGTAGTGACATTATTTCTTATTTTTACAAATTCTGCTTTTAATAATGTGTTATTTGGTTGTTTTTTTAGTTTCAGATGTAATTTATTTCTTTTATTGATTAATTTTATAAGGTCTTTGGTTATCCAGTCTGGGTTATTTATGTTTTTTGTTTTAATTTTAGTGGTACTGTTAGAATTAATTTTATTTTTCAAGTAGTTCACAAGATTGTCATAATTTAATACCGAATTGTCATTCATATTTAGATGAAAGGGATTTTGCAAGATATCATTCTTTAGATTAATGTGTGTATATTTTTGGGACGATTTTAAAGATGTGCTTTTAACGTATGTGTGAATTACGTCAAGGAGTAGTATATTGTGATCAGAAATGGAATTATCACAGTTCGTTAGTGAGTATGATAGTTTTGTATCTGTGAGTATATGATCCATGATTGTGTTTGTATTTTCCGTGATGCGTGTGGCGTGTTTTTTGTTTATTTTGTTCAAAATAGTGTAATTATTAAATCTAATTATGTTCGTATATTTACAAGTATGTGTATTGGCAGAGTCAAGCAGATTTATGTTGAAGTCTCCAAATACAATACCTCTTTTATATGATCCTAGATGAGAGGATAGTGTTTCCAGGAAGTCTTTGAAAACAGTATTTGGTTTTTTATACACTAAACCTATTTTTAGATTAAGCTTATTTACATGAAGCCATAGAAAGTTGTTGTCGGGGTCACTAGTGTTATTAATCACATTGTATTCTAAAGAATCTTTTATAAATATAGAGACTCCGCCTCCAGCTCCCTGCGGCCGGCAAGATGCTTCGTGTTTGTATCCTTCTAGGTTGACGTACTTTAGGTCCGCTTCTTTGAGCCAGGTCTCACACAGTAGGATAATGTTGAAGTTCGATTTCGTAGATTTTAGTAGGCATTTGATGTCATCTAGTTTACCTTTCAAGCTTCTCACATTTAGGTACATAAAGGAAATTGAGGTTTTTCCTTTTGATGTGCTCGGATGTTTGTGGCATGCTATATTTTTAATTCTTGTGTGGTTTTTTAGTTTTTCTGCAGTATTATGATGAACAGAAAGATTCTGGGTATGATTAAAGAATCCCAATTCTGAAGTGTCAGTGAGGGCGTTAGAGTCGTGGTTTAAAGTAGGTAAGTTTGATTTCAGGTCCTGTAATTTTGTTTGTAGTCCTCGTACATTTTGTTGATGTATTAACATTTTAGTGTTTAGTTTTTTGGACTTTGTGACTTTCAGGTAAAAATTGCGTACCGGGGGAGGGGGGTGATACGGAAAAACGTTACGGCGCGTTACATGGGGGGGCGAGGGGGGGGGGGGTGTAAAACTCATCAAAAATATGCGTTATGTATTACTTGAACGCCCCCTGACCGACCGCAAGTGTTTTTTTTAAATAATTGGAGACGGTTTACATATATATAGTTCCCGTGAGCACTTAGGTCATAGACCTATTGTACTATCTCCCATTTTACCTCATTCCTTTGACAGTAACTCAGTCCCTTTTATAAAGTTCACCAGGATTGTCATTGGAAATGAAGCTATATCTTCTGGTTCGACAATGTGTCTTCCCAGGTCTCATTTCCCCTCTTCACTCCTCCTTGGTTTCCTGAAGGCCCCACGACGTAATAGGGCTTCATCTCTCCTCTCCACTCCTTAGTTCCCCGAAGGCTCCACGACGAAAAGTCCACCTTCCCTAGGTTCCCTAAAGGCCCCACAAGAGAAGAGTCCACTCCACCTTGGTTCCCCGAGGGCCCCAGGAGGGAAGAGAACTTCATCTCTCCTCCTTGGTTCCTTAAAGGCCCCACAGAGGAAGAGTTCACCAAGATGGCCTCATTTCTCCTCTTCACTCCTACATGGTTCCTCGGAGGCCCCACATGGGAAGAGTACATTATCTCTCCACTTCCCTCCTCCTTGGTTCCACAAAGGCCCCGCGCTGGAAGGGTACCCTTCCCCTTGGTTCCTTGAAGGCCCCACAAGGGAAGAGTTCATGGAGGTGGCCTCAGCTCACCTCTCCTCGGTTTCTCCTCTTGGTTCCTCCTATGGCCCCAGGAAGGAAATCCACAGAGGTGGCCTCAGCACTCCTTGGTTCCCAAAAGGCCCCTAGTTTTCGAATGGTCCAATTTTTTTGTCCCACGAGTTACCAGGGAAATAGAAGGTCCACTCCAGCAGAGCCCTGACTTTTGATTGATTCATTTTACAGAGTTCCTAAACATGAGTTTACTGACTCTAGCATAATTACACACCAGATTTAAATGTCCGGTTTAATTTTCCCCACAGGAAAAACGAAACCCTTTCATACACTTCCCAAATGATCATCTGGTCAATCCACGCTATGGAATTGCACTATATAAGTATTATAAACACAAAACAATACAAGGACAACATGTCAACCTACCAGAGACCAAATGGGAAAATAATTCACTGACTCCAGATATTTTCATATCAGAGGGTTCGGCTCTGTGGAATTCCTAATTGAATCTATAAATCCTACTGATCCCTCAATATAAATATTTAAAAAATCTTTTGTAATCCTACGTGTATTTAAAATGACTGATTTTTGCAATCTTATATATAAATTCTTTGACAAATCTAATATGCCTAAATTTTGAATGAGAGACCTAGGTATAATGCCAGTAGCCGAAATAACAAATGGTAATATTTGTATAGTCTGAGAATGCCAAATTATAGTCTGAGAATGCCAAAAAATAGATTTAAAAATATATAATATAAAAATAGATACTTTACGTTATTATTATGTATTATTATGGTTGGTTTGAATGGGATATTAAAAACTATACTGCAGCTGTATGCAGGTTTTTTTTAATTCCTTCCGGAGGACTATCTTGGGTTTTTTTTAATATTTAAAATTGTCATTTTCGCTATACTTCGCGAGCGTATTTATCGTAGGATTCGCGTGGCCCGGTAGTAAGGTGTGTCAATTATTTCAACTTTTGAATTCAGAAACGCCCGGGGTCTCAAAAGTTGCGTCTTGCAAAGAAAATGAGAACTGCATTTAATTTTTTTTATTATTGTTAGCCCGCTAAAATGCCTTGAAAATCAGAAAACACACCTAAAACATTTAAAAAAATATATTTTAATTATTTTTTTTTCAATAATTTAACCTTTTAGCATTTGTTTATTATTAAAAAATAAAGAGAGACTGGGGGGCGCATGCCCCCAAACGGGGCAAGCATAGGTGAAGCCAGGCCTTATGGTTGTTTTATATAAAAGTAATTCGACTGGTCAGTGGTTGAGTGGGCATAGCGCTTGGGTCCCACCCGAGCGTCGCGTGTTCGATTCCTCGGCTGGCTAAATCCTCCATCACAACACAAGCAATATTTTCGGCTTTCTGTGGTGGTAGTAGGAGATTTTCAAACATTGTTGGGTTATTCGTAACCCGGGAATGTTTGTCTTTCTTTTTTTAAAAAAAAAAAAAAAAAATTGTTGTCCGTTGATACGCGACTTTTTCCTCCCATCATTGGATAAAGTGAAGATAGACTTTTATTGGCTGCTTTAATTTTTCCAGTTATGTGTTTCTTCCAGGTGAGCTTGGAGTCTAGCGTTACACCTAGGTATTTAATTGACTTTTCCCATGGAACATTTTCTCCAAACATTCTAATGAATGGGGGCCGTCTTGTCCGTGTCTTTGAGAAAACGGTCGCGGCGCTTTTAGTCGGGTTAGTAGATATTCTCCATTTTTTACTCCACTTTTCAGTTAGGGTGGCTTGTCTCTGAACATGCTTTGTGGCGGTGCTTTCGACGGTTGAGCTAGAAATGATGTTAGTGTCATCCGCAAATTGAGTGATTTTAACATTATGGTCCATGGGTTTAGGAATATCGCTACAATAGATGTTATATAAGAATGGAGAGAGTTGACTGCCTTGTGGGACCCCAGCTGATATGGGACGGGTTGTGGAGAATACGTTTTCTATTTGCATATAATATTTTGATATCATCTACATATAATATTTTGTTTCTACAGTATTTCAGAGACTTTAAACATTTTACATTATATTTTAAATTACTGTTAATATATTTCCATACACACTTATTTACGCAACTACATTGGGAATAGATTTAATTAATATATTATTGAAACACTGTTCGCTATTCAGCATACAGCTAACATTTAATTATGATTGATTTACCTTTTGATATTGATAACCATTCAGGTATATTCGGTAACTTTAATATTATTAAGGACCTGAATATCGTAAAAAGCTATAATTGGGGCTCTTACAGTCTAAAAATTATACATCAGAACAAAAGGAGCATATCTAAACTTGACGATTTCCTAATTTTTCTAGATAAATTTAATAACGCCTTTGATGTCATAATTTTAACTGAATGTTGGATAAATAAAGAGTACACCTCAAAAATAATTCACAATTACTCAGAACATCACACTAACATAAACTTAAATAAATCGAGTTGAATTGTAATTTACATTAGAGACGGTCTACAAGCACAAGTTGAAGAAATTCTTCTACCACAAGCAAACTGTATGAAAATAGCATTGAACAATAACTATGTATTTTCGCAATCTACCGATCACCCTCTTTCCAAAATATTGACACCTTTTTAAATTCTTTACAATCAACAGTGCAAATCAATTTGAACAGCAAATAATTTTAGGCGATTTAAATATTAATACGATTCCTGAATACCACCTTCAATCCGAAGATTATCTATGTGTGCTTACGCAAAATGGGTTCATACAGACAATTAACAGCCCCACTCGTGAACAAGGAATGAGTAAATCTTGTTTAGACCATATTAACGTTAAAAAAATTAAACATATCGACTCATTTGTTTTCCACACCACAATTGCTGACCACTACACTACAGCTCTCTGCCTCAAAAATAAGCCTCCAACCGCAGTCAAAATCAAATTCATACCCCGAATAAACTACCCCAAACTACTTGAGGACTTAAGTTCAGAAAAATGGGAAAACTTTCGAGACCAAAGGGATGCTGATTCAGCAATGACGGAATTCATCACCAAGTTATATGATTATATTTCTAAACACACCAGTAACAAACTTATATCTAATAAACAATTAAAACTCACGCCATGGATCACCCCAGGCCTTGTCAAATAAATTCACAGAAGGAACCTACTCGACAAAAAGGCGAAAAAGAAGCCAGAGAATATTATATTACAAATTCGTTATAAAAAGTATAGGAACGTGTGAAAAAAAATTATATCAACTAAAGAAACCTACTTTAAAAAAATTATTTACGAAAATAACTATACGCCAAAAAGGCTATGGGAATCACTTCGTGATATAACTAAAACCAAAATTAATAAATCCTCTGAAATAAAATCAATGTACATTGAAAACACTACCACGTCAGATCCAATAAAGATGGTAAATTTTGCAAATAATTATTTCACGTCTGTGGGTATCACACTGGCAAAAAAAATTCACGATAAAATTAACGCAACTGAAACTGATCTAGCTAATGTAACTGGCTGTAATCTCGGGCATAAAATAGATAACATTCGAACTACATCACACGAAGTGATGAAAATAATTGACGAGCTTAAGCCATCCAATGCGTGCGGTACCGATAAGATCTCAACAAAGCTGTTGAAAATTATCAAACCCGCCATAGCATCACCTATAACGTTCATTTGTAATCTAAGCTTTAACTCTGGAAAATTCCCCAAACATTTAAAACAATCTATAGTTATTTTACTTCACAAAAATGGGGATAAATCACAGATTAACAACTACCGACCGGTATCTTTGATCAACTCTGTATCTAAAATTATTGAGAAAATTGTTAAGGATCGGCTCAGCCTTTATCTAGAAAACAATAACATCATTTCCAAGAGCCAATACGGTTTCCATCCAGGTTTAGGCACTGAAAATACCATTGCCAATTTGACAAAAATTATCTCCAATAACATCGATAGAGGTACAAAATGCATCGCACTCTTCCTGGATCTAGCCAAAGCATTCGACACTATCTCTCACAAAATTCTGTTAAATAAACCACAGCGTATCGGTATACAAGGTCAGCTCTTCAAATGGTTGAGTAGCTATTTAGAAAACAGGAGCGAAAGAGTGCTTACCAATGGCACAATACGCGACCCAGCTAATATTAAATTTGGTGTGCCCCAAGGAAGTACTCTAGGACCGCTTTTATTTATTATATATATACAACAATAATACTTCAAAGTGACAACTGTCTGTTTTGTTTACTCCCGCAAAATTAATAAAAAAATACATAAAAAGTGACAGAAATCATTGAATAAGTGCACTAACTGCTGCTAGTATTTTAGTTCTGTGTTTTAAGTTTTAAGTGTCTTATGTACAGTCAAAACCATAAGGTTTTACTCCCATTATACAAAACAAAATCAAAACTAACCAAGCCAAAGAAAAAGTGATATTGTTTATAAGTACAATTCAAATTCAAATTAAATAACTGTTATTTATCCACTCAATTAAATAATTTTTCTCTAATAATGGATAAACAAACAAGAAGCAAAAATACAAACCAGAGTGATCTGAAGCTGAAATCTTTACTCCCAGAACATAAAGAGATTCTTGACATTGTCTTAACAGCTGTCAACAATAAATTTGAAGAAATGAAAAAAGAATTCTTCAAGAAAATGGACGAAGAAAATGCTGAATCTCGAAACTCACGTAATTTCATTAGTAACCAATATGATGATATAAATATTAAAATAGAAAATATTACCAAGCTGGTATCTGAAGTTGAGATGCTTCGGAGAGAAGTAAATGATAAAAACAAGATTATAAAAAGCTTTGAAGTTAGAATCGCGGAACTAGAACAAGCCTCGAAAGAAGATTGCATAGAAATATGTGGAATCCCACAATCAAATGAGGAGCAGCCAGTCTCACTAGTACAACAGGTGGCTGCGGCAGCTGGGATGGTGATTCAGCTACACGACCTGAAGGAGGTGAAACGTATCCAGGACAGACGACCAGGAGCCTACCCGAGAATCCAAGTTAAATTCCACGATAACAACAAACGAGACCAAATATTAAAAATGCGGAAGAATATCGACGCTAAAACCGTGACAACCCTGGGCAGCGAAAAAATCTACATAGGAGAAATCATTTGTCCATACTTTAAAGAACTACTCTGGAAAACTAAACAGAAAGCAAAAGAAACTAAGTATATGTATGTCTGGTTTAGGGAAAACAAAATACTGGTCCGTAAATCACCAAATGAAAAAATAATCTATGTTAAGCATTCAGACGATCTAAATAAACTTATCTAGACGGTACATGGCACTCGCACCACCGGTTGTCAGTTATCTAAAAAGTCAATAAGTACTATAATACTACCAATTATCTAAAAATAGTTTCAACCGATGGTTACGGGTGTCAAACTGTTCTTAAACTTGATATGTAAAAATGGATGCTAAAACTAACTTTAGAACCTCAAATTCTAAATTCTATAAAAAAATTGTACAAAATAACCTATTCTCTCTTCAAATTGAACTATTCTTAATTCTCTTAATTATTGTAGTTATTTTAAATAATTTAGTACCGATAACATTTATCCAAATCATTAATCGAACTGATCTATTATCTATATTTCCTAAATCTATCTATTTTCATTTACTCAATTTAATTTTAATTCTTTTAATACTTATATTATACACTTTTATCATATATTATATTATACACCTCTATTACACTTTTATTATAAACTTATATTATACAATTTTACTCGATAAAAATAATTTACTTTGTTCAATTAGAAAAGCTTATTCAATCTACATACAATATTTAACTAAAATTGTAAATCATATTGATCATTTAATTATATTTTCTATACTTATCTATATTAACTTACTACACTTAATTTTACTTATTTTAATTCTTAAAATTTTGCAATTATGTGATTCCCCTAAAATTCTCATTTCTCAAATTAACTTTCATGATCTTATTTACACCTATTTATCTAAATTACCTTTTTATACCAAGTATTTTACATTCAAATGTTATTATACTACATGTATTTATTACCCAAATTATTTTAATTATTTTAACATCAAATTTTATTGTTCTAAATGTTTTTACTACCCAAATTATTTTAACTACTTTACCAACAAATCTTATTGTTCAAATTGTTTTTATTACCTAAATTATTTTATTTATTTTAACAACAAATTTTATTGCTCAATTTGTTTTTTTACTCCAAACTATTATAATCGTTTCTTATATTTTAAAAATCGTAATATTTCAATTTTATTTGTCATCTTAGTATTTATTCTCCTAATCATTTCAGTACCTTCACTTATTTCAACCAACTTCATCCATAAATTTTTAATGTCTTATTATAAGCCTTCCAATCACTCTAAGTATGCAATCCTTTTAAAATTTTCAATTTCTACATTTCTATTTATTCCTATATCTAATGAAATTATTTTTCCTTTTATAAAACATATAATCTATCATTTACATTCCCTAAATTTATCTTTGTTCATTGACTCAATTTAATTTTAATTAATTTAATGCTTATATTACACACTTACACAAATACTCACCAACATGGCTGAAAACATGGAACATATAGACTCGGACAACCAACACTACTGTATAAGTACAAACGACATTAATCTATGGACCAATATCACAAAAGAAAAAAATAAAATCAAAATATTGCACCAAAACATCAGATCGATTAATAAAATTTTTGATGAATTCACTATGTACCTAGAACAACTAGATAATAACTTCGATATAATTGTGCTGACAGAATGCTGGTTGAATGAAAAATATATTCCAAAAACAATTGAACACTACAACACACACCACACAAAAAAACACAAAAATCAAAATGATGGCATAGTCGTATACACTAATGATAAAATAAACACATTCATCCAAGAAATACATATCGTAGACTCCAACTGCATACAAATAACATATGAAAAAGAAACGTGTATTCTTGCAATGTACAGATCTCCATCCAAAAACAATATTACAAATTTCCTAACTGCATTTAATAATACATTAAATGATCTCAACAAATACAAAAATATCATCGTCATTGGAGACCTAAACATTAACACTCTACAAAACGGACACCCACAAAACTTAGAATACCTAACAATATTAGCACAGCATGGACTGGAGCCAACGATAAATGTTCCAACACGAGTCACACACAACACAAAAAGTTGTATAGATCATATAATGATCAAAACAAAACTAAAAACCAAAACCATAGTACTTGAAAGCACTATTACAGATCACTACATGAATATGATAGCAATAGATACCGAAAACACAAAACCTAACCAACATAAAATATTCACAAAAAAAATAATTGACTACACAAACTTAAAAGAAAAACTCAAAAAAATAGACTGGAGTACAATATACCAAATAGAGAAGGTCGAAGAGGCCTGGGACAAATTTACAACAATTTTAGCGCAAGAAATAAATAATAACACTACTCTAAAACAAGTAAAACTTACGCACAAAGCAAAAAAAATTAAACTATGGATAACGCAGGGAATATTAAACTGTATTCGTAAACGAGACAGAATTCACAAACAAATTAAACATACGCCATATGACATACAACAACTTAATTACTACAAAAGATATAGAAACATCTGCACGAAAATTATTAGAGTAGCTAAGGAGTTGTATTTTAGAGAAAAACTTAAAAAATAAGAAAACAATAACCCAAAGGAAATATGGAAAATATTAAAAGAAGTTACATACACACAAAAATTCAAACAAGAAAATACAATCGAACATCTAAACATTAACTCAAAAAAAGTAGACGCCAATACAAATAAAGAAACTATAGCAAATTATGTAAATAACTTCTTTGCAAGTATAGGAAAAGTCTTAGCGAACCGTAAAATTCTCAACACAAACACGACAACACAAACAAACAGTTCAAACATCAATACACAACCGACACAACACAGATTTGCAATAAAAACAACTTCGGAAGAGGAAATTGACAAAATAATAAACACATTAAAAAACCGTATTGCTCCTGGATTAGATGAGATAACGACGGATTGCATTAAGATAATAAAAACAGAAATTTTAAAACCCATAACACACTTAATCAATCTAAGTATAACACACTCCTGCTTCCCTAGTACTCTTAAAAAAGGACTGGTGATCCCTATTTACAAATCCGGAGACAAAATGCAAATAACTAACTATAGACCTATCACTTTGTTAAACTCGCTTTCAAAAATTTTCGAAAGAGTAATAAAAAACCAAATTATAATATACCTGGAAGAAAATAAATTAATCTCGGAAAAACAATATGGATTTAGAGAAAAAATAGGCACAAAAGAAGCTTTGGCGTGTACAATAGACTATATACATAGCAATTTAGATCAAGGGTATAAATGCATAGCGATATACCTAGATTTAGCTAAAGCTTTCGATTCAATCTGCCACCAAACGCTTTTTAAAAAATTAGAAAACATAGGCATCAAAGGCAAGGAACTCCAACTATTAAAAAGTTATATGAGTAACAGAACACAGCAAGTAAAAATTAACAACCATATTAGCAAGCCACTGCCAATTACATATGGAGTTCCACAAGGAAGCATACTAGGGCCCGTTCTTTTCACTATTTACATTAATGAACTTTGCAGCATGAAAATAGACGGTGAAATAGTTAGTTATGCAGACGACACAGTTTTACTCTTTAAATCTAAGGATTGGAAAAATGCATACAACATAGCGAATTTAGGAATCACGCGAGTGAAATCATGGCTAGACTCAAACATACTTACACTGAACATATCGAAAACAAAATTCACAACGTACAGTATAAATAGCACAGGACAGCCAAAAAATAACACAAACACCATAAAAATACACGAATGTTTAAACACCAACATTTGCGTTTGCCCTCCTCTAGAAAAAAAAGAACAAATAAAGTATCTAGGAATCATAATTGACCATAACCTTAGATGGACACATCACATCCAACAAGTCACAAATAAACTCCTCCAAACGATACACATTTTCCTAAACATAAGAAACATATACAAAATAAAACAAATGAAAACAATATATTTTGCTCTATGTCAGTCTATAATAGAATATGGAATAATTGCTTGGGGAGGAGCAACAAACTCAGCTATCGAACACCTGGAAATTGCGCAGAAAACGATCTTAAAGGTAATACTTAAAAAACATAGAATTACTGATACAGACCAAATATTCAACCGTTGTGACGTACTAGACATACGACAATTATATGTTAAATCGCTACTAAATTACATTTTTGACCAAAAAAACAACCTTCAACAAACACAAAATATCACAAACAGACCAGTTAGACAAGCATACAAAGAAAACTTAAAAACTCCGACGGTAAATACAAGCTTTGGACAAAGACATTACCAATATCACGCTATAAAAGCATTCAACAGTCTAACACTTGAAAATAAAATTGAGGAAAACAAAAATAAATTCCGACACAAAATTACAAAATGGATTAAAGACCAAAATAGACAATACTACCAAAATATCATAGCATAAAATAACAAAACATATAAGTAACACACAAAACCAATATAAAACACAATCACCCACAAACACACAACACGTATTAAAAATATCGTTTTTAACCTTATATAATATTATTTATTCTTAATTTTACGTTAATTCTAAATCTCTAATTTTTAAGTTTAATTTATCTTAATCGTATGTTTTTTATTTACTTTTTTTCACCAATATTATGTATATATATATTTATATGTATTGTGTATAATTTTGTATATGAAATGGAGGCCTCAGCACGGGTAAACCACCCAGTGAGGCCAACATCATTGAATTATGTAAAAAATGTAAATAATATTGCATCAAATAAATAAATAAATAAATAATAAATGAATTATGTAACAGTTCCTTTGCCGATCACATTATGGTCAAAAACTGGAATATTGTTCACAGTAAAGCAGAAGTAGGTTTAAACAAGGTCAAACAATGGCTAGACCATAATCTCCTCACTTTTAATTTAGATAAAACCAAATTCATCCGTTTCAGTACTACACAAGCAGGAAAACAAAAAGAAATACACAACATCATTATACACCATTGTAATGACCGAACTACTTGTAAATGCTTAAACTTAGAATGTGTAGATTGTATAAAATATCTAGGAATTATCGTAGATAAATCTCTGAGATGGGACGAACATATAATCTCAACTTCCACAAAGACCAGAAAACTTACTCATCTATTCATGTCTGTTAGAAATATACTTTGCAAAAAGATTTGAAACAAATGTATCATGCCATGTGTAACTCATTGCTAGAATATGCATCCTTGGGATGGGGCGGCTGTTCCAAAACAATAATGGATCCCTTAGCAAAAGCACAAAAATCCTTAGGAAACCCTTCAGGTATCCCAGTGATCTATTATTTAAAGAGATACGAGTTCTTGATGTACGGCAACTATACATAAGAAAAATTATTTTACATGCACAAAAACACCGACACAACTATTCATCCATTGATCATTTCCACAACACCCGCCATGCAGGGAGGAATCCAGCAGTTCCACCTAGCACAAACACATCACATGCCCAAAGACAATACTCCTACCTAGGACCTAAATTGTTCAACATCATACCCGATGCATGGAAACTGAAAAGTGCAAGCACTTTACGGAAATGGGTTAGCAATTGGCTTCTAGTCATGGGGAGAGTCGAGAGCGAACATATGCTAACACAATCTCACATACCTAATATGTACTAAAAAGATTATGTTAATAAAAATAAATCTTTTGCTCTGTTTTTTTAATTCGTGTAAAATAACGACTGGTCTTGGATTCTTGAAAAAAAAACGACTAGACATTTCAAAAAATAAATTTTGAAATTCTCCATATTAATACACTGGAAACTCATATTCATATATTCTGGTTTATAAATGGGTAATTTCTATTACTTAGGAAATTCAAAAAAATTAATAGTTTATTTATTAAAATTTAATAGTCATAAATGCATTGGAAATTCATATGTCATATTTTGGTGTTTATATGTGTACATTCTAGTTATGCAATTGCGTTCTCCAAAATAACCCGGAAAGAATCTCATAATTGTGATCTCCCGAAAGAAACCATTCACTTATTCTGAATGCAATTATTAATATAATTAAATGTAATGCCTTTTAATTTCATTGAAAAAAAAAAGTTAACTTTTTAACCTAAAATATTGAGTTCGAAAATAGATAGTTGCGAACCCCTGCAACTTACAGAGAGAGAGGTACAGAGGTAGGTACCATCGACACATCGGCTAGACACTGAGCGAAACATACTCGTACTTAGGTGTTAAAGACATGATTAATGTTGCAATTTTGCAAACCTTTGTTCACATACTTTTAAATTTTTGTTGGTTGTATTTTTATATTATGTACCTACGTATTTTTTTTAACGAACATATTGATATTATATATCTCACTGTACTAAATTTTTGTTTCATTTTTATTTTGTTTTTGCTTATATTTTTTTTAATTTATATGCTTTTTATTTCCATTATAATTGATTCGTGGACTGAGTAAGAATCCATAATTTAAGTCGGATTAGCGCTGAAGTTATAACCGACCCCAAGTGTTAAAACGATATTTTTTTAAAATTCTTCTTTTGACGGATTTAATGATAGATTCGTGTAAGGATCATTATTCTTAGTAATAATCCATAATTTCAGTCGATTCGGTGCCATAGGGCCGAAGTTATGACAAACCCCAAGTGTTAAAACCACCGAACCCAAGTTCATAAACGACCCACCCCAAGTGTTTAAGCCTTGATTTTCTTTAAATTCTTCTTTTGGCGGCTTTTGTGATAGATTCGTGTAAAGACCATGATTCTTAGTAAGAATCCATAATTTCGGTCGATTTGGTGCCAAAGGGCCGAAGTTTTGACAAACCCCAAGTGTTAAAACCACCGAACCCAAGTGCTAAAACGACCCACCTCAAGTATTTAAAAACCTTGATTTTTTTAATTTTTCTTTTCGGATTTTTTGATATATTAGTGTACAAACCATGATTCTTAGAAGGAATCCAAAATTTCAGTAAGTTCGGTCCCACAGTGCCGAAGTTTTGGCCAACCACAATTGTTGTTACAAACCGCCCGTAAAACGAAGAATTAATAAAAAAAAATTGAGAAGATTTTTTTTATTGATTCGTGTACAGATCATGATTCTTGGGAAGAATCCAAAATTACAGTCGGTTTGGTGCCGTAGGGCCGAAGATATATGACTGACCCCAAGTGCTAAAACAATGATTTAAAAAAAAATCTTTTTGGGAGAATTTTTGATAGATTTGTGTACAGACCATGAGTAAGAATCTATAATTTCAGTCGGTTCGGTGCCATAGGGCCGAAATTACGACCGACCCCAAGTGTTAAACGATGATTTTTTTTTTAAATTCTTCTTTTGGCGGATTTTATAATTGATTCGTGTAAAGACCATTACTCTTAGTAAGAATTCATAATTTCCGATGGTTCGGTGTGACATAAGGCCGAAGTTATGACCGACCCCAAGAGTTAAAACAATATATTTTTTTTAAATTCAACTTTTGGCGGCTTTCATGATAGATTCGTGTATAAATCATGATTATCCAAAATTTCGACGGTTCGGTGTCATAGTGCCGAAGTTATGACCGACACCCAAGTGTTAAAAACAACCGAACCCAAGTGCTAAAACGACCGACCCCAACGCAGCCTTACTAAAAAACCCAGTGAAAATTTTATTCAATTGACAAACGGCCGCGGATGTGAAAACATTACTAATTAAAAATTTGTTCTTTGAAAGAAATACACATGGTTTCCACGGCCTGAGAGGGTAGTTTATCTCTGTTTTAACCATTGATGTCCGAACGATATTTGTAATTTTTCCATAGTATTTTGAATGTTCTATATATTTCTTATTTTTGAAGGTGTCGTAAAAACAAATACCATTTATGAAAACTAGATAAAATTACCTTTTAGATTTGAGTATTTGAAATACACTTTAGCTTTCAAAAACTGCCATATTTTATGATTCAAACTCGGAAAAACATGGAAAAAAATTTCCTCCCACAACATTTTTGACCAAAATGTAGAGAAATTTAAATAAAATCAAAATTTAAAAAACACAGTCCTTTCAAAGTTTTTTTTATTGCCAAAAAAATAACTTAGAAATAATACCGAAATTTAAAACAGATTTCTTGCATCTCTAAAGACGTTAATTTTTTTGATACGTTTACGAACACATGTATTAGATTTTAATATTATAAAAAATAATCACTTTTAACAAATTCTCTTAAAATAAAGATCTTAAAATGAAAATTTTATCTTAAGTAACCTATAAAAAACAATATTCTGACAGTTCAACTTTGAAAGTACGGCGTTTGTACAATAACTTGATTAAACTGATGTAAACCACACAAATAATATGGTAAATATATCAATTATGTGAACAGAAGAGTAAATTCGTCACTACAATAGAAATTATTTAGTAAAATCACAACATTTAGGCACTAACAAAATTTTCCATATCCCGCCATAAACACACCGAACTGTTTTGTCATCGCGGGCCGATATGCACAGGTGCACCAATAATGCCCCTAGCGGAGAAGAATTAAAACAACATTGTTTCCTAGTAAATTAAAACCATATACAACGTTGTCACATCTTCAATGCGTTTTAACAGCGTGACCACGAAAGAAACGTTATTGGTAATAAAACGTCTTTTAGTGTATACGAGCTCTATTTATGTTATTGCAATAACACAGTTAATCGGTCGCGCTGTGGTTTTTTTTAATAAGGCTGCAAAACCTTGGTTTTTTTTATTCTTCTTTTTGCGGATTTTTTGATAGATTCGTGTACAAACCTTAGAAGAAATCCAAAATTTCAGTCGGTTCGGTACCATCGAAGTTTTGGCCAACCACAATAGTTGTTACAAGCCGCCCGTAAAACTATGAATTAAAAAAAAATACGTTTGGAAGATTTTTTTAATGATTCGTGTACAGACCATTCTTAGTAGGAATCCAAAATTTCTGTCCGTTCGGTTTTATAGGGCCGAAGTTCGGGGGTTTAGGATCACAGGGGCCTAACTACAAAAATTGGTGTTTTGAGTTAAGCTTGGTTTCGGTAATGTCATAATCATATCTATTAGTGACACGAAGCTCTATCTCGAACATACAGCCGTTTAAGATATAATGATGAGCAAATCTAGAAATTTAGACATAAAATTAGAAGCATAAGGGCATATCGCCTGTTATGCCTTTGTGACATTAAACAAAAATCGTATTACTAGCGTCACACTGACCTAAAACGTGTTATTCATGGAAGAAAAAAAAGTTATTTGGCTGATCATCAAATAGTTTCAATAGGTACCGAAAAGATAATCCACACATGATCGATTTTTCATATAATTTTGTTGAAGCATTTAGAACCCTTCTATGAATTTGAAGAACTTTACCCTTTTTCTTTCTTTTTTAAAAAGAAATACAAACATTTCTGGTTTACGAATAAACTGACAATATTTTAAAGACTCCCACTACCATCACAGTAATGGGAAAGTATTTCCTGTGTCGTGATGGAGGACTTCGCCGAAGAATTGAACTTACTACTCATGGATGGGATCCAGAAATCCAGACGAAATTCCAACTCAGCCACTGACCGGTCAATATAATTTACCATACCATTCACAGTGTTCCAATTCCAATACCATTTACAGTGGGAAATATTAAAGATTTGAAGGATTTTTGAACTATGGGTATTATTCTTCCAATGGAAACTATCTTCCCAATAAGTTTCCATTGATGTGCATGGTGTTACTCTAAATGACCAGCTCAGGAACTGCGGCTACATCGAAGCCAGAGTCAAGTTAGCCTCTCAGAAACAGGGCGTACTGTACAGGGCCAGCAAATACTGCGGATAATACACAAATTCTAACTGTGTACGAATAACCCCACGGTTGAATTTGGCAGCCACCTTTGGTCTGGAGCCTTAAAATACCTGAGAAAAATCTTGACTGCGCAGAAAAGGGTGGTGTATTTGATAGAATCCCCTGTATTTACAAACGGATTGCAATCTTTAGAGCAAACGTGTTGGGTACGAATTCTTTACTTGATATACCGATATTTTAATGGAAGATGCTCCAAGGAACCATCGTCATCGTTCATGTTGGCACCGGTGCACAGTTGGGAAATACCCCAAAACATGTGTGCACAGTTGACCTTTATCACTTGAGAGCGGGTCGTTTCTACGACTCTTGAGTTCTTGAGTTCCCGACTGTGGAATGATTTGTCGACTTTTGTGTTTCATCCCCAAAGATGACATAGGTCCTGAGCGAAAATATTTGCCTCAGGGCCTCGTGTGTGAAGATAACGTAAGAGGAAAATAAAATAGCCCTCCCTTAGAAAATACTGATAGTTCATAGATTTTGTTAAAATCATGATATTTATATTATTTCTCTATTCATAAATAGAAATCAAATAATATAATGGCTAAATAAATAGGTAGGGACACATAGGCATATCTCAATAAATTTATTTAATTGTACCGGGCCTATGATAATTATTTTAAAAAGTGATTTTGGTAAATATGCAGTTAGTCCACCTCACGGATAACACGGAACGTTCGTGTGTCGAAGTTTGTTGCACGGATAATACGGAATGTTCCCTTTTTTAACTAATAGACAATCAAATATGACATTTGTCGGAAGTACCAATCTTATAAAATAAATTCTCTAAAATAAACTCGCTTTTCATCATACTTTTAAAAAACATTCCAGGTTTTGAATGGTTTGTTTGGCTACACAGGGTTTGTCTAGCGGGTTTGTGTAATTATTTTAATACATTTCTTTCCATGTTCTACTGTTATAAATACTGGTACAAACTTGTCAATGATGCATTCACTTTGTTTTACGCAAAAATATTTTTTCTATGATTGGCAGCATTGATGAAATGTTAAAATAAAAACGACGAATAAACATGGCGTTACCGCGCGAGTCAATTAATTTTAACAAAATTAAAATGTTAAATGCATATTTTTTGCTTGTTTTTTGGTCTCCCCCGACATAAATACTCACTTTTCGTAATAATAAAGCTAAATCTAACTGTTTGGATAAAAAGTTTTCCGTATTAACGAGTAAGCGGTTTAATGCATAAATAATGTGATTTTTTATGCAGTGTGCTGGACTGATAGATGCTATATTTTCTGAGTTTGATAGCATCTAAAATCTTCATCTCAAAACTATGTTTTTGTAGAAAGGCCCTGTGATCTAAATCACTCCTTGTTAAAGTATTGCTGAATATTTAGGAACACAAACGCAAACCGTCAATTTTTATAATTTTATATTTTTAGTTGTCAAAATCTTTTTTTGTGTAAAATATGCAATTTATGAAATGTGACGATATGTTTATTGATTAAAAAAAGCATTACACTTAAATATGTTTTAATTTCTGAGTTTCAAAGTATCAAAACTGTAGATATGCCCCTGTGATCCTTAACTCTCTTGTCAAGTATTACTGTATAGTTAGGAACACAAAGGCATATCTCAGTCGTTTTTCACTAGTATATTTTTTTCATCATCACAAGTCTTTAATAATTACTTAAAAATATGTTTTTTAAATAGTGTGATAATATATTAGTTGACAAATATTTTTTTTCTATCTACAAAACTACGTTTTTGTAGATAGGCCCCTGTGATCCTAAACCCCCGAGTTATGACCGACCCCTAGTGTTTAAACCACCGACCCCAAGTGCTAAAACCATGATTTTTTTTTTAAATTCTTATTTTGGCGGATTTTTTTTATAGATACGTGTACCGACCACGATTCTTGGGAAGAATCCACAATTTCTGTCGGTTCGGTGCCATAGGCTCGAAGTTATGAGCGATCCCAAGTGTTAAAACGATGACTTTTTTTAAATTTATCTTTTGGCGGCTTTTGTGATAGATTTGTGTAAAGACCATGATACTTAGTAAGAATCCATAATTTCGGTCGGTTTGGTGCCATAGGGCAGAAGTTATAACAAACCCCAAGTGTTAAAACCACCGAACCCAAGTGCTAAAACGACCCACCTCAAGTGTTTAAACCTTGATTTTTTTTAAATCTTCCCATCGGATGTTTTGATAGATTCGTGTACAAACCATGATTCTTATAGGAATCCAAAATTTCAGTCGGTTCGATCCCATAGTGCCGAAGTTTTGGCCAACCACAATTATTGTTGTTATAAACCGCCCGTAAAACGATGAATTAAAAAAAAAAACATTTAGATGATTTTTTTATTGATTCGTGAACAGATCATGATTCTGAGTAAGAATCCTTAATATAAGTCGGTTCGGTGCCATAGCGCCGAAGTTATGACCGACGGTGTTAAAACCTTGATTTTTTTAAAATTCTTATTTTGGCCGTTTTTTTATAGATTCGTGTACAGACCATGATTCTTAGGAAGAATCCACAATTTCTGTCGGTTCGGTGGCATAGGCTCGAAGTTATGACCGACCCCGAGTGTTAAAACGATGACTTTTTTAAATTCTTCTTTTGCTGGCTTTTGTTATAGATTCCTGTATAGACCATTATTCTTTGTAAGAATTCATAATTTCCGTTGGTTTGGTGCCATAAGGCCGAAGTTATGACCGACCCCAAGAGTTAAAACAATATATATTTTTTTAAATTCAACTTTTGGGGGCTTTTGTGATCATGATCTTTGGATTATCCAAAATTTCAGACGGTTCGGTGTCATAGGGCCGAAGTTATGACCGACACCCAAGTTTAAAAACAACCAAACCCAAGTGCTAAAATGACGGACCCCAAGTGTTTAAACCTTGATTTTTTTTTAATTCTTCTTTTGGCGGATTTTATAATTGATTCGTGTACAGATTATTATTCTGAGCAAGAATCCATAATTTAAGTCGGTTCGGTGCCATGGCGCCGAAGTTATGACCGACACCAAGTGTTAAAACGATAATATTTTTTTTTAATTCTTCCATTGGCGGCTTTTATGATAGATTCGTGTACATATCATGAATATCTAAAATTTCAGACGGTTCGGTGTTATAGGGCCGAAGTTTTGGCCAACCACAATTGTTTTTACAAACGGCCCGTAAAACCATGAATTAAAAAAGAAACATTTAGAAGACTTTTTTATTGATTCGTGTACATCCAAACTGTGCATGTGGTGATGCTAACCAGGATGCGAGGCACATTCTGTGGCACTGCGAGTTGATGAATGAAGCACGAGAGGAAATGTTGGATGGCTTGCGCGGAACAACAAGACCAGCGTGGAACGCTGACCTTGTGCCGAATAAAGAGAATTTCGAGTGCCTGAAAAAGTTTGTCAAGTCCTGGGTGGAGAGATGGTCTGTACTTAGACTAAATTCATCTTTGTTTCAGGTGCTATACGTATTGCTCCTGTCTCCCTTGGTATATCCTCCATTACTCTTCACTAGTGTATACGCTTTGAACTGTTTATAATATTACTTTTGTGACCCATAAATTACTGGTTACGTTTGACTTATGTACTGACACAATTTCTTTTCTTGTTTTAATTATATTTTTTTAGCTCTAATTTCACACCGCTTACAAGCATCCATGATAGGTTAACTCCTAAACAGGCCATGTTCTATCTTGGTGGTGTCATCACCACCATCGCCCAATATATTATGACTTCTGTACTCATACAATAATTTTGTTCTAATATGTAAATGCTCTTATTATTTTTTTTTTACTTTACATTAGCTTTGGTTCCATATTTTGGTGGCGCAGCTGAACTGTACATATTATGTATCGTCGTCATCCCATAAAAGGGGGTGGGATAGACCCTGTCCGTGCGTACAGCCAGGCGAACACATACTGGAGCGGTTTTTCCGCGATCCTCCTGCGTCTCCCCCAATGACATGCGTAGGCCTGAGGAACAGCCGCGTGGTCTCGACGTCCTTCCGCCCCCCCCCCCTCCGACAACCCGACGCTCATCTTTTCCCCAGAGTCTTCTGAAACTTTCTCCTCTTTCCCACATATATTTCTTCGTGGCAAAATCGGGGAGTCGGCTAAAAGGCGCGGACTCCGGGTTTCGTCTGCGGTTGGGCCGATAGTCATGCACATTGTCATTGGGACTGCCTGGTGGTTTGTGGAATACCTTCTCTGTATATTTTATTTTTATGTATTTTATCTTCTCTCAGCTATTATTGCAAAAACTTGCAATATATTATTACTGTCACTTTTTCGATATTTCTCTTTTCCAGGTCTCCTCAACCGGGCGCAGCTCTTATTTTTCTTTTTATCTACTAACACCTTTATCTGTATATATTTTTCTCTATAGATTTCAGAAGAATTGTTCCACGGGCTGCTACTTTTATTTATCTTTTGTATAGTGTTAATGTAAGTACTTGCATACTACTTACTAACCCCGTATGCATAGACATTGGAGGGTCTAGAGTCGTTCAATTAAATGTAGCTTCGTTCATAAAAAAAGTAGAGTCTTGACGTGTGCGGTGAAGGAGGAAACCATATATTTCCTTAAAACGCCGTTGGGAAAGTGGTGGGGTCCCCTCCAATGACTCGTGTACAGACCATGATTCTTAGGAAGAATCCATAATTTCTGTCGGTTCGGTGCCATAGGGCCGAAGTTACGACCGACCCCAAGTGTTAAAAGGATGATTTTTTTTAAATTTATCTTTTGGCGGCTTTTGTGATGGATTTGTGTAAAGACCATGATACTTAAGGCGGAAACATACTTGCGTGTTGTGGTGTGATGTGTTTTGTCGGGGCATGCTCTGGCGTTATTTCTGAACAGTAGATATCAAACCTTTGCGGCGTTTAAATGTGCAATGCTTTTTTCTGATTCGGATAGTGATTTTGATGAAGATCTTCAATTTCTCTTAGCACTGAAACTTCTTGAGGTCAAAAAAAGAAAAGAAAGTACAAGGTTCATCTTATAAACAAAGAGAGACAGAACAAAGGATAATTTCATCGTCTTGTTAAAGAAATAGAGAGTGACGAAGAGAAATTTCATCAGTACTTAACATAGTATACTAGCTGACCCGGCCACGCGTTGCTGTGGCTAACGGAACACAACGCCATCTACAAGATGGTTACCCAACCTTTTACTCACACCACCATCTGTTAATTTGCGTACAAATCAAATCGATAGGTCGCTCCATTAATATTATTATAGCGAGTTCCCAGTATGTGTTTCTACGCCACTTAATCATTGATTTTTTTTCTAATTTGCGTGTCCTTTCCCATTAGTCCCGTTCCCTTCCGCCTTCCGTTCCTCTCCAGCATCTCATTCCCCTTTCGCGTTCCTACTACACCTTCCCTCTCCCCACTCCCCTCGCCCGCTTCCCCTGTCCCGTGAACCCCCCTCCCGAGTTCCCCTCCCCCTTCCCACATTCCATTCACTCAGTCCCGGTACATTCAGTTTTCAAACAGCTTTCTCTACTATAATTTTTCTCGGCTTTTCTCTACTATAATAAGCATTTAATGATTTGAGTTTAATCCGAATGTAACCTGAAAATGTAATTACTCATGATTATATTACATGTATATGTATATAAAAACTTAATAAAAAAACGCCACTTAATAAAAAAAAAAAAAAAACTATTATACATATAAACCTTCCTCTTGAATCACTCTATCTATTAGTGAAAACCGCATGAAAATTCATTGCGTAGTTTAAAAGATCTATGTGCACATACATTTTGAACGACTTCATTTTTTACTATGTAATGATGATATATATTTATAAATCATATAATATATAATGTATAATATAATAAATAATATAATATAATAATATACTCAATTACATATTTATAAAAAATTAGTATATTAAATAATAATTTAAATAATATTTCAGCAATTTCTTCCCGAGCAGCATTTCTGATCAAATGATCCTTATACTCTTTACACTTTGTATCGTATAAAATTTTTCTTTGACGCACAAGTTCAAAAAAGCTCAATTTTTCAGAACCAACAAGTGTCCGCTATTTGTTTACGTCGTTAATGACGCGCCACAAGCCGCGTAAGCATGGAAACACATTTGCGTGTTATGGTGTGTCACGCCATACCCCCCTCCATCACTCTGGCGCAAATCGAGGCGAGCAGTCGAGGCCACGACAGAACGCGTCCCGACACTCCACAACCTACAAATATGTCTCTAACCATAATAAATGTATGAAACCGATGTGCTTCTGGCGCGCCACGACACTCCACAACACACAAGTATGTTTCTGCTTTTCATCCATAATTTCAGTAGGTTTGGTGCCATAGGGCAGAAGTTATAACAAACCCCAAGTGTTAAAACCACCGAACCCAAGTGCTAAAACGACCCACCTCATGTGTTTAAACCTTGATTTTTTTAAATTCTTCCCATCGGATTTTTTGATAGATTCGTATACAAACCATGATTATTAGTAGGAATCCAAAATTTCAGTCGGTTCGGTCCCATAGTGCCGAAGTTTTGGCCAACCTCAATTGTTATTACAAACCGCCCGTAAAACGATAAATTAAAAAAAAAAAAACATTCAGAAGATTTTTTTATTGATTCGTGAACAGTTCATGATTCTGAGTAAGAATCCATAATTTAAGTCGGTGCCATAGCGCCGAAGTTATGACCGACCCTAAGTGTTAAAACGATGATTTTTTAAAAATTCTTCTTTCGGCGGCAATTATTGTTGTTACAAAGCACTTATAAATGGTGCTATGGGGCCGAAGTAATGACCGGCTCCAAGGTTGAAACAATGATATCCTTTTTAACTCTTTATTTGGAGGATTTTTGATAGATTCATGTACAGACCATGATTCTTAGTAAGAATTCAAAATTTAAGTCGGTTCGGTTTTATAGGGCCAAAGTTATGAGTGACCCCAACTGTTAAAACCACCGAACCCAAGTGATAAAACAACCGACCCCAAATGTTAAAACCTTGATTTTTTAAAATTCTTCTTCTGGCGGATTTTTGATAGATTCGTGTACAGACCATGATTCTCAGTAAGAATCCATAATTTCAGTCAGTTTGGCGCCATAGTGCTGAAGATTTGACCAACCACAATTGTTGTTACAAAGCGCCCGTAAAACGATGAATTGAAAAAAAAAACATTTAGAAGATTTTTTTATTGATTCATGTACAGACCATGATTCTTGGGAAGAATCCAAAATTTCAGTCGGTTTGGTGCCATAGAGCCGAAGTTATATGACCGACCCCAAGTGCTAAAACAATGATTTAAAAAAAATTCTTTTTGGCAGATTTTTTGATAGATTTGTGTCTACAGACCATGAGTAAGAATATAGAATTTCAGTCGGTTCGGTGCCATAGGGCCGAAGTTATGACCGACCCCGAGTGTTAAAACGATGATTTTTTTAAAAATTCTTCATTTGGCGGATTTTATAATTGATTCGTGTACAGACCATGATTCTGAGTAAGAATCCATAATTTAAGTCGGTTCGGTGCCATAGCGCCGAAGTTATGACCGACACCAAGTGTTAAAATGATAATTTTTTTTTTAAATTTTTCCTTTGGCGGCTTTATGATAGATTCGTGTAGAGATCAAGATTCTTAGTAAGAATCCAAAATTTCAGACGGTTCGGTGTTACAGGGCCGAAGTTATGACCGACCCCAAGTGTTAAAACCACCGAACCCAAGTGCTAAAACGACCGACTCCAAGTGTTTAAACCTTGATTTTTTTAAAATTCTTCTTAGGCAGATTTTTTCATAGATTCATGTACAAACCTTAGTAGGAATCCAAAATTTCAGTCGGTTCGGTACCATAGTGCCGAAGTTTTGGCCAACCACAATTGTTGTTACAACCGCCCTGAAAACAATGAATTAAAAAAAAAATTGGAAGATTTTTTTATTGATTCGTGTTTAAACCTTGACCTTGTGTTTAAACCTTGATTTTTTAAAATTCTTATTTTGGCGGAATTTTTGATAGATTTGTGACAGACCATGATCCAAAGATTCAGACCATGATCCAAAGAATCCAAAATTTCAGTCGGTTTGGTGCCATAGGGCCGACGTTATGACCGACCCCAAGTGTTAAAACGATGATTTTTTAAAGAATTCTTCTTTTGACGGATTTTATGATAGATTCGTGTACAGACCATTATTCCTAGTAAGAATCCATAATTTCAGTCTGTTCGCTACCATAGTGCCAAAGTTTTGGCCAACCACAATTGTTGTTACAAACCGCCCTGAAAACGATGAATTAAAAAAAAAAAATTTCGAAGATTTTTTTATTGATTCGTGTACAGTACTGTACAGGACCATGATTCTTAGGAAGAATCCAAAATTTCAGTCGGTTAGGTTGGTGTTTACTCATCAAGACTCCACAAGCTTAAAGAATCGTTACACAAGATCAAGCAGATGATTTTTCTCTGGTGTGCATCTCGAATTTAAAGCTTTTCTCGAAACTGGTTTTAATTTAAAGAGTGAATCTATGCGGGAAGTCGATTTAATCTACATCCAGAATCCAGAATATAAAAAACTGCAACTATTCATGTTCTCGAAAGGAACATTTAAAAGTCCACAAGCCATCTCGCAGTTGAATCATAAAAGACATGTTTTAGTACTATTTATCGATAACTCCAAAGCGTTTGATACAATTGACCCACAAAAATTATTCAAAATCTTAGAAGCAATTGGAATTAGGGGAAGCCTACTTAATTTGTTTAAAAAATATTTATTTAATAGACATATCTGTGTAAAAATATTAGAAAAAATGAGTGGGAGGAAAAAAATTAGTGCTGGAGTCCCGCAGGGGTCAATTTTGGGTCCAACCCTCTATATTATATTTGTATCAATAATGAAAAAACTATTTAAATATGTAAAACACTTTGTATATGCTGACGACACTGCTCTTGTCATATCTGATGAACAATTATCCATTGCGATTAAATATATGCAACATGACTTTACGTCACTTATAAAATGGTCACATGACGCAGGTCTAATCATTAATACCAAAAAAACAAAATTGATGCACATACGATCTCATCTCAGAAATGCTTCATCTCAGAAAACGCCTAAAATAATATCTCATGACTTTACATGTATTCATCAAAACATTTTGCAGCCCTGCATGTGTGATAGTACTGAACTTGTAAATGAATATGTTTATTTGGGAGTGACTGTTGATTGTAATTTTAAATGGGATGTACAAATAAACAAAATTTGTAAACGGCTGAGGGCGATAGTGGGTAGGCTGTACAAACTGAAATGTTTCGTTCCGGTGAATATTTTAAAAATCATTTACTTATCACTCGCAGAATCAACTTGACGGTATGGATTAACAACTTGGGGACACTCTTGCAAGGCTAATTTGAGCTACCTACAATCAGTACAAAATTCTATGGTTAAGTTATTAGTTCAAAAACATATTTTTTCACAGAGACGAAACATATCATTGTTGTATGGGAATTTAACAATATTACCGGTGCAGGCCTTATTATGGTACAAAATATTGATTCAGCATATGTCTGAGTCTAATTATAAGAGGAAAGTAGAACATGATTATAATACAAGGTTCACGAAGAATGAAGGAATGATTGTAAAGCGCCCTTGAGGTGATTTTTCACAAAAACGGCGCTATATAAGTCATCCAAATATTATTATTATTATTATTGTTCCAAAATATAATAATAACTATGGACGGCGAACCCTAGAATATAACGTGCCAAAAATATTTAACATGTTACCAATTAATATAAAAAATTGCGATTCCACAAATAGATTCAGATATATGCTGAAACAATGGCTGCTAAATAGAGATAGTTTATATTAATTCATATGTGTTAATTGTTATAATCTGTATGGTTATAGTAATAATATTATGTAATGTTTAAATTGTAACTGAACATTAACATCCTGTTGACAAACTGCTTTATTGCGGTTTAACGGGATTGTACCTTGAAAACCAATAAAAAAAAAAATATTGTATGTTGCGATTGCAATTATTTATGTGCTAGAAAGGAGACTTTGAAAACCCACAAGTTTACTCAAGTGGAGAATGTCCATTTTCATGTTCTGGCTGCAAATATTCATGTTCTCAAAAGGAATATTTGAAAGTCCACAAGCCATCTCACAGTGGAGAAAAAACTTTATCATGTTCCGCCTACGACTATTCGTGTTCTCAAAATCCACATGCTGAATCACTGTGGAGAAAAACCTTTTTCATGTTCCCAAATTTTACAAATAATGAAGGAGTTTTACCTACCATTAAAACTCTTATTATGTTGCCTTCCTCATCCAGAACATATTTATATATGTGAGAGACGACACGTCTATTCTTGTCTTAGTGGTATTATTTGACTTCCTTTTCCTTGTTTTAGCGTCATCAATACGTTCTATGATTGGTTTTTTGTTCTGTCACTGCAGTTGGCGTCTTGCGTCATTTCCCTTTGTTTTCAATTGTAATCTCACCAAGCAGTGGATTAAATATGTTCTGGATGAGGAAGGCAACATAATAAGAGTTTTAATGGTAGGTAAAACTCCATCATTATGTAGTGCCGTTCCTCATCCAGAACATATTTATATATGTGAGAAGTGTTTGTTATCGCCTTGGTGACAGAACTGATGTCAATTGTGAGAGGTCGTTGATTAATCTTGTATAGGTTCAAACAGATTTGTGAGGGATAGCGATGTTAGGGAGTTACCTCCTTCCAATACCTCTTTTCTGTAATGTCTCGCAAACGTGTTCTCACTCTTCCAATTTCCTCTTTCGAGGATCTTTTCAATGGGGCAATTTTCTAACCAGCTCAATGATGCTACGGCAGACCTTGTACTTCCTGCTGATCTGTCGATGCCAGCGCTTCTTAGAACTGTTTTTACCCATCCTCCAATTATTGTTCTTGTGGCAGGTTTTGGCAAGCCCGTTGTTGAAATAAATAAATCTGGTATTGAATTTGCTTCTTGTCTTCTTACTTTAGATAAAGAGCATACTTTACGGAGCCAATATACCGGATCCGTAGCTTGGTCTGAGGAAGCATTAAGCTTCCATCCTGACTGATGGTGAGTTGCGGAATCAGTTTTAGATCCAAAAGCTGGCCAAAGTATAATATGGTCCCCATTGTCCACAAAACTGTCTGGTGTGTATCGTAATAGAATAAGATCATCATGCACTCTTCGTTCAGATGCGAGCAGAAGAATAACAGCGCATCTTCGAGAGGCCTCAAACAGAGTAACTGTTTCTGGAAGGTTTTCTTTTAACCAAAAACTAACTTGTCTCGGGTCCCAGATAGGCAACACTTTCTTATTTCTGGTAGTATTAACTATACCCTTCATTACTTGTTTCACCAAGATATGGTTGCTTAGCGATTCACACTCTGGGTTAGTTAATGTTGAAATGGCTGATTTATGAAGTGCAATGGTACTTGGAGCCAAGCCTTCGTTAAGCTTTAAATTGGCTAAGAATCTTGCCAATTGGGAACCTGATGGATTAGTTATATCAACCTTATTTTTGACACACCACTGACCCCACCTTTTCCATGCTAGTTTATATGCCGTGATTGTTGAAGATCGCCATCCGGCATTGAGGAGACTTCTTTCATGCTCTGTCCATCCATATAGCGCTCCTCTCCAGCCCCAATCTTCCATACTTCCATCTCCAGTTTTTGGATCTGAGGAGGATGAAGACCTGTCGATGTATCCACCAGGTTGTATAGAAGGTTGGTTATTTGCCGAGGTGGGGCTAGCGCTCTCGACTGAAGATCTGGCAACCAAAACACTTTGGGCCACCTCGGTACTACCAGCAGGTACACACCGACACACTTGTTTAGATGTTCCAGGACTCTGGGTATCAAACAGGGCGGTGGAAACACCCATGCCAGTGGGAAGCACCAGATCCTGCTGAAAGCATTGTGATATAGGGCTGCCGTGTCTGTGGGGTCTATGGATACGTAACTCTCTACAACATGAGCTGTTTTGGACGCAAATAAGTCCACCATGGGTCTGCCCCATGAGCGGAATATCTCTTCGATGGCTGGAGGTAGAAGGTGCCATTCGGGTAACAGGGTCCCTCGGGAAAGATGATCGGCGAGTCCGTTGTATCGTCCCGGTAGGTAATACACTTTCATCCTTATATTGTTCGCATCCGCTACTTCCAGAATCTGATATGTCAACTGAAGGAGGCTCACTGATTTCGTACCTCCTTCGTTGCGTAGGTATGCTAATACTGTTCTGTTGTCCCATTGAATGAGACAAGTAGAATTGCTCAAATTGGCTTTCCGACACTTCAATGCATGGAGAATAGCAAACATTTCTTTTAGGATGCTGTGCCATTTGGTTTGTTGTTGTGTCCAACAGCCTGAGAGTGGAGTGTCGTCCACCTGTGCCCCCCACCCGCTGTCTGCTGCGTCTGTCGCAATGAAGTGGCATGCTTTGGGGAAATGAATAAGGGAATGTGTACTCACATTGTGCCTCCACCACTCTAAATCGTTCAATACTGCAAGGTTTACGGGTACCTTCTTCCGGGGTGGGAGCTTTGCCATGGCAATTGACTGGAGCTGCATCTTTTTTTTTTTTTTTTTTACAGTGAATACCGCACAAGAATCTCAACTGCTCCCGTCTGGAGCCAGTGAGACTATGGCATCCCCAATTGGGGTATGTTGTGAGGCTGAAGATAGTGGGGAGGGGAAGGAGGTGGGGAAGAGGAAGGTTGGGAAGTATCTGCCTGCAGTGCAAGCGACCCCTGGGAACCACAAACGCTGCGAAGTTCAGCTGTCCTAGGATGCTCTGCGCATCCCTCAGGGACCATCTCTTTCTTGTTATGAGGTTTTGCAATGACTTCCATATTGCGCGGCACTCGTTCCCAGTTAGCGTCTTCTGATTGCGGCAAGTGTTCCATGACACTCCCATATATTCTATCGCCTGTGTCGGTAGGTGAACACATTTCTTTAGGTTGATGGTCCAACCGAGGGACTGTAATAAATCCAATGTTACTAGTGTCTGCAGTCGGAGAGTTTCTTGGTCTTGATGAGCCAGGAGAAAGTCGTCCAAATAAACAATGACTCGTATGCCCTTTTTCCGAAGGATCTCTGCGATCCAATTGGTTATTGCTGCAAAAATTTGAGGGGAACTGCTCAAACCCTGGGGCAAACATGTCATCTGCAGACATTGACCTCTGTACACACGACACGCAGGAAACGGCGATGGGTCTTTGCAACCGGTATATGAAAGTAGGCGTGTGCCAGATCTACTTTTGTCATATAGTCTCCGGGTTGCAAGAAATCGGGCACTTTGAAGTGGGAGATTAGGGTAAACTTTTTCACTCGCACAAAATCGTTCAGCGCTTTCAGATTGATGACAGGACGATGGGTCCCGTCGTTCTTCTGCACCAGAAACATCTGGGAGAGAAAGCCTCGGTTCACGGGTGCTGGTTCCAGTACTCCCATCTTCAGCAACTCCTTTATTTGCCTGTCCATATCGGGTGTGTGCCTTGTTGAGAAATTGTGCAGTCTCACCTGAGTGGGTCTGGTCAATGGTGGTCTCAACCAAAATGGGATCCGATAGCCATTGAGGATTTTTAGGGCGAAGTCGGGGGCTTCTGCGGTACGCCATCTTTGTAAAAAACTTCGCAATTGCCCTCCCTGAAATCGCCCGGGCTGGTTGTCAATTGTTTCGGCGGCGACGGTGCGAGGTCTGCCCTCGCCCCGTCGGCCTCCGAAATTTCCGTCCTCTGCTGGCAGAGGAGGAAGGGCCAGAATGATGACCGGGGTCTGCCCACCGGTACTGAGACGGAAATTGGGTGGAACCCAGATTCCCTGCGGGAGCACACTGAGTTGGTATGACTGCTCGTGTTCCGCTTTTCGGCCTTGACAAAATTTCGCTACTTCTTGCTTGCGAAAACGGAGCCCTGAAGACTTTGCTCGCCCCACCAAGTCTCTGCAACTGGGAGATGAGCTTGTCTTCATTAAATAAATGGGTCACAGTTGGAGGAATTTTCCCCAGAGCTGATCTATCAACTGGGGTTTTACACATTTCCAAGATGCGATCACGCCGATGCTCGATAACTTCAGCCCGCTTCCCACAAGCAATCTGAAGAATGGCGTCGTTCTTCGAAATACTTCCCCCGAAAACCTCCTGAAATTTCTCTCGTAAGGTCTCCGGTGAGAGTTCAGCATCAGGCTGACAGCTCCAGGTTAGGACGCTCTGTATAGAGTCCTGGATGACCTGCCTTTGTTGTAATGCTACGTGGGAAATTGCTGCAAAGGCTCTCTCCCTTCCCATGAGTTGGGCACATGCGGGTGTGAAGGAATTGAGTTCGCAGTTCACCTCTAATTCCTTGAACTCCGGGTCTGCTACGTATTCTTTCAATGTTTTGGCGTAGCGAACGTCACACCAACCGGGAGAATTAAAATTCTGCAAGCGCTCCACCGTCTTCAGCATGGCGTCCGTCGGCGCATTCATTTGCGGTTCCTTTAGCGACACGGTGGGATCCGGCATATGGAAAACCGGAGCAGCGGATGTGCCACAAGTAGGCTCAATTTGGGTCTCTAAATTTTCTGGGCCCTCAAATTCGCTCGCGTCGGAATCACCGGCGGCATCTCGCCTGAAAACGAAGCTCTGCAAATCGTTTAACTGCCGCGACAATTTCTTCAGCATTTTTTTCTGCGATCTCTTCTTGTGCCTTCTGTTCTTAGGCCGAGAACAATTAGAACTCGAAGAAGAAGAGTCTGTTGAGTTTGTATCATCAATACGACGTTTTTGCGTTGATTTCATGGATTCTACATTCGACATTGTGCAAAATAACCGTTGGCGTTCAACAACAATAATGCGTTCCGCGTTTTCACAAAATGCGCAATGCGATCCGTAAAATTCACTTGTTAAATATTTTTTACACCAAAGGAAGTTTTTTGTTATCTCGAGCACTTTTACATTGAATAAAACTTCGATAAAGCGCGAGATAGATACCACATTCGAAAGAATTCGATGTCAATTGAAAACAAATGGAAATGACGCAAGACGCCAACCGCAGTGACAGGTCAAACAACCAATCATAGAACGTATTGATGACGTCAAAACAAGGAAAAGGAAGTCAAATTATACCACTAAGACAAGAATAGACGTGTCGTCTCTCACATATATAAATATGTTCTGGATGAGGAACGGCACTACATAATAAAAAAATTACAAATTTCAAAAAGTGCTAGCACATTAGACAGTTGGAAAAATATCTAATGTGCTAGCGGAATGAGTGCTAACCAGAGAATGATGAACCGGCGCGGAGTACCGGTTCAAAAGTAAGTGACGTGAAGATGGGACTTCTCCTTGCTTTATGCGAAATGTCGCTCGTTATGCGAAAAGTCACTCGTTAAGGGACGTTTTTTTCAAAATCTGTTTTGCTCGTTATGCGAATTACTCGTTATGGGAGATGCTCGTCATGAGACGTTCTACTGTATTTTTTTGTGGATAATTATTTAATTTTTTATTGTGTATGTTCGATTTTTTTATTGTAATTTTGATTTTTGCCAATGAACCAAGTCATCTCCAACTTTCCATCCACATTTTTCCATCCGAAATCTGTTGGTGGCATCTGGCACTGCGACAGAATATAGAAAGCAAGCGCCCGTGGGGCCAACCGTGCGACGCAGCACTCGGGACATCTGTGTATAAGACCGTGGTGGAAACGGTGCGAAAGAGTGAGAAAGAGAAAGAGTAAGAAGGGAAGAGAGGCGCGGAGTGGGAAATACAAAGTTCTCAGCAGCTGCCCGCACCACACTTTAGTGATGATTTTAGCTACTTCGGCTTGTAGAAATCGTCAGATTATATTATTTCCGTGATCCTTACATGATTTCCTTCAAAATAAAATAAAAATGAACTGCACTCGAGTATAGCCATGTGATGTTTTTTTTGCAACTTTGTGACTCGCCAATTTTTTTATGTCACGTTCAAATTGTCAAATTATTGAAATGTAAACTTTTCTGCATGTAATTAACACACTTTACCTTAATCTGATACGCTCGAGTATTTTTGGGGAATGATTTTTTTTTACTAATCTGATCGGTTGTCCTAGGCCCACCCCCTATATTAAGGGTTCATAATTGGTGGTAGTTCATAACAGGGTCAAGGTATCTCCCCTTAGTTATTCCTTCGCGCTTGAGTAAATCCCAAAATCCCCGCTTGGGCTCCCCTACTATAAAGGCGTCTACAGATGGCTGGCCGGCCCAGGTAATAACAGAAACCACTGCGTCGAAAGGCTCAGCTTCCCTACTGTCCTTTCCTTCAAGCGAATGTATTGTTTGATACCTTTCCGCATATTTTCTTAAAAACCATAGATAGTGGGCAAACCAGTCTGTAATGGCCTTAATTTGGGAATGTATGGTGTAGCTTAGCATAACAAACTAAAAAAAATCATTACTACGGCAACGCCAAGCTACTTATTTTATCTTAGAAATTTGTTCTACTCATTAAAATTTCTTCGCACTTGAGTTGAGAGCAAGTTCATATTACACAAATAAGGGAAAAAACAATTTGATTTTAAATATTTATAATTTTGATCTGTGAATTAAATTTCTTATAATTTACCATCTAAATAAATGGGTATTTATTTAAATACGTTTCCGAAAAAAACGACTTTTCATGTTCATAATTGTCTTCTCGCAAAGCGTTAAATAATAAAAAAGGGTAATTAATAAATAATTAAAGGGTTATTATTCAAAAAGTAGGTAAAAAAAACATTCGGTTTTTAAGCGGTTATATAAACCGCGCGGTAGAGAGTACCACTGACTAGCGGTGTGACTTGTATGGGAGAGACGAAAATACCCAAACACATCCCTTAACTTCGCGATAACGCAGGAACAAACATATACAAACTTTTGTGGGTTTTGTGTATAGTTATTTTTTACCTGCATGTGTAAGGCGTTAAACATAAAATTATAGTTGTAGAATCTTCTCCTTCCGGAAAGTTTTCTGAACATCTTTTATAAATAGGCATTTAGATCTATGTGCTTTTTTAAACTTATATTTATCTTCCTACGAACGATATTGGTGTTGTCATTTAAAACCGTTTAGACGATCGCAGCGCCATTAATTTCTGTCTACTATCAAATATCAGACTACCTAACATTATTTAAAACAAAAATGTAAATTTATCATTTGTTTTATTTATTTGACTAGAACAGAAAATTATTTAATTAGGCCGACTAATACTATGATCAATTTAACAATACTGTAAATTCACTGCGCTTGCGATATCTCATCATCCCTCAGGATAGGGGGGCCATCTGGCACGGGCAGGTGGTAGATGTTCCTCTCGTGGTCACTGAGGGGCGCAGGGGCCCCGGAAAGAGGGTCCCGCCCCTCCAGGGATTTGGGGAAGGCAATCACATCCCGGATTGAGGTGGCCCCACAAGCTATTGAGACCAGCCTGTCCAACCCTGAAAAATAATAATTATTGATTTTTTTTTTCACATACATAAAATATTTTTCAAAAAAAAGAAAAAAGAGTGTAAGGAGAATTAATGATTTAAGTTGATGGTTGAAAAAAAAGGGGACGCCCAAGTATGATATGGCATGATCAAGTGAATCCTCAAAATACTTAAGGGGGCGTTCAAGTATTTCATAATGCAATTTTTGACCCCCTCTCCCCCTAATGTAACGCGCCGTTTTTGACCCCCTCCCCCCTAAACGTTACGTAACGTCCAAGTGAAAATTTTTATCTGAAAGTCACAATTAAGTAAAGTATTGGAAAGTCACTTAAATACCATTTTTGTTGTTTTAATCACGTTTGCGATAATAAATAAAACAAAAGATTTCGAGAACGAAAAGGATTGCCAACTTGGAAGATTTTAATTCCCTAGTTTTTTTTATCTAAATAAAGAAAAACATGTTACGTAATGCATTGTTCGAACCCCCCTTACCCCCCCCCCCCCTCGTAACGCACAGTAACGTTTCACAAGACGTAATATTTGAACGGCCCCAAAGTAGGTTCATGTAACGAGTCAAAATAACAAAAGAGTATTTATGAGACAACATGTGAATGAAGCAAGTAGTGTGTGACAGTCTATCCTCTCTGCATAACCCTGCGGTAAACCAGCATGATGTTTAGTTAGTTAGTTAAAATGTTTTGTCACCTCCAAGTGAACCAATTTTTTCTTGAAAATAGTCTTATCTATTATGGAAAATGTAGGTCCAGTTGTTTTGCAGAAATTCAAAATCATTGTCATCAAAATTTGATGCAATGTTACATTTGAATTTGAAACAAAGGGGACAAGGGGTGACAAATAGTTTATGAACTAAATAATTAGACAAAGCACATTGTCCTTGTAATGTAAGACTGAAAAAAGCCTCGAATAGGTTTCTGTAAATCAACGGTGATTTTTGATTGCTGTTAAAAATGAATGCAGTGGATTATTTTGCTAAAAAATAAATTCTCCTCCTCCTTCAGTAACCTTGTGCCATACAAAATTCTGCGCCGTAGGTTCTGGTCAGTGGGACTCGTGACACATAAAATAAGCATGGCATTGATGTGTGTTATTGACGAGAGGTATGGTGCAGAACGGGAGGACTGGAGACGAATGGGGAGGGACCGCAGCCAGTGAAGAATACTTGTGGAGACCAAATCCCGCCCTGGGATGATGATGAAGAAGAATTACCGAGTGCTATGCCGGCATGCGGGGGGCAGCCGCTCCTTAGGGCGTTCATGAAGTGCTCCAGGGGTCCCACGGGCAGTCCCAGCATGTTGAGCAGCTCCTCCTGCTGTCCGGGACTGTGCACCCTCACGGAGCCGCCCCCGACTTCGCTGCCATTCATCACAAGGTCGTAGGCCAGGCTGCGGACCTGTAATATGGGTTGATTTGTGATCCAAACAGTCGTTTAGGAACTGTAATATGGGTTGACCACCATAACACAGGCATGTGCAATATTATATAACTGTTATAATCTGCACAATTTTATCACATACCTTGAATGGATCAGTCGCAAGGAGATGTTCATCATCGGCATTGGGCGCCGTAAATGGATGGTGGCAGGTCTCCATCTGCCCCTGGCTGCCTCGCAGGAAGAGGGGGAAGTCCACCACCCACAGTGGATGGTCTCCGGCTAGTCTGTTCAGCGCCTGGCGTGACTCTAGGTCTTCAGCTAGTCTGATGCGAAGGTCTCCCAAACATAAGCACTGAAAAAATGTTACCGATGTGGAAGAATTTGATATACATACATTAATAGAATACGTTCATAGCAGGCGCGGCCCCTTCATACATACTTTGGATACTCCGCATCTCTTATGTTCTAGAGACAAAAATTATAATAATTATTTATTTATTCTGGATAAAAAGCTTTGAACCTATTGTTTCAAGACGGAAACATCATTTTTCAATTTAATGACACCATTCCGTCCTCAGAGACTTAAGGATAAACTTAAAATAATTCATAATGTGCTCGTTCGTAGATGGCGGTAATTTAATTGTTTTATGAAAAAACTCTTTTTGCATGTCATGCTGTAAAATATTAAGACAAATTGTTTGTTTGCATCTGTAAATGTGCAATATGAATATAGAATTTTGTCCGTATAAAAACTCGATACTTCTAAGAAAGGCAATATTGGATTGAATCATCACCTACCTAGCTATAAGACATTTTGTTCGCTGTTAACCTAACCACATTATTTGTACTAATTAGAGAAAATGCCATAATTTTGTTTATAGATAGACCACAAGCAAAAGAAAGTGCGCAGACGCAAGTTACTTGCAATGCGCAGTATGTGCTTGATTTATTATTAAATCTTTGCCATTGCCACGTTGTGTTCACCTCTCACACTGCACTTCTTTTCAGACTAAGCTTTTCGGACAGTCTTTTGTTTTTGGTCGACCTATAGTATAATAGATTGATTAGTTTACCGTTTCTTCTTCTGGTCCATAAGCTAGGATCAGCAAATCATCCTGAGATAACTCTAATTTGGCAGCCAGATTTCTCATCACGTCTTCACCGAGTACCGTATTCAGTTTGGATGTGAACCATTTATCCAGCGGATCTTTTATCTTGATGACAAAACATTTCGTTTTTGGGTGCGTTTCATCGGCGTACAACTGCAATTGTTTTCTAAATGCAGGGGTTATGCCTGAAGAAGGTCCTTTCCCTGTTATAGCAGAACTTTGCAAGCTTCCAGGGAATCTTTGTGCAATACTGGCATTGCTTTTCATTATATCGCTAACATCCTGGAGCTAAAATTAAGATAAAATTACTTAATTCTGTAATAACTCTTTTTGGAATGTACAGGGTGTCCGCTGGCAGATTTTACACTTTGAACTGAGCTCACATGCCTTAGGAAGGCGGCAACGGGGGAAGTGGGGTATCACTCAACGCCCGAGTGTTGCGGGTTGTTTAGTAGCCATGAGTCAGTGGACTTTTGCGGTTGAGGCGTATTTTACGAACAATTATTCGATCAATCGGCATTTTTCTCACTTTGGTATCCGACGATTGAAGGATGGCCCTTCGAACCAATTGATGGGTACAAAAATTTATAGCGGGTACAGAAATTTAGAGAAACTCGATCAGTCGGAAATGAACCTCGTCCTCGACCATCAACGACTGTAACTACTCCTGAAAACGCAGAATTTGCGAGAAGGGAAATTTTAAAAAATCCTTTTTTTTTCGGTAGGGGTGAAACCGTTAACGCACAACAGTACCGCGTGATGCTGGTCAATTTTTTTATACCGGAGCTACATCGACATGTTGGTTATAATAACAGAACCCATTTTCAGCAGGATGTGACCACGGGCGTCACGGCACACTAGGGACTCAATGACTAAAGTGAGAGAGCTTTTTCCTGGAAAATTGATTAGTCGCTTTGGCGACATAGCCTGGCCCCCTAGATTACCCGAACTGACCCCTTGCGACGTTTTCTTGTGGGGATATCTCAAATCTCGCGTATACAGCAATTCGCCATCAACAATAGAGGCCCTACAAGAAAATATCCGATGAGAGATTGCAGCTATCAGTCCAGAACTTTGCAAGCTTGTTTTCGCCAACATGAAGGAAAGATTGCAAGAATGTTTGCGGCTAGAAGGACGCCATTTGAGTGGAGATATTTTTAAAAACTAAAATCCGCTTTATTTATTAATCTTATGTGAGATAATAAATAAATACCTTTCATTGTATTCATATTTTTATTTTATTTTATTTTTTTAAGTATAAAATCTGCCGGCGGACACCCTATATTATTATTGTGATGATTTCATCTATCTGTCTGTAATTAAGATCATCATTTATCATTTCAATGAAGTCCTGAACTTTTGCTTTGAATTTAAGCGTCATTTTAAAAATTGGAAGTGTTCGTTTGGAGAATTTAGAAAAACCATTAAGTCTATAATGTAATATTTTTAACAGAAAATTATTTTACAATGAAAAATTAAAATACATTTTATACATAAATATAAATGCCATTTTCAAAATTGGAACTGATTTGTAGAGAATGAGGTCATCTGCGACAAAATGTCATGTTTTTTTAATAAGTTTATCATTAATCAGAGCTTGTGACAAATCACTGAATATAAGTGGCAGTTTTGCAGCACTGCCATTCGAATTATGAATTGTATTTAGTCATGAGTTGTGTGATGTCACAAGACACCATTAACAATATTCACATTGAAAGTTCATAACTTTGTCATTTTTGGAGATATGAAAAAACTCATTTTACTGTCGTTAACTCTTTAAATATAAAATCAGGAGATGACCTCATTCAGATGACGTGCAGTAAAACACAAGTTAAAAGAATGGAAATAATTCAGAACAGAGGCATGAAGTTTATATTATGCTGCAGCAGATATACTAGGATAAAAACCTTGCAATGCCAACTCCATATCCCAAGTATGTGGCAACGATTAGTCTACAATACACTAGTATTTATTTATAAGTTAAAAAATAAAATTTTACCCGATTATATGTTAAATAATGTTAGAATTAATTGTACAGTTCATTATTATCCTACGAGAAAGTATAACGATTTTAGGTTTCCTAAAACAAATTTATGGGGAACACACAACAATATTTATTACAAAGGTTTTAAAATGTTCAATGACCTCCCTGTAAATGTTAAGGAAGCCAAAAGGCTTGCAGTTTTTCGTAGATTATGTCTCAATGTTGTGAAGTCCAAAGTTTAATGTTACAGTGGTTTTAGAATAGATTATATTAGATATAAGATGTTAAATTTTATAGCTAAATAAAATATACTTAAAAAAAGAGGATGTATTTCACCTCCAGGCCGTATGAGACATCAGGTTTATCGGAGCCGTATCGAGACATTGCCTGTTGATAGGTGAGCCGGGGCAGGATGCGGGGCAGGGGTCGGGGCCAGCAGGCCTGCAGCAGCCCCTCCATCAGGCCCAGTATCTCTTCCCGCCCGGCAAATGACATCTCCACATCCAACTGAGTGAACTCCGGCTGTCGGTCACTCCGAATTGTTTCATCTCTGTTAATAAAAGTAAAAAATAATTAACACATATACAAAACTAAAATATGCATAAGGGTGCATATTATATTAATTACGTGAGCAGTTTTTCTTCCAATCTAACCCCCCCCCCCCTTGGTGAGATAAATTTGGGCCACTTCGTATATTCTTTTTAAGTAACGTGAGATTTTGCTGGACCCCCCCCCCCCTTTTTGAGCTCACGTAATTAATGTATGCCCACTAACCATGCAGATTACTCACGATAGATCATTGTGACAAGTTCATATCAATTTCACTCCGTCTTAAAGTTTATTTTAAACGTTAAATCGAAATATTCAGCAAGAAAATAATAGTGCTTCCTGTCTGTGGCATCATAGTCTAACATATTCGAATAATATCTAGGTGTTTTACTGTCGCACTTATTTTAATTCAGAATAAATACTATTCTATTATAATAACGTCGTGTCGGTAGTCATTATAAATCATTCACAATGCACTGCCGCGTATGCCCTGAAGTTATTCTATCAGACGAGTCAATATTTGTGTGTTCGGTGTGTAAAGGCACCTACCATCTAGCCTGTGGAGGAATAACGGAAAGTACTTTCCGTCGACTCACTCAAGAACGCCGAGAACAACAGAAGTGTAAGCAGTGTAAAAGGGACACACGGTCGACCGCCGCGGCCGTCAGCGATAACACATCTTTGGAACCGCCCAATAAAACAACGGCCACTAAGGATCAAGCAGCTCCATCATCACCTTCGTCCCCCGCTAATCTTGAAGATATTCAGAATTTAGTCATGTCCAAAACGAATAGCCTGGATAAAAAACAGAACGACATCATGGACCAGAACAACAAGATACTGGAAAGCATACAATTCATGAACGCATAATATGAAGACTTTATGGCCAGAATCCGCGACGTCGAGCACCGTAATGATGAGCTTACAGCGAAGAATACTGCACTGGAAACTAGAATCGTAATACTGGAGAATAGTCTTGATTCCCAAGAGCGGGCCTTAAAGTCTTGTAATGTAGAAATAAGAGGCATCCCCGACATCAAGGACGAAACACTAAAAGACGTGGTCTTCAACATCTTCAAAACAACAGGATCTCCCTTAGAAACTAAAGATATCGATGCTGTCTATCGTCTTAAAAAAAAAACAATAATCAGATGCAACCCAGGACAATTGTTCTTAAACTAAAATCGAACATGGCTAGAAATCAACTGCTAGCTGATGTGAAATCTTTCAACAAGAACAAACCCAATACCGAAGATAAACTTAACACGTTAAATATCGGTCTCGCCGGCCCCCGGTTGCCGATTTATGTATCTGAGCAGTTAACATTTCGGGCGAAACAGATTTGGTATAAAACTCGCCAATTTGCAAGAGCGAGACAATATCAATTTGCATGGATCCAACAAGGACGTATATACCTGCGGAGAGAGACAGGTTCAGGCGCAATTCTTATATCCGATGAAAACAAGCTGGCTTCCCTATGATTATCTCAAACACAATATACCTACTGCCGACAACGATTACAAGATGAAGGTTCTATTATTATTATTGGTACTACTACTACTTATTACTACTGCCGACAAGGATTACAAGATGAAGGTTCTTTTATTAATTTTACTACTACTACTACCTATTACTACTGCCGACAATGATTGCAAGATGAAGGTTCTATTATTATTATTAATACTACTACTACTTATTACTACTGCCGACAACGATTACAAGATGAAGGTTCTATTATTATTATTGGTACTACTACTACTTATTACTACTGCTGACAATGATTACAAGATGAACGTTCTTTTATTATTTTTACTACTACTACTACCTATTATTATTACTATTTTTTTATTATTTTTACTACTACTACTACCTATTACTACTGCCGACAATGATTGCAAGATGAAGGTTCTATTATTATTATTAATACCACTACTACTTATTACTACTGCCGACAACTTTTACAAGATGAAGGTTCCTGCCGACAACGATTACAAGATGAAGGTTCTATTATTATTATTACTACTACTACTTCTTCTACTTATTACTACTGCCGACAAAGATTGCAAGATGAAGGTTCTATTATTATTATTGCTACTACTACTACTTATTACTACTTCAGACAACGACTACAAGATGAAAGTTCTTTTATTATTATTGCCATTATTATATCCTGTGATTATCCACATCCAGTCATTCGAACCAAATATACCTACCCACGAGAAATGGATCACAATCGTTTAGTAGTGAAATTTCCATTGCATCACATCTCACCTGAATAATCATGATTCCATTACCTCCTGATATTTACAATGACACAGATGTAACGTGCAACACGTATGTGATTGACGATCTCAACAAATTAAATAATTTCAGTTGGAAGTCTTATAATTTAAAGATTATCCATCAGAATATCAGAAGTATGTCAAACCTTGATGATTTTCTGTTATTTCTAGATCAATTCAATCATACTTTTGATGTTTTAATTTTATCAGAGTGTTGGATCAATAAAAACTACACCTCTAAAATAATACAAACTTACACGGAATATCACTCAATTAAAAATATAAATAAATCTAGCGGGATTGTTGTCTACATAAAAGACGGTATACAAGCACAAGTCGAAGAAATTATATTATCACAAGGTAACTGCCTTAGAATTGTTCTGAATAATAATTTATGTATCTTTGCTATTTATAGATCACCTTCTTTCCAGAGCATAGATTCTTTTCTGAATTCACTCCAAACTGTTATTAGCAATTCCAATAAATTTGAACGTCAAATCATTATAGGTGACCTTAATATTAACACCTTATCTCCATTTCACAACCAATTCAATGACTACATATGCCTGCTCACAGAAAACGGATTCATATTGACAATCAATACACCAACTCGAGAACAGGGCACGTACAAATCCTGTTTGGATCACATCAACGTAAAAAATATTAACCTCACTGACTCATTCGTTATCCACACGTCAATTTCTGACCACTATACGACAGCCCTGTGTTTTAAAGATAAGCCGCCCCCCCCTGCTAAAATCAAGTACGTCCCTCGATTAAACTTTAATAATTTAATTGAGGACTTGCATTTAGAAAACTGGCAAAAAGTATTTGATCAAATTGACACTGACATTGCGACGAAAGAATTCATTTGTATTCTACATACATATATATCTAAACATACAAGTAACAAACACATATCGAACAGCCAGTTTAAACTTACGCCCTGGATCTCTCCTGGCCTTGTAAAATCGATTCACAAAAGAAACCAACTCCACAAAAAGGCCAAAAAATTTCCAGATAATATTTTAGTACAAACTCACTACAAGAAATATAGGAACTTATGCAAAAAGATTATTAAATATACAAAGGAAAATTATTTTAAAACGTTCATTTACGAAAATTCTTATTCTCCAAAACGTATGTGGGAAGCATTTCGTAATATTAGTAAAACAAAAATAAACAGGTCTTCCGAAATTAAATCGTTAGATATCGGTAACGTAAACTCTTCTAATCCTAAAAATATGGCGAATTTTGCTAATAAATACTTCACATCGGTGGGAACCACACTTGCCAAAAAAATTCTCGATAAATGCAATAAAACAGAAATCGAACTTGCCAAGTTGGTCACCTCTAACCTCGTCCATAAAATAGACAATATACAAACATCGACGAATGAAGTCTTGGAAATAATTGACGACCTAAAGCCATCTAACGCTTGTGGACCAGACAAAGTCTCGACTAATCTGCTTAAAGTAACTAAGTCATTCATTGCATCTCCGATAGCGTTCATTTCCAATCTAAGTCTCAAATCAGGAATATTCCCTAACCATCTAAAACATTCAGCTGTTGTATTACTGCACAAAAACGGAGATAAATCTGCGATTCAAAATTACCGGCCCATATCTTTGGTCAATTCAGTCTCAAAAATTATAGAGAAAATTGTCAAAAATCGTCTTAGCTTTTATCTTGAAGATAATAACATCCTTTCTGAGAGACAATATGGCTTCCGGCCGGGTTTAGGTACTGAAAATGCCATTGGCAATCTGACTAAAGTAATTTCTAATAACATCGATCGAGGAATCAAAAGCATCGCGATCTTCCTGGATCTGGCTAAAGCTTTTGATACCATCTCGCACAAAATCCTTTTGAAAAAATTACAGCTAATCGGAATACAGGGGCAGTTACTTAAATGGTTAGGAAGCTATCTAGAAAATCGGAGCCAAAGAGTTATTATTAGTGGTACTCTAAGCGATCCAGCCAATATCGAATTTGGTGTACCACAAGGAAGTACTTTAGGACCGATATTGTTTAATATCTATATTAATGATCTTTGCAACAGTAACCTTGCCGATCATATCATCACTTTTGCTGACGATACGGTCTTAATATTTGAGGGCAAAAACTGGCATGAAGCGCATAGAAAAGCAGAAATTGGAATAAACAATGTCAAACATTGGCTAGACTACAATCTTCTTACTCTTAACACGGACAAGACAAAATTTATACGTTTTAGTGCAACACAAGCGGGTCAACCTAAGGTAATACTAAATATTACTATTCACATTTGCAATGAACCGAACACTTGTACTTGCAATAACCTTGAATGCGTGGATAGTTTAAAATATCTAGGGATCACGATAGATAAATATCTGAGATGGGATGAACACATCAACGCAACGGCCTCAAAAGTCAGAAAACTTACACACCTTTTTATAACCATCAGAAATATTCTCTCTGTTAAAGATATGAAATCAATATACTATGCCATGTGTAATTCTTTACTCGAATATGCATCCCTAGGATGGGGTGGATGTGCCAAAACAATATTAGACTCCCTGGCTAAAGCTCAGAAATCAATACTAAGAGTCATCCTTAAAAAACCATTCAGGTACCCCAGTGATGCATTATTCACGGAATTAAAAGTACTTGATGTTAGACAATTGTATATTAGAAAGATTATATTACATGCTCAAAAACAACGTCAACACTTCCCGTCCATTGACCACCTTCACGACACTCGACTTTCAAGGAACAATCCAATAGTCCCAATAAAAATCACGACGTCCCTCGGCCAACGGCAATTTTCGTACTTAGGACCTAAATTATTCAATATCATTCCTAATGATTGGAAAACTAAAAGTGCAAATGTTCTGCGCAAATTGATCAACGACTGGCTCCTTGATTTAGGGAGGATCAAAAGCGAAGATATGTTGACCAATAGATAGTCTCATCATATAAAATAAAACAAAATTAAAAATATATAAGAAAAAAAAAAAAAAAAAAAAACAAAATAATAAAAAACACTCACTCATAGTTCCATTCATCACAAAAACACGTACTTATCATTTCAGAACACAATTGTCTATTCTTTTATCAATACCCTTCCCATTTTTCTACATTCAACTCCTGTGGAGATCTTTCTTTTTATTATACAAAATTACGTAAGCTATAATTTATACAAAATACGTACAAATATAATTTATACAAAATTGCGTACTATACGTAATATTACAAAAACACGAACTTATAACTTCAGAACATAATTGTCTATTATTTTATCAATACCCTTCCCATTGTTCTACATTCAAGTCCTGCGGTGATCTTTCTTTTTAACATTACCATCTGGATTTTATTTACTTTACAGGTTTTATTTTATATTAAGTGCTCTAAGGGAAAATATCTTAGTAGGATGAAAAAATGAAGCAAGGAAAGGGAAATAAATACAATTTGTTATCAACCACTCTGTCATGTCACTATTTATACACTAGCTAACTTATGAAATATTTATATACAAATTGTTTTTATTCATTTGCTGCATCCTTTTCGAGTCACATTCTTTTTGAGTTTCTTCACCCGCTCGTAAAGTTAAGGGATACGTCACTCACGTTAATTATAATTATAATTATTTTTTGTAATCACTTTTAAACATCCACGTTAATTATAATATGGATATTGTCATCACGCTTGAAGAATGTCTCGATTCTCAATTTTTGCAAGCGATTTAAATGACCAAACATTTATCTATTGTTAAACAAGCATTCAATACTAAATTTGTACTTTAAGACATTGTTTTTTCTCTTCGCTTATTCTTCTTTTTTTTATGAGTTCAAAATTGTAGTTATTAACTAAAGCTTCTACGAGGAATTCAATCGTAACACTTGTTTCATTCAATAAATAATATGTTTATATAATTAATCAATGTAATATGAAATTATGATATGAACTAAATTTGTCAATTTGACTGGCCTAAAACAGGATCCATTCCTAGTTGGCTAGTCAAAGTTTCCATATATGTTTCATTGTATAATTTTATGTGAAATAAATATTATTATTATTATTATTATTATTATTATTAGATTCGTTAAAAATTTGATTTAAATTAAATTAAATAATATTATTATCAAGTTCTCCAATTTTAGTTTTTATTATTGTGACATATGTTTCGATTTACAAGGCCATTTTCAATATCTATACTTTGAGATATCAATCTCAAAGTGGTAATACCACAGTTCGAAAATGGCCTTGTAAGCCGAAAAAGCTGTTACATTAAAAACACTTGAAGAATTTAATAATAACATTGTTAAATTATTTAAAAAAAAAATTAAATAAATAGAGTTCTACGAATTAAACACAAAAAAAATTAATACATGCAGATTTGACCGAGATTTCTATTGAAAAATATAGCGTGTTGTCCTATTTGTTGGCAGTAAAATGGATATTTAAAAGCTCCGTAGCTCGTGATGTAAATCCAGAAGCAAGCTGGAAATAGCTGCATTGATCTAAAGATTCCAGAGACAAAAGCTGTAGGTACAAAATTTGATGATGCCAGAGCTCATTGTTTTAAAGTTTTTGCTAAAGCTCTATCTTGTGTTAAATAATGGTATTTTAAAGCTCACCGATAACACCTGGCAACTTGGAAATATCTGTCAATGGAACCAGCCATCAGCATTTGCTTGAACTGTTGAGGACTTTGTACGAGTGAATAGAATTGTCCTTTATGCCTGGTTGGTACAACAAATTCCTGAGCACCCTGAAAACAAAATTCTTAGTTTTTCACCTATACACGGTGTCCGGAAACTCAAAGTACAAGCGAGGTAAATTAAATCAAAACAAGTTACACCACAAAATAGACTCCAAATGAGATGTAGATTCACCAGTTTCCCCTTTATACTACAAGTTTCCGAGTTTATTACACACAGCCAGTCCCAGCTGTAAGCATGAGTCTTCGACAAATAATGAAGGTGATGCACTATTAAGTAATGCAAAATCATGTGATTTTGGTTAGATTAATCATTAGATCGCTTAAAATATTTCAGATGCTTTAATTAAATACTGCGAGTAGAACGCATATTTGCTTTACAATAATCGAGTATTTTTTTGAATAGTCTTTTTATGAGCCCAGAAAAATATAATCAGAATCAGGTCTATAAAAACTGCTTTAACCCCTCCGCAACGTAAGCAGATATAAGCGTTAAAAATAGGACAGCAGTCAAGTACAATAAGCGTGTTTATACGTCAGCGCGTGTGTTTCCATAGAAATCGTTATAACTCCGTTATTGTTTTAGTTACATCCCTAAAACAAAAAGTCAAAGGTCGATAGTAGATCAAGCTGCACATTTCTATCAAGTTGTCTATGGAAATACATAACAGGAATCAGCTGTCAATCGTGTAGTTGACAAAAATATTTACCTGCGCAAATTTGCTACCGGCAGTTCCACCGCGCTCCACATTTTAAATTTTTATTAAATATTTTTATATGAAATGATAAAAAAGTGAGGTGACAAAAGTGTTTATTACACATATATACAATAGAATAAGTATTGTTGTTTGCATAATCTGTGATTTTAGTACCGTTTTCACATAAAAACATCACGTGAGTCATTTGTACCTATTTTTAATGTTTGCGTTCTAAATTTTAACATTTACAAATGCTAATATTTATTTGTAATATAATAATTTGTAAGCCTATTTTGTAACCTCTCTAACACAGTTTTTACTATTCGGCTACGTTCAGAAATGTTTCATTTATAGAGCTTTAATTGTGAAGCGCTTATAACTAAAAGTTTTCGTAAAATGTCATTTCGTTAAAGACACCAAAAGCTAATATTCTCGAAAATTCCGAGGGGTTAAAGTTCAAAATCTCCTACTTACGAGCCCCTGTTGGGTTGTAGCTTTATTGTATAATGTGGAAAATTAAATTATTTAGAAATGGATTGTAAAATACATAAATATTATTGCCTGAGCTTCGCAAAATAAAATAAAACACGCAATACTATTTTTCATGAATAAATCAAAACAGGCGGCTGGTGTTAAACAGGAATTAAAACCTTATCACCATCTACATAGGGAGCGTTATTTTTCACGGCCTGATTCCGAATTTTACGACATAGTGCATTACCTTAATCATGTTAAATTATCCTCTCTCACCTCTTGCATCAAAAAGAAGACAGTGGAAAATAACAGAATGTCAAATACTTCCAATCAAATACCCATAGAAATTAAAGACATGCACGTGAAGATGTAAATAAAATGCAATTACCCCGGGAGTGCGGCCGAAAAGTGTCGGGGTTTCTACTTCCACAAAGGAATGGTCGTCGCAGAGGTATTTCCTCATCTTCATCAGCATGTCTGATCTGGTCCTCAGGTTATACTGCATCTCAGGAAACCGGAGATCTACGTATCTGTGAAATTAAATATAACATACATTAGTTATCCAAAGTAAAGTCCTCTATACATTAGAGACTTTATTCAAATTTCACTTTTATATAGAATACAGTGAAACCCTCTTAAGAAGTTTTCCAAGGGACCGGAAAAAGCAAACTTCTTAAGCAGGAAAACCTTATATGTGGGAAAAATTGGGCCAATTTAGGGCCGAGGGACCCAAAAAACCAAACTTCTTAGGCCACGAAACGTCTTAAGAGAGAACTTCTTAAGAGGGTTTCACTGTAATATCATATCGACAAAACTCGACAGTTCGTGAGCCGCTACCATGGCAACCTGTCAACAACGCAACTGAAATGCGACAGCTGCGTTTCAGTTGCGTTGCATCTTCAGTCTGAAGATGGCCCTAACAGGCTGAAACCAATTACGGTCAATAAATTAAAGTAGAAATAAGTTTTATATTTGTTTAATTATAATATATTATATTATAATGAATTGCACCATGAATTGTCACTTTAAAAAATAGAAACATTTTAAAGTAGTTTATTGGGACTTTTCTTCTGTAACATTTCTTTTATATTTTCCTATTATATTTAGGGAATGCAAATCTCGCAAGATTGGGGCTCAGGCGAGATCCCGCGAGTTTATGAATAACAATACTGCGAGATCTCGCCAATTTCGAGATCTCGCGAGATTGGCAGTTTTGTGTGTTTTTTTGCAAATAATCACAATATTTGAATAAATTAGGAAAAAAATAATAAAAATTATAAGTATTATGAGATAAACATTTATTTTCACGAATTTTTCAATATACTTTTATGCATCAAACATTGTTTGACGTATTTGTCTATAATTTTTTAATAAACTTCTAAGTAGTAAACTTTGACATACGTACCTATCAAATCTTAATATATAAAACAAAGTCGAGTTAGTTACACTATTTATAACTCGAGAACGGCTGGGCTGATTTTGATGATCTTTGATTTGTTGGATTTGTCTCCGCCCCGGATAGGATAATAACTATTAAAACATCGCAAAAATTCACGAAAAAGTTATGGCGAAAATTCATTTCCTCATACATTTAATATGGAACGAATTTTCATCTTTTGAAAGAGCTGCAGGAATATTGTGGTAGGTAGGTATAATATTGAAGTTTGCTTGAATTCCAAAAATTCAAAAAAGTCAAATGTCAATGTGCTGATTGTTTTTCTTTTGTTCTTAAACATATAATGCTGCCTCTCTTTCTTACACACTAAATGTCAACAGTCGTAAATGGGAAAAATGGTGAACGTATGTCTGCACAACTCCAGGAAAACAGCCACATCTTTTCAAAACATTCAAGGCGCATTGTGACGTGGGGTACCTATTGCAATTCGGTGAAGTCAATCAAATACATCTGCAAATTTGTCACAAAAGTCAGCGATATGGCGGTTTTTGGCGTTAAAACTACAAATAAAAAACGATGAAATCACACGCTATCAAGTTTGTGAGCTACAATGAGGCGATTTGGCGTATATTCTCATTCCCCATTCATGAACGACATTCCATTTTTGTATATTTGGCGATGCATCTGGAGAATGATCAACGAGTTTATTTCATTAGATCGATTGTTGCCAAACGTGCTGAAACACCTCCAGCAACAACATTGACCAGTTTCTTTTCGATTTGCCAATGCGATCTGTTTGCCCGGACGTTGCTCTACTCTGAGATGCCACATTATTACACTTTGTCGAAGAGATTTCCACGTCGGAAGCACGGCGATGTGGTTACTGATCATCCGGTTGTGCTGATACTGATGCTCTTGGTCACATTTACACAGTTCATGTAAAAAGTAACGAATGCTTCTACTTTCGGTTGTTGCTGGTGAATGTTCGTGGGCCGACATCGTTTGAATCACAAGTCAATGGTGTAGTGTGCCCAACAATTCGTGTTGCATGTCAGCAGATCAATTTGCTTGAAAACGATACTCATTGGGACATGACAATCACTGAAGCAATCATTTCTGCATCTCCAGTCTGATACGCACATTATTTGCTATCATTATTTCGACATGTTTCCCATCGAATCCACGTGAACTATGGAACAAGTACAAAGATGACATGTCAGAAGACATTTTACATTGAATTCGTGTCAGTTCAGGGAATCCTGATCTCGATGTCTTCTTCCTTGCGCTGTCCCAACTCATTGCCTAGGTAGGCTGTTGGGGTCGGCTCTTCTCGTTCTCAGGTTGTAATATCTTCTGTTCTGGGTATTGTCTTCATCTAGGCCGTTTCTCTGAAGAATTTTGGAACATTGAGTCATCCAGGAGTTCTTCGGTCTTCCTCTAGATGACTGTCGGTGAAGCTCCATAGACATTGCCTGCCTCACTGTGTGGTCTGATGGTCTCCGTCTTATGTGTCCATACCATCTCAACTGTCGTTCTTCCAGCTTACTATTTATGTCTGTGACACCCAGGCTACTACGAATGCGTGAACTTTTGATCTTATCTTTTAGTGTTACTCCTGCCGACCATCTAAGCATTTGCATTTCTGCTGTTTCAAGTTGCCTAGTGTAGGAGTTGTACATAGTCCAGCATTCAGAGCCATACATTAATCCTGATCTCGAGGTGAATGGGGATATACATAAACAGGCTTTCTTTTTGATCGAAGACATGTTTTACCTCATGTGCGGCGGTTTGTTAGTCAAGTTAGGAATAACAACGCCAGATCGACGCTTAATGAATGCAATGAATGCAATAAAACTTGCAATGAATGATGCTTTCAATCAAGAATTGGTACGTGAACGTGAATATGATCAAGATGCATTGAACCAGTTTGAACGAATGTACCACTGTTGTACCCCGAACAGAAGGAAGTGCACGATACGTTAATGAAGGCATGATGGAAATGGTGGCTTATTTTTCCTCGATGCGCCCGGTGGAACTGGGAAGATATCTAACGACAACAAAACGAAAAATGTTGGATATCACAAGGTGCTTCAATGAAGGGAATCGACCCAAGTGCAACCCACCCAGTAAATAGTTTTAACAGAAAGTAGTACAATAATGCCACGTGAATCGTTTCGATTCGCTTTAATAAAGCAAATGCCTTACTGCCACGTGAATTACATTTCTTAATTCATTTTGAGTATTAATTTTAACTTAAAAAAAAATGAAATTAATTCAGCTAATAAGTTAAAACAACAGTTATTGATTCTTAGGCGGTACGAAGTTCGCCGGGTCAGCTAGTAACAAATAAAAGAAACAACCAGTCTTCTAATTATTCTTTATGTCTTTATTACTAAAAAATATTTTAGTAATAAAACAGTTCTTTTATAACAAACAAAACAACGAGAAGTAAAAAAAAATTAAACTTATTATCAAAGTTGAGTTGACTATTAAACTGAGATATTATTATCAATTAAATAAAACTATATCTACTCAGTAGATCCATTAGATATTACAGATTAATTAACAAAACATACCAATTAGTCAGACTATTAGAAATTACAGCCTCATGCCCACCGAACGAAACCGACAGATCGCAACTCCATCCATGTCAGTCCGCGCTTCGAATAAGACGTTTTTATGCTCGAGTGCAATCTCGTTAAACTCGCGAGATCTCGCCCTTTTTTCGTCCAAGATCAATCTCGCTAAAAAGGCCGAGATCTCGGGATAACGAGATTGCATTCCCTAATTATATTGTATTTTTAAAACAATTACAGAACATAAAACTAAAAAAAAAATTTTTTTTTATTCAATGACACCATTCCCCTTGTGCTAGAATATCTATTCTGCCGTGTAGTGTCCTGAACAAGTCACGGAGACAAAGTTTTCAAGCGATATATATTTTCATATACATGACAGCCACGAAGATAAGGTTAAAATTATTATAAAATTGATAAATGGGCAAAAGAAAAATTAATAATATACAGGTTAGGGAACGTACCCATACTACGTGACCCGTTCAGGGGGGTTCTTCAAAATACCACGCTTGGTTTTTAGTCACCGTGAGGGAGTATGGGTAAGTTCCCTTAGTTTAGATTAGGTGTTTTCTCTTCACTTTTCATGACTTTATAATATCAATTTTTGCCATTGAACCAAATGAAACATGCCTGTGCTGCAGCCTAAGGTGCTCCTTGGCCTTATTGTAGTTGCGCACGGCAAACGGCTGGAACGTGGCGGAGTTCAGCAGACGCAGGTCAGCCACCACAACCTCCACCTCCCCGGTGGGCTGCGCGGGGTTGGAGGTGCCGGGGGGGGCGCGCTGTCACCTGCCCCCTCACCTCCAACACCGACTCCAGCGGGATGGTGTCCAGGTTGGGCAGCGCTGAAAGAAGCTGCGGGTGAAATAAAAAATTTATTTTATCACTAAAATGGAAGCAAGAAGTTACATATTACATAATCTAATGAAAATTTTTTATGATTACGGCACAAGAGTCTTATCTGTCCAGAGCCAGTGGGACAATGGCATCCCAATTTTGGGATTTTGATTGAAGAAAAAAAAAATACTATCCTATTCTAATCATGTTCTGTTTTGGCACTACTCTGTTTTATCCAGTTACTGTTGTTGTGAGGCATCACATAAACAAAATAAACAAAACAACTAAAACTCAATTTGGGTGGCGGGTATGCGTACCACCGCCCCGGGAACGAGTTATTGGATAACCAGCACCCCTGCTATATAGCAAGCCCCAAGTGGTCCGCTGCGTTTGGAGGCTTAGCAGGGTTACCTGGGTTCATGGAATGAGGTTTGTCTCTCTTGGCGGCGAATGCGTTTTGGGAAGAATTTGCAGATCAATGTGTCCAGGAGGAATGGACGTATGAATCCATCCCTCCCACTGCGGTGCAAGGCGATGGGTCTAGTGGGGAGACTGGTTGGGTCTTCCTCAACCAGTCTCCTGACTAGACTCATACATTTTTCCTTTCCAGAACTTCCCAAAAAGATCCTCTACACAGCATCTCCAAAGATGACATAAACGCTGAGGGATTTCTTTCCTTAGGGCCTCCTGTGTGGAGCTAATGTAAAAAAAAGACATATTTCCAGATGTGATATCAGCGTCTGAAGAAAGGTATTATCCTGCCTCGTAGGAAAATGTATGACGTGGAATGGTAGAAAAGTTGGGGAATCTCGAGGAAAACATGGCACGATCTAGTAAATCAAACACTTGAGTCGGGCCATGTCAAAAGTCAGAATAACTGAAGAGAAAACGTGAGACAATGCATGAATGTGTATAAAGTTAGGAGTATGTGCCAAGCCAGAGTTGTGTGGTAGTCTATCCTCTGCCTGCCCTGCGGAATTGGTTAGTTAGTTAGTCATACTAACATGATCTGGCACGAGGCACTGAGTGACCCCATAGGCGTCCCTCAAGAGCAGGAAGCGCCCCAAGCGGCGGTGGCCCAGCCAGCCACACAGCCGCACGTGGCCCCCCACATGCTCCGCCCGCAGCTGCCCGCAAGTGTGCGAGCGCCAGCTGTTGGAGTTCACACCCTTTTCTTTGCTCTGGAAATATTATTTGTAATTATTATGTTTAATTTTTGCTATATATAAATCAATTCTGTTTTTATTTCATTACACGATTTTGAAATAACAAGGTCAACAATGCGTTTAATTTAACCCTTTTTAGACGAGCACCATGTACACATGACAACAGCTCGCATGCCTAAAACACGAGCGTCATCTATACATGATGCATATGTGTGAGAATTTGAAATACCAGATCACGGGTATCGCAAATTCTCTAACGAAATCGTCTTTAAAAGGTTATAGTCTGAACTATGTAAATAATAATAATAATAATATATCTAGATTTTTCTCAATAACACCAGCAACTAATATTGTCAACAGATGTCTCTGTGGTTCCATTTAATTTTCTGTTTTACCATGGTAACCATTTTCTTTATACAGAATCATATTATGTATAGATCCCTGTTTTACCATGGTAAATATTTCCCTTCGTATTAGGCTGGGCGCATACACACGTTTTCCGCATTCGATTTCCGAATTCGTTTTCCGTATTCGGACATCCAAATGCATGGAATCAGTAGAAAATACATTAGCTGGCGCACATGTTCGCTTTTTTTCCGAACGGAACAAATTCCGTACGTACGTTTCGAATGCAAGCTGGCGCGTTCGGAGAAACCTACTGGAAAAAACCTAATGACGTCATGCGGAACGCAGCGCTTGCATACATTTTGTTTGTGCCGGCGCACACGTTCGGAAATTTCTATTCAGATTCAGTATCGCACCCGCACCGCGTACATCGGACGTATTCTTTGTATTTGTTACGCATAGAATCGCAACACGATAATGTATGAGGCAGAAACTTTCATTATTAATTCATTATTTTTCATCATTTCATTATTTTTTTCTTCTTCATAATTAACAGAAATGCAATTGCTAATAAATTGTCGTTCTCCATCGTCGTGCGTTCACCACGCTATCACAATCTGTACTGATGTGTATACATTCCGAATGAAGAAAAACGAATGTTTGCGCTAGTCTCATGGAATTCCAAATCGAAATTCCGCATTAGGAAATCGAATAATGAAAACATGTGTATGCGCCCAGCCTAATAGAGCAATATCTGTAGATTTCTCTTTTATCATCTCCACCACTTTTCCTTTGCTTTTTACAAGACTGAATTTTCCCTCTTCAAATTTGCAAACTCATGGGAGGAAGCGTCCTGCTATTTTTATTATTATAAAAGGAAGGGATTGAATAAAATATGTGATTGACACACGAAAACAGTGCCCTATATTTAAAAAAAGCATTTTTTTTTTTACATGAATACCGCACAAGATTTTTTTTACATGAATACCGCCAACTGCTCCCGTCTGGAGCCAGTGGGATTATATCATCCCCAATTGGGGTATGTTGTGAGGCTGAAGGTAGTGGGAGGGGAAGGAGATAGGGATGAGGAAGGTGGGGAAGTAGTACCTGGCAATTCAGATCTGGTCACCAAACATGGAAGAAGCCATTTCAAGCAACGTTTCAATTCTGAATGGAGGTCTTACACCAGGGTGATACCGAGAGTATCTTCCACTCTGGAACGTGCCGCAAATATACTATATATTATTTTAAATGAATAAATTGTGAAATAACACAAATTAATCAAATAAAATTTATTTGCCACGCCGGGATTCGATCCCGCGACCATCGGAGTGCGAGGCAAGAGCCTTACCACTGGACTAAGCCGGCCATCAAAATGGTAATGTCCGTTCTTAGATTTTTTCCCACCCTCGTGCACACATTACCCAATAATAGTGTAGAAATAAACAATAATGTTTGATTTTTATACAAAGGAACCTGTCTCTCAGTACTGTATTTTTTATACGGTATTCTGGAAACGTGGTTCCATGACAACTTAGAAATGTGAAATAGTCATTAAAAGCAATGAAAAAAAAAGTAACATATAAACCTAACCTAGTTTTTTTTCATCAATTTTCATTACTGTATCGCTTTTTAAAAGTATGTTGATTTGTCACTGTGTTGAGTTATCTGGTTACCGAATAGAAATAGCCTTTTTTTAATTAATCTTAATAGTGGTATGAGGAAAGTCCATATATGATACAGCTTACTAAAATGTAGCTAAGGGAACGTACCCATACTACGTGACACGTTTAGGGGGGGGGGGGGGTCTTCAAAATGTCACGCTCCATACAAAGGAGCGGCGGGTTGCTTAGGTTTTTGGTCACCGGGGGGGGGGGTTAAAAATTGCAAAAAGTTGGTCACGTAGTATGGGTACGTTCCCTAAGCTGTTCTAACTAAACCTAGGATCGACCTTAACTTTTATCTTATGGAAACTAATGAAATCAATCAAGCTTAATTATTAATAATCAGCTGAAGTCCCCGGCATTACCTGGGCTTCACACAGAGTTTTTCCAAATCCCATGTAGACAGCGACCTTCCTTTTGTTTTGAAGGTCAAATGTGCAAAATTTCATCAATCCCGAAATGAAACAGTAGATTTGTATAAAAATCAAATCCGCACAAACCATTCGTCACAGACACTCTTTTTTATATGTATAGATTAACACTGATACATTGAAATAATTAAAAGTGCTACGATGCCATGACTAACCTCATTTGTTTCTGACTCCTTTTGGGGTGACGGAAGTGGAGAAGCAAGAGGATCTAAAATAGACAGAGTTTCCACCAGGACCTCTATTCCACCAGTCTCATTTTTCTGAAAGTAAAAATATCGTACAAATCATTCAAATTCTATAATTGTTCTCAAATAAAACCACCACCACTACAAAAATTACTTCACCAAATAATAAGGCCCTTCACTCATGGAGAAACCGAAAACTGGTTGGCAACTCAATTCACGGCAGAACTTAATTTATCAACCTCCTGAACAAAATCGATATTTTTCTGATCTGACATATCGCAAATTACTCGAAAACTTGACAGATAGTGAGCCGCTACCGTGGCAACCTGTCCACATGGAAACTGAAACGCGACAGCTAAAATTCACAAGTTCCTTTCTTGTGGATAGCTATTGAGTCGCCAACTGGTATTTTTTCCATGAGCGGATGGCCTAGCACGTCTTTGCTTTACTCACCGTCAACCAATAGGACGTAAATACAAAAAACGCTTTTAGGCATCTCCCGCTCTTTACCAACAGTATGAATACATGTTTAAGCATTTCCCGCAAACAATGTGTTAAGGAGATAAAGTGTTTCCCTGCATTCCAACGGTGTTCTCGTACCATGATAGTGGGAAACAATGTACATACATTTTATTTTAAATTCTAATAACATTAGAATTACCATTTTAATAAACTACACAACAGTTCCCTTTAGGTTCATGGTACATCACAGAATTTACACATATATAGTGGGCCGAGCCCACAATTCCTTCATATTTCAAGTGCAGTTCATTCTAATAACATCATAATTTAAAATATACAACATGCTTACCATGTTGATGCAACCATCTGGTCTTCGTGAAACTTTTCCACTGACTTCGATAATGGATTCCGGCTTGATTTGAGACGCTATAGACTGAAGTTCTGGTTTCTGAAAGAGACACATTCGCTGTTAGTAAGTGAATCTGTTAATACGTAATAATATTTAATTTTCAGAGAATAGTTTTTAAAAAACGTATTGTACGCCATCTTGATTGAGTTATCAATATCTTCTTCGGGTGAATTATTTTGCAATAGGTAATCTTTTTTTAGGGAAGCGGTCAAGGTGAGTGATAGGAGGATTATATATTATACATTTTGTGTAATACACTCATTTTTAAAGTGTATTAACAGCTCTTATGCGCTGATTGTTTAGTTGCTCAGATGGGTGGAGAATATTCAGTTTACACACCCTTACCCACATTAGGTCGATTGGATCCGATTGGTAACGGTAGTTCTACTTGATGCTAAACATTGAGAGATATATAGGCACTTTTCGCACCGCTGGTTTCTAACGAGCTGGAGTAAATGAGGGATTTGGCAACAAGAATTAACCTTATATGAAACATTGGCAGCTATCCCCTTATCCATGAAGTTTCACTAAAACACAAACACTGTGAGTTATGGGATAGATTGCGTTGAAAGGCCAGCATTGTAAAGGTTAAAAGCACGAGGTGGAAATAACACAATGTTCGTACACTAGTGGGCAGCAGACACTGAATAGTCCCGTGACCATCTCGCAGATGCAGGAAGCGTGGTAGAGTGAGAGAATGGGACCACCCCAGCAGGGAGACTTGACTGTTGGCACAACCCTCGTTCAGGGCTCCGCAGGTGGTGCTTCTGGCCTTCATGCGAGACTCCAAGTTCTTGCTGCCACCTGGAGAATAGAAACACAGAGGCGATATTTAACAAAAATTAAAATGGGGTATGAAAATTAAAGCAACTGAATTATTTTTTGTTCTTTGTCCTGAATTTGTTGATATGGGGGTTTATTCAGTAAAATTGCCATAATTTTTTTGTTTTTATATTTATTTAATACAAATTTATTTTTATAATATAAAGAAAATAAAATACTGTCAGAAGGGAATGTATACTACTATTTACGTAAAAATAAACATTTTGTCCAGTGGCATAATGGCTGCTTGGAGGTAAGGCTTTCTAAGATAGCAACCAAAAATTGTGGTGGCTCGAGAGGAATGGGTTAAGTGTGAGTGAATAATAAAACAATCAAATAAAAGACTATCATGAAGAAATGTTCCGTACATTAAGCAAGGAATTAAAATTAATTCATAAAAACTCTTCATATAAGTATCAGCGGCGGTCCTTGAGTTTTCAGTGAGCTAGAGTGCTAAGATTGTTAACGTTAATGCTAAGGCTTACGATAACCACCACTGATAAGTATGTAAAAGAAATTTTTTGAAGACTTTTTGACCAGAAACTGAAAAACAATTGGAGAGAGGTCATGGGAAGTATATTAAAATTGACTTAGATCAGTACAAACCACATCTGATAAACTCTTCGGTGGTCAGGGCGCTGGGCATCGGAACGGATGTGGACATGCTCCGAGTCTGAGTGACTCCTGGGATGCTCTTCTTCGGCCGCTGAACTTCCCGGTTTACCTTCACCATTAGGAACTCTTCCATCACCACTTCCACATCGCCCGTTTCCATTTTCTGTTCAAATATTAGAAACTATACTTTACCCATAGACTATTTACTTATTTATTTATATTAATATACAGTAAAAAAATGCCTACAGGCATTTACAAAATATGTGATATACATAAAATTTTGTGGAATGGTAATCAAGAGTGAAATAGGCTAATTAAATTATATAGAACCGATGCAGAAGAATACGGTGAAACCCTCTTAAGAAGTTTTCCAAGGGACCGGAAAAAATAAACTTCTTAAGCAGGAAAACCTTACATGTGGAAAAAATTGGGCCAATTTTGGCCAAGGGACCGAAAAAACCAAACTTCTTAAGGGGAACGTATGCGCGGGCCATTTCTGCCCGTTTCATACAAATCTTAGATTTGGATTTGAGATCAAAATACCCAACCAAACTGAAAAATTATTTTTGTAATCAAAAGGTGTATCAAATATCTAGTAAGGATGTGAGGTACTTTATTTATTTTTGCTTTAAATTATAAGATACAGGCCATTAAAGATTTTAGTGTTTCGTGATTTTGGAGGCAACTTTGACAATTATTTGTGAGTAAAAGAAAAACATTAAAAAAATAATTTTACTATATTTATTTTAAAAATAAAATAAAAAATACTTAAAAATTCATTTTTTGGGTAGTAATTTTAATATTTAAATAACTATTTTTTATTCCGCAGTAAATAGATAATTTGAATTTTTAATTTACATCCATCAAAATGATTTTTTTTATAAATTTTTATTTTTTATTTTATATTTCATCGTGATAAATATAGTAAAATGATTTTTTTATTGTTTTTTATCTAGTCACAAATAACTGCCAAAATCGCCTCTAAAATCCAGAAACATTAAAACCTTTAATGGCCTATATCTTATAATTTAAAACAAAAATAAATAAAGTAGCTCACATCCTGACTATAAATTTGATATACCTTTTGATTACAAAAATAATTTTTCAGTTTGGTTGGGTATTTTGATCTCAAATCCAAATCTAAGATTTGTAATGAAACGGGCAGAAATGGGCCACGCATGCGTTCCCCTTAAGAGGGTTTCAATGTATTAGATATTATGTTAACATTGATTTATTGTGGTACGTTATTACAGGCGTTTGTAATTACATTCCGTACTACTTCTGAGAAAGCATTTCTAACTGCATGCAATCAAGTATAAGCCATGTATAAGTGAATATCTAAAGGACTCAGTCCTCATATTGTTGTTGCAATTAAAAATAATTTTAGATGCAGTAGTTCTGGTTGGTATATGGAAGTATTGTTATTAAGTAGTTCTTGTTGGATTATGTGGAAGTTATGTAATTGTACCTCATTTTTAGCACCCGGTGGCCTCTTACTCACTTGCCCGATAATGGACACATATGACTGAAGCGGTAAGTTAGTGAAGCGTTTGCTCAAATCTGATCTCTGTAATAAAACATTCTTCATTAACATATATTATTACTTGGTAGACCATAGTATGGCTCAGGAGAAACAGTTATTATTCTGGGTTGGTGGGTTCAGATTGTATTTATTTATTTATTTACACATATATGTCACAACATGTCCCATTAACATAATTGACATAACATATATAGTACAACATGAAGAATAACAGTATAAATGTAAGTTAAATCTAAGGGAAAAAAGTAAGGAGTAAGTAAGGTAATAAGTAGTAAGTAAAAGGTAAAATATTAACATAAAGTGAAAAATATGGTATAAAGTATAAGTATAAAGTGTAAAGTACAAACTATAAAGTATTAACCCGTAAGCTGCGGATCGCATGTATAGTCGTTTTTAATGTTATTTCGTTTTTGTAAATCATTATGTGTAAAAACGAAATTGCTAAAGCTTTTGGTATAGGTATTTGTAAACATTGACAATGTAATATCTTATGACATTCAGGAGTTTCCTCAGAAATGAATAAGTAAAAACATGTTTTTTGTTCAGGAAAATACACCAGCCAAAATAATACTGCAGAATAATCCAGCAGCTTATGCGTTAAGTAAAAATAAAAAGTTAAAAGTGAGAAAAGATAATAAAAAATATAAAATGTATTTTTTAAACGACTTCAAAAAGTAGCAGGTTCTCAATTCGACGGTATTTTTTTATTTTTTTTATGTTTGTTACCTCAGTACTTTCGACGGAGGCGTCTACTAATATCTACAAGAATTCCAAAAACTGAAAAAATCAGACTAATATCTATGAGAACCAAAGTGCAGGCCAAGATCACTGACAGTGAGCCAGCGACATGGAATGCACGAGGTCTCTGATAGAGCAGGTAAGAGAGTCGCTACTGGAATTGAGAGGGGATGCGCTTATTTTTTGTAGTGAGCTAAGTGAGTCTGAAAGCATGAGGGCATTTCTAATATTGAGAGATTTGACGAGTCGTAAAGCTTCTATGATAGCTACCCATTCAGCAGAGAAAATGGGTTCCATGCCAATTTAGAATGAAACCAACTCAGAAACACCTCAAAAAAGTCATTAAAAGCTATGAAAAAATAATTTTAAAATAGCCGCTAACCCTAACCTAACTTAACCTATTTAACCAAAAATTTTTATCATACTCTAATGACCTTTCTGAGGTGCTTCTGAGTTGGTTTAATTCTGAGTTGGCCGATCACCATACAAAATACTTATTTCCTATAGTAGCAGTGAGCATTATAATATAAAACATTGGTGGCGACCAGAATAAATCTTCGCCATGTACAAAACTGCCACAATGGTCGCCCTCTTGTATCGTAACGATATTTACCTACGTATTAACGGGCCGTAAAGTACATAGGTACATCTCGCCAGCCGCCGGGATTATTATTATTGGCACCTGCTAGAAAAGTCTCGTGCTCGTACCCATAGGCCGCTGTACAGCGCCGATTCTTCGAGAACTGCCGAGTGGCATGTATTGCCTGCTGTGAGAGTAATTACTTTACCGCTCGGCTATATAAGCACAGCGACTCAACGCTAGTCCAGTCTAGTCTCAATTCATCGGTCGACTCACGCATACATCGTGCACAGTATAACTGATAACAGTACAGAGTAGTAACGCTGAAACCAGCCCGCTCGGCTCTTCCTCGCTCAACGCAAATCGACATGTGATTTACACTTATCCAGTGTGACATCAGGAACATCTCCGTAACACCTTTGAGGCCTCCATCTTCAACTACCATCTCGCTATCCGGCCCATCGCGCCACGACATGAGATGTCATCCGACCTACAACAACAAAGCCCGCCGTGCTTTCTGTTCAAGCTGCAACCCGATCTCTGACACTTCGAAGCCCGTAGCGTTTCGCTGCCGCAGAGTTCTTCCACCGCCTCACAAGGTTCCTTACTGCGTCACATATGTGCTCTGACTCACTGGTCACATAGCCGCCATATTCGTCCTCACGACGCCGATCGACCGCCTGGATCAGGTCATCCTCCACCACACACGGTGTAGAGCAACACGCCGGCTCCCTGAAGATCTGTGTTCTTCACCGCCACAGCTTCCTGGCCTTCATCACTCAACACCGAGCATCACTCACAACGCCTCACTACAACTCTGCCACTCTACTCCGCATCGACCATCGCTACGTAGCCACAATAAAGACTGACTCCTACATCGACTGCACGCCTTTTATATCTCACTTCCGTCTCTGCCGATTTGGAGTCCGTTCCCTCACATTTAAGAAACTAATACTGCCTTCTATTTGCCGCTGCCAAAAACTTCATTTAAAACTTGAATAACATCATATTTACCAACATTTTAACCATTCAGTTTAAAATTTTGAATTAAACAAAAAAATTCAAAAGTTCAGGTTAAAGTGATTTTATAAATAAAGTAAAGAAATAATGATGTAAGGAAAATCAACATACATGTTCAGGGACCACCAGCTGCGTAGATCCATGACCATCCCTCAGTTGGACAAACCTCCCTTGCCTGTGTTGCTGCACCCTCCCCACCAGCTCCACGGAGCGCCCCACATGCCTCTCCCGCAGTTCTCCGCAGGTCATCCTCACAGGCCCCCCTCCCGCCTGTCTCTCCCAGCCTCCGTCACTCCCACTGCCATTGCTATAGTTCTGCAAGGCACTCAACAGCACAGTCTCATGTCCTTCTTGGTAACTGTTGAAACTAGGGTTTTCCTGGTTCTTTGGGTAGTCATACATCTCCATAGGTCTGTGATTGGTGGCCCGACCCCGAATTTGTTCAAACGAATTGTTGAAGCTTCCTCTGAAATGTGGATTTCGTCGGTCCCCTCGGAATGGATGCATTGTTATTTCGGTGACTGGATTAATTGTTAAAACAGAATCGCTTTCACTATGTAGAGACAAGGCTGTAAAAGAATTGATACAATTCATTGACGATAACATCATACAATTAATCTTGGGAGAAAACTATAGACCTCAGGAAAGTTATAAAAAGAGTAAATAAATATTTTACCTGTATCTTTCGATGCCACTTGACTACACTTTACTGAAATTGCCTCTTTTCCATTTTGAAACACTTTTCTGACATTATTTGCACCCTGAAAAATATACCTACTTTTATATTAAATTCTAATACATTTATAATAAAACCTCAAAACTGAGGAATACTGTGAAAAAAATAAATAAGATAAACAGCAGCTGAATGGTAGGTGTCAGAAAACAAAAATGTATACGTAATAAATACGCAATTTGTAGAAGAATATGAAACAAGAAGAAAACATAAGATTATAGCTTCACAATATTATGTTTATTCAACATACCTGAAATGCAGAATGCAAATTTAAGTTTCTCGCATACATGACAAAACTACTACTTTTAAAAAATAAATTAATATATTTGAAGGTATACCAATATTTTCCCCAAGCATGAGATAACAGATAACCCACTTTTTACTTTTTACTGTTGTATTGTAATCACGGTACAAATAAATCTATCGCAATGGTATGAAATCCTGAAATGTCAAATCGCCGGCATCAAAATAATAGCGCCTCCCACACGCACACTTCGGAGCGACCGAGTCTCGCGCCACTTCAGGCCGCCGCGCAGAAAAGTAAAGACTGGTAGGTTTACAGCGCAGTTCATTATGAGACTTTTCTGCGCGGCGGCCTGAAGTGGTGCGGGACTCGGTCGCTCCCAAGTGTGCGTGTGGGAGATGCTGTAGATTCGAATTCGAGCATAAACAAACCAATTCGAATTCGAGATCTGTCCTGTCAGATTTAGAAGTCATAGATATTTCCAATCAGCATGTATCTGTGAATATATGGGAATTTAATGTCTATGTACATGAACGACATGAACACATGAACATCTATGAATATGAATCTGACAATCGTGTTTTGAGCGTAGTTTACCGGCAAATTAAAAATGGTACAATGTATTTATATTACTTTAGGAACGTGTACGTTTGTTTGATTATTGCATTTATTTAATCAAAATGTTTCTTTACAGCTACCCTTATCTCTATTGCGGACAGCTCAAAACCATCCCATGGTCAGTATAACCTATAAATTTGTTGACAAAGCTTTAAAATTTTGATATAAAATGTCTTTACAGCGGTGAATTAAACCACTTCTAATAATTTTACAATAATTTCGTAATGGTCGAACCTCCAACGGCTTATTTATTGGGTCAATTTTTTTTTCCAAATCTTGGGTCTATTTTGAAGTGGTAGTTTGTAAAATATCTTCAAAGTGGTTCATTTTTATTTACCTCCTTTTAATAATATTTGTAATTGTAGCTCGTGGAGTTGAAGAATGGCGAAACATACAATGGACATTTAGTGAGCTGTGACAATTGGATGAATATCAACTTGAGAGAAGTTATTTGCACCTCTCGGGTAAGTTGTATATATTTGTGGAATTACCTAGAACGTCATCTTAATTAATATATAAAACAAAGTCGGGTTAGTTACACTATTTATAACTTGAGAACGGCTGGGCTGATGTTGATGATCTTTGATTTGTTGGATTTGTCTCCGCCCCGGATAGGATAATAACTTTTATAATATCACAAAAGTTAACGAAATACATAGTTATAAAGAAAATTATTTTCCCCATACATTTTGTATGGAACGAATTCTCCTATTTTGAAAGAACTGCAGCAATATTGTGAGGGGTATAATATTGAACTGTGCATGAATTCCAAACATTCAAAAACGTCAAATTTCAATGCGTTGATTGTTGTGCATTTGTTTTTAATCATATAATGCTGCTCTTCTTTCTTACACACTCAATGTCAATAGTCGAAAATGAGACAAATGGTGAACGTATGTCTGCACACCTCCAAAGGAAAAATACAATAATTATAATAAATCTCTGAAATGAAACGCATTTTTTTACATAAGCTCCACACAGGAGGCCCTGAGGAAAATAATTTCTCTCAGGACCTATGTCATCTTAGGGGATGCTGTGTGGAGGATCTTTTTAAGGAATGGGGAGGACAGAAAGTTCTGGGAAGGAAAAAGGTATGAGGGGTGGGTAGGAATCTGGGGGTCAGTGTGTCCGGGAGTGACGGACATATGAATCCATCCCTCCAACTGTGGTGCAAGGTAATGGGTCGAGAGAGTCCGGCTGGAAAGGTCAAAAGGCCTCCCTCAACCAGTCTCTCTCGATCCGGCCCGCCACGCAGCAGGTGGGCAGGCGCATCAACTGCCAAGACCCGGACATAAGTCACCTGATGAACCCGGGCACCCCTGCTAAATCACCAAATGTAGCGAACCACTTGGAGTGATCTTTGGCAGAGGTGTTGGTTATTCAATAAATGGTTCCCGGAGCGGCGGCACCCGTATCCGCCTCCCGAATTCCCGTAAGTAATTGTAAAAGTAAGAAAATCACAAAAATATAAATCAGTACACAACGCCATCTCTGATACTGACAAAAACAAAACACGGACAGTTGCGCATTGATAATTGCTTCATTGCGTAATTTTTAACTTAATAAAAAAACTGAATTTAATTCAACAGCTATTGATTCTGAGGCGGTACGAAGTTCGTCGGGTCAGCTAGTTATAAATAAAGAAGAAATATGAATTGTTTCACTGCCTTGACATTGTACTTTTCTCAACCACTTAAGTTATAATAAAGTATGGTTACGCATTGCAATATGTTTTGTTTGTTCGAAAATTTAAATAAATATATATCACAAAGAGGGTACTTACTCACTCCTTGGATGTAGCAGAGACACTTAAATGGATTGTTTTCAAAAATAGAATCTAAAACAAGAAAATAACTGACACTTTTTGTTTCTTGGAAAATTTTAATCATTGTGAAAACTTATCAGTTTGTGTATTGATTGACAAATTTCATTTCTTGTGCAAATTTTCAAGTCACCTAAGGATTGCATTGACTGAATTTAACTATTGATTGGATGATATTACGGAGGCCTCCAAGCTACAAAAACTACAAAAACAAGGTTGGTGGATCTGATATTTTCCCTGGAGTTTTTTCTTCATGCCATTTCTTTGTGATATATTTGTTCGCGCAAGTAGAGTTTTCATAATCATATCCGTGTGTATTAGGCTCAGAGGGTTTGAGATTATTTATACATCTCAAACTCATATTTATAATGGATAAGTATGGTCCTTCGATTACGGATACGTTCTAGCAAGGTAATATAATAATTTGGTAATTCGGTTTACGTAATTTTGGTAAATTTCGGAATACCTATATTGTATTGCTGGTTCATAATAATATTTCTTGGGTGTTAGTGAGAATTTGTGTATTAATTGACAAATCTCATTATACTCTATAATGCATAATTTTCCTTCGGTCACGGATACGTTCTAGCAAGGTAATATAATAATTTGGAAATTCAGTTTACGTAATTTTGGTAAATTTCGGAATACCTATATTGTATTGCTAGTTCTAATAATATTTGTGGGATGTTAGTGGGAATTTGTGTATTAATTGACAAATCTATAACACTTAATTATTGTCCTACCCGAGCCTGATAATTCTTACAGCATAAATTTTATAAGAAAGGTTTCAGATTTACGTAATTTTTGGTAATATTCTTGAAATACCTACCTCTTATAGAATTACTAAGAGAAAATTAAAATTAAATTTGAAGCAGAAAACTCAACATTACTGTTAATAGCTTATTTTCATAATTACATTAACGAAGGATTGTCGGATTACTTAATTTTTGGTAAATATCGAAATAACTGTTTTATTGTTAAAGTTAAACTTTTTATGTGATAAAATTGTTGTATTTCTTTAAAAATGCTGGGGATTACGGAAGAAATTTCAAATGATCAATATGATCGAATGCTTATTTCGTTAACAGCAAAAAAGGAAAAACTTTTTTCACGTATTAATGATCTATTTAACTTGACAAAGAATGTCTCTGATTTCGATTTTAGGAATAATGAAACTTTCATGGAGCAGACCGGATTAATAGATGAAATGTACATTCAGTTTGAAAACATTATTGACGATATTAATTATCGTCAGTTGACTTTAAATCTAGGGTTTCAACCGGAATTTGAATCTTTGAACGCCTTTGAAGATCTGTTTTTAACGGTCAAACGAACTCGTAACCAGATACTAGCCTCGGCACGTACATTCTCGACTCAGAATAAGCCCCTGAAATCTTGTATGTTTTGTAAAAAAACTGATCATGCAATTGCTGCTTTCTCTCGATTCAGGGCGGTGAGATCTCCACAATCCCGTTTTGACTTTATAAAATCAAAATATTTATGTGTAAATTGTTTTAGCACATCACATACTGTAAATTCTTGCAAATCAACGCTTGTGTGCGATGTGTGCAAAAAATCGCATAATACCTTACTACACTTTGGTAGTGGGAATAATTTAAAATCAAACAACGTACATACGTCAGAAGTACGAACCAATGAGGAGAAGTCTTCCCCCCCTCTAGTGCCATCCAGTAACAATGGAACGGGTAATTGCAATATGCAACTAGAGGAACCCTTGCACGTTAGCCCTTCATGCTTATTGCCCGCCAAAGTAACGTCTAATTTGACTAGTTTACTTTCAACTGCTCAAATATATGCGAAACTTAAAAATGGTAAGAAAATGATTGTTCAATGTTTAATTGATAATGGCTCGCAGAATAATTTGATTACGATAGATTGTTGTAAGTCGCTGAATTTTCCAATAATTCCTTTGAGTAATTCTTTTGTCAAAGAAATTGGTTCAGCTTCACGACCAATCTTCGGTTACGTCTATTTAGACATTGAGTCGCGCGTGTATCCAAATAATAAATGTAATATACACGCACTTGTCGTTGATAGTATCACAAATAAACTGCCTAATCACTGTATAATCAAAGGTGATATGAGGTTCTTAGTATTCTGTAGTAGGTCTGAAATTGCAGATGATGGATATTACATCCATCATGCCACCATTCGTCCTGATAATCCTATGCCTAGGATTGTGCTGGACGCTAGCGCTAAGACACATACAGTGCTGTCACTAAATGACATCTTGCATACTGGTCTCAATTTGCAAACTGATTTGTTTTTGCTTTTATTTGACTTTCGTCAGCTGGCCAAAGATATGAGACCACATTTCCCGGATACTGCCAATGTGGCAGAGTTCAAGTTGTATGTGGACGACCTGGTCTATTCTATTGCAGATGAGTCCAGCGCCGTACGTCTTTCTCTAGAATTAATCTCGTTATTCAAGTCCGGTGCCTTTGATTTGGTCAAATGGACTACTAGTTCTCAAGTTGTACTTGAAAACCTTCCAGATTTTCACCGCAGTGCGGTGGACTTCACTGTTGGTTCTAACAATGCCTTTAAGGTGTTAGATCTTTCGTGGGAACCAGTTGATGACAGCTTCTTCTTTACGACTTCGTATGTTCAGGAGAAGTGTACAAAGCGGAACATACTCTCTATAGTCGCCCGCTTATTCGATGTCCTCGGCTTGGTCGCCCCCATCATTTTGTACGCTAAATTGCTCATTAAAGAGCTATGGCTGTGCAACATTGGTTGGGATGATACCCCCCTGAGAGCGTTATTCAAAGGTTCTCGTCACTCATACAGGAATTTCCTTTAATTTCTACGATTAAAATCCCGCATCATGTTGGTGTCCTAAAGGACAGTACAGTACTCATTGTCACTTTCTGCGATGTGAGCCTGAATGGTTATGGCTGTGTGATATATTTACACACAACTGATTCATCTGGGAATATTACCGTGAGATTGTTTTGTGCAAAATCAAAGGTCTCTCCCACCAAAGTGACAACACTCGCTCGTTTGGAGCTTTGTGCCGCGGTCTTGATGTCCAAACTAATACGGATGGTTCAAGATAATTATCGTTCGCGTTTTACTATTGCAGGGATATACGCGTTTTCAGATTCTAGCATTGCGCTTTCATGGATACATTTGTCGCCACATCGATGGTCGGTGTTTGTTAGTAATCACGTGGCTCAATGTCAGGAGAATTTGCCTCCTGAGAATTTTTATCATGTCGCCGTTAGTGAAAACCCTAGTGACTGCCTTTCACATGGCATGCTTCCTTCCCAGCTCGTTTCACACGAACTATGGTGGAACGGCCCATCATGGTTTCGCAGCCCACCTTCGGAATGGCCAATAAAACCTTTTCATCTCACAAATACCGGTGAAATGCCTGGGCACAAAACTAATGTGCTCACTGCAATAGTTCAGTGTGAACAATCAGTCCTGAGTGAACTGGCTCAGCGTATATCCACATGGGATAAACTTTTAAGGATAGTAGTTTATGTCCTCCGATTCGTAAAAAAGGTATCACCTTCCTCTAAAAAAGTTATGATTCGTTCTGTGCAGAGTTTTCATTTTATAGAAGATATTGCTGAACTCCAGAAAGGCAAATTGTCCATATACAATTCAAAAAAGCTTCGGAATTTATTAGTTTTTCTCGATGAGGATAATTTGTTACGTATTGGGGGGCGGCTTTCTAAATCGGATTTACCATTTGAGGTTAAACGTCCAGTTTTACTTCCTAAACATGACTGTGTTGTGGATCTTATCGTTGATCATTTCCATGTCATGTACTTTCATATAGGCCCTGGACTTCTTATGTCCATCTTACGGCAGCGCTATTGGATATTAGATGCCAGGACTGTTATTAGGGCAAAAGTGCGGAAATGCAATTGCTGCTTCCGCTTAAATCCATCGCATCCTACACTGAAGATGGCAGATTTACCTTCATATCGTGTTTTAGAAGCAAAGGCTTTCGTTCACACCAGTGTAGATTACGCAGGTCTCCTCCGTATCACGCTTGCTCGTCTGAGAGGACAACTTTCACAAAAGGCATAAATATATATTTTTTTTTTGTGCCTTGTAACCAAGGCCATTCATATTGAGTTGGTCTTTGACCTAACTTCAAATGCTTTCAGCCGTTTTATTTCTCGGCGTGGTCATGTGTCGTTCTTGTATTCAGATAATGGCACCATTCATTCAGATAATGGTTCATCCTGGTACTGATAAAATTATTCGCGTTACGACGGTAAAGACAAGATATGGATTTTTTAAACGTCCTGTTGTTAAATTATATCCCATCCCAACACAATAATTATATCATTATTTTATGTTAATATTTTGTTAAAGTTTAATTATTTCGGACTTAACCATGACATTCTTTATTTAACACTTAGTTGCTTAGCAACATGATATTCTTTATTTAACCCTTAGTTGACTTAGCAACATGATTTTTATTTTATTTTTAAACATTTTTCAACTTAGTGATTTTATCCTTAATAAGTTTAATTTAAACTTTGCGTTTTGAAAGTTCCGCGAACTTCCAAGGCGGGGAGCATGGTTACGCATTGCAATATGTTTTGTTTGTTCGAAAATTTAAATAAATATATATCACAAAGAGGGTACTTACTCACTCCTTGGATGTAGCAGAGACACCTAAATGGATTGTTTTCAAAAATAGAATCTAAAACAAGAAAATAACTGACACATTTTGTTTCTTGGAAAATTTTAATCATTGTGAAAAACTATAAGTTTGTGTATTGATTGACAAATTTCATTTCTTGTGCAAATTTTCAAATCACCAAAGGATTGCATTGACTGAATTTAACTATTGATTGGATGATATTACGGAGGCCTCCAAGCTACAAAAACTACAAAAACAAGGTTGGTGGATCTGATATTTTCCCTGGAGTTTTTTCTTCGTGCCATTTCTTTGTGATATATTTGTTCGCGCAAGTAGAGTTTTCATAATCATATCCGTGAGTATTAGGCTCAGAGGGTTTGAGATTATTTATACATCTCAAACTCATATTTATAATGCATAAGTAGATTAGGGTAAAATAGTTCCAGTTACCTCAAAAGGATATCAATTTGTTGCTTATTTATTAACCTCGAAATTTCCACCAGCTGTTGTACAATGTTGAATTTTAACCATATGTTCAGGCTATCGCAAGGCTGAAAGAACCTTATCAAACCAAATACTATAGAGGGCATGCTTTCAGAGAGTCGGATATGACCTGGAATAAACTGCCGCAGGATGTAAGAGTGATTAAAGACTCATGAGAGTAAGAGCTGAACTTAAAACTCATCACTTTAGGAAGTCAAATCCATAAATAGATAACCAGAGTATAAAAAGGGGATGAAGATATTTGTATGTTATTATTAAAATAGGATGGAGACAAGTTCTGGAGAATGCCCGAATGCTACATCAGGGGCAGCACCATCAAGTACCTGCGCATTCCCGATGAGGTCATCGACATGGTGAAAGAGGAGACGCAGGTGAAGGCCCGCGGCCGAGGGGAGATGAAGGGAAGGGGGGGCGGCCAGAACCAGCGCCAGAACAGGGGAGGACAGAGAGGTACCCATACATAACTATCTGAACTAAATTATTTCAATATGTGTTATTATTTTTTCCTTTGATAGGAATAACCTGACAGTATTTGAAAAACCCCTACTACCATCATTATAAGCGGAAGATATTGCTTGTGCAATGTTGGAGGACTTAGCAAGCGGGGAATTGATCCCGGCAGAGGAATTTCTTTGTTTTTTCTTACAGTTTACACAAAAAAATGGTTATTTAGGGTACCCCAGTAAAGCTACATTTTTATTTTCTTTCAATTCTGTAAACGGAACTAATATGTGAAAAATAATTATAAATTTTACAATAAGGTAAACTTCAATAATATATTAATCCCATAGACATCCAAATTGATAAGCCAGCCCATCATAGAAATGGGAACAAACCAAGTTGCAGAGAGCGGGAAGGCGATGCGACTGTCTCGTGATTTGTCAATAAATGTGATTTGACATTAAATGAATCTGATAGTGTACAGGCAACTAACATTGTAATATCACTATTTAATCCTCAAAAATAAAATCGGCTTACAAATTATTAGTTCTTTTTACAATGGTGCGCAAATTGCTGGCTGCGTAAAAACTTATCTACAAAATCCCAATTCGAATAAACGAAAGTTCGGGCTTGTTTCCAAAAGTGAATATTTTGTTACACTATTTAGTTGGGACACTTTTACAAATGTGTTATAATTTACTCATCTCACTCATTTTCGCATCGCTATGCAATCCGATTTGTAGACGGTTTAGTTTAAAGTGAACATTGAGACCCTGCACAGAAAAGTCCTACAATGGACTGCACTGCTCACTGTTGCCGTACTTTAGCGAACTTTACTTTTCTGATTATTTCAATGTGCGCTCTTGGGCAATCAAATTATTATTCAAAGCGTTATCGAACCCTCCTGGTGCCAAAAATATGTGTTTGCCTCTAACTCATCGAAACGGTTCCCTGATTTTATGTTAGGGCAAGACTTTAATTTTCGATGTCTATGGATAATCCTAATAATTGAAAAAATATGTGTTACTCATTAGTTTATCAATTCCAAATTGAAATAAAAAAGAAAGACTTTAGAGTGTCATATAACATACTAGTTGTAACCAAAGACATTATATACTGTAGATGCGGGGTAGAAATCTCAAAGTGGGAAGCCAAAAGCAAGGCAATTGCACTGGTCTCGATTTCAAGTACTTTAGTACTAAACTGTCACTCGTCGAGTAAGGTCGTGTCTTACCAGTAGGAAAATTGCATTTAAAAAGCGCCAAAATACCCTCCTGTATGATGAGAAAATGTTATCATTACACGGCAAACAGTAGTAAAAGTGAAGAAATAACATTTCATTCTTCTTCTTTCGTATGGTGGGGGGTCAGAGGGGGACATCTAGGTCTGCGAGCCAGTCTAGGGCCTCAGGTGTTGCCCTGTGGACCTCATCAATCCCACCGGGGAATGAATGGAGCGGGCATTCGTTGACCACATGTTCGATGGTCTGCACCGCACCGCATTCACACGTCGCCGACTCTTTAAGGCCCCATCTATGCATCATGTGAGCACAACGGCTATGGGAGCACCTTATCCTATTGATGGCAGTCCAGAGTTTGCGAGGCAATGAGAACCCAGGCTGTCTCTCAGTGGGGTCTTGCACGAGATGGGCGTTTTTGACGTTGGCTGATTGCCACTCAAGCTTCCACCTATCTTCTCTGGGGTGAGAGGTGTTCGAAGGAGTCTTACTCCTTCCGTCCAGAAGGGTTTTCGAGACTTTAAGCGGTATGCCGGGTGAGAAACGACATCATCGTGCAAGGGTATTTCGCTTTTTTGCAGCGCCTTCTTGTATTCCCACAGTGTTGCAATCTCTCGCCTGATATTTGGCGGGGTTATATTTGCAAGTACGGGAAGCCAAGGAAAAGGAGTCGATTTTAAGGTTCCGCTGATGGTTCGCATTGTGGCATTAAGCTGAACGTCGACCATGGAAGTGTGGGCGCTTCTGGCCCATACTGGAGCACAGTATTCAGCTGCTGAAAAAACCAGGGCAATGGATGCCGTTCTGAGCGTGTTGGCGTCGCATCCCCAGCTAGTACCAGCCAGCTTGTTGACTAAGTTTAGTCTTGTCCTGGTTTTTTTGCCCACTGTTTCCATGTGTTTCCGGTAATTCAGGCTCCTGTCCAAAGTTAATCCTAGATAGTGGGGATGGGGGTCATGGTAAATATTTTTTCCATCAAACTGAACACAGAGTTTTGCGTTTGCCTGTGAATTACTGAGATGGAAAGCTGTCACAACTGTTTTCGACCCATTTGGCTTTAGTCGCCAATTGAGGAAAAATTCTTCCATAGCCTTGAGGTCAGAATTAAGGATCTCTTCTGCTGCATTGAGGGTTTTGGCTTGGACTGTGATGGCGAAGTCATCTGCGTAAGCAAATTTTCTGCCTTCAGTGTGAGGAAGATCTCGTGTATAGATGTTGAAGAGCGATGGGGCCAGCACTGAGCCTTGGGCAAGGCCATTATTCAGGTGCATTTTTTTGCTTTTTAGCCCTCCTAGAAAAACCCTGAAAGTACGGCCAGTTAGTAGTTGCTCAATAAGTCGTACTGTGTTGCCATCCTCTATGGTGTCGTAGAGCTTGACAAGGAGGCCTTTGTGCCACACCGTGTCGTAAGCCGCAGAGAGATCAATGAACGCTGCCGCAGTCTTAAGCCGTTTCTGGAATCCAGATTCGATGTGTGTTGTCAGAGCTAGCACCTGGTCACAGCAGTTACGGCCTGGTCTGAAGCCAGCTTGCTCTTGTGGAACCACTTTCTCCAGAATTGGGGTAAGTCTGCGGAGCACCACTCGCTCTAGGAGTTTGTACATGGTACTTAAAAGCGAGATGGGCCGATAGCTGTTTGGATCTTCTGTTGGCTTGTCGGGTTTGAGGATCGCAATAACTTTAGTATTTTTCCAGATATTTGGAATTACTCCAGTTTTAAAAATTTCAGTTAACAGTTTTGCGATCCATAACTTTGTCCGTGGCCCAGCATGTTTCAGAAAGTCTGGAAGAACTCCGTCGCATCCAGCTGCTTTCCCAGCTTTTGTTGAAGTGAGGGCGATGTCTACATCATCAGCTGTAACGGCGACCACATCGTTAGGGTTCACCGGCCATTTTAGCCACGCCGCTTTCAGAGATTTTTTGATCTGGTGGCTTATATTAGACCTTGTTGTCGTTTTTGAACTGCGGAGTAGTTGATGAGCAACAGCATTTGGGGACACTTTGGGGGTTGTCTTAATTGGCTGATTTGCAGCTCCGAGTCGCCTGAGTGTTTGCCACGCTTTTCTGCTCGAGTGTTCGAAACTCATTTCTTCCATTAGTTCGTTCCACCTGTTCATGCGCCTGTCATCCAGAGACTGGAGAAGATCAGAAGCAGTGTCTGGGTCGTTGTTCCTCTCGTACTCAGTTAGAAGGCGTTTGCTTTCTGAGCTCCATGTTGGGATATACACTTTTCTGTAACCTCTAGGGATGAATTTCTTCGCAGCTACAAACAAAAGGTTCGAAAATCGGTCGTAGAAATTCGGCTTTGATGGTATGTTATCCACAACCCTGTCAACGTATTCCGAAAACTCTCGCCATTTTGCCCGTCTTAAATTCCACCGTGGCACCGGGTTACTGGAGATTAATGGAAAAATAACATAGTACATATAAATAAATTAACATTTCATTTATATGTACACATAAATTACTTATAGCAGCAATCGATAGCAATACAAATAATTTTCATGTTTTTTGTATTTCTTGGGCATTAACTATGTAACAATTTCTAGACATTTTGTTTTTTGAAGAGTTTTATTAAATGTACATTTGTTACTTAAATTAAATTTTTCCGCGACCGGTTTCGATACAACCGTATCATTCACGAGCCGAATTAAAACTAACTTAAAAAAATAATATGCAAGTACCAAAGATTAATTAGGTGGGAGTAGTGGGAGGGATGATTTTGGGGGGAGGGGGAAAGCGGTGGGAGGAGTCAATATTACACGGAAACATGGTTAGTAAAGGAGATTTGCAAGGCGCTATTATTTTATTCACTAAATTAATTTTAGATTTAATTTTTTTGTTTATTTCGAGCGTTTCTAAAGCGCAAAGATTAAAGTATGAATTTATATTGCAATGTTTAAATTTAGTTTTTTCTTTATTGAAGCTATGGCCTGACTCTATTAAATGATTCGCAAATTCGGAATAATTATTATTTCTTAAACAAAGTTCGTGTTCCCTGATTCTAGTTTTGAAATTTCTAGTTGTCATACCTACATACTGTGCGTCACAATCGTTACATTCTAAAGTGTATATCCCGTTTTTTTTTCAAATTTATTAAAAACATCCTTATTATTTATCAATTTTTTATTTTATTTTTATTTTTTAATTTTTAATTTTTATTTTTTTGAAAAAAAAAAAAAAAAAAAAACGGGATATACACTTTAGAATGTAACGATTGTGACGCACAGTATGTAGGTATGACAACTAGAAATTTCAATTGTGTAGAAGGGTAGTTCGTGCGTTGAGATTTCTACCACGCGTCTACAGTATATAACGTCATTGCATTTTTCTCCATTTTTTTTTTCTCTTTCGTATCGAAATATTTCTAGTAAAATAAGTGCATCTTTTACGCTGAGTATTTTAAGAGGGTTTTTTTTCATTATCTATAATATAAATAAATTAAATACTGTTATTAAAGAATTTTGCAAAAAATGTTAAGTATTCTGGAAGATCTATTCAATGTTGTTTTATAATTAAAATTCCTAATTTTAGGTTCTACAAAAACCATAGATTTGATTTGTTTGAAAAAATAAATAACTTTCTTTTTGCTCTACTGCACAATTAACATCCTTTACAGCAGGGATGCCCAAACGGTCGATCGCGAGTGCTTTTTGAGTCGATCTCGAGAAAAAATTGCCGATGTAAATAGATCTATTCACAGTTCTTGTTTTAGTTGATCCTAAATTAATACGACCGCCCATTTTCATGCCTTTTTGTTTAAAATTTATTTGTAACTTATATTGTCAATGGTCGCGTATTTTGGTTGTTGTATACTCTAAAAAATCGTAAAATTATTGCATATTCATGGTGAAATATTGTTGAAAATTGCCCCCATCAAAAGCCCGAAGTTATCGATCTAGTTTGTAGTGTGTGGTTTGGTTTATTTATGAGTCAGTCAGTCCGAGTTGTAACTTGAAAGCGATACGAAGTTTATAAAGAAATCATTCAAAATGAGGGCGGTGAATAGATTCACTCTTAATTCAAAATCAGTTATGTGATCAGAATGTAAAATTCCAGCTCTAGATTCATCTGCTGACAAATTTTGAAGGAAAACGTTCTCTTATTCGACGTATAAAATTCTAGTTGCAGACTCTGTATGTGCTGCCAGAATAAAGAAAAATCGTTTTCATCTGAGTGTAGTTTTAATTCGCCGCACACATTTAATTTAATTCAGTACATAGTGTAAAATTTCTGTTGTAATATTTCGAAGGCAAACATTCTCTTATTCGAAGTGCAATCATAAAATTCAAGTTGCAGATGTATGTGCTGCCAGAATCAAAGAGAAGCCATTTTCATGTTCTGAGTGTAGTCATAATTTGCTGCACAGATTTAATTTAAACCAATTTTGTGTTCACAATGTAAAATTCGAGTTGTGGATTCATCTGCTGACATATTTCGAAGGAAAACCTTCTCTAATTCGAAGTGCTGTTATAAAATTCTAGTTGCAGACTATTTATGTACTGATTCAAAGAAAAACCATGTTCATATTCCGAATGTAGTTTTAGTTCACCGCATACAGATTTAATTTAAACCAGTTTTGTGTTCAGAATGTAAAATTCCAGCTGTGGATTCATCTGCTTACAGATTTAGAAAGAAAAACATTCTCTTATTTGAAGTGCAGTTATAAAATTCTAGTTAGTCGCAGACTATTTATGTACTGCCAGAATCATAAAATAATCATTTTTATGTTCTGAGTTTAGTTTTAATTAACTACACATAGAATTTAATCTAAACCAGTTTTGTGTTCAAAATGTAAAATTCCAGTGGTGAATTTATCTGCTGACACATTTTATTTATTTATTTATTTAAACGCCCAAAGGGCTTTTACATATAATAATCTAATTGAGAAATTCTCAATTAGAGAGGTATTACCACCATTAAAAAATATTTGCATTACATGTACATAATTAAAAAAATAATTGTACTTATACCTAACTTTGTAAAATTGTAAAAATGGAATAAATAAAAAAATAAAAATAAAAAATAAAAAAAATATAACGCAGTACATTTTTTTATTACAAACAAAATAAAGAGTTGACAAAATACAGATATCATAAAATTTTGATGGAAAATATCCTCTTATTCTATTTCTACCCCCTCCCCCCCCCCCTGCCGGCGCTACAGATGTCAGAGTCGATCGATCAGAGTCTAATAATATTGAGGTAGATCTCGCCAGCAGTTCAAGTATGAGCACCCCTGCTTTACAGCATTTTAAATTTCCATACAGGGTGTAACAGGACGTACCCGAGGGATTTTAACCAGCGATTCCTGAACATATTTGGAGTAAAAAATGTAGTTGTCATTTTGGTGTCCGATGATTTTTTTTTTCTATTAAAAACAAAAAATAAGTTTTTCAATCACTCCATGCTACTGTTCCCATCGTTATGCGAATAATCACGTCCCGTCTGTGTGTGAGCGATACGCGATGTCTCGTGTGGTAGAACGAGACGTGTCTCTGTTAGAACGAGACGCAACGTTTATCAAGTGTCCTCTAGACCAGTGCTCCGCAACCTTTTCTCACCTACGACACACCAAAACTCTTCCTAGAATTCCGCTGCACACCAAAAGCTAAAATACATAGGTATTAAATTGATACCAAAATTTTACAATAATTTTTTGTTTTTTTATTTGGAAAGTATACATACATATAACTATAATATATTTATTTTTACGCAATCTTAATAATTATTATGAAATAATAAAAAAAATAATGTGATTTTTGACAGCGCAACCTGAAGTTATTGATCAAGACCTTTGCATGACCGCGTATTATTTTTAATTAATACAAGCGTTGAAAAACTTTGCTCACATAAACATGTCGTTGAAAATGGAAGTAGTGTTAAGATTGTTCTGTCAGAAATGCGAGAATATTCTTTTTTAGTGTAAATCCAGAAAACATCTAATGGAACTTCGGAAAAGTGAAGTTTTAAAGTCATGTCATTATTTAAATCTGTAAATTCCTCTTGAATTTGCAGAATCAGTGCTTTCGTAGAATTTATTGCATTGGTTGCAAAAAGATTTCGAATCCAATCGTATTGTTCCGTATTAATGGAATAAAAATACTGATCAAATTTCTGCTGAAGGATACTTTAATGTTGTTGGGCCAGATCCACAATTAATTGTTTGTTTTCAATTGTACTTTGGTTGGTCCTTTGATACATTTCCAAACATCCTTCTTGCAACTCTTTCTGCCAAAGTTCGAATTTTTTTTCAACCCTTGTAATTTGTCGGAGTTCGTCAATATATTCTCATTTCGACCTTGCATTTTTTTATTAAGTTCATTCAAATGCTCAAATATATCAGCCACGTATGCAAGTTTGACTATCCAGTAATCATCATCGAGTTTCTTATGTAGTTCGGGCATATTTTGATTTAAAAGAAACTCACGCACCTCATGACGAAGCTCAATCTAGCCAAAACTTTGTCCGGGATAGTCAACGAATTTCAGTGTAAAACAATAAGGATTCATATTCGGCTCCCATTTCTGCACAGAGTATTCCAAAGATTCGCGACTTTGTGGCTCTTGATTTAATTATGTTTAAGATTTTATTGCATTCATTCATCGTGTTCAAAAGTTCCTCCGGCAAATTTTTGACCATCAATGCTTCTCGATGTATGCAGCAGTGTGTAAATTGTAAGGTCCGATTTTTTTGTTTTCCAGAAGAGACAAAACCCTTTTTACTACCCGTCATTGCCGCAGCGCCATCCGTGCAAACAGCAATGCAATTGCTCCTAATATTATGTGTTTTGAAGAAATCGTCGTTTACTTGAAAAATTCAGCGACGCGCATTAGGGTAATTTTTCTTTGTGTATTACTAATTTGGTGGGGCCATGGTGTGTACAAAGGACACTGCGCAGTTTTCAACAATTGGCACCAGGCGCTGGAGGAACATTGAATAATTATTCAATATAATAATTATTCTAATAATTATTTCTAATTATTTAATATAATAATTATTCTAAACTACGTTGTGAAAAAATAGACAATATTTTGAAAAATAATTTGTCATTGTGTATTAATTAGATAATGAAATATTGTAAAATATCAAATACATTGAATTTGACCGCGGCACACCTGTATCCGGCTCACGGCACACCAGTGTGCCACGGCACACCGGTTGCGGAGCACTGCTCTAGACTATAAAGCCGTTACTTTTTAACTAGTCAATTGCAGCGTGTGATGGAAAAATAATTTTAATTGTTTTTAATAGAAAAAAAATGTCATTGGACACCAAGGGCGGATCCAGGATTTTTTTCTGGGGGGGGCACAAGGGGCGGACGGGCAAAAAAATCAACAATTACTGTTAGAATTTTTTCTGGGGGGGGGCACAAGGGGCGGACGGGCAAAACATCAACAATTACTGTTAGTATTTTTTCCTGAGGGGGGGCACAAGGGGTGGACGGGCAAAAAAATCAACAATTACTGTTAGGATTTTTTCCTGAGGGGGGACATAAGGGGCGGACGGGCAAAAAATCAACAATTACTGTTAGGATTTTTTTCTGGAGAGGAGGGGGGGGGGGGGCACAAGGGACGGACGGGCAAAAAAATCAACAATTACTCTTAGTATTTTTTCCTGGGCGGGGCACAAGGGGTGGATGGGCAAAAAAATCAGGAAGGTTTATGAAGTGTCAAAACAATCGAAAAACTAAATGTTTAATAAAGACAGTTTTAGCTTCTAAGTATTTACTGTGATGGAATCTCCACAGTACACAAAAATACCCCTAAATCCGCCCTTGTCGGACACCAAAATAACATGTACATTTTTTACTCCAAATATGCTCAGGAATCGATGGTTAAAATCCCTCAGGTACGTACTATACACCCTGTATGGAAATTTGAAATGCTGTAAAGGATGTTAATGCCCTAAAATTATGAATTTTTATTATAAAATAACATTGAATAGATCTTCCAGAATACTTAACATTTTTTGCAAAATTCTTTAATAACAGTATTTAATTTATTTATATTATAGAGAATGAAAAAAAACCCTCTTAAAATACTCAGCGTAAAAGATGCACTTATTTTACTAGAAAAATTTCGAATCGAAAGAGAGAAAAAAATGGAGAAAAATGCAATGACGTATACTGTAGACGCATGGTAGAAATCTCAATGTGGGAAGCCAAAAGTAAGCCAATAGTGCACTAGTCTCGATTTCCAGTACTTTAGTACTAAACTGCCACTCGTCAAGTAAGGTTGTGTCTTACCAGTAGGTAATTGCATTTAGAAAGTGCCTAAATGCCCTCCTGTGTTATTAGTAAAAGCGAAGAAATAACATTTCATTTATAAGTACACGCAAATTACTAATTATAATCGATTATTATAAACAATACAATTAATTTTCATGTTTCCAGCCCGACAATTTTATACATCATTAGAGAAAAATACACACACATTCTTTGATTGTCTTATGGTACGGCCACACTGAGGCCAACTTCCAATTTCAAACGTTTGGACGATTGTGTAGAGGGTTAGTTCGTGCATTGGAAGTTTGAGTTGGAAGGTTGGCTTCGGTGTGGAAGTAGCATATCTTTTTAATGCATGAATTAAGAAATTACTGAAAACCGCTGAAAACAAAAGAGTGAAAAAAAATGTCATCGGACACCAAAATAACATGTACATTTTTTACTCCAAATATGCCCTGAATCGATAGTTAAAATCCCTCAGGTACGTCCTGTTACACCCTGTATAATTTTCTGTTTTGTCATGGAACCATTTCTTGTAAGGGCGTTAATTTCATTTTCTTAATCTCCAGGTACATTTGGCGGGGGAAGAGGTGGCAGACCCGCCCCCCTCGGACGAGGTGGCGGCGGCGGCCAGGGGGGAGGTGGTGGTGGCCACGGAGGGGGAGGGGGCGGCCACGGCGGAGGAGGGGGCGGCCAGGGGGGTGGAGGGGGAGGGGGCGGCGGTGGACACAACAGGAACCAAGGAAACAAATCAAAACCCAAACCATAATCACCTCTTGTTTATAATCTCCTCTTTTTTACTAGGACTTAAGAAAAATATATTTAAGACCAGATTTTTGTTTTTGTTTCATTTATCCCATTTCACAGAAAGTAACATTTTTTTTTAAATGAAAACTTTCTTAGCCCCGTTAGCGATATGAAATTCTGATGAAACGGAAACACGTCACTAAAATTTAATATTTCACAGGTATTCGGTTCTAATATAATACAGTGAATCCTCGATCTCACACAAGCCTGCCATAGTCCAGCTGCGTAAGGCGCGTACCGAATGTAGTGGCCAGACATTCAGGCGACCTGGGTTCGAATCCTATTACATCCAAAAAAATAAACATTTTTATTTTTGCAAAATCAATATCCGATCTTCAAACCACTCCAAAGAAAACAACATCTAGCGACTCCGAATGAGAAACCAAAAATATTAATAAGATGACTATATAAATGTATAGGAAAAGGTGCATTGGAATTCGGTATTCTCCTTGCCTCGTTCATCATTTCACATTTGCTCTTCTATTACTCCGAGTCTTGACGTGGACCGAATCAAGTATCTGATTCACTTGGTCGCGCCATTTTTGAAGTGAAAACTTCTTTAGCAGCGTTGCGATTTGAAACACTATGAAACGGAAACGAGCAACACTAAAAAGAGACAAATACCTTCATCTATAGGATTTACTCTGTGAGAGAATGAGATAAGACTAATCGGTGAATAAAATGACCAAATAATTTTTAAACTTAGTAACATTGTTATAATGAATAAACCCTATTTACAATTATCCTACTCCTGATACTCTGCTTTCGTCTCATTCTCTCCAAGTTTAGTTTTCTGAAGGTTTCACTTCTACTGCGTGTGAACTACACTCATGTTTTTTTTTTTTACATTAACTCCACACAGGAGGCCCTGAGGAAAATAATTTCCCTCAGGGCCTGTGTCGTCTGAGATGCTGTGTGGAGGTTCTTTTTGATGAGAGGAAGGAGGAGGGATTGGTTTATTTATGGGAAGGAGTGAACATCGGTCTTGGAAGAAACCCATGTTGCAGGAAGGAGAAAACACAGAGGCTGGCAAATCGTTCCACAGCCGAGCCATTGAATGCAAGAATGAGTCGAAAAAGCGACCCGTTCTCATGTGACAAATGTCAACCGTGTACACATGTTTGGCGTGTTTCCCGACTATGCACCGGTGCCAAGGGGATCAATGACACTAGTTCCTTGGAGCATCTTCCATTGAAATACCGGTAGAACAAGGATAGCATTCTCATCCGACGCCTGTGCTCTAAAGATTACAATCCGTTTATTAAGATGGGAGAATCTATCAAACAGACTGCCCATTTCTGCACAGAAAAGAGGTTTTTTTTTTTCAGGTATTTTGGAGCTCCAGAACAGAGGTGGCTGCCAAATTCAACCATGGGGCAACCTTGCAATTTGTATAGGGTTAGCAGTTGTGTACTATTAAAGTATCTGCGGACCCTGTACAGTACGCCCAGTTTTTGAGGGGCTAATTTAACTCTTACATTATTTGCTACCTATCCGCCATATTATGACAGCCATTTATTTATAGCTTACTGGTTCCCAAAGATAATATTTTGGATAAATATTTGGTGCGTACAACACGTGCTAAAAATTAGAGCAGGCATTTTGCAAAAAAAGTTTTTATTGTGACATTTGTACTTGCAACTTAACCCTTCAAGCCTCAGAAGGACATTACTAGCCATAAACGTCATATTCCATTTAAACATCTCAGGGACAGTTCTGACCCTGGGTATACATTATGGAAGTATTTTTTTCTATAATGCGGAGATATGCAATTTGTTCGGTTTCATGGAAACTCAACAAAGTGGCATTTTCACACCCCTTTAAATAAAAGCTCATAACCTAACCTGACGTAACCGTGGTTTTTTTTCATAACAAGTGAGTTTTCATACAAATTCAAAAGCTTGACATTGTGCTTTCAACCAGTAAAACTAGCTGTTGATTACAGTAGTTGTTATATTACCGAGAATACTGTATTAGCTAGATTTTCAAATATATTGGCATTGGCACCAGAAGTCATATTAAAGCAGACATTATCGATCGTCCAGTTGTTTAGTCAGACATCTCCAAATACTTTATGTTTCAAGATTATGAGGAAAGCAATGTTCAACCACTCGCCATAAATTCATTATTATTTACACGTGTTTATGTTTTACATATTAAATACGCTATAAAATAGTACCGGGAGGCATAACGGTCAAGTAAATTAGTATTTTGAAATATCCCACTAGTGACACAGAGAACATCAAGATATTTTTTAATTCACTACATGTTTTTCTGCATGATAACTGAAGAGCGATTCTATATCTTTTGTGGGATCGTTGAGATAACGGACCTGATCTCCTGTCAGATTTTTACATATTTACTGTAACATATTATAGTTAAGATTGTTTTAAACGCGAATTCATGCAAGTATACATTATTATTTATTCATTTAATGTACATTGTATAAATCTGACAGGAGATTTTCGTCCATTTTCTCAAAACGATCCCACAAAAGATAAAGAATCGCTCGGATGGTTTGTTGGTGTTTATACAGTACAATACATTAGGGTACACTTTTGCAGTGACTGGATAACTCAGAATTATGCACTTCAACACCTCCTTTGAAGTCACGAAAAAATATATAAAAAAAGTTGGTTAGGGAAAGTACCCATACTACGTGACCAACTTTTTGCAATTTTTAACCCCCCCCCCCCCTCGGTGACCAAAAACCTAAGCAACCCGCCGCTCATTTGTACCGAGCGTGACATTTTGAAGACCCCCCCCCCCCCCTTAAACGTGTCACGTAGTATGGATACGTTCCCTTAAATAGTTTAGGTTGCAGGCTATTTTCAAATTTTTTTTTCATACTTTCAATTAGTGACCGACCGAAGTTTCGGTTTCGGCAACAGTTTCAATTTCGGCAGATAATCTGCCGAACCGAAACGATAATTCGCCAATCAATAGTGCTCTTCATATGTTCAATATTATTGGTCTAAATTCTAACATTGACATTCTCTCCGATTCACTGCCCAAATTTAAATCATGTCAATAATATAATTTGTTCAATGCGCATACATACATACACACATACTCACACACACACACCTTCCCGCATACTTAATACGCATACCATAAATAAGACACTACAATGAAACACATAATAGGTACCCACCATGTAATATACTTATTAATTGTAATTTTTTTTAACCAAAGTTTCTAATGTACTGTTTGATTCTGTTAATAAATAAAATAAAATATCGAGATTATTTCCAATCAGCTAGGAATGCTTGCAAGACGTGATAAAATAAAAAACAAAGCTGTCAACAAAGATTTAATTTATAATTTTTTTACATTAAACGCAACAAGGTTTATAATGTTGAATAAATTGAAGCATAGTTGACAATTTGGGTTGTGAATTTCTATGTACAAATCAATATAATACAATTTACGTAGTATGATTGAAATAATGTGAAATTTGCTACGGCGTAGAATTATTAAATAATTTTAGGAGAACAATAGAGGCCCAGTTTAGTGATGGTGATCTTTCTTTACATAGCGGAGTCCGCAATATCCACAAGAATGGTTCCCTGGCTTGTCCTGTAAAATAAATAAAGTTAGCAAAAAGGATTACCAATCAGGTATCATACATAATATTACGAGAACTGGTGAATCATTTTTATAAGAATCATCTACATTACAATGGCAGAATCAAGTTATTATTCATAATATAAAGTCTATATCAACATATGCATACAATTTGGGGGGCAGGTACGGGTACCGCCACCCCGGGAAACGTTTATTGCATAACCAACACCTCTGCCATAGGTCACCTCAAGTGGTTCAATACGTTTGGTGATTTAGCAAGGGTGCCCTGGTTCATGGGGTGAGGTTTGTACGGATCTATGCAGTGTATGCAGCTGTGTGGCAGGCCAGATCGGGAGAATTGGGAGAAATATTTTGATTTCTCCAGCAGGACTCTCGGAACATCGCAGTATGGATTTATACGTCCGTCACCCCTGGAGATACACTCACTCCCAGATTCCTATCCGCCTCTCATACCTTTTTACTTCCTTTATTGCTCTCATACCAGAACATTCTCTCCTTCCTTTCCTCAAAAGACCCTCCACACAGCATCCCCAAAGAGGACATTAGGGGAATTATTTTCCTTAGGGCCTCCTATGTGGAACTAATGTAAAAAATAAAAACACCTCGGTAGCAGAGCGGTAAGCTTCGGACAAGGAGGTTTCGGGTTCGAAACCCGGAACAGTGAAACCTCTATCTATCATTTTTGAAAGGACCTACTGAAATAGACTTTTAATGCAGGAAAACAATGGAGGGGGGGAATGGAAATAAGCTACATTTATGTTCAATATTCTAAACAAAAATCCACTAGTAATAAAAACATTTTTTTAAACTATAATACATGAAGGGTCCACTGCAATAATGATGAATGTCCAAAAATATTAAAATCTAAGTGAGTAATGTCATTCGGTCACTTGTCATATGTAGTTAGTAATCTTGCTTACAAACTCAGCAATAACGCTTTCAGTTCCGAGATAAATATGTTGTTAATATTTGGCTACACGGCTAGAACGCTCAATGTCACAGGTGTTCACGGCAATAATTATGTCCATCAATTTAGAGTCCAGAAAGAACATCCACGTCTCATGTTTCACAGAAATTTTAATAATTGTCTATGGGAATCAAGTGTGGTCAACACACCAGTTTCTTTTCGGTCTATGAAGGCAGGTATTAATGAGGGAGAATTTAAATTAGCTGGTTTGATATTTTTACGGTGAACTTCCTCATGCTGAAAAGGATCAGAAGTTAATTAAACTAATCATTTGGACACCTAACATTATTGACTGTTAATGCAGTGTGGAAACATGAACTGTCATCATTATAGTACTGATTTTTGAAGACTTACTTAAGATTATATAATTTTTAATTAGTTAATAATACCTAAAGAATGATTATTTTACAAAGAAATAATACGATGATACATTTTCTTTAACTTGAAAAAAAAATATTTTATTATCCTCAGGTCTGAGTTTTTTTTCACTGTTTATAAACTTAAAACCCAATTATCTCGAAACAAAAAACCAGGGACATTCATCATTATTGCAGTGGACCCTTCACATCTATTTTCGAAGAAAATGCATTCTATCAAAGTTGACAGAATGCATTATCATCGATGACAAGTCCATCTGCCGAGTTTTGGCTCGATCGAATGTAGGGAAGTGGGTTAGTTTCCACTTCCAAGATTTGCATTCATTCAAGAAAACAAAACCGAAGTTCAAATAGATGTATTTAATAAAACATATTAATGTAAATGAATGTGTTTAAACAAAAATGCCGCAATTCCTAAATGCTTTTTTACATCAACGCAAAATTTCAGCCATGTTTTTTTACCACTTTGATAATTTTTAATCTTTCTTACTCACTTTTTCACCAAACATTCATTTTAAGGTTGAAATGCTCAAAAACTAGAAAGTAAAGTGGCTACCAGCAGTGATCGATTGAGTAAATTAGTACAAAAACTGCATTAAACCTTAGCGGAACTTTTGACTGTCTTTTTTAATGCAAAATTTTTAAATGAATGACAAAAATGTTGGTAAATATGATGTTATTCAATTTTTTAATGAAGTGTTTGGCAGCGGCAAATATATGGCAGTACTAGTCACTTCAATATATATGTATGTGTTATTCTAAAAAGATCACTGCTACTCTAGGAAACAAATATTTTGTATGTGTGCTCATGCTCACTAAAAGAAAGGAATGATAGGAAGTTCTGGGAAGGAAAAAGGAATTAGGGGTGGGTAGTATCTGGGGGTCAGTGGATCCAAGGGCGACGAATGTATGAACCCATCCCTCCCACTGCGGTGCAAGCAGTGGCGGCTCGTGACTTTTGGGTGTGCTAGGGTGCTAATATTAAAAAAAATGGCATCATGGATGTTGTCGTATGCAAAAAATATATATTTTTTTTTTTTCAAAAATCGGTGTTTTGTATGAAGATTTTTCAGGAATTCGGTGCGGCGCACCGCCAAACTGAAACTTTTTGAAAATTTTCATACTTACAAAAAACTGATTTTCAAAAAAGAAATAATTTTTTTTTTCGGCTACAACAACATCAATAATGCCATTTTTTAATATCAGCATTCTAGCACACCCAAAAGTCACGAGCCGCCACTGGGTGCAAGGTGATGGGTCAAGAGGGTCCTGCTGGAAAGGCCAAATGATCTCAGTCAAACAGTCTCTCCTGATACGGCCTGCCATGCAGTAAGTGGGCAGACTTGTCTGTGGGCAAAACCTAGGCAAACCTCACCCCATGAACCCGGACACCCCTGCTAAGTCACCAAACCTAACCTATGTCAGGCGTGTTGGTTATCTAATAAATGGTTCCCGGGGCGGTACCCATACCCGCCTCCCAAAATGAAATTTTTCACCATGTGAAATTAATTTCATGACCAGAAGAAATGAACAATTCGCTATTGATCGGCTGGCTAAGCCCTCCATCACGACACAAGCAAATTTTTCGGCTTACTGTGGTGGTATGTAGTAAGAGATTTTCAAATATTGCCGGGAATGTTTGTCTTTCTTTTTAGAAAAAAAAATAATTCACGTGGGAAATGATTATTCAATGAACGATCAATCACGATTTCACTGTAAATGCATTTTTTTTTAAATTTGCTATGAATAATGAACAATTAATGAATAGTTAGAAACTTTCCAGCCTTCCTCCCCTGACTTCCTTTCTCAAAGAGTAGAGATTCCATAGTCCTACAAGTTCTGGGATGTTGGGACTCTTGTGCCGTAATCATGAAGGCTATAGAGGTCGTCAACACTTACGCAACTGGCTTAATGGCTAAATGGTCCTACAACTGTGCAATAGTGATAAACAGAAATTTATGAATTACCAGATTAATGAATACTCTGGGATGCCCTTCAGGGCCGCTGCCCCCATCGCACCACACCACCCTCTCCTTGCTCTCTATTGGGGGCACCTCTGCAATGAGCTTGATGGCCCACTGGGGGTTCACTTGCTTAGCGGCCCGATCGAACCTCACCATCCTGTAGTCATCAGAATCCCATTTCTGAAAATCATATTACATTTTCTCAACTCAAAACTCTACCTGTCAATAATGCTCTGTTTGAAAACTGTACATTTTCTGACAGGTCTGGTATTGTTTTCAATTTTGAGCCTAGTATTATGTAAGTCCAAATGTCAATATTGTGGATGATTAGAGGAATAAAGGAGTTATCGAGAAAGAACATTTTTAGAAATGCTCAAAAAAATTGGAATAAGCTTCAGCATTATATAAATATACAAAATCCATGACAAAATTGACTTTTAACCTGTCCAGTGTGAGTTTCTACATCATTTGGTTTACCAGTTACAGTTCGCACAGATATTAATGGGCGAGCATTTTTGATTTTATTTAAAATGGTAATGCTCCTCGAGAATGACATTTTAATAAATTCTTGCAATTCAAAAGGAAAACGAAAATTCACCCCTCGAAAGATATTGGTTATAAAAACTGAAAATTTTTACACAAAAATGAGAAACGTCAAAATTTCAATGATAACAGATGTGAAAATATTTTTCCTTACAAAATAGTCAGAGTAAGTACTCCAAAATTTATTTTTAAATGGGGATGTCGGATTTTCTATGCGGTAAACATTGCCTGACGTTGACTGACGTCTCCGATGTTGCCGGTTGCGATTTTCGCAAGGTGATAGATTTTCAAAACATGCCGGGTTTATTACTAAGTTTTGTTTTGCTATTTTCGGTATTTTATATTTTAAATTGTAATAAAATAGATCCGAATGGTTACATAGTCTACTGTCCGTGCATGGGTTTGTAATATTTTGTTATATCGATTAAATTGTGTCATTTACGTGTGTTATTTTGACTAATTACTGTAAATCCATTACTTTTATGAATGAAAAACAATTGCTTGTAAAATACACCACTCGCTAAAATTTGTACAAATTTGCTTAACGTTAAAAAATGTAAAGCTTTACAATCATTATGATTTCTTTATAGGGAGGTTTGGAAACCAAGCTGATCACTTCCTGGGTGCGTTAGGCTTCGCCCATGGGCTGAACAGAACCTTAGTGCTTCCCCACTGGGTGGAGTACCGCCTCGGGGAAGCTAAGTCCTTGCAAGTTCCCTTCGATGCGTACTTCCTCGTTGAACCCTTGAAAGAGTACCACAGAGTTGTGACGATGGATTACTTCATGAAGCACATAGCAGATCAAGTGTGGCCTTTAGAAGAAAGAACCTCCTTCTGTTATGTTGCTCGAGGAAACTCAGCCAATGGTAACAAAAGCTGCAATGCGAAGGAAGGAAATCCGTTTGGACCATTTTGGGATACATTTTCTATAGACTTTATGAAGTCAGAGTTCTATGCTCCCCTCCATTATGAGGTTTACACAGGCTCCACTGCAGAAAAGTGGAAGCTCAAGTATCCCTCTGACAAATGGCCAGTATTAGCATTCACAGGTAAATTACTTGATTTACTAGATTGAATTAATAATCTTATTTTGTTTAATTGTGGTCTGATATATTACATGTACATATTATTATTTTCAACAACATTGTTTTTGGCTTAAATAAATCATTTATCTATGCAACTTCGTACTTAACCCTTTAGCCTCTTCCATTTTTTAGTAATAAATCATGAATGCATATACATTTGCGAAAAAAGCGCGAGCCCAGTCACGATTCATGGGAAAGTAAAGAAGAAACCGCAAACGGCATTTCACATTGTTGGCAGTTGCTTTATTCCTTTCCCAAAATTCGTGGTTCCCACAATATTAAGACTGGCTTTGTGAGGTTCTTAGCCTAATTTAGGTGTGCCGATAGATCAGGCTAAGCGATTAATATTTCTCAAATATTTTTCACTTCTGATAACATTATGGTTAGTGGCCGACCGAAGGTTCGGTTTCAGTTTCGGAAAGTTTCGGCAAAAAATCTAGTTTCGGCGTCAGTTTCGGCTTTGGCAGATTTTCTGCCGAACCTTCGGCTGTACCGAAACTCTGCAATAGATCTCAATAAATGTTAATTTAGCCTTAAGAATGTTGTGATTGTAAACGCAATTTAAATTAAAATACTCAATTAATGAGGTCCTTCCTTTATAAAGCACATAAGTGTTGATTATTGACAAATTTTTGTTCCAAGCAGTAGTTAACATGTTTGTTAATTTTTAGTACCTAATATAAAAAAAAAAATTGTTTATTTCACATACTTCAATTATTGCTTTTTTATTTCATTTAACACATGTTAACTGTTTGCATAAGTGTAAAACATAAGTCAAACTTCAGTAAACAATAGATTTTTAACATGTCTAAAAAAGTAGCTACCGAAGATTAGGTTTCGGCAGAAAGTCCTGTTTCGGTAGGCAGTGGCGTAGCTATTTTTCAACAATCAATAGGTAATAATTCCCTTCACGAGTTCCCGTCAATCACTGTTCAACTCGTCAATTCTGAGGAAAATCATTTGCTTGAGTGAAAATATAATTTTAACAACCCTTAAGAAAGTTAAAACCAGTTTTGTGTTTAGAGTGTAACGAAAAATTTCAATTGGGAAATAGTAAAGGTGTGAGTCCCCAGCTTTAATTATTAATGCACGCAGTGCACACACAAATGGTTTTCCTCCGATCTTTGCAGCACATAGTATGCAACTTTCAAATCTTGCACGTGGAACTCGAAAATGGTTTCGTTTGAAATTTCATTTGAAACTCTGTTCATCTGCGGACCCATTTCGAAGGAAACCATTCCCGAGTTCCACCGTTGCAAGATATTCCCCGAGTTGCAAAATATGAAAGTTTCAGACTACGTGCTGCAAATATTGGAGGAAAACCATTTTCGTGTTATGGGTGTAGTTTTAATTAAAACGAGTTACCGAATATATTCACTCTTAAATTTAAACCAGTTTTGAAACAATTAAAAAGGTTCAATTTTAATTTAAGTCAATGGACTCTTACTAGATAATTTCTTAAGTTAAAACAAGTCTTGTGTTCAGAATTTCAAAAAAATATCCAAATGCGGATGCATGTGCTGACGCATTTCGAAGGAAAACCATTCTCATTTTCCACGTGCAGTTAAAAAATTCAAGTTGCATACTATGTGGTGCAAAAATCTGAGGAAAAGCATTTTCGAGTTCTGGATGCAGTTTTCAACCTGGGGAAACACACACAGAAAGTTCAAACCAGTTTTGTTCTCCAAATGCGGGAAAAATTTCGAAACCGTTCTAAAGTTCCGAGTGGAGTCTTTAATTGTAATACGTTGCAAAATTTTGAGGAAAATCATTTGCTGGTGTGAAAATATAATTTCAACAACCCAGTCTTAAGTTAAAACCAGTTTTGTGTTCAGAGTGTAACGATGAAATTTCAATTGTGAGATAGTAAAGGTGTTAGAAAATGGTTTTATTCCGATCTTTGTAGCACATATTCTGCAACTTTCAAATCTTGCACGTGGAACTCGAAAATGGTTTCCTTCGAAATTTAATTTGAAACTCTGTTCATCTTCGGACCCATTTCGAAGGAAACCATTCCTGAGTTTCACTATTGCAAGATATTCCCCGAGTTGCAGGATACGAAAGTTTCAGACTATTTGCTGCAAATATTGAAGGAAAACCATTTTCAGTTATGGGTGTAGTTTTAATTAAAAACGAGTTACCGAATACAGATTTAATCTTAAATTGAAACCAGTTTTGAGATGAGCTTTAAATTTTAGTTGCACCCCGTACGCTCCAAAATTCGGAGGAAAACCATTTGCTTCTTTATGTGTAACTTTTATTCAAGCTTTTGGATTCTTACACAGACTCACTTTTAACTTAAATTTGGAAAAATGTGAGATGAGTATAGGCCGGGTCAACGAATAAATACACTGTCAACACGCCATACTCACATAACGTTGCCAACCAAAAAACTTTTTATTTTTCAAAATTAGGACTTAGGCAGAAATCTGATTTAAGGATTACTAGTTTATCAATTATACTTGTACATGTAGTTAAATTATTAAAAATATACAGAATCTTTATTTTTAGTAACCATCAAACTAGATTTTGGATAATACCCAATTTAAAATTGGATAAAATAATTTAGGTATTATGATTTACAGCGCTAGTAATGCGAAGGTGACCTCTCATCCAAATAATCGACAGCTGATCGATATTTGAGGGCGCTTTTACATTTGGTAGGTGAATTACCTTAGCTTATGAAAGTACCCCAGTGTAAGCAGCTAATCGTTTGGTGTAAATACTGTCGGCAGTTGACTTGGTAATCGGTGTAAATAGCGCTTCGTCAACAAATCCAAAACGCATATTTCGAATTCTTAAAAAACGTTTGCTGAAATCCTCCAAATTACTTATTATTTCTTTAATATTTTTTCATGTACACAAAACAATATAATACAGAAAAAAACACGCAGATCAGTTATCAATCGATTCTGGTGTAATTGTATTCAAGTTTTGCATCTATTATAAAAGTGAACTATCAAATCCACTTACCTTGTTTTTTTTAAATGATCTTTCAGCACTAATAAAAATGCTAACAGAATAACAACTTTTCACTAATTCACGTCAGCCAATAGATAACAATTCACTTCACAAGTTTACGTCAATCACAATATACGAACGAAATTAGAATTACTCGAGGAATATTTCAGGGAAATCCCCGACCGAGCAATACTTCGAGCTAGGAACGAAAATAAAAAATAAAACATTTTTTCGGGAAAAAAAAATTCCACGTTAGAGTGTCACCCCCCCCTCGGGTGGCACCCGGGGCGGTCCGCCCCCCCCCGCCCCCCCTCGCTCCGCCACTGTCAGTAGGACACTAATTATAATACAATTTTTCAGGTGCCCCCGCTAGCTTTCCCGTGCAAAGTGAAAACCGTGGATTGCACCGTTACCTACAGTGGAATGACCACGTGAAGGGGCAGGCCCTCTCCTACGTCAAGCACCACTTCAAGAAGGGGGGCTACATCGGGGTGCACCTCCGGAACGGGCCGGACTGGGCGCGGGCATGCGACCACGTGTCCCAGAGCCCCTCGCTGTTTGCCGCCCCGCAGTGCATCGGTTATCGGCAGGAGCATGGACCCATCACATACGACATGTGCTTGCCTACAAAATACACAATCATTAGGTAAAATAAAGCATAATATCAATTAAATAATAAAATAGGTTCCTACCTCCTTTTGTGAATTCAAAATTCCTTATCTTACCTTTTTTAAGTTTTTCATTTAGAGTTGTTTATTTCAATTAAAAAATCATTTCTTGTTTTTAGAATAAGTAGCAAGAACAGCTTTGTTTTATAGTTCTAGTATCACACCAGCGCTTGTGCAATAACTTAAGGGGAGCCGGTGGTCTAGCTCAAGTGAGTTTTTATAATTTTTGTTTTAATGAAAACATTGAACAATGCTATTCAAACTTTATAGATATATTAAATCACTTTAATAGTATACAAAAATATTAAAAGTATTTTTTTTTTAAGTAGTTAAGGAATTATGCTGAAGTTGCCCTCATAAATACGGACATGGGAGTTGGGTCAAGTTTTGGCTCTCTCACTCATCTGTAAATAAAAAAAAATAAAAAAAATTCTGATCAGTATGAGTGTAGTTATCGCAGGAACTAGAATAAATTTTTTTTAAATTGACAAAATGGCGTGTTGTTGAAATTTACATACAGAAAAAAGACTGTTCTTTCATTATTTTTTGTATGTAGAAATAAGAAGTATTATACGGTTGTATGATATCGGTTTATATACCGCTAATAAATTTTTTTGGTTGTAATCACTATAATATAAATAACCAAAAGTTTAAATACTTTTAAAAACTAATTCTTTAAAACTGTTTGGCACCACTGTGTACTAGTGCCTATATCTACATGTTTATGTACTCAGAGCCCAGTGCCACCAGAAAATCACTGTAACAATAATAATTTACTCTAGTGACCAGTGTAATTCGGCGGACTCGAAACATAAATTTATTCCAAAATTTATTTGTACAAAAATTGGTTTGAAATAATGTACCTACCAATATTACCACGTACACACAGATCTTCATTAAAATCGTTATCATTTCTTATTTGCATACTCTACAAAGTACTTACTTCGACTTTATATATTTTATAATTATATCATTTTTATATTCTACTATATTCTTTCATACTCTTTAGTTATTTACATTATTTTATATTCATTTGTTTTCTTTAAATTTCTTTAATATTATTATATATAATATGTATATTTATATATTTTTATTTTATTTTTTATATTCTCGCACATTTCTTTATATTGCATCTTTTAATATACTGTATATGAAAATCGACCACCACAACACAGGCATGTGCCTAGTATGGTGGTCGAAAAATTCCCGATGAACAATTCAAAGAATAAAGAAACTTAAAAAAAATAAAAATTCAACGGTAAAAACTTTTTTTTTAGTTCCAGCGATAGGTATTGGTGTACTGAATAACATAGTAAAATTTGAGACGAATCGGCCAAGTAGTTTTTTTTTTGCCTCACACCGTGCAGAAAAAAGTAGTTTCGAAATAAATGAGTTTGAAGTTTACCCGGCCCTTTTTCCTGCTTCTGCGCTAACCTGCTAAAAGGGTTGTAGAACTTAAAATATCGTCAATACCATTTTTTTTTATTTTACATGAGCTCCACACAGGAGGCTCTGAGGAAAATAATTTCCATTAGGGCCTATGTCATCTTTGGGGATGCTGAATTACAAAAATTTAGCAGTCTTTTTTAGAAATATGGAAAAAAAACGATTTTTTGAAAATTCTAGACCAACGGCTCCTCTTAAGATGCATTAACTCTGTGTGCCGACTACAAATTTTCACCGCGCGCCACCTGATCTATTTTCTTAATAACTTTCTTGTTTTTTTGTCTTTTTCCAAACAATTTTTTTAAATGTGCCTTAATTCATTTATTTTATTCTCAGACAACTAAAACGGCTCTTGAAAAACATGAAAGATGTGAAATTCTTGTATGTGGCCTCCGATGCTGACCACATGGTGGCGGAGCTGACGCAGGCCCTGGCGCGCCACCCCGTGGAGGTCCACCGCATGGACACCCCGGAGCCTCACGTGGACCTTGCTATCCTCGCCATGGCCAATCACTTCGTAGGGAACTGCATCTCCTCCTACTCTGCATTTGTGAAGAGGGAAAGAGATGTGAGGGGATTGCCCTCCTCCTTTTGGGCCTTCCCAACAGAGAAGAAATCTCAATCTTCTCATGACGAATTATAAACAGTTTCATATTTGAACAGGATATCTTCTCATTTAAACAGTTATCTTTTTGCTTTAACAGATATCTTCTCTTTGAAAAGATATCTTCACGTTTCAACAGATATCTTAGAATAGATATCTTCGTGTTTGAACAGATGTCTTCTCGTTGAACAGATATCTTTACGTTTGAACAGATGTCTTTACGTTTGAACAGATGTCTTTACGTTTGAACAGATATCTTTACGTTAGAAGAGATGTTTTCATGTTTGAACAGATATCTTAACGTTGGACAGATGTCTTACGTTTGAACAGATAACCTCATGTTTGAACAGATATCTTTACATTAGAAGAGATGTCTTCATGTTTGACAGATATCTTCACTTTGAACAGACATCTTTATGATTGGACAGATATTTTTATGTTAGAAGAGATATCTTCATGTTTGAACAGATATACAGGGTGTCCGGGGGTAAAGTGCATTAATTTCGGGAGGTGATTCTACATGATGGTAGGAGTAAAAAAGATTAACAACTTTTTCCGAAATTCCAACTTTTTTTTCCCATACAAAAAGACGTTCCTAGTAAAAATACTTAGTGTGAGGTACGATCTTACTTGCTGAGAGCCTGCCGGGCGCCCGACTCGGTTGTGATTGGCCCGTATCGTAACAGCGGAAAATAGTAAATCTGGCCGCACACGTCGGGCTAATTTTATCTTTTCACCTCAAAACTACCCCTAAAAGTTGGAATTTCGAAAAAAGTTATTTATCTTTTTTACTTGTACTATCATGTAGAATCACCTGCCAAAGTTAATACGCTTTACCCCCGGACACCCTGTATATCTTCACATTGAATAGATATATTCATTTATGAACAGTTATTTCCATGTTGAACAGATATCTTCACATTTAAATATATCTCGACAGTCTTTTTGAACAATTATTTGCAAATTGGTAATTTTGCATAAAGATTGCTTTAAAAAAAATTACAATGAAATAAGTAGTGGTTTATGCAAAATATCAAAAAATCATCATCTTGCTTTAAAATTAGCAGAAATGTGGGCACAAAACTTGAAGCAGGGTTATATGCTGTTTTTTTTTTATATTCTTATTCTAATTTGCACAAGTGACATTGTTTGTTGAGACTGTCAATCTGTGTGCAAGAGGAAAAGGGAGATGAGTATAAGTTAGCTCTAACGAAATGAGTACACTCACCTTTTCTCCTTATCGTTATTTTCATGAAACCTCTTCCTTTCGCTCATCGATTTAATTCCGATAATGCTGCCAAATTATTAACATTAATTTTATCGAAGTATCTATAATTTGGAATTTTCTTAAGTGTGTACATATTACTTTTAAAATAGCAATTAGCAAGCTATCACGTCATAAACATTACCGATAAAAATACATTATTCTACCCATAAAACAATCATACGCGGGCTTTCAGTAAGATAGAACTTGATTTTCGAAAATATTTTTAAGATATATTTTGCTTATTTTTCTTTTGTTCTGGTTCAATGTTGTGAACTCATTTTATCTAATTGAGTAACCTAATATGCGTAACGCCCATTATGGTCATAAAATTCATAATGTGCGTAACAGGAAAAACTTTAAATCCCTCAGGCTAATTTGTTTGCTTTTCGGAACAGCTCATGTATATCTCATAGAAATCATTGTGTCTCCCTTACCATTATAGTGAGAAATATTTTATAAATAATGTTAGAAAGAGAAAACACTTTATTTTCAAATGTAAAAGTTAACCACAGAAGAAGTGAAATTTAAGCCTTTATGAAACCAAAATTTCAGATTGCAATTTGAAAAAAATTTATAAAACTTTGGGAATTTTTTTATTAATTATTTTTACATGTGTCAACAAAAAAGTGATGTGACAGTAATGTTTATAATACATTTGTCTAATTAAATATGTATGTGTGTTTTTTTTTCACTATCGATAATTTTAGTTAGAAAAAACATAAGGTGACCCATTTTGAAACTTTTTTATGATTTGCATTGCGAAATTTTTGCACATTATATGTATATTTTGAGTTATTAAATTTTAAAGCGTATTTTATCACCTTTCAAAAATAGTTTTTAGTTTTTGGATATGTGCAGAAATATTCCATTTATTTGTATTTTACTCTGTGACAATTATTATTTATTTTGACATAGGTTTTACTAGTACATATGTACATAAAATGATCTGATTTTATGTTAAAAATGTTTGTTTTTATTATTTATTCAATAAAATATTTTGTTATCAACTTGTTGTACGCAGATCGCACAGCAGTTGGGTTGCGAGCGGCTGTACCCGTATGCGGACGTCTCAACAGTTGTCTTGCGAACATGTATAAATAATCAAGTGGTGCTTTCAGGAGCACCTAGCATCGAAACTTCACGCGTTTGAAGAGTTAATAATATGTACTTAATTTTTTGTACAACAATGGTTTCCTAATGAAAAATTCTTCCAATTGGCTATACTTTTGTTTATAAAACATTTTTAATATTTTTAAGCAGCACTCTGTAAATGCCACGAAATGCAGTGAAACCCTCTTAGAAGTTTTTTGAAAAAAAAACTTCTTAGGTGGGAAAACCTTGTAATTGGGATAAGTTGGGCCATTCAGTTTTCAAGGGACCAAAACAACAGAAGGTAGGAAAACTTCTTAGAGGGAATTTCTTAAGTGGGTTTCACTGTATTAGATATACACCACATACATTGCTGACAATCAAATGTTTATTTATGAAAACAGGTATAATAACAAAAGATTTCATTTAATAATAAATTTCTGGAAATTTTGAAATAAAATTTACGTAGGTACATATATACACTGCATGACAACAATATAAATAAATAATCATAATTATTTTTTACGTTGCTAATATGTCGATCATCCAGTTGATTAGTCTCAGACATCTCCAAAAATCTAAATTTAAGTTGGGTATGCAGTTATAATATGTAGGCGTGTACCCACTATCTGGTACTACACTCAGATTACTCATAAACACACCACCAAATCAATTATAATGCACAAAAACTTTTAATGAATTAAACAAATGTTAATATTTTCTCGGTCATTATGTAAAACACAGACACTTGTAAATAATATGTATTTGATTTATGGCGAGCATTTGAATATTGCTTTCCTTATTATCTCAAAACTAAGTATTTGGAGATGTCTGACTAGTCAACTGGACGATCGATGTGTGTACCAACTACCAACTTTGTATAGGTACCTACACTACCTACATTTAATAATAATGATCTGACAAAAAATATTTGTGAATATTTTAGATATACTCTATGTAGTATACATTAAATAACCCTTTTGAAAGACAATGTTCAAAATGTATACATCCGACTTTAAACTGAAGATGTATCTTTCTTACATTTCTATTTTTGGTACTGATGATTCGTGGTGAAATTCCTTTATAATAATATCTTAAGCAGTTTAAAACTTTTTTCCACTCATCTTATTTTTAATCATTACCGGTTTCAGCCTATTGAGGCCATCTGTAGACTGGTACAATAATTCCTTTAATTACAGTTTATACAGGATGTCCGGTGCATTAACTTCGGGGGGGTGATCCTACATGATAGTACGGGTAAAAAAGATAAATAACTTTTTTCGAAATTCCAACTTTTAGCGGTAGTTTTCTGGTAAAAAGATAAAATTAGACCGGCGTGTGCGGGCGGTTTATTATTTTCAACTGTTGCCGAATACCCGCTCCAAGCGCTCAGTGTCAGTGTTGAATTCGAATGTAACAATTTTATTCGCGTAGTAGTGTTTCACTTTAAAAACTTTATTGTTGTTAGTCAAAACTTGTTGATTTAATGTGTCTTTATCTAGTGTGTATTTATTAAGACTGATTTAAAGGAACAACTTCATTCAGTGCGTGTTTTTTTCAGACTTACTTTTGTTTACTTAGTTGTAGACATGCCTAACCTTCCTAGCTGTAAAAATGGTGTTTATTTGTCCTTAATTTTATCATTGAATTATTGTGCCAATACCGCGTAATTTTGTTATTGAATTATTCGGTCAATTCCTTACTTTACCAACAAAGAACGGGCAGACATTCATTAATGAAATACGCCACAACGTACGAATTGATAATAATATTACTTTACATTTACATGCTTGCTTACAAGCTGAAGGTGGACATTTTGAAAATTTGTTAAACTGGTTAAGGGGAACGCATGCGTGGCCCATTTCTGCCCGTTTCAAACAAATCTTAGATTTGGATTTGAGATCAAAATACCCAACCAAACTGAAAAATTATTTTTGTAATCAAAAGGTGTATCAAATATCTAGTATTTTTTACTTTATTTATTTTCTCTTTAAATTATAAGATATAGGCCATTAAAGATTTCATTATTTTGGACGTAACTTAGGCAATTATTTGTGAATAAAGGAAAAACATAAAAAACTAATACTATTCTATATTTATTTTAAAAATACAATGAAAAATCTTAAAAATGCATTTTTTCGGTAGTAATTTTAATACATAAATGACTATTTTTAATTCCGCCGTGAATTGATAATTTGTATTTTTAATTTACAGCCATCAAAATTATTTTTTTTATAAATTTTTATTTTATATTTCATCATAGTTTTATGATAAATATAGTAAAGAATTTTTTTTATTGTTTTTCGTTTTCTCACAAATAATTAATTGCCCAAATCGCCTCCAAAATCCTGAAAAATCCAAATCTTTGATGGCGTATATGATTTAATTTAAAGCAAAAACGAATAAAATAGCTCACATCCTAACTGGATATTTGATATACCTTTTGATTACAAAAATAATTTTTCAGTTTGGTTGGGTATTTTGATCACAAATCCAAATCTAAGATTTGTATGAAACGTGCGGAAATGGGCCGCGCATACGTTCACCTTAAAAGCGATGACATTAGTTAAGTGTTCAATTAGTTTATAACAATTTAATCGTTAAAAGCGTCCCTTCAATTGTTATTTAAGTGCAGTTATCTTTTTACATTTGGTTTAAAACATACGATCATTAAAAACGTCAAATTCTCGGTGTTGTTATTGTTTACAAACGGTTTCCATGGATACAGGCCAAATCACACCAAGCAACGTTGCAACAAATGCGCCCGGCAAGCTAACTTGGGTAAGTGCTACCATGCACTAATGATTTTTAGTAGGTATCTCTTTTTGTATGGGAAAAAAAAAGTTGGTATTTCAGAAAAAGTTATTTATCTTTTTTACTCTTACCATAATGTAGAATCACCTCCCGAAGTTAATGCACTTTACCCCCGGACACCCTGTATACACAAGTTTTGGGTGGAGGGAGGGAAGGTCAACAGGGGTGGTGTACAATGATTTTATTAAAATTATATGGATTTTCCCCATCTTAACCTGTCAAGTCTATTTGTTAAGTTTTCGGAACAACTCAAACAGGTCTCATAGAAATCAAAGTGTCTCCCTTACTACCATTGTGAGAAATGTGATATAAACGATCTTAGGAAGAGAAAACACCACGCTTTATATTCAAAAATAAAAGTTAACCTCAAAAGACGTAAAATGTAGATGAAGACCTTTATGAAACCAAAATTTCAGATCGCAATTTTAAATAAATTTAGGAAACTTTTTATTAATTATTTTTACATGGAATGACAAGAAAGTGAGATGACAATAATTTTTGTAATACATTTGTCTAATAATGTAGGTGTTTTTATTTTTTTTCATTATCAGTAATTATTTTAGTTAGAAAAAACGTAAGGTGAGCCACTTTAAAAAAAATTTTACATTAGCACCCAAAATTTTTATATTTAAAAAATGATATGTTCATTCTGATTTATAAAATTTGAAAGCATATTTTATTACCTTTCAAAAACAGTTTTTAGTTTTCGAATACATTCAGAAATATTCCATTTATTTGGATTTTATTGTAAAGTGGAAAAAAGACCCTCTGACAAAATATCATCGAGGCCTGAGGGATCAGTTGCTGTGTCGTATTTCAAGACTGAAATTACATTTATCTGGTTGTTACCAGTGTGCATATTTACCTCAGTTTCATAGAGCAATTTACTATTGTTTTGGGGAATACCTTGCCTGAAGTGTTTTCACTAATTTTCAATTGTCAGGCAGGTGTCTGTTACTACATATTATATTCCCATATCCATCCCGTATTAACAGTACCAGTTTGAAGATGGCCTTAATAGGCCGAAACCGGTGATCAGTAGTCTGCAATGGTCAAAAGCTAGTGTGTTAGTATTTTTTGAATAGGTATTGAATTCCCTTGGAGCACCCAGCTGATTGCTACTCCACTAGTTTTTTCAAATGGTTTTAAAAAATATATATATTTGTTCCCAAATAAATAATAACTCGTGTTAGTTTGTAAAATTTACCTACATTTCTTAATAATATTATTAAGGACGGGTTGTTTCAAAACATTTAATGGATTCATAAAATATTTTAAGTAAATTTGCACATTCTGTGCAAGTTCTACTCAAGTTCTGTGATTATTTAATTATAGGTCAGTTGCTTCACAAAAGTGAAATAATCACATAAAATAGAACTTACATATAATGTGAAAATTATAAACAAACAACCCATCCTAGTGTATTTCTTGTACATTATAATTATTAAAATATTATGAACCTAATTATTGTTTATTGTAGTTAAGTGACATTATGTTCCTCGTAAACATTAATTTTTCAAGAATAAATATTGTACGTTTTTTATATATATTTAGTTTAATGATTTTGGACTTTTATTTATCTACAAAAAGTTGTTAGAACCACTAACTAACCATCACGCCGTTTCTACTGCAGGGATAGGCAGAGAGGATGTACCGCCAAAAAACTCAACCTTGGTACACACTCAAGTATCTGGTTCACTTGATCGCGCCGTATCTTCCTCAGGCATCCCCGGCTTTTACCATTCACATTTGCATTGCATATTCTCCTTACACTCCTTTCTTCGATCGTTCGCTCTACATGCCCAAACCATCTAAGCATCCCTTTCTTAATCTTTATGCTTAAATTAGCCTTACATTATTTAGGGATCTCCACATTTCTCACATGATCGTACGCGACTCTTGGATCTCATTTCAACAGCATTCAGTACTTTCATCCTTTCCAGTTCCATGCCTCACTGTCATACATCAGGGTAGGTACCATCACATTGTTGTGGACTGCTAGCTTCGCTTATTTTGATAATTTTTGCTAGCGCCAATCGCATTCAGTCCTCCATTAATGGCGTTATCTGCATTTACCCTTCATTCAATATCTTTTTCAACCTTTACATATTTCCCAAATACAAAAGCAGTGGCGTAGCTAGCATGGGTGGCACCCGGGGCGGAAAACGTGGTGTCACCCTCCCCTCCCCCCCCCCCCCATGAAAGTTTACTTTTGTAATTCAAAACGCAAATTTCGACCTCCTTAAATACAAAAACATTAGTAGCTAGTCAAATGTGTAAACAAAAATGTCGGAATCCTCAAAATTGAAACACTTTTAAAAACAGAGCTTTGAACGAAAATAAAACAATTTTTTTTTTGGGAATCCCGACCTACCGAGCCACAGAGCTACAAATAACAGAGTTCCGAGTGGAGTCTTCAATTCTAATTTGCTGAAAAATTCTGAGGAAAATCATTTGCTAGCGTGAAAATATAATTTCAACAACCCATTTTTAAGTTAAAACCAGTTTTTTGTTTAGAGTGTAACGATAAAATTTCAATTGTGAGATAGTAAAGGTGTGAGTCCCCAGCCAGTGGCGTAGCGTGGGTTTTGGCCGCCCGGAGCGGAGGAAAATTTTGCGGCCCCCCCCATTACTTTTCCGCAGATTTTCAAGTGCTGACCGGGGGGGGGGGGGGGAGGGGTAGATATCCAAATTTTTTTGGCGATTTTTAAAATCCCATATTCCGAGTCCTCTTCCAATAAAATCAATCATGCTTATAAATTCTACTACAAATTTAAATATAACTGCTCAGAAATCGAGAATGGTATGCTTGTGATAGAATTTCTCATCGTCATCACACATACACATGCGGTGAATTAAAACTACACTCAGAAAATGAAAATGGTTTTTCTTTGATTCTGCCGGCACTTACATTCTGAACACAAAACTGGTTTTAATTAAATCTGTATGTGGTGAATTAAAAGTACACTCATAACACCGGGCGGAAAACCGGGGAAAATTTCGCCTCCCCCTTATTTAAGTACTTCATGCGGCGGGGGGGGGGGGGGGGGTTGTATATGGATATCCTATGTTTTTATTACGACCTATTTATATACGAGCCGGATTTAAAAAAAAATCACATTTGACTAGTTTAGTATTCTTTCAACGAAAATCATGTTTATAAATTCTTGATTGATTTATTCCCCTGACCTAGCACCTTCAGATTATTATCTCTTTACCTCCCTGAAGCTGCACATGGGTGGAAAAAGGTTTTCAACCGACGCGACGAGGAGGTAAAGGAGGAGGTGGAGAAGTGGACGAAGGGGTTGGCGGGAAACTACTTCGAGGAAGGTATCAAAAAGTTGATACCCCACTTCACCACATGCATCGAGAGGAATGGCGACTATGTATATGTATGTATATATCAAAAAATATGTTACATATGTACTACGGTAACCATGTAATTTTTTGTTTCAATAAAAAAAAATTGTAACCTACAAAAATTCAGTACACTTACTTTCTGGATATGCCTCGTACATTTACAATTTACATTCTGAACACAAAATTGGTTTAAATTAAGTCGGTATGTACGGCGAATTAAAAGTACACTCATGATGTACGAACATGAAAATGGTTTTTTCTTTGATTCTGGCAGCACACACAGAGTCTGCAACTAGAATTTTATATCTGAACTTGGAATAAGATAATGTTTTTCTTTGAATTGTGTCAGCAGGTGAATCCTCAAATGGAATTTTACATTCTGAAAACTGGATTAACCCTTCGAATAATAATAAAAAAATATCTATAATAAACGTTTGCCTGTCAATGTTTGCGCACAAAATTTCCGGTTCTTCCCATGCATTTTAAATGTTCCTTATATTGTTTTTTTTTTACCCTTTTGCAAAAAAACAAAATTGTTCTAAAATCTAGATAAAGTAATTTTTCCGACGTGCTTATTAGAACATTATTGTTTCTAAATATTAAAATTTTGATATTGGATATGTGAATTGGCTCAAAAATACACGCCTGCGAATATTCGAATTAAAATACCTAAAATAGAATAACTTAAAATTATAAATACAGATTCCTTTTCTTAAATTTTTTTTTAATAAAACTGTATCTTAACTTTTTATCGCAATCACAATTTTATTTTTAAATTAAATGTGTGGGCATAATTTCACAATTTTATTTCAAAATAATTAAATGTGTGGGACAATTTGCGTGTCCTGTGAGTAGACGGGTGAAATTAAATCTGTATTTGGCGAATTAAAACTACACCCAGAATATGAAAATGGTTTCTCTTTGTTTCTGACAGCACATAAATAGTCTGCAACTAGAATTTTTTAACTGCACTTCGATTAAAATAATGGTCTCTTTCGAAATGTATCAGCAGATGAATGGACAACTGAAATTCGCCCCCCACTGTCCCCAGCTTTAATTATTAATGCACGCAGTACACGAAAATGTTTTTACTCCGATCTTTATAGCACACATTCTGCAACTTTCAAATCTTGCCCGTTGAACTCGAAAATGGTTTCCTTTGAAAATTCATTTCAAACTCTGTTCATCTGCAGGCCCATTTCTAAGGAAACCATTCCCGAGTTCCACTATTGCAAGATATTCCCCGAGTTGTAAGATATGAAAGTTTCAGACTATGTGCTGCAAATATCGGAGGAAAACCATTTTCATGTTATGGGTGTAGTTTTAATTAAAGTTACCGAATACAGATTTACGAGTTACCGAATACAGATTCAATCTTTAATTGAAACCAGTTTTGAGATGAGCTTTAAATTTGAGTTGCACTTCGTACGCTCCAAAATTTGGAGGAAAACCATTTGCTTGTTCCATGTGTAACTTTCATTCAAGATTTTGGATACTTAGGTACATAGACTCACTCTTAACTTAAATCTGGAAAAAATGTGAGATTAGTATAGGACGGGTCAACGAATTATACACCGTCAAGACGCCATATTCACGTAATGTCACTAATCAAAAAAACTTTTTATTTTTCAAAATTACGACTGAGGCAAAAATCTGATTAAAGGATTACTAGTTTATCAATTATACTTGTACTGTACACATAGTTAAATTATGAAAAATATACAGTTTCTTTATTTTTAGTAATCCTCAAACTAGATTTTGGATAATACCCAACCTAATATTGGATAAAATAATTTAGGTATGATTTACAGCGCTAGTAAAGTGAAGGTGATCTCTTATCCATAGAGACAACTGATGGCGCTCTTACATTTAGTAGAAGCAGCTAATCGTTTGGTGAAAATACTGTCGGCAGTTGACTTGGTAATCGGTGTAAACAGCGCTTCGTCAACAAATTCAAAACGTATACTTCGAATTCATAAAAATCGTTTTCTGAAATCCTCCAAATTACTTATTATTCCTTAAATATTTATTCATGTACACAAACAATATAATGCAAAAAAAAAAACGTACAGATGAATGCTCATTTTTCTTCAATCAGTTATTCATCGATTCTTGCGTCTATTAGAAAAGTGAACTATCGAATCCACTTACCTTTTTTTAAATGATCTTTCAGCACTAATAAAAACGCTAACAGAATAACAACTTTTCCACTAATTCACGTCAGTCAATAGATAACAATTCACTTCACGAGTTTACGTCAATCACAATATACGATCGAAATTAAAATGACACAAAGAATATTTCAGGGAAATTCCCGACCGAGCAATACTTCGAGCTAGGAACGAAAATAAAAAAAATAAAACATTTTTTCGGGAATCCCCTACCAACCGAGCCATAGAGCTAAATGACAGTCAGTGTTCACGTGTAAAATATTTTTTGCGGCAATTTTGCACTTTAGTAAGTTTTTTTTGAAAGGCAAGATAGAGGGTCGCCGAGGGCCTGGTAGGAGACAAATGTCTTGGCTGCGTAATATACGAGAGTGGACCGGCATTAGAAGTGTGGAGGAGCTATTCCGGGCAGCGCAAGACAGAGAGACATTCTCAAGAGTGATTGCCAACGTCAAAGAAGAAGAAGTAAGTTTATTCTCCACGTTCGGGTGGCACCCGGGGCGGTCTGACCCCCACCTCCCCCCCCCCCCTTGCCAAGCCATTGCACACAAGCTCATATTAAATTGCTCCAAATATTCATCATTCACAACTATATTGCACACTTTTCATACTCTCTCTTTCAAACATCATGACTTTAGATTTATTAACTTGCATTCGTCATTATTGTCGTTATCCACTAGTCCTTGAACAATTCGAAATCGGAAGGGCCGATTTTTGCGATGGATTTAAAAATATTTGAGAAGACTTTCTGGAAAGGTTGGAAAAGGTATTTGAGAGTTGTTTTTTACAGATTGATTTCGTAAAGGTTTGTAAAAACATTTACTGTTTTCTTACGCATTGTTTTTATAATAACAAGGAAATTTAAAATCGATTTCACGGAACCAAGCGACGCAGAGTCTAGGGACCGCAGTAGGGCGGAACTGATACAAAATATACATAGTCTGTATGCGGATGGCATTAGGTTTAATTCTCAATTCCAAATTTGAATACTGCCCATTTTGATTTTTGATTTTGAAAAAGATTTAAGTATTAAAAAAATACTTAATTATTTCCAAAGCCAAGATGTGTTGTTCTACTCGCAGTATTTAAATTGAAGCATCTATATTATTTCTAAGAGATCAAATTTTTAAGCCAAAAAAACCTAACTTTCCATGATTTTGCATTCATTCGCATGGCTTCATCTCAACTCAGTCTTCATACATATCTACTTTGTTTGTCCTTGACTAAACAAGTATCTAATAAATAGAAGTTTAATAAGTATGGTGGATACCGATTTGAAAGAAAACTGATGTGCTAATTTACATATAATATATCGTCTCCTAGGCCCCAGACAGGCCATAGTTTACCTGCTTAAGAAAGAAATTTGACTATTTTCACCAGAAGTAAGCACAAATTGAACTTCCTCTGGTCACACTGACACGCCACAACACATTATTAGGTTAGAACAATAAATAATAATAATGTTATCTTTGAAGAAAAAGAAAAAAGTAAAACGAACAAAAAAAATAAAAAGTCTAAACGAACCATGGTTAAGTATTTTTAAAAATACCTAATAAAAAGTCTAAACGAACCATGGTTTAGTATTTTTAAAACAACACAGAGAAAAATAAAAATGTAACGGACTCCAAATCAGATTCTCTTGACTTACCGGGTCACAGTGCCTTAGCCAACTCGGCCATTATATATAATAAAAAAAATTACCTTAACTCCACACAGGAGGCCCCGAGAAAAACAATTTCCCTCGGGGCCTATGTCATTTGAGATGCTGTGTGGAGGGTCTTTTTGAAGAGAGTAAGGAGTGAACATTGGTCTTGAAGACATCCATGTTGTAGGAAGGAGGAAACAAAGAGGCCAGCAAATCGTTCCACAGCCGAGCTGTTGAACTCAAGAATGAGTCGAAGAAGCGACCCGTTTTCATGTGACAAATGTCAACAGTGTACATATGTTGGGCGCGCGTTTGACATGTTTCCCGACTGTGCACCGGTGCCGAAGGGATCAATGACGCTAGTTCCTCGGAGCATCTTTCATTGAAATACCGGTAGAACAAGGATAGCATTCCCACCCGACCCCTGTGCTCTAAAGATTGTAATCCGTTTGTTAAGACGGGATAAATAAACAGTTATTTAAATTACATCAGATATGTTTATCCGAGACCCTGTTTAGATTACAAATAAATTCATTAAAGAACTTAGTTGAGGATAATATTCTTAATTCTGAATGTGAAAGACGAGATCCACAAAAATGGCAGAACAAATATAGGTGCCAGTGGCCGAGTTGGTAGGTGCTGAATCCCGGTAAGACAAGAGACCCTGGTTTCGAGTTAACTTTTTATTTTTCTGTGTATTGTTCTGTTTCATGTTCGTTTAGATTTATTAAATTATCTTCTTCTTCAATGATGTATTACATTAATGGGTATAACCAGAGGCGGATTAAGTGTTGAGAGCACCCTAGACAAGCAGTTCATCGGCGCCCCTCTAGCGGCTATTTTTTTTTTTTACATATCGAGTTTCATCACAATCGGTTAAGTTTTTTTTTGCATGAAGAAGTATCATATACCTATACACACACACACACACCCTCGCCCACCCTCACAAACACATAAAAAAGATAAAGTATTCATAAGTAAGGGAACGTACCCATACTACGTGACACACTTTTTGCAATTTTTTACCCCCCCCCCCCCCGGTGACCACGTGTAGTATATTCCAAGCCCCCCCCCCTACAGTTTTCACGTAGTATTTCATAAATATGGTTTCGAATCATTTTTTGCTAACAAAAAATAAAAAATGCATTATTTGGCTTATATTTGTCTTTATTAATACGGCGCTTGCTGCGTGACAGCAAGAGTGCATGCATTACAAGTGGAAAAAATATTATCAAGATAAATATAAATATTAAATATTATGTCAAAATATATTGAAACCGGAACGTAGTTTATGGAAACGAAAGTCTTGTTATTTTTATAAACATTTCTCATCTCAATCATCTTCAACAAACACGTTCCCTGAACTTTTTCACTTATTTGAATGTACGAGGGTAGGTTTTTAAGTTTGCGGATTGGGTAAGGAGTGGAAATAAAAACCAAAATTATTTTTCCTTTTCAACATATTCACCTACTACCCTAATACTTTTTTCCGATCTTTAAATTAACTTAAAGGAACTTTATAACAGCGCGGAACTCAATTTTCTCCACATTTCACAATTTCTTCCCGATTGAAGTGTTTGGTCGACGATAGCTCAAAGACTAATGACCTAATTACGATAAAACCCGGTGTTTATCCTAAAAATGAGTTGTTCAATCAGTACCTAATTCAGCGGTACCCCCATTAATCACTTACCTTCCCATTCCGCGAACTTAAAAACCTCCCCTCGTAGCTCGAAAAAAAACGCGAGATTTCTAGATTGACTACGTGATAAAAACCTAAGCCCCCCCCCCCCCCCCCGTTGTGACCAAGCGTGGTATTTTGATGACCCCCCCTGAACAGTTCACGTAGTATGAGTACGTTCCCTAATCTACTAATCACATTCAAGGTTAAATGTTTAAAAAAATTGAAATTTTCTGCGTCTACATTATTGTCTTGCAAAGTTGTCAATAACGTCGTCATAGTTTAAAGATAGCAAAAAGTTTGATTCAATGTTAAGTATTGCTAATGAATTTAATCTCTTATCTGTCATGGAAAAGCGAAGATAATTTTTCACTCTCCTTAGACAGGAAAAACTCCGCTCAACTCCGCAATTGGTAATTGCCGTCGATACGCACATTCTGGCTATATCGAATTTTTTTTTATTTTTTATTGGCAAATGCCGATTAAAAATACATATAAAGTTACATCAGTTACATAGTTACATAAGGTTTTAACAAAGAAATAAAAAATTGCCTTTCCTCACCATAAACAGACAGACAATGCTCTTGTGTTTGATGAGGGAGTTCTAGCTCAATTAGTAAATTAAAATATCGTGTAAGTTAGTAATAACGGCTATTGTAAATAATAAGTAGGTTAAAAAAATTATGTATAAATTTAAAAATAAAAATCATGAAAAGTTTAAAAAATCATAATATAAATCAAAAAAATCATTATATGAAAAATCATAAGTTAGTAACAAAAATTATTGTAATAAGTAAGTAAAGGATATGTAAGAAAGAACGCAAGATTTATACAATAGTAGACTGATATAGAAACTAAGAAATGTATGAAAAATAAGGAATGAAAAATGAACGATTTATAAAAAAGCAGACTTTAAGATATAAAGTAAACATATTTGGGACTTTTATAGCAGTTTAAGGTAATTTTTTTTTTAATTTGGGCTTAAATTCCTGCATATTTTCGATTGTTTTTAATTTTAATGGGAGGTTGTTATAATAGTTTATGCCTAGATAAAGATAAGAATTTTGAATGTGCTTAGTATTAAATTTAGGGATTTTAATAGTTTTCTGGTATCTTGCTGATGTATCGAATTGGAAGTTACGAGTATTTAACTGTATTTCTTTGTAAATTTGAAGTATTGAATATTTTTTATACATCAGCCTTACTAAAAAAAACCACAGACTATTGTAATAACATAACTAATCCCCGTATACACTAAATCACGTTTTATTACCAATAACGTTTCTTGCGTGATCACGCTGTTAAAATGCATTAAGATCTGACAACATTGTAAATGGTTTTAATTTCCTAGGAAACAATGTTGTTTTAATTCTTCTCCGCTAGGGGCATTATTGGTGCTCCGGTGCATATCGGCCCGCGATGACAAAACAGTTCGGTGTGTTTATGGCGGGATATGAAAAATTTTGTTAGTGCCTAAATGTTGTGATTTTACTAAATAATTTCTATTGTAGTGACGAATTTACTCTTCTGTTCACATAATTGATATATTTACCACATTATTTGTGTGGCTTACATCAGTTTAATCAAGTTATTGTACAAACGCCGTACTTTCAAAGTTGAACTGTCAGAATATTGTTTTTTATAGGTTACTTAGATAAAATTTTCATTTTAAGATCTTTATTTTAAAAGAATTTCTTAAAAGTGATATTTTTTTATAATATTAAAATCTAATACATGTGTTCGTAAACGTATCAAAAAAATTAACGTCTTTAGAGATGCAAGAAATCTGTTTTAAATTTCGCTATTGTTTCTAAGTTATTTTTTTGGCAATAAAAAAAACTTTGAAATTTTTTATTATTTTTTTATTGTTTACACGATAAAAAAGTGAGGTGATAGTTTCCTTCCAAATTTACTACATAAAAGGACTGTGTTTTTTAAATTTTGATTTTATTTAAATTTCTCTACATTTTGGTCAAAAATGTTGTCGGAGGAAATTTTTTTCCATGTTTTTCCGAGTTTGAATCATAAAATATGGCAGTTTTTGAAAGCTAAAGTGTATTTCAAATACTCAAATCTAAAAGGTAATTTTATCTAGTTTTCATAAATGGTATTTGTTTTTACGACACCTTCAAAAATAAGAAATATATAGAACATTCAAAATACTATGGAAAAATTACAAATATCGTTCGGACATCAATGGTTAAAACAGAGATAAACTACCCTCTCAGGCCGTGGAAACCATGTGTATTTCTTTCAAAGAACAAATTTTTAATTAGTAATGTTTTCACATCCGCGGCCGTTTGTCAATTGAATAAAATTTTCACTGGGTTTTTTAGTAAGGCTGTATGTCTATTGTAGGCACATTGAATATTGAAAAAAGAATAAGTTATTCCGGAGTATAATAATAAGCATATAGTATATGACATAATAAACTACACATTAAGGTAAGTATTGTGTGTAAGTATTTTCATTATCATGAAAAGTTTTTCAAAGAAGTTTAAGTATAATAATGGTTAAACAGAAATGCTTAAGGTAATATTAAATTAGATATAGAGAAATGTGTATTTACTAAGTTGATATTATAAACTTAAACATTACAGCCTTACTAAAAAAACCACAGCGCGACCGATAACCTGTGTTATTACAATAACATAAATAAACCCCGTATACACTAAAACAAGATATATTACTAATAACACCCTTGCGTGATCACGTTGTAAAAATCATTTTTAGATTTGACAACGTTGTAATTTCTTAGAATTTACTTATTAAATTGTTTGTTTTCATTCACAGCCGGTAGGTGGCGACGGTTAGTGCGCATGCGCATTTGTCGTACGCGCTGAAAAAATTAAAGCCGCGAAAAAAGTCTGGCTCCGCGGATGTGTGTTTTAATTTTATTTATATGTGATTATAATGTATATTATAATAACCAATTCACTTTTATGTTCATATTATTGATATATTTGGTGTTATTTGAGTGGTTTTATATCAGTTTTACAATCAAATTAGCAAAGTAATCGTACTTTGAAAGTCGAACTGTCAGGAAACTGTTTTATAGGTTATACAAATGATAAAATTTACATTTTAAGATCTTTATTTTTAGAGAATTTCATAAAAGTGATATTTTTTAATAATATTAATATCTAATACATGTGTTCGTAAACCTATCAAAGAAAGTAACGTCTTTAGAGATGCAAGAAATCTGTTTGAAATGCCGTTATTATTTCTAAGTTATTTTTTTGGCAATAAAAAAAACTTTGAATTTTTTTATTATTTTTTTATTGTATGCACGAGGAAAAAGTGAGGTGATAGTTTCCTTTCAAATTTATTACATAAAAGGACTGTGTTTTTGAAATTTTGATTTTTTTTTAATTTCTCTACATTTTGGTCAAAAATGTTTGGGTAAGAAATTTTTTTCCATTTTTTCCGAGTTTGGATCTTAAAATATGGCAGTTTTTGAAAACTAAAGTGTATTTTAAATACACAAATCTAAAAGGTAATTTTATCTAGTTTTCATAAATGGTATTTGTTTTTACAACACCTTCAAAAACAAGAAATATATAGAACATTCAAAATACTTTGGAAAATTTTCAAATTTCGTTAGGATATCATTACTAAAACAGAGATAAACTACCCTCTCAGGCCGTGTAAACCAAGTGTATTATTTTCCATGAACAATTTTTTAATTAGTAATGTTTTCACATCCGCGGCCGTTTGTCAATTGAATAAAATTTTCACTGGGTTTTTTAGTAAGGCTGGAATAGTTTGTTCTAACGCAAGTTTTAAAGAACATAGCTAAATTAACAGAGCGATAAATAGTACACAGTGAAAAATAAGAATATACGAGTTGCATTATCATTAAAAGTTATACAAATGAGTTCGATAAATTTATAATATGATAGTTTAATAGTACAAAAAAGTAATTAGTTGGGTAATCTATACACAAATATTTAAGTTTGTTATATAATAGAAGTAATTATGCTGTAATAGCACCTCCTAGCGTTCTGTGGGTTGTTTTTCTTTCAAGCGTTTTAATGGATTTTATGTGTAATGTTTTACTTTAATAAATTATAGAAATCGAAAATAAAATATTTAATAACCTACATAAGACCTAAAAAAAATATTAAAGCTGTTATTAGGTTTGTATTGCCCAGAAGAAATGCAACATGCTACACTAGCGCCATCTAGCGGCCAGCGTTGCCAGTCACAGCAAGTATATACTTGCAATATTTTAACTAGGAGTGGATTCATTGCTATTCATTTTGTTTATGCCTGTTAAGCCTAGTGGGCTTTTAGATGAAATTAATATAATACAGCGGTGCTAACGTTGGTGTGTTGTGTTGTAACAAATACATGGTATCCATTGTAAGATCCCATCTTTTAATACTTCTTGTACCAGGGTTTTATTGTAATGATTGTGATATGTACAACATTAAAAAATTTTATAACTTTGTTCCACTTTGTAATAATTTTCTTAGTTGGAATAATAAATGCAAAAAAATCTAAGCGATAATACAGAACATTTGTATGCATTATCAAATGAATCAAAGCAGGGTGTACTCGTAAAGTAAAATATGTTTTGTCATCTAAACTTTTTATTTAATCTGGAAATAATCATAATACATATATAATATCTGTTTTTCCGTCACTTTATACAAATACATTCATACGGTGGATGGGATGAACATAATATTATGTTGATAATAAAGAAGCGAGTGTATTGGAGTAAATAGATGATTTATTTCAAATAACATATATTTAAAAAAATTAAAAAGTACGTTATGTGAACCGAAGACTTTATTTCATTAAGATAGGAAATATAGCTCGGGACCAAAAGAGACAGAATTCTTCATCATAATCGATGTGGAAAACATTCGTTTTGCCGGATGATTCAAAATTGGGTTCAGCCACACAAAACACTCCCTTGACTTTGTTCTGCACAAACATTTGTATCTGCATTTGCGCATTATATTTTCTGGCCACCACGCCCTCAAAGAAGTAATTTTTCATAGTACTATCTTTGACTGGACATTTGACTTCAACAATATAATCATCAGTGATAGCATCAGGGGAGCCGCCGATAATTGGTATTTTGCAACTGATTTTAAAACCGCATTCTCTATATTTGTGTCCCAGTCGGCTTGCTAGTGATTTTAACACCAATGGTTCTAAAAGCCGACCTCGTTGCATAGCCTTTATGTCTGGAATCTTGGCTGCCCCTAAGATGACTTCGGTCAATGTGCCATCCAATGTTTTGCAGTTAGCTGCCTCATATAGTTTGGATGCGGTAATTCTGCCGTATCGCATTTCGTGCCATAACGGGCAGTTTGTCTGCTTTCTTGTTAATGAAAAAACTTCCTGGAAGATATTTGTAGGAATATCTAGATCACATGTAATAAAATTAATGAAATCTGTAGCACTTCTATTGTGCAGGTTTCGTGTTTTCTTAAAAGCAGAAATCATCCTGTGGATGGACAAACAGTCGGTGGGCTTCGGGTCCATGTGAAGTTGAGTCAGCTGGCATCGAAGCCCCTCCTTAAGACTCCTTTGGAGTACTGCTGCCAGGAAATCGCCATTACCTTTCTCCACGCTTTTTACTGCGTTCTTGCCAACTTGAGATGCCATAATGAACTTTTGGGAGGTTCCGACGCATGATAAGTTTGACTTTCTCCAATAACAGTCGACAGATGTCGACGCTGGTTCTTCACTTCTCCTATGGAGCCATGTTAAAAATGCTAGTGCATGTTTACAGCCACCTGAAACCAAAATGTTCCGAATATAAATAATTATTTATCAATAGCTAGCCTCACAATGATTATGTGTTTGTTACATCACACGAGTTTGTTCTTCCCCATATCTCTATAGGGTAGAGCAGGACTTCCCAACCAGAGGGGATCGCCCCCCTAGGGGGGCGTAGAGAAATGTCAGGGGGGGCGTAATAGGTACGTTTGCATTTCCGAAAAAAATCTATTTAACGCGTATTGCCATTCAATCGCTCCTTGATCAAACGATTCCTTGTTAATCCGAAAGTTGCTTCTCTTGCTTTGAAAATACATATTCCATTTTCGTCCACTTATTTATGTGAAACAGGTTTTTCAGCTCTAGTTTTAATAAAAACTAAACAGCGAAATCGCCTTGCCGTCCATGGCGATTTAACCATAGCTCTAGCAAAGACTGAACCTAGAATCGGCCAACTGGTACAGAGCATGCAAGCTCAAGTATCTCATTAGAACTTTAAAAGTTTTTATTTATTTTTTCTAAAATTACTTTGAAAGTTGTTGGACTAATTTTAAAAATATAATTAAAATAAATAATAATAGAATAATATGCATAATTAAAGGAAAACTAAGAAATGTAATTAATGATTAAAAGTGTACCTACTCTTCTATTAAAGATCCATAATAAATAAACATATTTGTATCTGTATTGTACCCATTTGAAATTCAAATAAATAATTTAATTAATATAAAAAAATGTGTTTCTTATTTTTGTTGAAACTTAATTAAGCGAGGCATGAAAATATTTTTTTTTGGTTTGGGGAGGCTCGGCAAAATAAAGGTTGGGAAACCCTGGGGTAGAGGCTAGAGGAGAAAAATGTTATAATATAGCAACTAACAGTTCAACTAACCTATAGAAGCTGCACAGTCTTGACATTCCAAGACTTGTATTTCATCTTCCATCTCATCACACAAAAGTACAACAGAGTATGCTTTTTGGCGGACACGGTGCTCGGGGGTTATTTTTGCTTTCACTGTGCAGATATAACCTTCTCTTTTTACCTGCACATATCCAATTGCATTGTCACCATAACTTTCACGTGCAGACCTTCAAAATACATAATAATAACACATTAAAAACAATCAGGGCTGGGCAAAATACATGCTGTGCTGTAATTAAAATACAAATTACAAAATACTTTTTCGCATGTATTTAAAATACGATATACAAAATACTTTCAAGTTGTGTATTTTAAATACAAAATACAGTATTTTAACCATTTTTTAATTTGAAATACAAAATACAAATTACAAAATACAAAATACATTTGGTTTTGGTAGAACCTTTGGTTGCAATAAATTGTCGTAATTGCCCATATGGGAACGTACCCATACTACGTGATACGTTTAGGGGGGGGGGGGGTCTTCAAAATGTCACGCTCCATACAAATGAGCGGCGGGTTGCTTAGGTTTTTGGTCACCGGGGGGGGGTTAAAAATTGCAAAAAGTTGGTCACGTAGTATGGGTACGTTCCCTATCTAAGGGTGCGTTTTCATAGAAGCAAAGCTGAGCAGAGTGAAACAGAGACGTGCTAAAATTGACTAATCATATTGCTCAGGAGACACATCTCGTCTCCGCTCCACTTTAAAGTTTTGTAGTATAGGACTTGAGTGTTAGATTATGATAATTATTATTATAATAACACTAGCTGTTTCCCGGCATGCGTTGTTAAATAAATTGTTTCTCCCTGCATGTCCTTTCCCGTGCGTCCCCGTTCCCCTACCGCACCCCCTTCCCCTCTTGCATTCCCCTTCCACCTTCCCTGCCTACCCTCTCCACTCTCCCTCTCCCCCATCCCGCCAACCCCCCTCCCGCGTTCCATATATTTAGTCCCAGTACATTCAGTTTTCAAACAACTCGCGTGCCAGCTATTACAATTTTTTTATTCAAATTTTCATTTTTCACATATTACAGATATTTATTTTTCTATATTAAAAGAACAATCAATCAAATCTTGTACCTAAATAGGTACCTATTTAATATATCTATAATTTTAAAAATCCATAGATAGACAATAATTCTTTTGTTACAAAAAAAAACAGCTGCCTGCTAAATTCAATTTCATCAAACGAGGGCTAACTGTCAAACGTGCGAAGTTAAAATAGTCTTTAAGTTTTCTGAAATTATCCAATTTTCTTCGAAATTTTCTTAGTTTTTCTTTCCGTAAAATCCTTCTATAAAGTATTAGAAAACTTTAAAAAAAATGAATGAAATAGTTTAAGTCTTTCTGAAGTTATGGCGTGACCAAGGGAAACAAGGATTCATTTTTTTATATGAATGGATGACATTTGTATAGCGCAGTTTTGTGTTATTTCACTTCAAGTACGCTCTACAGCAGGGTTGCTCAAACTTGAACTGCTGGCGATCTACCTCAATATTATTAGACTCCGATCGATCGAGTATGACAGGCTGCAAGTATGTGTGATGTAGGATTGTCATCTAGGTAGGCTTTTAGGTACTTCAATCAGAGATTTTCAAGCGCAGGAGGGGGGGGGTAGAAATTGCAACCTCATTTTATATCCCTTGTGACGAGTATTCTTCCAATAAAAATCAATGTTTATAAATTCTATTACAAATTCGTAACTGCTCTCGGAAATCGAGAATGGAATCCATGTAAAAGGATTTCGCATGTTATTTAATATATCGTTATATTGTGAACACAAAACTGGTTTAAATTAAATCTGTACGCGGTGAATTAAAACTACACTCACAACATGAAAATGGTTTTTCTTTGATTCTGGCAGTACATAAATAGTTTGCAACTAGAATTTTATAACTGTACTTCGAATAATAACTGTACTTTATAACTGTACTTCGATACAATATCTCACAATATACTTTTTAAGAAACTTAATAAACTCGGCATAACTGGAAATGAACTTAACTTACTGAAAAGTTTTATGTCAGAGAGAACTCAACAAGTCATTATCAACAAAGTGAAAAGTGAACCCCTTCCGATCAGTTACGGAGTGCCCCAGGGTAGTGTTCTAGGTCCCATAATGTTTCTTATCTCCATCAATGATATCTGTGAACTAATTACAGAAGGCAACATTGTGACATTCGCTGATGACACCGTAATACTTTGTCAAGCTGACTCATGGATCAAGGCATTCCTTAAAGCTGAGAAAAGTCTTGCTGTCATCAAACAATGGCTCAATGAAAACAAACTTACTCTAAATACAAAAAAAAATAAATTCATAACACATAGTATAACTCAAAGAGGTCAACCTCCTCCAACCTTCGCTCTGAAAATGCACGACTGCTCCCAACCCTTCTCATCGTGCAATTGCGAAATCATACAAAATGTCAAACAAATAAAATATCTAGGCGTGATAATTGACGAAAACCTACGCTGGAATGACCACATTAACTTAATTACATCCAAGCTTTAAAAAATCATGTATCTTTTAAATAATATAAAAAATATCTTCCCACGCACAATACTAAGATCTATCTACTTTGCTCTTTCCCAATCTTTAATCATGTATGGTCTTCTGTCTTGGGGAAGTGCAAGTAATATTTCTCTAGATCCACTAGAAAAGGCACAAAAGGCAACAATCAAACTAATACTTTAAGTAGCATATGATACAGACTCTGAAAAAATTTAGAAGATGCTCGACGTTTTGTCAATCAGACAACTCTACGCTAAATCGTCTATTCTTCACCTCTTCAAATTCAAACTTCATATCCCTTTACTTTCTCAGTCCTCATTAACAAGCCGGTCTTCAACAACCAAACACTCAACATCCCGCTAAAGCACACGACCCACGGACAAAGATCCTTTAACTACTATTCTATCAAACTATATAACAGCATGCCACCTTCTTTGAAACAATCTGCTGATTATTCACCAACAAATAAACAAAAAAAACAAATCACAGTCTGGATAAAAGCTAAAGGAACACTATTTTTCCAAAACCTATTTACTCCAAACCAAACATAAAAATTAACTTCTTAATAACCAATGTACAATAACCATTAAATAAAATAAATATAAAACTTTCTTCTACAACACATCAATACTTGTCACACATATTCATAAATAAACACGTAAACACCTCAGCACAGGTTCTCCTAGTGAGGTGTTCACGAAACATACAATACCTATCCACAGTTTCACCTTCGCAAACCTACCATACACCCAACATAATAAAATTGTAAAATATATTATGTAAAAATGTTTTCAAAATTTATCTATTATGTAATAATGTTAATTAATAGGTAAATACTGTAATACATAGAAATAAATAAAAAAAATAAAATAAGATAATATTTTTCTTTCGAAATGTATCAGCAGATTAATCCACAACCGGAATTTTACATTCTGAATACAAAACTGGTTTAAATTAAATCTGTGTGCGGCCAATTAAAACTACGCTCAGAACATGAAAATGGTTTCTCTTTGATTCTGGCAGCAAATACATGGTGTATGTAAAAAAATGGTTTATGTAAGGAAGGATTGTAATAGGTATTAATCAACAGTATAATTTTGATGATTTTAGTAAACTTCTTTCGTACTTGCATTTGAGAATACAACGTGGAAACTTAGTCATGGAAAACAATGTTCGCGTGTTGACGGTTATCGCTTTCGCCACAGAATAAGTAATGAAAAATTCCGTGCTCATTTCAATTGGTCCAAAACGTAGGTGCGACCAAAATATGAATTGAAACGGGTTAAAAATTTTACCAGATATATGTATTGTGAAATTTTGCCGCCCCTTAAAAGTTCCGCCCGGGGCAATTCTTACTCCCAATCGTTAAAATTATACGTTTTACTTCTCTTCACCGCATTTTGTATTATTTATTAATAAATTTCGTATCGCCTTAGTTACAACTCGAACTGGCTGACTCGTAAATAAACCACACCACACACTAGAAACGAGATCGAAAACTTCGTGCTTTAAAGGGGGCAATTTTCGACAATATTTCACCGTGAATATACAATAATTAGACGATTTTTTTGATGACTTGTGACGTCACACACCACAGATGAGGATAGAGTGAACAACAAAAAAGGCGCGACCATTGACAATATAGAATCCAAATAAATAATAAACAAAAAGTCATGAAAAATGTGCGGTCTTATTGAGGCCTAATTGAGGATCATCTGAAACAAAAACTGTGAAAGTGAAAAGATCTATTTACATCGGCAAATTTTTCTCGAGATCGACTCAAAAAGCACTCGCGATCGACCGGTCCCGGACCCCTGCTCTACAGTAATTAACTTAAAAATAATGTAGTAATCAGTCAAATTATTCCTATAGTGCTTGATCTAATACTATGATACAAAAATGTACAATACAAAGCAATGACCAGTATAATGTAATATGATACAAAATGTACCATGTAGGTAGGGCATATTGTACATAGCGCAGGACAATAATAATAACTAGCATAATGCAAAAAAATGTACAGTACATTATACTAACTAACTAACCATCACGCCGTTTCTCCGCAGGGGTAGGCAGAGAGGACGGACTGAAAAACAACTCGGTCTTGGCACACACTCTTTGCCTCACTCACATTCATACATCGTCTCATACATTCTCGTCTATTATTCTGACTTTTGACATGGCCCAACTCAAGTATCAGATTCACTTGATCGTGCCATGTCTTCCTCGGGCGTCCCCACCTTCTTCTACCATTCACATTCGCGTCGTATATTCTTCTTACACTACTTTCTTCGTTCATTCGCTCTACATGCCCAAACCATCTGAGCGTCCCTTTCTTAATATTACTCATTATGCTTACATCAGCCTTACATTCTTTGCGGATATCCACATTTCTCACACGATCATACATTGTTTTACCACACATACGTCTCAGGGATCTCATTTTAACAGCATTCAGTTTACTTTCATCCTTCCTCTGCCAGTTCCATGCCTCAATGCCATACATCAGGGTAGGTACCAGCACTCCATTATGGACAGCTAACTTCGCTTCCTTGGACAGTTTTTTGTTGGCGCCAACGGCGTTTAGTCCTCCATTAATAGAGTTGCCTGCATTTACCCTTCTTTCAATATCTCTCTCAGCCCTCCCATCTCTCTTAAACATACTTCCCAAGTACACAAACTCATCCACCTGCTCCAAATACTCATCATTCACAACTATGTTGCACGTTTTTTTCATACTCTCTCTTTCAAACTTACTTTAGACTTACTTACATTTATCATTAACTCATTTTTCACACATACTTCGTTCATCCTAGACACAAGAGACTGTAGATCTTCCATACTGTTGAAATCAGAACCACATCATCAGCATACAGTAAAAATTATAAAGCAATGATATAAGAGAACTATAATCAGTAGTAAGAGTGCTATAGCAAAGGACAATAGTACAGGGTTCTAGCGTTTTTAGTCTCTGTATTATCTATGTGTGTTTATTTTTCATTATCATTATTAAGATCGCTAAATGTATTTGAAAATGTATTTTGAAGCCATAAGTATTTGAAATACAAATTACAAAATACCTCATCAGCAGGTAATTGAAATACCAATTACAAAATACATTTTTAGGAAGTAATTGAAATACAAATTCAATTACAAGTACAAGTATTTCAAATACTGCCCAGCCCTGAAAACAATAGATACCTACTTATAACTGCATGTAAACCTAAGAGTATGGATACTAGAGAGACGGCATGTAAAGTGCGCCCCTCTGCCCAAAGCATGCCTTTTCAAAATTTTACCGAACGGTTTTTAGATGGCTGACATTGGCTTTTACACCTCGGTCGCGCATAGAGCTCACAGAAAAACGTTCATAAAACATAGAAAAATGGTCCACTGTGCCGTAAAATTGTGTAAAAGTAGTTCTATGAAGACCTTTAAGAAGAAAGACAGTCTTACCTTTCACATGTAAGTGTTTAAACATAGCTTAAATATACATTTTATAATTTTCGGCGTGTTCATTTCAACCGCCATCGCCATGAGCCCGATGTTATCACGTGAACTCCGACTGCCAATGGGCCGAATCAGTCAACTTAAATTATAATAATTAAAAATTACCAAAAAACTTTTATGTTTTTATTAATCATAACGCACAAATATAAAGTTGTGATTCACACATGTCATAGGTATATGTTTTTTATCATTTAGCTTATTCATTTTTTAAAATTTTTCTTTGTCTTTTTTGCACTGTTATTTTTAGATTTTCTTCCTACTAATTTACCACTCCTTTTACATATGTTTACAACGTCAATTCAAAGTTTATAATCACTGTATTGTTATGTAAAAGTCACATTGACATGCCCTCGTGGTCGAGGGGTAAAGCTCTTGAATAACAATCTGGAGGTCGCGGGTTCAAATCCCGAAATAAATTTTATTCGATTGATCTGTGTTTTCAACATTTTATAATTAAAAACATTATAAGATATATTTCCGGCACGTTCCAGGTGGAAGACATTCTCAGTATCGCTCTGGCGTAGGTAAGACCACCATTCAGAATTGAAATGTTGCTTGAAATTAATTTAGCCGTGTTTGTCGACTAGATCTGAATAGCCGAGTACTTCTCCAGCTTTCTCTCCACCATTTATTTCCCCTCACCATTTACCTTCAGCCTCACAACGTACATGCTACAGACGGAAGCAGTTGGGATTCTTGTGATATATTATATGGTATATCTCTACATATTATAAAACAAAGTTATTCGCCGCGTCTGTCTGTCTGTCTATTCGCGATAAACTCAAAAACTACCCAAACGGATTTTCATGCGGTTTTCACCAATAGATAGAGTGATTCATGAGAAAGGTTTAGGTATATAATTTGTCAAGGTTTTGTGTAAATTTATTGAAATATATAACATATCTGGTTAAGCGGCAGCGGGCAGCGGGCAGCGGGCAGCGGGCAATGGGCTGGCAAATATGGGCGGTGTGGATTTAATTTAACAGATGGCGTTGGTTATAAAGGTTGGGTAATGGCGTGGCATTTTTTTACGTTAGCCACAGCAACGTGTGGCCGGATCTGCTAGTATAAAATAATATGTACATTATTTTTAAATAAATTAATTATGAAATAACACAAATTAATCAAATAAAATTTATTTGCCCACGCAAATAAGTCAAGCAGTGTTTGTTCCTATCACTTATTTTTTTGTTATCATTGTAAAACTGTAAATACAGTTCTTTTATAAGATTAATATCGAGCACTCCTTTCTTAAAACACAAGCACCAGCTTACATCAGAATAGAACGCACAAAAATTTTCACTGCAAGTCTGTTGATTTTATAAAATACGTATAAAAAACCATACTTACTATTTATATGATAAATTAAAATCTATTTCTAACTGATGAGTTAAGCAATGATAGCACCAAGGAATGGTGCCTTGAGTTACAGTGAGTTCATAACACTAGTTTTTTTACCCACTTGCACTTGTCAAGTGAAAAGTGAGGCCGATGTATTTCGACAAGCGCTTCACAAATCTTGATTTCGCAAAAAATGAGTTAAGTACGTCCTAGTAGATGAAGGTAACTTAAAATAACTTGTATAGGGAACAATAAAAATTAAACAACACATAAGTCTCCAGTCTCCTTGTTACTACCCTCTCCTCATTTCATTACTTATTTTTCAATTAAGCTATTATATTTTATGTCCAAAATGTAATAAAAAATTAACGAAAGTTTAAAAAATATAAAAATAATAATGATTCCCATTCACAGTTCGGCCCTTATCTCCAGAGCGCCGCCTTCCCCCCGCAAGCTAGCCACATTCCCCGTTTCTATCCCCTCCCACTAGACGGCTACAAATTTGGAGAGCTACATAGGTTTTTCGCTTATCCCCGTAATATTCCGAAAGTATTGCCGCTTCCCTTCAATCTTAGTTCCATGATGTAAACAATGACATACTAGACAAAAATTATTATGGCCTTAATTATAATAATTGATGAATCATAATGTTATGGTGCTATATTATTAGCTTTTTTACTTATAAGTACTATAGAATATAGAAAAAATACTTACCGTTTTGTTTTGGCATTTCTAATTTCGGTTCCAATAAAATTGATATTTTGACTTAGAAAAGTAGCCATCATAAATGAATCTATTTTCGGCAAATTGTCAGACTGACCCTGAACAAAACCTATTTCAGACATTTTTCAAATCCAAAAGTTTGCATTAATTTCGTAACACTAAGCTGCAAACAATAAAGCCAGCGAATTCAAGCGTCAAATTCAAAAACTGGCCGGAAATCGAAGTGTTGCTATATAAAAAAAAACACATCAGTGTGTAATTTTATAAAATTAATTGAATATTATCAGAGACGGGACATTTTCATGTAGTGACGTCACGAGCCCAAAAAACGGATTTATTTATTTATTTTAAAAAAAACTATAAATTTCTAAAAAATTTTAATAACATTTTCGTAATCTTATTAGAAAAATCTATCCATATGATTTTTTCCAAGTCATTATGAAATCCATGCAAGTGGCCTATTGGGGCTGCACTAGTCTCACTGGCTCCAGAATGGAGCAGTTGGGACTCTTGTGCGGTATTCATGTAAAAAAAATCGAAACAAGAAAAAGATTTTTCTCCGCTGTGGATAAATATGTGACGTTTTAGTTGTTATTTTGTAGAACATGAATAGTTGCAGCCGGGATACGAAAAAGGTTTTTATCAACTACGGGAAAACATGTGTTTTTTTTTATTTCTCTTCGTAGTTCATGCAAAGTTACACTAAGAAGATGAAAAAAGTTTTTCTCCACTGTGAATCGCCCTGTGGATTTTTAAATCTCCCTTTCGAGAACTTGAATAACTACATTCGGGACAAGAAAAAGGCCCGGTCAGGTTTTTGTCCGCTGTGGGTAAATAAGTGATTTTTTGTTGACTCTTTGTAGAACATGAATAGTCGCAGTAGAAACAAGTAATAGGTTTTATGTCACTATGAGTCAGCAAATGATTTCAAGGAAGTTCCTTTGTACAACATGAATAATTTCTGTCGGGACATGAAAGAGGTTTTTGTCCAATGTGGGTAAACATGTGAATTTTTAGATACCATTTTGTAGCGCATGTATAGTCGCAGTCGGGACCTGACAAAGGTTTTTCATCACTGTGAGTCACATGTGCCGTTTTAGTTAATTTTTTCGAGAAGAAGAATAGTTGCAGTCAGGACATAAGAAAAAGGTTTTTCTCCACTGACGGTAAACATGTGAATTTTAGATTTCTCTTCTTGTGCATGAGGAGTTGCAGTCGGAACATGAACACAAAAATCTCAACTTTGAATCAGCAAGTGACTTCTTAGATATTCCCTTTGAGAATACGAAAAGTTGCAGTCAGGACATGAAAAAGGTTTTCTCCTCTGAGTATCATACTGTGGATTTATAAATCTCTCTTTTGAGAACTTGTATAAATGCATTCGGAACATGAAATCTTGTAAATCATAGTGGAGTAAAGTGTTGCTCCTCGGGGAAACCATAGGAAAATTACCTTCCTCGGGGCCTCCTCGATGGAGTCAATGTAAAAAATAGTATTTGTTGTAAAACCATGTAGGTATATTATAGGTAATACAATGTTAAATTGTGGAGATCCGGTGGGAATACAAGGCCGATAAAAAAAAAAAGAATTTCTAAATTTTTATTATTTTTATTATTTAGTGATAAAATCACGTCAAGTGCATTTGGTGGATAGGATTAAAAGGTACAGTTATTTGGTGAGGGCATTAAAAAGAGTTGATATGATGCGAAGTGAATTGTGGAAGAAGTCAGGGAAAGCCAAGGAAGTCATGTCATGATCAAGTGAATCAAATATTTAAATAATGTTGGACCACGCCAAGAGACCGTATATCGACCGTGTACCGACAAATCATTTCAAAGAGCGCACGTTTGAAAGTATCTCCTACCCGCAGTATTCTTCCGACACTGTGCACCGCAAAGCAACCATGAGACGATTTTATTATTTTATTTTTTATTATTTATTAACCAAGATATTATTACAATATAATATATTAAATAATGTATCAAAATACAATATACATTTTTTCGGTATATACCACCTCACTAGGCTGAGCCTGTTCCGAGATTTATGAATTCGAATGAAGCAAGAAGGGTTGTTTGGTGACCTTTCTACAATACTTCAATTCAATTTTTATAATTCAAAAGAATATTTTATATTGTGTGAGAAGGTGCATTCTTACTTACACAATTAATTTTACATTATTTTTGTTTGTTTAAAAATCGGCGCCCCTTCGTAACTTCGCGCCCCTAGGCACGTGCCTACTTTGCCTTAGGGATAATCCGCCACTGGGTATAACCTTCAAAAGTTATTCCAATAAAAATTGAATAATGTTATCTATTTATTTCATTGGTTATTATTATTCATTGAATTATTATGAATCACAAAATATTTTTAAAAATGTTAAGGAAAAACAATTTTGTATTCAGAATTTTGTGGGGGAAAACTTTCTCTCGTGATGATGAGTGTAAGTTTTAGCGAATCATAGATAATATTAAATTTGATTCATCCATAATAATGACAATAATGATTATTCACTAAGTATAATATAATAATAATATTAAATGTTTTATTATCTTCCTTTTCTCGTTACAAGCAGAGATAATGAACCAATGGGATCTCCCATGCTGAGGATTTCACAGTAGCGAGAGAGTATTCTACTAATGAGCAATTGCTACCTAGTAGCATGTGTGCAGTACCGGATTATCCCTAAGGCAGAGTAGGCAACTGCCTAGGGGCCCCGCATCGGCTGTGGGCCCCGCGCCCCGAGAAAAAATGACTTGCTTCAATTAGTGAGCAACGAAGTTTCGGAAAAAGTCAGCTTTCAAGATGTTTTAATTTTTTTTATTAGGAACATTTACAGGTTAATAACATTAGGTACACGCATAACAAAAAACAAATTATAATAATTAGGTTATAACCCAATAAATACTAACGTTCACATCATTCACAAATAATAAATAAAAGTCAATAATTAAAACAAATATACATATAAACATAGTTGTATTTTACTTTTCTTTCCTTCTAATTGTTGCAACATTGCTTAGTATCTGAAGTGATTGAAGGTGTCGTGTGTAGTTTACATTGGCATATGTTTTGTTTTATTTTTTGCTTGTATTTCTAATTATATGTTTAAAATATAAATGTTGTACAAGCTTCAGTATGAACTACCTATCTGCTTGATAAAATTATTTGGGAAAGGTTGTCTGGAAGAGATCACTTTAGTGACAAGACGGCTACCTATATATTTTGTTTCTATGTATGTGTCCTTTTATGTGCGATAAAGGATTATTGTATTTTATTGTATTGTATTCGTTTTTTATTGAACGGGGTGATGCCACACCTTTCGTAATGTAGTAAAATAACAGATTAATTATGAATAAAATTACGTTTCGGTAGAAAAAAATAATTTTGGAAGTTAGAAAAGGGTAAAGTGCAGTGGTGGACTAAGCCCGTCAGAAGCCCGGGGTGGCAAAGTTGAATGAACCCCCCCCCCCCCCCTTAGTGAAGTTGATGTAATTTTACAAGGGGGTCAAAAATCATGAAATTCGTGTGACGTAATTTATGGATGGCCCCTGAGGGCCGGTCGCTTGAAACGCTGCATCTTCGTTAGTTTTGTTCCGATTTACTTGAAATTTTGACACAATATTCAATATACTGACATTCAGAAAAAACTTTTTTTTTAAACCTTACCCCCCCCCCCCCCCACTTAAAGCCTTGTTAAGGATTTGTTCAAGGGAACAAGGAGGCGTTTGGAGGCACCTTCAACCCCCCCCCCCCTCCCCCCGCTGTTAGTCCGCCATTGGTAAAGGGGCCCCGAGGCGTGCACTGCCTAGGGGCCCCGACATGGTTAATCCGGCCCTGCATGTGTGTCAGTGACGTTGCTAGTATTGAGCATGCTCATTGGAACTAAAATAATCTAATTCTTCTTCTTCTTCTAATCTGGGAGGCGGGTATCGGTACCGCCGCCCCGGGAACCATTTTGCCAACCAACGACAATTTTGGTTCCTTGCCCCCAAAATATACAATACATTGAGCACCGACATAAAATCAACTATTACCATACCCCTTTTTACTATTCGTGTTCAACATCGGATATACAAAAGGGGACGAGATTTCTTTAGAATATATGACTTCCTAACCATTATAAAAGAAAAAAAAATTAACTAAATAAAATATTATACTTCACATCGTTTTCCAACCTGCTTATATCACCGAAATCAAATCTAACCTAAATATATACTCTTCTAGACAATTATTTACCTAACATGATTAACCTCCAGTAAAAATTTTGGCTTTCATAAAATAATTTGGCACAGCTGTAAACATATTTAAATCTTTTTTTTTTTAAAGTACAGTGGTTTTATATAAATTACATATCGGTACACAAATTATTTAAAATTGCAATCTCACCAAAGAAGAAACTAGTTCTTGTGCTTGATGAGCGAGTTACACTAATTATAACAGAAATAGAATAACATTATGCAATAGGTAAGTATATAATGGGAACAATTGAAACTTCTGGATTATCTATAAGTGTAGGTGTACATACATGGGATACGGTTACATACTAAAATATTGTGCACTTAAGTGAAATTCGAAAAATCTAAATAAAATAGAGATGAATATAGATTGATGATACATAGAAAGAAAGAGAAAAACAGGTAATTATTAAGTTAATTATTCCCGATGAAGTGTAGCTTCAGTTTGAGTTTCAGTTTATTGATGTCTTTGGTTTTTTTTTATTTGAATCTTACTTCTTCAAAACATTTTCTTTTTTATAATCCTGTTTATTTTCAATTTTATATATACCAGGGCAAAAGACAGGACTGCTAACCAGATGCCAGTGCCCCATTGTGGAACATGAATAGTTGAAGTCGGGGATGTATGTATATTTATATGTGTTTGTATTTATGTGTATGTATTTATGTGCTATATATATATATATGAGGGACTTGAACCCGTGCCCTTCTGATTGCCGGTCAGCTGCTCTCCCAATTGAGCTATGGCGGCTTATCTTATACCCGCCAAAATGATTCAATATATACTAGTGTTTCATTCAACAATTACTGCTTATTATATTTTTTCCACCTGAAAACAACCAACTTTATTTTTGCAAAGGAGACACTGTTAGTGTTAAATCCGTCGCTAGGTGGCGTCGAGACAAATTATGTCTTCATTTATTGGGGAAATACTTAAACTTGTCAAATATTAATTATTATTTTTTAATTTATTTATTTATTTATTTATTTGATGCAATATTATTTACATTTTTTACATAATTCAATGACGTTGGCCTCACTGGGTGGTTTACCCGTGCTGAGGCCTCTATTTCATATACAAAATTATACACAATACATATAAATATATATATACATAATATTGGTGAAAGAAAGTAAATAAAAAACATACGATTAAGATAAATTAAACTTAAAAATTAGAGATGTAGAATTAACGTAAAATTAAGAATAAATAATATTATATGTATAAGGTTAAAAACGATATTTTTAATACGTGTTGAGTGTTTGTGGGTGATTGTGTTTTATATTGGTTTTGTGTGTTACTTATATGTTTTGTTATTTTATGCTATGATATTTTGGTAGTATTGTCTATTTTGGTCTTTAATCCATTTTTTAATTTTGTGTCGGAATTTATTTTTGTTTTCCTCAATTTTATTTTCAAGTGTTAGACTGTTAAATGCTTTTATAGCGTGATATTGGTAATGTCTTTGTCCAAAGCTTGTACTTACCGTCGGAGTTTTTAAGTTTTCTTTGTATGCTTGTCTAACTGGTCTGTTTGTGATATTTTGTGTTTGTTGAAGGTTGTTTTTTTGGTCAAAAATGTAATTTAGTAGCGATTTAACATATATTTGTCGTATGTCTAGTACGTCACAACAGTTGAATATTTGGTCTGTATCAGTAAGTCTATGTTTTTTTAAGTATTACCTTTAAGATCGTTTTCTGCACAATTTCCAGGTGTTCGATAGCTGAGTTTGTTGCTCCTCCCCAAGCAATTATTCCATATTCTATTATAGACTGACATAGAGCAAAATATATTATTTTCATTTGTTGTATTTTGTATATGTTTCTTATGTTTAGGAAAATGTGTATCGTTTTGAGGAGTTTATTTGTGACTTGTTGGATGTGATGTGTCCATCTAAGGTTATGGTCAATTATGATTCCTAGATACTTTATTTGTTTTTTTTTTCCAGAGGATGGCAAACGCAAATGTTGGTGTTTAAACATTCGTGTATTTTTATGGTGTTTGTATTATTTTTTGGCTGTCCTGTGCTATTTATACTGTACGTTGTGAATTTTGTTTTCGATATGTTTAGTGTGAAGATTTTTTCAATGTGGATGAGTGTTTCAGGCTGATAATTATTGCTTATAATAATTGTTACCCTTTGTGCTATGCATAAAAATTTTGTCTTAAACGTTAGTTTAACAAATAAAAAATAATAATTAATATTTGACAAGTTTCAGTATTTCCCCAATAAATGAAGACATAAGTTGTCTCGACGCCACCTAGCGTCGGATTTAATACTAACAGTGTCTCCCTTGCAAAAATAAAGTTGGTTGTTTTCAGGTGGAAAAAATATAATAAGCAGTAATTGTTGTTCATTCAATAATTACTGCTTATTATATTTTTTCCACCTGAAAACAACTTTTTTTTGCGAGAGTGACATTGTAAGTGTTAAATCCCTCGCTAGGTGGCGTCGAGACAAATTATGACTACATTTATTGGGGAAATACTTAAACTTGTCAAATATTAATTATTATTTTTAATAATGAAACACTAGTATATATTGAATTATTTGGCGGGTATTTGATAAGCCCCCATAGCTCAGTGGTCAAGAGCAGCTGACCGGCAATCAGAAGGACACGGGTTCAAGTCCCGTTGGCGGCAAGTATCTTTTCTCGGAAGATTTTTCAATGTTGATGAGTGTTTCAGGCTGATAATTGTGGCTTATAATAATTGTTACCCTTTGTGCAATGCATAAAAATCTTGCCTTAAACGTTAGTTTAACAATTAAAAAATAATTACTATTACATATTTAATATATTTTTAATATAGAAATTATTTTAAAAACTCAGAAAACAAAAACATCTGTGTGTTGCACCTTTATTGGATAACCAACACCTCTGCCATAAGTCACCCCAAGTGGTTCGCTATATTTGGTCATTTAGCAGGGGTGCCCGGGTTCATGGGGTGAGATTTGTCTAGGTCTTGGAGGCGGATGACCAGGACACACTGAACCCCAGATTTCTACCCACACCTTAAACCCTTTTCCTTCCCAGAACTCTCCTCTCCTTCCTTTCCAAAAAAAAGCCACCACATAGCATCCCCAAATATGACATAGGCCCTGGGGGAAATTATTTTCCTCAGGGTCTCCTGTGTGGAGCTCAAGTTAAAAAAAAAAGAAAAAGTTGTCAAATAATCTTCACACGCCGTTTTCTCAAAAAATGAGAAATGCAGACACGTTTCTTTTGAATCGCAATATATGTACATTGATGAAATTAGATGAGTAGTGAGTATGTATACTAAACTTCAAAAATAAATAAAAATATTATATTTTCTTTACATTTAAATGATACTACAATAACTTTGAGTGACAGATGTTTGTTTTTATTTTGCTCCCATATAAATTGATAATAAAATAAAGTGTACAAGTTGCAAAAGTCTACAAAGTGATAGTTAAAGTGAAAATTATATCTATACAGTGATTCAGCATTATTTACGAACCGTAAAAAACAATAATACACTATCACAAGTGCAAAATAAAAATTTGTGCCGGGCATTATTCAATATTCTACCATTCTAACATCTACCTACATCTAATAATAATCCATAATATTATAATGGAACAAGAAAACTCTGCCCAACAATTCCTGGCAAAGGCAACCTCTATTTTAAACCTATTAAATATCATCATAACGGACACATCAAACAAATTCACCAAGGAACAAATAGCAAAACTCGCCCCTAAATTCACCGATCTATTGGGTAATGTCGGTCAAATGGGTGTAAAGTTAGGGAGCCTTGAAGGAGAATTGAAGACCTACAAATATATGTCTTCAAATCAAACACCCGAAAATGGGAACAGAACGTATAGTTCGATTACGTCCAACCAAGTCCTCCCGAAATATCCACCGAACACAAGAAACAATGCCCCTATACTTCCTGCAAGACCAGCCGTACTTATCTTCCCCAAAGATGACAAGTCACTTCCTTCCAGCAGTACTCTTGAAACTCTCAAAACCTCAACGAACCCATCATCTTTGGGAATTACAATCACGGGGGTACGAGAAATAAGGAACGGAGGTGTAGTCGTGCATCCAAGTACCGATGCGGAGGCCATAAAACTTGCCAATGCACCGACCCTATCCGATGCTGGTCTGAAAGCAGCAGTTTCTTCGCATAAACTTCCTCGGATAGCTATCCATGGTCTACCTAAAGTTGTGCCCCTCGAGAACATCATCTTGGCAATCCACCAGCAAACACACGAAGAAACCGGTCTACAAATTAATGAATTGAAAGATAAATTGCAGTTCTCTCACAAAGTAGGACCTCGTACCGGATCGTGCACTCATGTCTTCAGAGTTCCTCCTTCTGTTCGTCACTCCCTCATTCGCTTCTCTAAACTGGCTATGGACTGGCAAATACACACCATAAGGGATTGGATCGACAGTCTAAAATGTGGACACTGTCAACTTTACGGCCATACGGCGTCGAAATGTAACGCAGACATGCCTACATGTTTTCACTGTGGAAAACCTGGACACAATCGAGATGCTTGCCCGACTCCTGAAAAGCCACCAGCATGTGCTACCTGCAAGTTCTTCAGAAAACCGTCCACACACAACACTAGCTCCCCTGACTGTCCTGCCCGCCAAGCCGCTGAGAGACGCGAATTATCTCGAGTCAATTTTTTAGGCTGAATCAGAATCGACACCTTATTAATACTAACTTTTCCACCTATTATCAAAATATTCATGGTCTCAAGCTAAACTAAGCTAAACTCCTTTAGATGCTCCATAAATTTATGCCCTTATGATTTTTTATGTTTTACTGAAACATGGCTATCAGACAATATTGCTTCAACAGAACTTGGACTACATGACTACAATATTTTTGGCTGTGACCGCTCTTCCTCTTCTAACAAGTGTAGAGGAGGTGGGGTAATGATATGTATTAAAAAAATACTCTTGCCACATTCTTGAATCGTCTAATAATGTATCTGAACAATTATTTATTTGTGTTCTACTTGGTTCCAAGAAACTTGTCATTGGTTGTGTATACATTCCCCCCTCCTCTTTTATAGAAATCTATAACTCACATACTGAAGCAGTTGAGCGTGTTTCCATAAAGGCCGATTCCTTACTTATTTATGGTGATTATAATCTTCCTAAAATAGTGTGGCTTAATGATAGTCATGGTGTGAAAACTCCTAATAATGTTTCCCCTCAAGCTTCCATAATAGTAAATTTCTTTGCCTTCATGAATATGTACCAATTAAACTCGATCAATAACTGTGGAGGTTACTGTCTTGATCTAATATTTACCAATATGCCTAGCGTTTGTGTATGTGAAGCTACTGACTCAATATTACCAATAGATAAATATCATCCACCACTCGATATTAACTTCACTAATCCTTTCAAAAGTGACACTCTGAAATCAGCAGTTACATTCCACTACAAATTTAACAAAGGTGATTATACTGGCATGAATAGGTACCTTGCCCAATATGACTGGGCAGGTATGTTATCAAACAACAATATTAACGATGATGTATTTAAATTCAACGAATGTATAACTCATGCTATAGATTTGTTCGTTCCAAGGGGAACTTATTCCCAGCCTAAATTTCCTATTTGGTTCAGTATGAAACTAAAGCATTTGATTATGGAAAAAAAGAAAACACACAAGTTATTCAAATTAACGAACAACTTAGCGCTTTATCAAAAATTTTCTCAGTTAAGAGAATTATCCAAAATTGAATCTAACTTGTGTTACAAATCTTATATTGAACTCACTGAGACAAAATTAAATCTTAACCCTAAACAATTTTGGAAATTTATTAAACAAAAACGTATTGATAACGATCTCCCTTCAAGTTTATTCTTTAATGAAACTCACGCCACCAACGATTTCGATATAGCCAACCTTTTTGCTGAACATTTCTCCTCTGTCTATACTGATAACATATGCACCATCCCTCCACTTAAATATGCTAATACTATTGACCTTAATAATTGCGAAATCACACTTGTAGATGTTTTCAATTACTTAAAAAATCTTCCCAGCAAAACAAGCACTGGTCCTGATGGTATACCTGAAATATTATTGAAAGAATGTAAATCTGTTGCATCTAAGCCAATTTGTTTATTATATAACTTATCACATCATCTGCCACTTTTCCGGATTCCTGGAAGGTTTCCTATAAACGACCTATTTTTAAATCGGGTAATAAGTCGAACGTAGAAAACTATAGACCTATATCGATGTTATCTCATATTCCTAAAATCTTTGAATCTATAATCACAAAAAAAATAACACATATTTTCAAAAATGTGCTGATTGAGGAACAGCATGGCTTTAGATCTGCTAAATCTACCACTACAAACTTACTCCCCTTCACCAACACCGTAGTCAATGGCCTAGAAGATAAATCACAAGTAGATGTTCTATATACCGACTTTTCTAAAGCTTTTGACAAAGTAAAACACGCTATCCTTATGGCCAAGCTATATGCTATAGGTATACGAAACCCATTGCTATCTTTCTTTAATTCTTATTTAAGCAATAGAATACAAAGAGTTAAAATAAATAACATTGAGTCTATTATTATTGAAGTAACATCCGGCGTACCGCAAGGAGCACATTTAGCCCCGCTTCTCTTCAACTTGTTTATAAATGACATTATTCATATTTTCTCTCACACACGCTTTTGGCTTTTTGCTGATGACAATAAGATCCTAAAAATAATCAAAAACTACCATGACTGCCTTCTTTTCCAATCAGATATTGACTCTTTCAATGACTGGTGTAAAATTAATTGCTTGGAACTTGGAACTAAATGTCGATAAGTGCAAAATTATGTCCTTCTACAGATCTAAAAATCCGATTGTTTTCGAATACAAATTAAATAATAGTTGCCTAACAACTGTTCAATCTATTAAAGATCTTGGTGTCTCTCTTGATAGCAAGCTTTCTTTCCGGGAACATATAAATATGATTGTTAATAAATCTCTCAAGCTACTTGGTTTCATCACTAGAACCACTTCTGACTTCAAAAACATAAATACCCTAAGAACTCTTTACTGCTCCTTGGTTCGCCCCCATCTTGAATATGCTTGTATTATATGGTCTCCTTTTTATGCTGTCCATATTCGTCATATTGAATCCGTTCAACATCGGTTCCTAAAGGGAATTGCTTGGAGGCTAGGATTAGAGCGAGGCAATTACTCGTATGCTGAAATTGAACAAACTCTAAACCTTTCTCCTTTAGAAGACCGTCGGATAAAATCTGATCTCATTTGTTTCTTCAAAATTATTAACTGTTTAATCGACTCGCCTACATTACTACAACTCATCACATTTAATATACCTTCTCGTAGACTCAGAAATAAAGACCTGCTTTTCCTCAATCAGCACTCGACTAACTATGGTTATAACTCACCACTGTCCAGAATGTGTAGACTGGTCAACTCACGTCAAGACCTTGATTTTTTTGGTATTAGCTTAAATGATTTCTGTCGCTCTTTAAACAAATGAAGATATGTCATATTCACCCTAATTTTTGCAAGGTCTTGACGTGACTTGACACTTATTTTTTCTTCTATTTTCACTGTTTGTCTTTGCTTTCATGTACCATCCGAATCCTTACATTGTTCATTTCTATACTTCGTGATACTTTGTTTTAAATTGGACGTAAGTCCGTAAATAAATAAATAAATTCTATTGAAGAAGTAAAAAATTGAATGGCTCACTTATTTTCATTGTAATTTATATTGGTGTATACTGTTTATTGAGCAGAAAAACGCGAATAGTGGTGACTATATTTTATGAGAAAAGTCTTAAAAAAGGTGCAATTCCTTTTTAAACGAGAATGGTAGATACTTTCAGTATCGCCCTTTAGAATCGAAGCGTTGCTTGAAATGAGTGTAGCCATGTTTGGTAACCAGATCTGAATAGCCAGAAACTTTCCCATCTCCCTCTTCTTTTTCTTCTTTCCCTCCCCACTACCTTCAGCCTCTAAACAAACTCTAATTGGGGATGCCATGGACTCACTGGCTCCAGACGGGAGCAGTTTGGACCCTTGTGCGGTACCTATTCACATAAAAAAAGATATTGCTTTTTCAACGTGAATGGTAGATACTTTCAGTATCGCCCTAGTGAAAGACCATTCAGAATCGAGGAGTTGCCTGAAATGATTTCAGCCATGTTTGGTGAGCAGATCTGAATGGCCAGGAACTTTCCCACCTCCCTCTTCTTTTTCTTCTTTCCCTCCCCACTACCTTCAGCCTCTAAACACACTCTAATTGGGGATGCCATGGACTCACTGGCTCCAGACGGGAGCAGTTTGGACCCTTGTGCGGTACCTATTCACATAAAAAAGATATTGCTTTTTAAACGTGAATGGTAGATACTTTCAGTATCGCCCTAGTGAAAGACCATTCAAAATCGAGGAGTTGCCTGAAATGATTTCAGCCATGTTTGGTGAGCAGATCTGAATGGCCAGGAACTTTCCCACCTCCCTCTTCTTTTTCTTCTTTCCCTCCCCACTACCTTCAGCCTCTAAACACACTCTAATTGGGGATGCCATGGACTCACTGGCTCCAGACGGGAGCAGTTTGGACCCTTGTGCGGTACCTATTCACATAAAAAAAGATATTGCTTTTTCAACGTGAATGGTAGATACTTGCAGTATCGCCCTAGTGAAAGACCATTCAGAATCGAGGAGTTGCCTGAAATGATTTCAGCCATGTTTGGTGAGCAGATCTGAATGGCCAGGAACTTTCCCACCTCCCTCTTCCCCAGGTTCTTTCCCTCCCCACTATCTTCAGTCTCACAATATACTCTAATTGGGAATGCTATTGTATAGGCATCAAATGTTTGTAAGTAGTTGGGACCATTGTCCGGTATATAAAAGAAATGGTAACCGACGAGTTCATTGAAAATCAATTCATTGAAAGCAAATTCATCGAAAACGAGTTCAACGAAACCGAGTTCCTCGAAAACGAGTTCATCGAAAACCAATTCACCGAAATCCAATTCATCGAAAACCAATTCGTCGAATGGTCAATTCATCGATTCGCCAATTCATCGAAAAAAAGGTTAGGTTAGGTTAGGTTAGTCTCCTTGTCCAAAGTTTTATTATCATTTTTTTATATATAAATTTATTGCCAACTTTTATAGACCAATTCTTTTTTAACTTCCCGGTCCGCTCGGCATTTCTCTCAAACAATTACAAAATATTTTTTTTCGATGAATTGGCGATTCGCTAAATTGATAATTGATGAATTGTTTTCGATGAATTGGTTTTCGATGAATTGGTTTTCGATGAAATCGTTTTCGATAACCTCGTTTTCGATGAACTCGTTTTCGATGAATTTTTATTTATTTATTTGTTTATTTAGCACAAGCTTATATATTTATATACATAATTTATTAAAAAAAATTTGACTGCCCAACTAGGAGTATTTTTTTAATTTTTTTACTTGAGCTCCACACAGGAGGCCCTGAGGAAAATGATTTCCCTCAGGGCCTATGTTATCTTTGAGGATGCTGTGTGGAGGGTTTTTTTTTAAGGAAATGAAGGAGAGGAGAGTTCTGGGAAGGAAACGGGTTTAAGGGGTGGATAGGAATCTGGGGTTCAGTATGTCCTGGTCATCCGCCTTCAAGACCTAAACAAACCTCACCCCATGAACCCGGGCACCCCTGCTAAATCACCAAACGTAGCGAACCACTTGGGGTGACCTATGGCAGAGGTGTTGGTTATCCAATAAAGGTTCCCGGGGCGGCGGTACCCATTCCCGCCACCCAAAGTATTCCCGTTTTAGGACAGTCATAATATTATGGATATGAACATGTGGAACATGATTTGTACAAAAACAGGAAAGAAAATTGATGAAATAAAAAGAAGAGAAAGAATATTAAATAAAAAAAATTTAAAAAAGTTTAAAACATAGTAACTGTTATTTGTTTGGCATAGAAAATAATATTAATTTTAAAAAGAAAAAGTAGATAGGTACATATAGGTAACGTATATGTAACTTAAGAGGAATTAAGAGGATTAAAACATTTAGGTAACTTATGTATGCTTTGCATATTATAGTCCTATATACACGTGATGTAGAAAATAAAGAAAAAAAAGAGAAGAGAAAGAATAAAATAAAAATGAAATAATTAATTAAAACATAAAATTGCCATGGTTTGTTTAGCATAGTTGTTCAAATGATAATAATAATACATTAAAGTTATAAATATATGTGTACTTAGAAGAAAATAATTAAAACATAAGGTAATGGTGTTCGCATTTCATATTATAGTCCTACGTACACATCTTGTATAGTGAGAACAGAACTACGAGTAGAAAGAGAACAGAAACAAGAAAGTAAAATTTTCTTTCAATGAATTAATTTTCGATGAACTCGCCGTGAACCGAAAGAAATCAACTCACAAAAAACAAAGCTTTTTACCACAATAGGTACATCTACTTATTGTTTTTGCTGTATTTCGTACAGTTAAGCCAAATCCCAATTTGATAGAACCGATATTTATTTTGTGTATTAACTGCTGTACAATTTTAACTAATGTTATCCAATTTCAAAGAAATGGGTGTATGTCCGCGTGTAGGTACGAGTATGTGATTGCCACCAAAAAACCTCAGTTTCAGCTCGATCGGATGTTAGGCATTGGAATTCAAATAGAAGATTAAAAATAGGAATACCATTGTTGTGATGTATATTAAAATGACATAGTTTTGAAATCATAGAAAGAAGAAGAAATCTAGAAGTGAATCAACCGAAAATATTAATGTAACTACTTTTAGGTACATACATTTATTTACCTCTACGTCTGTCTCGACACACCTGTGTACTACGTACTATGTAGATATATCCAATTAAACTTTATATGGATAAATAATTTTTATTAAATTCGAGTGTAGTTTACACGCGGTAGAAGCGAAACTTTACCAAAACAATCTTGTAAACCACTACTTGAAAAGTGAGGTCATAATCAAAGCAACCAATGAGCGCAGACCTAGCGTAATTTCCGTTTCATATCTCAACCAATAGGAGCCTTTAAAAGTAACATCATAATCAAAGCGGCCGATGAGCGCAGTTGATGCGTCGCAGGTTCAGTAATCGCCATTTCCGTTTCGTCCGAAATCCAAATCACTCCTGGACACACTGACCCCAAATTTCTACCCACCACTCAAACATCTTCTTTCCAAGAACTTCCTCTCCTTCCTTTAAAAAAAAAATACCCCCCGTACAGCATCCCCAAAGATATAGGCCCTGAGGGGAATTATTTTCTTAAGGCCTCCTGTGTGGAGCTAATGTAAAAAAATGCATGTAGATATAGTAGGCCGATCGTAGAATCAGGCAGATCATGATGTGCCTATCCACATCCTGAAGTGCCTGGCGGCAGATCGTGATTTTACGATTATAGTATATTATCGGCGCCTTAGCTCCTTGGCTACTTGGCGTCGTAGCTCGAAGCTGACTGCTCCAATTGCGCCTGTACTTATAGGACAGCCCCTGGTTCAGTTAGTAAAAAATAATTTTATAAAACAGGAATACGTTACATAACGTGTTATTGTTTGTTTTCAGTTATCACTCGTTTGCTTATTATAGCTGGTTATCTAGTATAAAAAAAAATTATGCTTCATCTCTAAAAGCATCATCAGCGCTATTAATCACCGCTATTGCATTGAGGTCATCACTGATATACTTTACACACATACCTACAAAATATTCTTAATTCTTACTCAATAACACACACGTACTTACTGAAGTACGAGTATCTACCATATTGCATTGTAGAAAGATACCATATGCGATAGATTATATTATAAAAAATGTGTAATTCACACGCGATAGAAGTGAAACTAGAAAGTCGCTAGATGTCACTTTCCTTTGCTTTAAAGTGGTAAGAAGATAGGATTTAATTTACAAAAACAAAAATGTTTATTTTTTTGGATTTCGAGGATTTGAACCTCCGTCACACTACACCGCTGCGCTATGGGAATGTGCTCGGCGAGGCGCGAATTTACCTACGCTTATTATTTACTATTTCCGACGACCCGTAACAAACAAAGCGGCCAATGAGCGCAGACCTATCGTCGTTTCTGTTCTATATCTCAACTAATAGGAGCCTTGAGCGCAGTTTGATGTTTCGCAGGTGCCGCAGTGCGTCATTTCCGTTTCATCCGAATTTCAAATCACTCTAACGAGTCTAAGGAAGTTTCACCTCAAAAACAATGTTTGCTTGCTTGCTTGCATGTTCCTTATGCGTTGCTAAACCATTCATCCGATTGCGATGAAACGTTGGGGATTTGATGTGCGCATGCCCGCTATGGTTAATATATATAATAGTAAGCTCTTTCCTCATGAAATTGTTTCCTACACCATTCCATTCCTTCGATTATTTTTTTTATTTCAGTAAAAAGAAAATTACATGTTCACTCATTAAACTAGAAATAATTAAACACTTTAAAATAAACTAAATATTTCAATGCAGTGCTATTCTATTTCATTATTTTGTTCATCAAGAATAAATATGAATATCACAAAGGGTAACAATTATTATAAGCAATAATTGTCAGCCTGAAACACTCATTTACATTGAAAAATCTTCCGAGAAAAGATACTTGCCGCCAACGGGACAAGTATCGTCCCGTTGGCGGCAAGTGTCTTTTCTCGGAAGATTTTTCTATGTAAATGAGTGTTTCAGGCTGACAATTATTGCTTATAATAATTGTTACCCTTTGTGATATGCATAAAAATCTTGTCTTAAACATTAGTTTATAAAATTAAAAATAATAATAAATATGAATATATTTTTTTTAATTTACCCAGCTTTTTTTCGTTTTTAATGTCGTTTGGGAGGCAATCATATAAGTTTCCCCCCTCGTAACCAATGGATTGTTTACCATACTAGTGTGGATGGTGTTTTAAATGTATGTTATCGCGATTGCGATGAAACTTTGGGGATTTGATGTGCGCACGCCCACGATGATTTCTATATATAGTGGTGAGCTCTGGAGTTATGATATTTGTATAAAGAAATTGCAATAGGTGGCACACGAGCTGCTTGAAAACTGAATGTACCGGAACTGAATGTATGGGAGGGAGGAGGGGAACGTGGGAAGGGAATTCGCGGGACGGGGGTAAAGGGAGAGGTGAGTAGGGAGATGGAAAGCGGAGTGGGATCACGTGAGAGGAAGGAGAAGCAGAAGAGGAAGAGGAACGGGACGAATGGGAAAGGACACGCAGGGAGAAACAATTGCAACGCATGCCAGGAACTCGCTAGTAACAAATAGGTAAACAAAATATCAATAAACGTGAGTCGTGCATTGTAGAAGTATTCTGTTTGATAACACGAATAAAAATGTACCAATAAACGTGATTCTCATCCCTAATGGTCGATTTGCGGCAGCAGGAAAAGGTCCACCCACTGCCACCCACACTACACTCACTGCAGACTACAGACGAAAAAATACCTCGACAGAAATAGATAAATTGGAGCGGGAACTATTTTCGAGCGGGCCATTTATTAATATCGCCCGTCGCGTGCGTGCTGTATTCAAACTACAACACGCCATTGCCGCGTGGAAAGGATATTGATATTATTTCTAAAACGGTGTGCGGAAATATGTTGTACAGTACATTAGTACAATATGCAAATCGGCGATTCAACGTCACAATGATTCGAATTGGAAATGTGGATTCTGGGGTTTTTCTGAGCCCGTGAATAAAGTGGGCGACCGAGGCACTTGACCCATTCGCGATATCTGAAGGGCGCCAAAATTGGCAGGAAAAAACAGTTGGAAAATGATTTTTAATCTAGCTGAATACCTACCTAGTCATTGCGCGTCACGTTTAATTTTTGTACAGTCGTCAATATGCAGACGTCACGTCGGAGGTTGTTGACGTATTCGCCCGTTTAGACCAAAAACGGTAATTTCGGTATGATATTAGAAAAAATATTATCTCGATTGTGATTTCCGAACGAAATAAACGATTTTCTTATTATTTTGAATGCATTCTCCAATCGTCTAAGTATCTCGCCGTGGCTCTGGTAGACATCAACACCCTTTAACTCTGGTTGGGTTGGGGGTGCGTGTTGGATTCCCGCCTTACTGCAAAACTATCATTATTAGGTATATTATACGACAAAATTGATCCACGTGCCCTCAAAACTCAGGTTCCTTCTGTCCTTACAGCCTTACACTGTGATAATTCAAATTTTCAGATTCTCTATGTGTATACTAGCTGACCCGACAAACTTTGTTCTGCCATATAAATTATTTCTAGCGAATGTATTGTAAGTGTGTGGGGATGGGATCTATGACAGAAAGAGGAATGGAGCGCTGTAGACGATGACCACCGATAAAAACAAAAAAACAACTAAAGCAGGAAAATGAAATAAAAAAAATCAACATGAATTTCGAAGAGCAATTGAGTGTGCGATATTTTTTGTCAGTGCGTATTTAGCTAACACAAAAAATAAGGTGGATGGGATCTTCTGAATGTCTTGCGCATGTGTGGATGAAATTTCGATGAGGCGGACGTAGCGCCATCTGTCATTCAAGAACATAAATAATTTCGTTCTGTTTGAAATACGAAAGACGGTTAAATTTGTTCTTACAAAAATACTAAAATCGCGATTAAAAAATGGGAGGGTGGGGGTAGGAGGATTAAAATTTTAAAAAGTGTATGTTTCTGGGTTTGTATATGTATATATGAGATGCCTATATGTTGCTAAACCATTCCTCCGATTGCAAAGAAACTTTGGGGATTTGATGTGCGCATGCCTGGTTTCTATAGATATAGGTACAATAGTGAGTCCTGGCATCATGAAATTATGCATTGCTAACCGTTCATAGGATTGCGATGAAACTTTGGGGATTTGATGTGTGCATGCCCGCGATGGTTTCCATATATAATAGTGAGTTCTGGCATCATGAAATTATGCGTTGCTAACCGTTCATATGATTGCGATGAAAATTTAGGGATTTGATGTGCGTATTCCAGCGATGGTTTCTGGATTTAATGGTGAGCTCTGGCATCATGAAATTATACGTTGCTAAACCGTTCATCCGATTGCGATGAAACTTTAGTGAGTTGTTGTGATCACGTGGCGGGAACGCGTGAGGAGAAGGGGTTGCGGGAGAGGAAGAGGAGGCGGAAATGGCGAATGGGAAAGGACACGCAAAGAGAAACAATATCTTTAAAGTGGCATATCAACGCATGCCGGGAATTCGCTATAGGTACGTTATAAACAAAAGATGGGATTCCGCCTGATCTTTGAACTGAACGACCGAACTGTTTGAAAATGGAAAGAAATTGTTGCGAGTTCACACTTGCTTTATTCTGTGGTCGTTTCTGTAGGTAATATTCAGAATAGAACGAACGTTGAAATTGATTCAATATTGAGTTTCCAATTGGATTCTTTTTCTGCCGTTGATGGTGTAGAACAACCATACTTAACCTGCGGCCTGAGGGCCGCATGCGACCCACCAAACTTTTTTGCTTGCCCTGCGCCCTAAAAACATTTATTATCAGGAACATGATTTAAAAAAATCCATCATTCTAAATTTCGTATATTTTGAGGTTCGTTTCGACTTTGACGCAAAGATAGTGACACCCGAAGAGTATTGTCATTATGGTTCACATCAGGGGTCCTAGCATGGTCGATCGATATAGGTTTTATCGAAAATGTCGGTAACTTGTCATCGCTCCCGAGCGCGACTTCAGGCCGCTAACGAACAAACAATAGTTCATAACGACTAAGGGTTCCTAATTTATTTGAAGTGAACTGTTATTTCTTCGTTAGTGGCCTGCAGTCGTGCTCGGGAGCGATTTCAAGTTACCGACATTTTAGATAAAACCTATATCGATCGACCATGCTAGGGGGGCAGATCTGGTAAAATGCCTACAATACACGACATATTTTTTCAGACCGTTTCCAAATAGAGACCAAAGTCAACATTTTTCACTTTACGCGATCGCTATTTTCATCTCTATTTTCATATCTGCGATTTCAGTAGGCATCACAGCAAACAGCATGGTTCAAGTGTTGTTTGCAGTGATGACAATTGAAATCGTAGATATGAAAATAGCGGAACATAATATCAGGAACATGATTTTAAAAAATCCATCATTCTAAATTTCGTATATTTTGAGATTCGTTTCGACTTTGACGCATAGATAGTGACACCTGAAGAGGATTGTCAAATCGTAGATAGAAATCGTAGATATGAAAATAGCGACCGCGTAAATCCAAAAATGTTGACTTTGGTTTCTAATTGGAATCGGGCTGAAAAAAGATGTCGTATTTTATAGGCATTAGTGTTGCTATTGCACACGCTAGATTTATTCCGGAAAAATAATTTTTGACAGACAAGTAATTTATAAAAGAGCCGTTTCCAGAAAAACCACCAAATCAATTATAATGTTCGACCAAGTATACCTACCCTACGTCAATGAGTATAATGTATAAAAACATAGGGGGGGGGGGGCTTACTAGTTTATATTCATGTAGTATAAACTAACTCAATAAAATATTGGAAAAAAATAGGTCATAGAATAGAATAGACGAGGTGGGAACGCGTCATCAGTTTCCTACGTCATTACCTACTGAGTAGTTTCACCAATGTAACATACTTCACTAATACACTACACTAAATCATGTCCAAACGGCCACATTTTAACAAAAACTAAAGGAATATCGAAAAGTTATATTTTTTCGATAATTGTTATCATGGTAAAATTCGTACAATTTCGGATACTGAAAAGTTGTTCCGCGGGATGTTATTTCGATTTACTACAGCGACTACAGCCGTTCTGCATCTGGAAGGTTATGCCTTTACACAATGTTTGTAATTGATACCCTTAGGTACCCCCCCCCCCCCCCATTAAAGTTGACAACCGTAATTTCGGGTGCCCGGTGGGGGGGTGACACTCGGTCACCCACCCATCGGGCACCCGGGGCGGGCCGCGTATTTCCAAAACCTTTACCGGTTCAGTCGCTTTACATTTTCAATATCAAAATTTATATATTTAGAAATAAAATTATTAATTTCTAATAAATAGATTGGAAAGATTATCTTATCTAGATTGTAGAACAATTTTTGTGTTTGCAAAGTGATTAAATATTATCAATACAGAGGTGTATTTACAATATATGAGAATAATATTAAAATTTAAATATTTAGAAATAAAATTATTAATTTCTAATATACACATCAGAAAGATTATTTTATCTAGATTTTAGAACAATTTTTGTTTTTGCAATATGATAAAAAATAACCAATATAGAGGTATATTTAAAATGTAAATTGTCGCTACCGCGACTGAATCGGTATAGGTTTTGGAAATACGCGGGCGGGCCACCCCCCCCCCCCCCCCCCCCCCTGCGCCACTTATCCGAGGATCTTATAGTGGTGAAATTTATTGGATAACGAACATCTCTGCCATAGGTCACCCCGTTTTGGTAGCAGGGGTGCCCGGGTTCATGGGGGTAAGGTTGTCCGGATCTTGACGGCGGGTGCGTCTGCCTCCCAACTGCGTGGCAGGCCATATCGAGAGAGACTGGTGAAGGGAGACCAGCAGCACTCTCTCGGAACATGTCTTGCACCGCAGTGGGAGGAATGGATTCATACGTCCGTCACTCTTGGACACACTGACCCCCAGAATCATACGCTTTTTTATCCTATCTCTTTTTCCTTCCCAGGACTTCCTTTCCTAAAAAGACCCTCCACACAGCATCTCCAAAGATGACATAGGCCCTGAGGGGAATTATGTTCCTCAGGGCCTTCTGTGTGGAGCTATGAGCTAATGTAAAAAAGGTTATTATTTTCTACATTACGAAATTCGATATACTTACGTACATTCGTAGATTCGTGCGTAGTGTGAAAATATTTACCTATTGTCCATATTATTGGAGAGGACAACTTATTTTTCAATGTTAGCTGTTTCATATTATCTATTATTATTATCTATGCCCGATAATTAATTTTCAAGGACAAACATTTTAGTACAACTGCACTTTGTTATCGTAATTAATTGGATCTAAATTTAAATATATGTATTATCAATGAAGCATTATCTTATAAAGAAAAAACACTATTATTTTTATTGATAGACTGTTAGCTATGCTACGTTTATGCGAACACGTACAACGTAGCACATCATCACTGAAATTTTATTCAAATATTATTACGATTTATTGTGTGGTCTATGATCATTCTACTTCTTGTCAGTGAATAACGGTGTAATGTACGGACACGGAAGTTGAACAAGAATTTTCCCTTGAGACTTATTTAATAGTAAATAAATCACTTTTTGTTATGATTAGTCTTTAGTCGTTACCCATGAAAATCATGAGAAATCGATTTGCCGAGATAAAAATGAGTCTGAACTCGACTCCAATCTTCCACATAACATTGAAATATGCTCATTTAACCACTCGGACCAATAATAATGAGCGACGGATGCAGATGATGAGGCGACCTCCCTGATGGACGATCGAAAAAAAAAATTAAAAAATTAAATTTATGTTTAATTTTTGTTTAATTTTATTTGTAATTTTATGTTTATTTTTTTGTTATTTATGTTCGAATTTTTTTCATTTATCGTTTTCATTAGGTACCTACCTAATACGTAATACGTTATCATATTTTATTTCTTTTGGTTTTTTATTTACTCTGTAAAATATTATTGTACTATAGTTTATGTTATATGACTGGGATTGCACTATCCTCCCAGTCCTGCTGGAATAAAACTGAATTAATAAAATAAAAAATAAGTTTTTTTTTAAAAGAGATAGGTGCTTTACTACCTACTTTATCGCTTGGCTGGATTTTAAAAGAAATCTAAGAATTATTTTCACAACACACGCACCGGTTTCAATTTTTAAAATATAAAAATGTCCCGTATCATGTCCATTTATCAAAAGGGCATATCTCAGATAAGTTTTAAGATTTTCACGGCCAAAAGCATTTTCGTTATTTGTTATGTCACACATCTACCGGATCTGCCGGATCTGCCCTGATGATGGACACTGCAACGATGTCCGAAACGTTGGCTAAAGAAGGAGGTAGCGCAACACGGCATAACACCCCAAAAACAAATAATGAAAAAGGGCATATCTCGTTTTTTTTCCAAAAATGTGTTATTAATGTAGTCACATTTTTTTTTTCATGATTTTTGAGGCAACTTTAGCAATTGTTTGTGAATAATTTAACTCCATTTATTATAGAAATAAGACTAAATAAATATAAAAAATTAAACTGATTAAAAAAAGTAATTTGATTCTTGACAGATGTAAATTTAAAATACAAATAAGTTATTTACGTTGGAATACAAATTGTCATATATAAATTTTAATTTCTACCCAAAAAAATGATTTTTTATTAATTTATTGTTATTAACGCAGTAGGTCGGGCAAGATTTTTTAAAAATAAATATAATTAACTCACAAAAGAAACCAAAGTTGCCACCAAAATCATGAATTGAAATCTTTAATCACCCATATTGTACAATTTACATGCATAATCTGAACTATAAAAAATTACCCTCCACAGCATTTAAATATTTTTTATCTTGCATTTAAAAAAAATATATATTTGAAAGTACGTACATTTATATCGGGAAGACAAAAAGGTTTTTGTTTTTAAATAGATCAATTTTTATGTTACCTACGAACAATTTTTACAGAAATTAACACATTTTTTTACTAAACATTTTTGGTAATTTTCCGATGTCTAAAAGTTCCATCACCTTTATTTAAAATACTATCTTTTATTAAAAATATGGATGAAGTTAATATCGGATGCAAATTCTTTTAATTAATTCGTAAAAAAAAATATTTGAATTAAAATTAAGTAAAGTTTATAAAATTAGAGTACATCATGAAAATATTTGTAAAAATCAGAAAGATTATTATTTAAGATGAAAATTTTCAAAGCGGTCTACTGAAAAATGAACAAATTCGAGATACGTCTTTTTGAAAGATGCACGACGATAAAATATATCGGTAATGTGTAGAAACCTACTGCTTTTGGGGTACCCCATCACTAGTAGATAGTGAAAATAGGTAGGTACCTGTAACGGACGTGTTACGTACCCTCGTTTGTTTTTTCGTCAAAAGTCATCACTGGCGGCATCCTCTACATTTAGTGGTCATTTCTTGGGAATTTCCTCCGAAATTTCTGGCCACTAAGCTCGTTAGTACCATGCCGCCAGCGACGATCTTTCGCCGGAAATATTTATGTAAAATATTATCATTTATTTCCCTTTTTATTATGTACAATGCCCCGGTGCAACAAATAAATGCTTACATGCTAAGGTTGCCACCGGGAGACATTTTAAACTCGTATTATTTACATACGTGCTATTTTTCTGTGCTCGGCGGTTATGGCCCTGCAGGAGACATTTTAAACTCGTATTATTTACATACGTGCTATTTTTCTGGGCTCGGTAATTATGGCCCTGCAGGAGGCTAGCGAGCAAAATATGTTTTTTCATTTAATTGTACTCTCACAACCCGCAGGACGATGAAATCAACACATTTCATTCCAGAGTCCTGCCGGGCATTCAGGGAAAGAGATTTTAAGCCTCTAACCCTTAAACTCTCAATACTAGGGCATTTTTTGACTCAAACAAAAGACTTAGAAATATTCCTTACAAAATCCGTTTTTTCCCATTTTAAAAATCCAGGGACCTTGCAAGACGATGAAACAAACAGGTTTCAGTAGCTAGTCTTGCGAGGGACCTGGGAAAAATAATAGATTCCTTATACAAACTTCTCACAATTAGCCAAAACAAAAAAACCTAGAATAAACTGTAAAATTACCCGAAACTCACCAAACTAAAAATCTAGGGATAAAGATTACCCCCCCAAATATGTAAACACTAAAACATGTACACATATATTATAAATGTAACCTACATAATTATGTATAAAACGCAATTTTAAGCGACCACTTTTACGGGCGGCACCGCCAAAATAAGGTGTGACGGAAACGCCGCCCTATTTATACATACGGGCAAGGTTTAACCTCCCACCGCAAAAATGTACCACGTGGGCACCTTTTACCCCAAATTTGGGTATAAAAGGACCCACATTTTTCCTAATAAATCAGTTCAAGTTCCTGCTCACATCTCTACTCAACAAACTTGTCTTTATTCTTCGGAAGTTTCCTCCAAACACCTACCTTTGGAAGTCCACCACCTGCTGCCTCCTGCTGAAGTTCTGCCTGAACGAGTACCTGGTGCCTACCGCTGCAGTCAGCCCTAACTCTGGGCACTGCCAAGGCACCGCTCAGGCAGAAACTAGGCGCATCCAGGACCATTACCACTGGATGTAGGGAGGCCAGCCAGCGCATATCATCATCATCAGCGTGAACCTCTGAAGGCGTGCACGAGACCGGTCCCTTTTTTATAGTTCTTGTGAAGACGCTGATACGTCTGTTACAGTACCTATTTAATTCGATATCACTTACAACGGTTTAAACATCTCTGACTCATATGATCTGTTTTTCAGATTTTATCCCGTGATTGGTTATTCCCGAAACGGATGTTCTGAGAAAAAACCCACAATTTTCAATGAAAACGCTAATCACCACACTCAAGACAACAAGAATAGATGTTTCCCGCTGGTTATTTAGTTATTAGATATATATTAAACTCATTAGTTATTTTAGATTCTCTTCGTATCCTGGTTCACGAAGCTAAGAAATAAATTTTAATTGATGCCAAGAATTGTAAAGAATGTGCATATTCTACTACATTATTTTCCTACAAGTAGTTACTTAGGGGAGACTATGGTACATCGTACCACTTTGCACTTAAGAGGGCATTACCAGAGAAAACCAGAAATTTGTCATTTTCAAATCAGATTTTAGACATATTGACTCTTTTCCACCAAAAATTATAAATGGATTTCGAAAGATTGTTCCTTTATCTAGCATTCGCATGTAATAAATTTTGAGAAATTTTTTAAATTTTTTAGTATAATAAGGTTATTCCATAGGTCGTTGGCAGATTTGTTAAATTTTCAAAAAAGATTTTGTATTATACCACACCCATTTCAAATAATATAATCATGCAGTAAAATAAATCAATACATTATCTAGCAAACACATGTTTTATAATTTTAATTTTAGTTTCAATAAAATCATTAAAAAATATGAACGTACATGTGTTTCTTTACGAAAATTGGTGCATTTGTGTATTTATTTGTGCACTTACAACCTAATATATTTCAGATTTTTTTAACATTCTTATTAAATTTAGACATTATTGAAAAATGATAAATACTTATAATCAAAAAATAATTACAAAAAGTACATAATTTTAATAGTTTTATCATCACGCCTTTCGGCATTTTTGGATGTAGGTATAAATTAAAGCAAATTTGGAATGAAATAAAATCGATATTGAGTTACAATTTTAAAAAGCTGGAACGGAGAATAATTTATCTTTCTCGTTGTAACCGCCCTGCACGATCGTAAGAACAACTTTCGACGAAATGTGGATTTTCGTCCGCTGGCTGGTTAAACGCTCTTAACTCTCAATACTGTATGATGGAAATGGAGTAGAGAAGTGGAATTAGGTTAAAATAAATGCCTGTTTTATTGGGTACCATGTATATTTAAATCATACTAGAAGTTAAAAACCCGCTCCGTGGGTTTTTGATGCTAGGCCCTGGGGGCGGCTTCGCCCATTTTGAGTTTTGGTGATATTTTTTTAAATCCGATAGGAACTGGTTCCAAAAATACCCGGTTCCCCGGATCCACTGTGATCCAGTGACAGCTTGTCACCGGGACAAATTATACGTGAAAGGCAATGACATCATTTGTAATATATAGTCGCGTGATACTATTATCCACAACTCTTCAAGTATTACCGTCAATCTTTCCATATCCGGAGAGAAACCTACTTAAATTCTATAAATCCGTAGTACTTATAACTAGGGGGGGAGGCCACGCCATCATGCGACGTGCTAACGAAGTGGCGCCATCCTTTGAGAAATTCTTGAATTCGAAACCGAATTACAAAAGTAGCTTATTTAGCGTATTAATAATAAAGATGGCAGCACTTCCGTTTGTATTTGTGAATCGAGTGTGTACGACAGACGCAAGGCTATTAAACATAGATGGCAGCACTTCCGTTTGTATTTATTTGTGAATCGAATGTGTACGCAGACGCAAGGCTATTAATACTGTTTGAATGATTTTTCATGCATCTGGAAGGTTTTCAAATTAAAAGTTTTATAAAAGATTTAGCCAATCGGTATTTGTAAATCGTACCACTGCACCGGTACATAAATCGTACCTAGAACATTATGTCAATTTATATGAATGAAGATATTGTTATTTTTAAGGCGTCGCAATTGTTGCAAGTCGTTATTGGTGCAAGCTTCATGCACCCATTTATTACAACACACTGGATCCACTCTCCTTTGGGACCGGGCTTATCAAAATAATTGCCAAAACACAGGTGCCATACGTTTTCATCATCATCAATATCCCTATCAGAATTATTCAACACGACAATACTATCTGCTATCAGAATCTTCACTATCACTACTACTGCATTTTTGATTATATGTATATAGGTATGATTTAAAGAAACTCCTAAAAAATTAACGAAGATACAGCATTTGTTAGTATGTTGAATTATCCTTCAGAAATACTTTGCACGCGTTTTTCCCGAATCTACTTTTTTCAACTTGGTTGACAACATATTTAAAAAAAACTATACATCGAACTTGCATGCATCAAGTCTTAAACTGTTCGAAAATCCAGTCTCCATGGCACCACTTAGGGATTTTTTTGGTAAAAGGCCCCTTCTTTTTTTTCATGACCGATGAAAATTTTCCATAACAACCGGAAATAAAATTCGCTGGTCTGCCATTTTTTATATCAAAACTCGCCTACTTGGTGCCATAAACCTATAGGGATCTCTAGTTTTTTTAAATATATTTTTATTTTATTTTTCTGATGAACAGTAGTTGTCAACCACCGAGCAGCAATTTCGTCGAAGTGTCCTGTTGAAAGTGGCGTACACCGCAAACCATACTTTAGATTCGTGTACAAAAAATTGCATACAGTTTTATATATGTGTGTTGTGTACATTGACTATGAGTTGAATAAAAAAATCACATTCATAGTTTGCTTGGAAATAATTACGAAAAATTCACCTTTTACCGCACACTCACCGTGGTCTGCCCCTAATGTAATGTACGTATAAAGGTACGATTTATCAAGCCACTGGCGGTACGATTTAGCGAACTCTGCGTTTCTATGAAAAATGACAGCAGAACATGTAACAATACACTTGACAAATATGATTTTGCAATAGCAAATTATAGAACACATACCAACATGTTAACTGAACGTAATTTAAGAAAAAACAAACATGCCTTTGAATACAAAATAACCTTAGACAGGAACCGAAAAAATAGATCAAGATTGTGAAAATATAGAAAAACTATACTGCAAACGGATGGTTATAACGGTTCGCGGAGTGTTGTCAGGATTAATAAAAAGTGACCCGTAGCGGAAATAATCAGGTGGTACGATTTATCGGCCGGTACGATATACCCTACTCTCCCCCTACTTATTTCTTTCTGACGAGAAAGCTCTGACGCAGAAACTAAATTGAAACTTAATTTTCTCGTAGTTATACGTACGTTTGAATATATGTTATGTACATATTGTATATAATATTATAGATACTGTGGAAAGTGGCCAATTATGGTTTTAAAATTTATTATCGTGTTACGAACAAAATACAAATAGATACAGTCAGTGGCTGAGTTGGCATCGCGTTTGGGCCCCACCCAGGAGTCACGAGTTCATTTCTGACATTATATAGAAATATGAATCGACCACATCTTAGATTTATTTCAGTTTTAAAAATGCAATTATTAAATATTTTAAATGGGACTCGAACCCAGGACCTCTTGCTTCGGAGGTGTCAATATGTTTTTCTGATTTTTCTGTTTCCAGATTTTCGATTGAGATTCACTTATATTGTCTTCATTTATTTAAATATTACAATTTGAGGTTTTACTCATAAAGTTAAAAATTAAAAAATATTAAATATTTTATTACGTAAGCTCGGGTATACTTTGACAGCCGTTTGTGGTCGACGCGTAAGGCTCTCACTAGCAATCCGAAGTTCTGGGTTCAAATCCCGAAGTGCTTAAATAAATTTCATGTAATGAATTTGTATTATTTTACAATTTCATTAATTAAAAATAATATTTCGTATATTTGCGGCACGCTCCAGAGTAGAAGATACTCTCAGTATGACCTGGTGCATGCAAGACCACAATAAGAATTGAAACGTTGCTTGAAATGGCTTTAGCTGTGTTTGGTGACCAGATCTGAATGGACAGATATTTTCCCACCTTCCTCTTCCTCATCTCCTCTCCCTCCCCACTACCTTCAGCCTCAAAACATACCTACCCCAATCGGGGATGCCTACATACCTACATACATCATCTCACTGGCTCCGGACGGGAGCAGTTGGGATTCTTGTGAGGTATACACATAGAAAATAAATACAAATACACCTACAGGATTAACCCATACCTACACTCTTACCGGAATAAAATAAATAATGTTCAAAGTCTATATTACTAAATCCAATGTAATATACTTGCACTTGTAAATTATAATAATAATAAGAATATTATAAAATTTGATTTTGTTAAAATCAGCACCTCTAAAACACGTACAGCCATCGTAAAATGTACGGGGTTCTCTTCATAACATATGTCAAAAAGTCAAACCAAATGATAAGTTCGCAGAGAACAAACAATAAATCTAGTGAACGTTAAATGTCAAATTCAAAAATTTGCCTGAAATCATAGTGTTGCCATATAAAAAAAATCAGTGTGGAATTTTACAAAATTAATAGGAACATTTTCGGAGACGGGATATTTTCATGTAGTGACGTCACGGGCCCAAATAATGGATTTATTTATTTAGAAATAAAAAACTGTACATTTCTAAAAAATTTTACTAACATTTACGTAATCTTAGTAAAAAAATCTATCCACACGATTTTTTCCAAGTCGTTATGAAATCCATACAAGTGGCCTATTTCGTCGTTGACAGATAGGGTAGGTAAAAGGTACCTACATTACAACAGACCCTCCCACTCACAGTAGGTACCTACCCGCCCCTACCCACATATTATTTTATTTTGAATGTCGAAAGTTGTATGACCCCGAGGTCACAACTGCGCATGCTTTCTGTACTATGTACCACAGACTATAGTAATTTACTATCAGTTATACTATATCATATCATCTGTTCTGGGAAAAAACCTCTACAACCATTTGGGGAAATTTGTGAAAACGTGAAAAACTTCTTGTTACGTCATAACGCCGCGGCCGCCAAGGTCAGCTTCACAATTTCACAAGCCATACACATCTCTTACAATACGGAATTGTTAATTCAAAGATGACGTAATTTGCTTGGTACTTAACTTATTTTTTTAACGTTACGTTTGATAATTTCTTAGAAACAAAAACCTACAGACGCACAGACTACAGAGAAGGATCAATTTGAAATTACCACTCCAATTATCTGTGACGACATTTCATCAAAATAAATATAAGAAGAATCATCGAAAATCAGGTGTAAACAGGAGATACGCACGTTCGTCATGTTATCATTTTGAATGCGATAAAAATGTATTTTTCCTAAATGATTATCTAACTGTTTGCTGTAGAACATGTGGGCAATGTTTATACAAAGGCTTAATTATTTTCACATCTAGATGATAATCCCCATGCAAGTTCTCTTTCGCATTCGCAATGTCATAGATGATAAATCGTGAAGGATTTTTCAGTACCTACTGCCTACCGCTTTATCGGTTACGAGTTCCGCGTGCGTCATTCCCGTCGTGCGTCACCGCCGGGGAACGTCATACCAGACAGCGGGGGGTCTCGAACCATTGGCACGAACAAATAATTAACTTTTGTCAAATACCCCTGTAATGTTAATAATATGCCCAACTCCACTAAAATATAAGCAGGATCACCAATGTTGGCCGCTAGGAGGCGCTAGCATAGCATACTGCCATCAGAATAAATGGGAAATGTCTGAAACTGGAGAAATTATTGATATTATACAGGTTTTGCTTTTACGTTGTTTCACTTTAGGAGAAAAAAAACCGTGTTGCCTTTTAGTCCAGTCAAATAAGGATTTCACCGCTAAATAAAACGGAATAAGCTGAAAATTTGTATAAACCTTTATTTTGGTATTCTACATGTTGTCTAAAAAGTCTCATACAGTCACGTGTGAGCGTCTTTGGATATTCAAGGTCAAAGGTCACAAAAATCAGTTTTTTGGAAATATCTCGCTTCCTTTGCCGCGAATCGTATTTGCATTTAATTTAAAAGTTATAGGGGATAAAATTCTCTACAAATTTTGTCTGGAGTATTTTTTTATACGCTTAACCGTTTTTGGGATTAAGCCCGAATAGTGCGGAGCGCTCAGTCGTCATGCCGTAGCGCAAGGTCAATGGCGAATCCCAGTTCATAGTACGATTTTTTAACTGAATTATTCGTTAAATATTAGTTAATTAACTATTTAATATATTTTATTTACAAATATTACTTACAAATCAAATAGTCATTTTATATTACGCGGCTTTTTCATTTAGATAATTAATAAAGTAATTGAGTGAATTATTTTTAATATATTATAATTATAATCTCATTAAAGATAATTGAATTCTAAGTAGGAAAGAAATTAAGAAAATATTTTTTAATAATATTTGTATTTAGCAATCATATATAATTAAATTTGTACAATCCAAGTTGAAGTTTGGGAAGAATTTTTTTACTTCAGTTATTAGTTAGCTAGTATGGGAGTAAATTTTTTCTCCTTCATCGTCGTTTTCTTCTTCCGGTCGCTCAATAATTTCAGAGTCTTTATCATCATCCTTCTCGTTACCAATGACATCCACCTCCAAACCTTCAAAACCTTCAGTGTCATGTGCGATTTCTTCATCGAGATCATGTTGATACGATGAAGCGTTGAAACATGCATGTCCATTACATTGGCCACAAGCTAACGAACATTGCAACTCTGATTTTCGGCATCTACAGCGAGAACCACAACCACTCTTGCAGTTGTTGAAGAATGTGCAGGTGGTAATAATGTTTTTATCGGTTCCATGCATGGAACTATTAGGTTCCATGGCTTCATTTTGCAATCCCATCCCTGGTGTTCTAAATCATTGCTTAACCAAGTTTGAATTTGGTAGTAGACACGATTGTTAACTGGTGGAAGAGTTGAAAACTGCACAGGCTTATTTGATTTTGTTGACTTAATGAACTGTATGTAGCGAAGGTGATCGATATTGTCCCCAGATTTTGGAGCATTACATACTCTCAAAAAAACCGCGTGTTCCATTTTCTAATAATATTTGCATAGGACAGTTTTCTTGTTGAAATACTTGAGTCAGTTGGTCCAAATCGGGTAGTTTCTCTAACGTTATGATGACAGATTTTTTTCCTTTCCTAAAAAGAGCATAAGTCGTATCACAGCCACTAAACTAAACGCGTGTAAGAATAAAATGTGTTCTTTGCGATGGGGATATTTGTCAAAACTTTTAGTGGAGTAAACTTGTGTTTTAACGTTGCTTTTTGCAATTTTTTTAAAGAAAATTTCCGATTCATGTGATTTAGTTCGTCCAATTAAAATAATGAACAAATCAATATCTTCTCCTATGATGACGGCAGTCCTTTGACGTTCTAATTCCACAAAAGCTGTTTCGACGATAAGAACATCAGCATCATCTTTGGCTACTTTTGTAGCGAAATCAACAGTTGTTAATCTCTCAACGAGCATGTTTATAAGGTTTTTTTTATTAAGTCGATTTGTTAAAAAAATTCTTGGCTGATTGGCACGATCATTGTTTCATCAAAACAAACTTCAAATGATTATGAAAGAGCAGTTGTTCTTCTTAGTTGTTCCATAGATTTAATATTTTTTACTATTGTCTGAGTACCCGTCAAGTACAACAACAATATTTGAACCATATTGTTTGCAAATACTTAATATTTTTATTTTAAACAACTGAAAAAGTGTCGTCTTTACTCCATACGAAGAAATCCATCAATAATAATAATATTAATTATATGAAAAAGATAAGTAATATTTTAAATAAAATACATTAAATAGTTAATTTTATAAATAAAATACATTAAATAGTTAATTAACGAATATTTAACGAATAATTAAGTTAAAAAACCGTACTATGAACTGGGATTCGCCATTGACCTTGCACTACGGCATGTACGACTGAGCGCTCCGCACTCTTCGCGCTCAATCTCAAAAATGGTTAAGCGTATAAAAAAATACATTAGACAAAATTTGTAGAGAATTTTATCCCCTACAACTTTTAAATTGAATGCGAACAGATTCAAGGTAAAGGAAGCGAGATATTTCCGAATAACTGATGTTCATGACCTTTGACCTTGAATATCCAAAGACGCTCACACGTGACCATATGAGACTTTTGCGACAACCTGTAGAATACCAAAATAAAAGTTTACACAAGTTTCCAGCTTATTCCGTTTCATTTAGCGGTTACCCCCCTCTTTTAGCTTAAGTGACTGGACTATTTCTTTCTTTGGTGATACGAAAAAGATAGATGGGTCTGTTTTGGGAAAATACGCCGTGTTATGTGGCCATTTACATGGCCATTAAAGTATACAACAACCTTCCACATGATATTAAACAAATACAAGCTACACTCAGATTTAAGTCATCACTAAAAACATTCCTTCTGAACAGGTCTCATTACACATTGAATACCTCACATAGGTACAACTTTTTTTTATATTTATATTTATATAATAATATTTGGATGATTTATATAGCGCCGTTTTTGTGAAAAATCACCTCAAGGGCGCTGAGGGATATATATTATAGGGGTATATATTAAATTAAAACAAATTCACTTTGTATTACACCACTTTTATATGTATATGTATTTCATTTGTGTTCATATCTGCATAACATGTTAGGTTAACTGGAAGAAATAGGATATAGGTACCTATAAGTTATACCTTTTGTACTAAATGTAAATTTTGTACAATAAATGATTTTGATTTTGATTTTGATATGCTTATTTTTCCATCGTATACCAAAAAAGGAGAAAGCGCAACACAACGTATTACCCCAAAAATCAAATAACATAACATTAATCACCGTCGGAATCAAAGTCCTAATAATAATCATATGACCAATGGCTGAGTTGGCATTGCGTATCCAATAATTGATTTGCAGAAAATATATGCAACTACAACCCGGCATGTTGTAATTTTCTGAGGTAATAGAAAAAATATAACACTTTTAATAACTGGTTTTATTGACGATGTACGTATTACAAGAAAAAGAAGTGACCGCCGGGAGCATAGAAAAAACAAAAGAAAAAACAAAATGGGTTGCCACACACAAAATGTTGCCAACACTTAAACCAACATTATTATTGTAGAAAATAATGTATTACATTGTATATTTTAACACCCCCGCTCAATGTAATACATTCTTACATTATCTAGTATAGTCCACATTGAGTAATAAATTTAAACAATAGATTTTTGTTCAGTGACTTGGTAAACATTTTTTTTTTAATAAAGAAAGACAAACATTCCCGGGTTACGAATAACCCAACAATGTTTGAAAATCTCCTACTACCACCACAGAAAGCCAAAAATGTTGCTTGTGTTGTGATGGAGGACTTAGCCAGCCGAGGAATCGAGCACGCGACACCCGGGTGGAAGCCAAGCGCTATGCCCACTCAACCACTGACCGGTCATTATAACCAACATATCAGCTTTTTGATCCTCAGTCACATTAAACATATCTTACATTCCTTAATTAAATCTTTGACAAAATGATAACGTATATCAATATGTTTTAGTCTTTTAATATTATCAGTATTTGCAACCTTTATGTCAGACTGGTTATCACAGTATATAGGTACAGGACAAACATTTATATTATTAAAGTCTTTCAATAAACTTGACAGCCAACTTGATTCACTAGCTGCATACTGAATGCAACATACTCTGCTTCGGTGATGATAAGCTTACGGAACACTGTTTCTTAGAACACCACGATATAAGGACAATCGGAGAACTTGAAACAGTAGCCATTGGTAGACTTTCTATCTCGTGTGTCACAGCCCCAATCAGCTTATAATCTAGACTCTAGATATCTAGAGTATATTTTACATATCTTAAAATTCTTTTTAAATGAGTCAACAATACATCACTTGCATTATTTTGGTACCTACTTAATATAGATACAGCTACACGAAGGCCTAGTGCCTGACACAGCATACATTAAACTTCCAATAATTTTCCAAGTGTTTTCAATATCCTTGTCAGGCTTACATTCTTTAGATTCTAAGATTTTTACATTAAAATTTCGATCAATAGGGGTAGGTATTGGTTTGCAATTTTCCATGTTAAATCTTTTTTACGTTTTCTAAATAAGATTTTTGACATAATTCAGTTACAGTCTTTTTTCAACAAAATTTCCTTTATATCCCCATATAAAAAGGCCCCAGTGACATCCATCGGATGTATTGATAGTTTTAATTGTGTAGCAACTGAAACAAATAATCTAAATGTTGACAATTTGGCAACAGGTGAGTAGACTTCATATAAATTTAATGTATCATTCTGTTCAAAACCTCTTGCAACCAATCTTGCCTTATATTGATAATATTATCAACTTTCTTTATTTTGAATACCCACTTACTACTAATAATGTTTTGTTTTTGAGGTACAGCGCACACTGTCCAAGTATTATTTGCTTTGAGGGTATCCAGTTCTTGTTTGATAGCTTCTTACCACTGACAGGCATCACTCCTCTGCATAGCTTCCTTATAGGTGCCTGGTTCTGTCTCTGCAGTGTACACATTTTGGCAAGTAAAGAATTGTGGTGCCTTTCTGACACGTTTGGTTTGACAAGGAGAAACTGGCTGTAATGTACTATCTTGTCTGGTTCGACAAGGAGAAGCTGTAGTGTACTATCACTATCGCGTTCACTGTCTTCATTACTTGTTTCTTCAGGTTCATATAAGCTGTGCTGCTCATCATCTGACATCTGATTTGTAATTTTTGGATCATTCACAACATCTTCTACTAACTCTTGCTGGTTATTGTCAGTTTCATTGTTGAGTGTTTCTGTTACAAACTCTAAGTTTAAGCTATCGCATTCCTCAAAGACAGGTTCCAGAAAAATGACATCCCTCTTTATATGAACTTCATTTTTATCAGAATAAAAAATTCTATCACATTTTCTCCGTACCCTACCATGATTCCATTTTCTCTTTTAGAATCCCATTTTCTTCGTTTTTCCTTTGGAATATGGACAGATACGGGCGTACCAAAGATATATAGGTTACTGAGATCAAACTGTTTGTCTGTCCATAATTCATAGGGTGTTTTTCCTGGTTCATTACTTCTACTGGTTCTGTTGAGAACATAGGCTGCAGTGTTGACTACTTCTGCCCATCATTTTTTTGGTAGGTTCTTGGCACATAGCATTGACCTTGCCGCTTCTGTTAGGGTTCTTATCTCCCGTTCCGCCTTGCCATTCTGTTGTGGCGTGTGTGGTACAGAAGTTTGGTGTACTATACCCCGGTCTGAGAACATAGTTGACACAGCCTTATTAATGAATTCTAAGGCGTTGTCACTTCTAAATGTGATTATCTTGTTACCCGTGACATTTTCAGCTTTGTTTACAAAATCTTTAATACAATTAATCATTTCATCCTTCTTTTTAATAATGTATACAGTTCTATAGCAAGAGTAATCATCCTTTAAAATCAAGAAATACCTCGTCCCGCCTACAGATACGTCCATCGGCCCGCAAACATCGGCATGTATCAGTTCACATGTTTTAACAGCTTTTGTCTCAGTGTTCATAAAGGGCAGCCGGTGTGATTTATCCTGTAAGCAGCCTTGACAATTCTGAAGAGAATTACTTGAGACTTTAAATTATTGCTCTCTAACACGTTTTTCACCTGCTGTATATTCTGGTGTACAAGTTTCTCATGCCACTCACTCAAACTTGATTTAACTGTAGTTACATTTGCAAAGCAATTTTTATAATCATATCGAACATCCATAATATACATATTTCCAACACGATTTGCTACCGCACATACTTTATTATTCTTGAAAAACTTGCAAATGTTTTGATCTGTCAACATGACATAACCTTTGGCTGCCGCACAATTCACAGATAACAAGTTTGTAAGTCTGGCACACACAGTACATTATCTATGGTTGTCTCGACCCACCGGTGTCCATTGAATACCTCTGGCTCCACTTGTCCGCCTCCAATAACATTTATTTGAGTACCATCACCTATTATAACAGACTTCTGATGTGACACTTCTGGTGAAAATGTCGAAAACAGATTTTTATCTTGACATATATGTTCACTAGCACCTGTGTCCACCAACCACTTTGACTTTTGATAAAGTTTTTTAGGTATTTTTTGTACTACAAACGCATTTTTCTCCTTTCCTTTCTTATACCAGCTCTCACTCTTGCTGTGCCCAACTTTATTGCAATAAAAGCACTTTTTATTTACGTTCTTTTCACTATTATTTTTATTATTCTTACACTCGCTCTAGAAATGTCCTATTTTGCCACATTTGAAACACTTCCCAGTCTTTTTATTTTTCATTAAAAAAGCTGACGATGATTAAGTTTGCTGATGTTCATTATTCTTATCCATAAGCCTTTCTTCCTCCATCAATAACCTGGCCACTAAGTTGTCCAAGGTTTGCTTATCATCAGGGGCAGATTCCCAAGCCGAAACAAAGTGTTTATATTCTTGCGTACTTTAGTTATAACAAATTTCTCAGAAATCTCTTCCCCATTTGCTTTAAATGGTTCTGCATTTCTTGGATTTTCGACAAAAACGCAGATATTTCAGTACCTTTTTCGTATTTGTACTGGAAAAATCGCTGTTGAACAATGTGAATGCTAGTCTCCGTCTTTTGTTCATAGACACTCTGCAACTTTTTACACATTTCCGCTGAAGTAGAATAGGATATAATGTGCAACATAATATTTTCTGTCATCCTTGTGACTATTAATGCCTTTGCATCCTTGTTTTCCCAAAGAATTTTTTGTGCCTGTTCTTCAGGTTTTATACTTCGGCCTTCAACTACATCGAGCCATCCTTGTCCACGCAACAGCACTGTAGTCTGGAACTTCCAAACATTCCAGTTTCTCGAACCTTCCAGTTTTAACACGTTTTGGTTTCCTTCCATCTTGATTACAACACTTAAGAAGATTTTTTTTTCTTTTTGCCTTCCTCCTGCAAAAACGAAGCGACACAAGCTGCGTGGTGTCAATAACTTACAATTCGCCGGTCAATCAATTTGCAACAGTTATCCACAACTCAGCAGGTTTTATATGCCCATAACGTGTTGTAATTTTCTGAGTTAATAAAAAAAATATAACACTTTTAATAACTGGTTTTACTGACCATGTACGTATTACAAGAAACAAGAAGTGACCGCTGGGAGCACAGAAAAAACAAAAGTAAAAACTAAATGGATTGCCACACACAAAATGTTACCAACACTTAAACCAACATTATTGTAGAAAATAATGTATTACATAGTATATTTTAATACGGCAAATATCTAGCTAGGGCATTGTGGGGACGTTGGGTTAGGTTGGGTTAATATTTATACTAGCCGTCGAAAAACACATTTAAATTTTTGCAAGTGTTTCCAATCTGATATTCGTATGAAAATTTTATATTTATCACATACCTTTTTTAAATCCTTGTGTCTACTTCTTTTAGTTGTCCAACTTGTATGAACTATAAAATTTTCCATAAAGCGCTCTCTAAAAGTGCATTCACTCCTTTTATTTTTCTAATAATCTCCTCGACTCAATTCCACATAAATTTCTAATAAATTAAATAAATCTAGAATCACTGATTTTGAACTACTGAAAAATATATAAAAGCTAAATAAATGGAGTCCGGAAACTTGTAGTACAAGCGTGAAATTGGTAAATATATTTCGTACTAAGAAACCTAAAAATAATTTTGTTTCCGATCTGAGCATTTCACTTTCTTTAGGGTATTTCTTGTCTTAAACCAAATTTTCATGCCGGGTCCACGCTTCGATGCGTTTAAAAAAAACATTAAACAGGTGATATTAACCCCCCGACGACCGACTTTTTTCAAATTTGACCAACCTTTGTACTCGATTTACTCTAAAACGAAAGCTCTAATCAAATAACGTTATTCAACGAAATCGACTCCAAATGTGATGTAGATTCAAAGGCTTCCCATTTGTGTTTCAAGTTTCTGTACACCATGTATTATTTAAAAAAAAAACAATAATTTAAAAAATATTTACCTACATAATATTATTTTAAAAAATATAGAACCCTTTGCCTTTAGGTGTGTTATTTTTTGTAGGTATTTTTCTAAACACAAAAAAGCTCTCGAACCAAACGTGCCGATCCATGATATTTTGTTCTTGAAGGAGAGAAGCTACGTCACGACTGAATATATATGGGAGAGCGGGGGTCACCCCTCCACACTTGTTCACTGTCTACAGTCTGCTACGGATCGTGGCAGCGTCTGGTCCAGTGTCTAGTTCTGATTCTACTTCCCCGCACCACCTCGCAGCGCCTCCCGACACCAGCACACACATGGCTTCCACGCAGTCTCCGGGCGGTCAGGCGAGGATCCTCATCGGACTATCTTTGGGCAAGATCTGCCGGGGAGGAGGCGGCCTCCGCCGCAACCTGCTCGTGGCCACCGTCCTGCAGAAGGCCAGGCTCGTCTTCATGGAGGAGGCCAAACTCGCCAGACAGCAACTCATCTCTTCCGAGAAGGTCGAGTGTCGGGTCAACGTCCCAACAGAGTTCGCCGTTAGTGACAAATGTGAAAGCAGAGTGACGGAACAACCTAAAGTTATTTGTGACGATCTCGATTCTAGATTGAGAGAAGAGCCCCAGAGCGCCCCACAAGAAGAAGTTAGTGATAAAGACAGTGACAGGACGACTGCGGTGAAGCGACCTTGCGACGAGAAACAAGAAGTGAAAAGGGCGAGATACGCTGGCAGTAATATTAGTAACAACAGTCCTTCAAGCTGTAGACCTCACCCTCCCCGCGCCCCACATCAACAGGCCATAGCGGTATAGTGTATAGTCTTAGCCTCTTGTCATGAGGATGCGTCACGCTCCAGCGCAGGTGACTCACGCTGGTCGCTGGTTGACTGCCTGACAGCCGGACAAAGGCAAAGATAAATACCAAGGAAACTGGATTTACTCACCGATAAAACGTGATTCAGATTCTGTGAATGTGTTATCGACGCATTTTTGAATCGACGATTGCAGCAGTTATTGCAAGTGGATCAAGTGTACTTCTACAATAGTTTAATTCAGTAGGTACTTGACATCAATTGTATATGCGTCATTCTTATCAGAATGCAAGTGGAATAGTGTACCTAATTAAAATGATATTGTACGTATCGTTTGGTGCTAACAACATTATTTAAATTATAACAAACAGGACGTAATATCTATTCAATGTGTCTTGTGTAGCGCGTTGCAGATTTACCATAAATAGGTGTAAAGTATAAACATACTATTTATGTCGGAATAAGTACATAAAACAAGTGATAAAGTTGTTTGTACATAATAGTGCTAGTCTGTCCTGAAGCCCTGAGTTCAATATTATCATTCAAGTCGAGTATAGGTACTGAACAGACTTTAATTTATAAACAATTAATATTTAATTGTACCAAACATTAATAAACTTACTTTATTGTAAAGTATTATATAACTATCGTATTTATAAAAACGTAATTATTTTTAAGGTCTTTTATACTTGTTCGTCAATTTTATAATAAAAAGAACATTTTTACTATGTATTTGAATGTATTTTTACTCTATTTACCTTTGAAATGTGTGGTCCCTACATATCCTATTTTTGTATAGTCATCGGTGCGGGCCGGCCTTGATACAAATGGCGCCTTTTTATGTGAATACCTCAGAAGAGTCCCAGCTGCTCCCGTCTGGAGCCAGTGAGACTATGGCATCCCCAATTGGGATATGTTGTGAGGCTGAAGGTAGTTGGGAGGGAAGGAGATGGGGAGAAGGAAGGTGGGGAAGTACCTGGCTATTCAGATCTGGTCACTAAACATGGATAAAGCCATTTAAAGCAACGTTTCAATTCTGAATGGGGTCTTACAGGGCAATACTGAGAGTATCCTCTATATATTTTTTTATGAATTAATTGTGAAATAATAATACAAATTAATCAAATACAATTTATTTGCGCACGCCGGGATTCGATCCCGCGACCTTTGGATTGTGAGTCAAGAGCCTTGCCCCTTGACCACGGAGGCCGTCGCGCCTGGCGTCAGTAAATTTTTTAAAAAACAGTAGGCTACTGGTTTTGACAAGAGGCCTGCCTAGGTCAGTGACCAATAATATTTGGATGATTTGTATGTTTGTGTAGAGCCGTTTTATGAAAAATTTTCAAATCGGCGCCCGGAATGGACTGCTCCAATTGTGCCCGCACAGGGCCGGCCCTGCTCATGTGTATAAAAAGTAGATATTTTAGTAGGATAGAGAAGTATATTCACGATAAAAGAACGATAATAATTTAACTAAATAATGAAAGCATAATACAAACATGAGTATATCTGGAATCAAGTTTAATTTTTATATAATTACGTAATCTATAAGTCGACACCAGAATCCAAAACTGTCTGTAGTCAGTGTTTAACATCGAAAATATTGAAGAAAGTAGAAAGAATGAGGGATAGGTGTGAAAAGGTTGTAAGAAACTCTGTGTTCAAATCTTGTCATTAAAAACGATGCGAATTAAATCCTTCGAGGAATGTTTAAATTGTTCTGAAACACTTTTCTTTGCTTTCACCAGGGCAATACCAGACGTTTCTAAGCTCTACATCAAACGGTGATTGCTTAGCAATAATAGTGTTACGTAAAATAGTAGGTAAGTACTAGAATCATAGTTCCATGGTAAGTACCATATGGGATGATGTTTGAATCGGGAGGCGTCTTTGATTATCCGGATTGGTAAACTTTCAAAATCGTTGGACACGATTAATATGAATATTTTTTGACAAGACATTTTGATTACTTTAAATGCAAATAGCATTCGGGGCAATGGAAAATTACTGCATTCAAAATTCCAATTACGTAAAATGATATTTTGCTTTGGTCGTATGGGATGACGGCCTGTGGCACCACGGTTAATGCGCGGTACAAGGATGTATTTTCGTAATTATTTTCAAGCAAACGATGAATTGATTTTTTTTTATAAATTATCAATATTTACATGTAGAAGACTGTATACAAATTTTTGTACTCGAATCTAAAGTACCTATAGTTTGCGGTGTACGCTGCTTTCAACAGGACACTGACGAAATTGCTGCTCGGCTGTTAATAGCGATAAAGCCAAGGATATTTAAATATAAGAGATGTGCTATTTTGCTGGGTGGGATTGTGCTTCCTGGTGTCGCCGAAATCGTTAACCAATACTACTGCACACCTTAAAAAAATCAACTAAACTCCGTATTCAAACTAGGACCATTAGACCGTAGTCCGCCGACAGTCTGACGGCCATCATAGCGTATCTCTAATATTTCAATATCTTTGTATTAAGCCATACGGTTCATCTAAAATATAAAATAAATATATTTAGAAACTAGACATACCTATAGGTTTATAGCATCGTGAAGGGGAATTTTGATACACAAAAAACGCAAAGCAGCGAATTTTATTTCCGATTTTCATTGGAAATTTTTCATCGATCATGAAAAAAATGGAAGGGGGCTCTTTATAAAAAAATCTCTTCGTAGTGCTAAAGAGACCGGATTCTCGAACAATTTAAGACTTGGAGCATGCAAATCGAATGTATAGTTTTTCATTTGTTGTCAACCAGGTTGAAAAGCGTAGTTTCGAGAAAAACGTGTACAAAGTTTTGCTGAAGGATAATTCAACATACAAAAAAAAGGCTCTTTTTTCTGTATCTCCGTCAATTTTTTGCTGTATCTCCGTCAAAAGATGACGAAAGCAATTTTTTTAATGCAGTATTTTCCATCGCCCTGAATGCAATTGTCTTTTATAGTAATAAAAGTGATAAATATCTTAAAAATATTCATATTAAGCGCAGTGGCCGGCCGAGGGGGGGGGGGGGGGGACTGCCCCGGGTGCCACCCGAAGGGGGGTACCACTCGACCAAGATATTGCATATACGTAATCAAGATATTGCATACACATGAAGACATGTAATCAAGATATTGCATACACATGAAGGGTATGAATCTGGGGATCAGTGTGTCCAGGAGCGACTTATGAATCCATTATTTAAACTGCGGTGCGAAGCTATGGGTGCAAAGTTAAAATGGTTCCCGGGCAGTGGCGGATTTATACTTTTCATAAATATAAGCCACTTGCGCCGCCCGCCGCCCTTTCCTTCTTCTTAAAATTTGCCACCTTTTATAATCAATAAAATCACTAATCAATCACTTTTAGGCTTAGCGCTGCCTCCTGAAGTCTGCCGTCCTTAGGAAGGAGTCTATACGGCCTATCGACAAATCCAGGACTGTTCCCGGGGCGGCGGCAGCCATACTCGCCTCCCAAATTAATACATTAGATTATATTACATGCCAAATTAGTTAAATAATAATAATATTTGGATGATTTATATAGCGCCGTTTTTGTGAAAAATCACCTCAAGGGCGCTGTACAAACTTATAATACATTTCTAAAATCTAAAAAACTACAAGCTAGGCAAACAATTATAAACAACTTATGGCTAAAAATTGCATACATCGGTTCATTGATCACCGATACGAAAATATGTGTACAATATTTTGACCAATGAACGCGATGCTGCCTAAAATTTAATGAAAACAGGACCATACTTACCTGGGAGGTCGCTTGAAATTAACACTGTATATTGTCCATTTAAAGAAATTTAGATAGAGTTCGCACGCAGAGGACATTATTGTGAACACATGTTATTTAATCCTGAAAAATATTTTAATATTAATATGTAATGTATTCTTTAGTTGTGTAATATTACATGCCAAATTAGGTCATAAACCATAAAAAAATAAATTAAAATGATGAACTTGGGTGCACACACCGCACACTGAAAATATTAACCAACAGAAGTGTGGTGTGGGCGTGTCCGTGTGCCTGAAGTAAATTCACTTTTCCTTGGATTTCCTTTGCACTCCTAGGAATAATCAATTCATTGGATGCATCTACTCCATTTTAAACCTTCAAACACACCTTCCAACCCGTCAACAACATAATAATCTATATTATTTGTTATTAATTGACTTGCGTGCACATATAGCAAAATTAATGTTAGTTATTAATTCAATATTATAAAATATACATTTGAATTATTAATTGTAGGTATCTCTTGCTCGGCGATAACCTTCTGGTCCCTGTCAATCCGGTCGATTGTGCTTTCAAATAATGCTTCTTTTTTCTTCAAATAATTTGATAAGAGTGATAAGTAATTATTAAAATAACAAATGTATATTTTTTTAATACTGGCAATCCATCATTATGAGTTTGATCTATCAGGGAAAATTCAGAATAGTTCGTTCGCCTGGAAAATGGCGAATTTTGAACTAGTCAACTTGGGTAATTATCGACCTGTGTCAAATCTGCCTTTTGTAGCAAAACTACTTGAAAAAATTGCTGCTTCTCAAATAACTTCCCACTTAAATCTGAATAAATTATTTACCGATCATCAATCTGCATATAGGAGGTTCCACTCGACAGAAACTGGATTACTTCGTATCCTGTCAGATATTACCCTTGCCATAGAGTCAGGTAAGTTAGCACTTTTATCACTTTTAGATATGAGCGCCGCATTTGACACCATTGACCACGACTTTCTCATTAAGAGACTAGAGGTAACATTCGGTTTACATTCTGGCGTAAAAAAATCGCTACAATCCTATCTAACCAATCGCTCACAAGCAGTGAAGGTAGGAAATAAACAGTCTAACTTCTCAAAACTCTCTTCAGGGGTACCTCAGGGATCCGTTTTGGGCCCACTTCTCTTCATTCTATTCACAAATGATGTCGCAACGATTATTAAGTCATTTGGTCTCCTGTCTCACTGTTATGCCGACGATCAGCGAGTCTACTTTTACTGCACACCAAATGAGATCACCGGCCTTAAAATTCACATAGCTGAGTGTCTAGAAGCAATCAGTCTCTGGATGTCCTCAAACAAACTGAAGCTATACCCTTCAAAGACCGAGTTTCTGTGGGCAGCCACAAATAGACGCCAACATTTAATAGATAACTCACCAATTGCTATTTCCGGCAATGACGTAATTGCGAAAACAACCGTCAAACTTCTGGGAGTTTATCTGGATTCAGACCTTTCATTGAAAAGCCAGGTGAATAGAACCGTTAGCACGGGGTTCTTCTACCTTAGACAACTTAAGTCAGTTCGTAGGAACCTTTCTACAGAAGAAACTAAGCTTCTTGTGAACTCGTATATAGTATCACGTCTTGATTACTGCAATGGCATCTATGCAAGTCTTCCTAAATGTCAAACTGACAAACTACAATCAGTTTTCAACGCCACAGCACGACTTATCACTGGAGTACCCAAATTTTCGCACATTTCGGAACACCTCCGAAATCTTCACTGGCTGAAGTGTCCTGAAAGGATCCAATACAAGTTATGCTGGATGGTGTTTAAATCTATCAATGAAATGGCTCCTCCCTATATCTCTGAACTATGCATTCCGGAAAATATTGGTCTAAGGCAGTCAACTCTTAGATCAGCGACATCTTCTGCAATTGGAAGGTTGAAAGAACCTAAGCGAAATCCGAACACTAAGTTTGGTGATCGTGCATTCGCAGTATCCGGCCCCGAAGCTTGGAATAAACTTCCTATGGAATTGAGATGCATAACCAACTCAGTGGAATTTAGATCCAAACTGAAAACTCACTTTTTCCCATACTCCTTTCCATAAATTCATCATTCTATTTAAACTTTGCAATTTTTAATAGTTTTCTTTTCCTCTTTTCTCTTTGTTTATAGTTAACTCAATCTGTTTAATGTAATCTGTTAATTGTGATACCTCAATCTGTTTACTGGTGAGCGATGAATCACCTTAAAGCAGTAAAGATCGACTATTAAATTTATTAATTTATTTAAAATATGTATACCTTCCCATAAATCCAGTTAACCTTCATTATACTTTTTGCACCCGTATTCTCGAATTGAAATATTATGTAAAAACTTCCTACTTCTTCTGGCGCTAATCTTAATTGTAAATATGTGTGTTAATAAGTCACCAGTTTTAGGTTAGAATCTATATGTCTTAGTCATAAGTCACTAGCTATAAGTCTTAGATGTAAGTCACTAGTTATAATTGTAAATCTTAGTTGTAAGCCAGTAATATAAGTAGCTATAAGTCTTAGATGTAAATTACTAGCTGTAATTGTAAATCTTAGTTTTAAGCCAGTTATATTAATTCTTTTATATATTATTTGTACAGCTCCCTTGAGGTGATTTTCCACGAAAACGGCGCTATATAAATTAGCCAATTATTATTATTTATTATTATTATTAGTCCTGGGTCGATCGTGAAAGACCTGATCGTCGAAACCCGCTCACGAGCCACCAAAGAGCGAGCGGGTTATTTATTCCTCAGCACCCGGGTCTCGCGATCCGCGACTCGCGAACAACAAGACGAGAACAACGCGCGCCTCCCGCGACCCGTGAACCGCTACATACTCCCGCGACCCGCGACCCGCGATCTACGAAACATTCCTGCACCCCGTGACTCACGGACCGATCGCCGGGTGCCGGGTGCGGGTGGGGCGAGACGTGTCAGCTCCCGGAACCCGGAAACTGCGGCACATTCGATATGCATTAGATCGCCGATTGCCGATCAACGCACACACGTGCGTGACAGTATCCTGCTTCCTGCCCGTGTGTCACGTCATCGCGGGATTGTTAGGTAGATTCGATTTTTGAATATTCTACTAGACACAGCGTCGTTTTTAATTGGAGCGTATCTTGGTATTGTTAATCAACGGGTGAAGTGCATTTCTTTTCACTTTTTGTTAGTGTTGTTTTCATAAAAACTTTTCATTTTTCGTGTGAGTGTGATGTAATTGTGCATTGTAATATAAACTATAAACTGGTAAAAGTGTAAAATGTCTGACTTCAATAAAAAGAAATTATAATAAATCATTAGCTTACAGCTAATTTACTTATTTAAATTCTCAATAAAAGCTTCAGAACAACACGTTTTTTACAAGGTTTTTATATCCTCCAAAACATGATAAAACATTGTTTTTTTTACCCCTGAAGCATGTCTTTTTTTAAATTAATCTCTGGGACATGACATTACAAGTTACAGGTGTGAGCAGTGAGAGAACGTTCACACAATTATAACCTGGGTTTTGTGTCACGTATGACTTGACCGGTCTGGGCGGCGACCGTCTAACGCGCGGCGCACCCGTAGAAAATAACTGGGTGATGAGTAAAACGATCGATCGACCCAGGACTATTTTGAACACGATGCACCTTGGTAGCTGTACTTTAGTAAATTTATTTAGACAATTAATTTGTTTTCAATAAATTTCGGTCCTGTTAAAACTAATGAAAATTACTAACATTAGCTTTGAAGGCAGATTTCTGTGAATATATTCGCCCCAAAGTTTGTAAAAAACATATTTTTCTACGAGCCTTATTTTCGCCCATATAAAATCCACAATTTTTACGGTAAACACAATTAGTCTTTGGGTGCAATCAATTTGCAAGTATGACACAGTTCGATAAAGACGGTACAAAAAAAACGAGTGTGCTTTAGACTTTAGACCACACGACTGAAGTAAAACTTCACTAACTTTATATCTCCCTCTCAACTTCCGTTCGCCTCGCCCGACCGTTCGCCTCGCCCGATCACACTTTTCATAACGCTCTCGTCATGCATTCGTAAAGGCCCGACCGTTCGCCTCGCCCGATCACACTTTGTAGCGCTCTCGTCACGCATTCACCAGCTTACTCCCCAAGTCAAGCGTACGTAAACTTCACAAATTTTTACGGATTCCTTACCAACCTAATGGCCGTTTTACATCATCTCTTTTTTCAGCCCGATTCCAATTATCTAGAGACCAAAGTCAACAATTTTCACTTTACGCGATCACTGTTTTCATCTCTATTTTCATATCTACGATTTCAGTTGGCATCACAGCAAACAGTATGGTTCATGTGTTGTTTGCAGTGATGACAATTGAAATCGTAGATATGAAAATAGAGATGAAAATAGCGATCGCGTAAATCGAAAAATGTTGATTAGAATCGAAAAATGTTAATTGGAATCGGGCTAAAAAAAGAGATGGTGTAAAACTGCCAAAATTGTTCCCTCAACCGCTCGTTAAACCTTTTATCAAAAGGGTTACAACGGGGTAAGCTGAAATCCGAAGCAGACGGCGTACCACGCGTCTCTTTGATTCAGTCCTGCCAGAGATTTTTCCTGAAGATGCGCTGTTACAAAAGGGAAGCGACTTTCCTGAGTTAAAACAGACCTTATAACTGTGATCCCAGCTGTGACATCGCATCCCTCGCTCCTAATTAGTAAGAGACGAAGCGATGCGGGAATGGGAAAGTTATTAATACCGTTTTCACCCACGATTACGGTACCGTGGCGGCATAAAAAGGCAATAAACATAAGTTCCTTATCATAATAATGCTGCAGCTCTTCCGAACGACGAGACAAACAATGTACGTTGGTCTGTTTCCTCCAAAGGGAAAAAGTAATCATTTTCTTGCATCTCTCTCACACACGGCACCGTAACGTCTCCGTAGACCCCTACAATACTAGGTACTAGTTATAACGATATTTTTGAAAGTATGGAATATAGTTACAGGGATAATATTGAAGTGTGAGTGAATTCCAAAAATTCAAAATTCAAAAAATTCAAATGTCAAAGCGCTGATGGTTCTTGCTTTTGTTCTTAAACATATAATGGTGCAGCTCTTTCTTACACACTAAATAACAACAGTCGAAAATGAGAAAAACGGTGAACGTATGTCTGCCCCCCCCCCCCCCTCCACCAAAAGAAACATGTAATCATTATCGTACATCGCTCTCATACGTATGAGAAAAATAAAACGCGATTCCCGTCGCAGTAGCTGAGCCGTAATAAGATATAGGTATCTATTTCCTCCAAAGGAAAAAAAAGTATCTATCTAGTATATTCTTTGAAGGAAACAGTCACAAGTATTTTGTGTATCTCATCTTTTGTCTCACCATTATTTAACGTGTAAGAAAGAGCTTCAGAATTATAGCGATAACGTTTGTTTATTGCCTTTTTTGTCGTCACGGTAATAATAAAAGCGGTCATTGACTATCAATATACTATCGGAAATATGCATAACAATAATAGAGAACTCCAGCCCAATTTTTTAATTTTTATTTTATGAATAATGACCTTCTAACTTAAATAAATGCATTTTTATTTTTATTTTTAGAGTTAGTTTTAATAGTTAAAATGATTGTCAAACTTTTAATTTTTCAAGACCCCGAAAACCACCGTATGTGGTGAATCGTGTGACGTCATCACTCCTGAAAAATTAGTATAGGATCGGGCAATCAGCTGATCAACTACCGCCATTTTGAATTCCGTTTTTCGAAGTATTCTCCCTAGAAGAAGCATTACTATTTTTTTGTGCAGTAGTTTTTGAATATTTTCAATAATAGAGATAAACTAATGACAGATACCTTTAATTTTGAAACATTATTTAGGCCTAAATAATGTTTCAATAATACAACTAAATCTCTATAACGAATAAATTAATACGATGGCTTGTGTCATATCATACATTCCCATACAATTACATTAAGGTGACGTCACGACACGTCGAACAGTGACGTCACCACTCAAATTTTAATAATGCCAACTTTACTACCCGATTAAAAATGGACTTTTTAATATTTCTTTAATATTAATTTGCGTTTAATATTATTGAATAAAACTTGTATATTCAGAATAAGCGTTTATTGGTCTATACCAGGGATGCTCAAACGGTCGATCGCGATCAACCGGTCGATCGCGAGTGCTTTTTGAGTCGATCTCGAGAAAAAATTGCCGATGTAAATAGATCTATTCACAGTTCTTGTTTTAGTTGACCCTAAATTTCTGTTTAAAATTTATTTGTAACTTATATTGTCAATGGTCGCGCATTTTGGTTGTTGTATACTCTATCTTCATCTGTGGTGTGTGACGTCACAAGTCCACTTAGAAAAAAAAATCGTAAGATTATTGCATATTCATGGTGAAATATTGTTGTAAATTGCCCCCTTCAAAAGCCCGAAGTTATCGATCTAGTTTCTAGTGTGTGGTTTGGTTTATTTATAAGTCAGTCAGTCCGAATTGTAACTTGAAGGCGATACGAAGTTTATTAATAAATAATTCAAAATGAGGGTGGTGAATAGATTCACTCTTAATTCAAAACCAGTTATGTGATCAGAATGTAAAATTCCAGTTCTGGATTCATCTGCTGACATATTTCGAAGGAAAACATTTTCTTATTCGACGTATAAAATTCTAGTTGCAGACTCTGATGTGCTGACAGAATAAAGAAAAATCGTTTTCATCTGTGTGTAGTTTTAATTCGCCGCACACAGTTTTAATTTAATCCAGTTCATAATGTAAAATTTCTGTTGTAATATTTCGAAGGCAAACATTCTCTTATTTGAAGTGCAGTCATAAAATTAAAGTTGCAGGTGTATGTGCTGCCAGAATCAAAGAGAAGCTATGGAGAAGTTGTGGATTCATCTGCTGAAACATTTCGAAGGAAAACATTATCTTATTCGAGGTGCAGTAATAAAATTTTTGTTGCAGACTATGCATGTGATGCCAGAATAAAAAAAAACATTTTCTTGTTCTGAGTGTTGTTTTAACTTGCCGCACAGATTAAATTTAAACCAGTTTTGTGTTCAGAATGTAAAATTCCAGCTGTGGATTCATCTGCTGACACATTTCGAAAGAAAAACATTCTCTTATTTGAAGTGCCGTTTTAAAATTCTAGTCGCAGACTATTTATGTACTGCCAGAATCATAGAATAATCATTTTTATGTTCTGAGTGTAGTTTTAACTAACCACACATTGAATTTAATCTAAACCAGTTTTGTATTCAAAATATAGTGTAATTCCAGTTGTGAATTCATCTGCTGATACATTTTGGTGGAAAACATTCTCTTATTCGAAGTGCAATTATAAAATTCTAGTTGCAGACTATTTATGTACTGAGTGTAGTTTTAATACACCGCATACAGATTTAATTTGAACCAGTTTTGTGTTCACAATATAATGATAAATTAAATAACAAGTTGTCGATTCACGGTTTACCGAGTGAAGCTTTGCATTTGAATTGCATGCCTTATGCCGCAAATTATGAGAAATTGACTGTTCCGTGTGTAGCTTTTGTTTCGGGACTCTTACGCAGAAGCGATTTTAAATTAAAACCCGCCTTGGGTGTACCATTCCCGATTTCCGAGAACAGTAAAAAATTAGAGTAGAATTAATGAACATGATTTTTATTGGAAGAATACTCAGTCTCACGTGATACATAAATCGGCATAAAATAAGGCATAATCCCCCCCCCCCCCCCTCCTCCCCCTCCCCCCCCTATACTATATGAACATATTTTTTAAAGCCATAATATTTTTCACCGGAGTTCCTTATTAGAATTTCTAACGTTTGGAAATCTAAGTTTTAAAAATTGATGATTCTGTCTCGTAGGCGGAAAAAACCAGGAAATTATTCTAACCTAGTCACTATTAACCAAAACCACCCTGACGACAAATTATTATTCAAGACTAGCTGTTTCCCGGCATGCGTTGCAATGCCATATTCAAATAAACAGCTTGTCCCCGTTCCCCTCCCGCATCCCCTATCCTCCCTGTTTCCCATTCCGTCTTCCCCGCCCACCCTCTCCCCACTTCCGCTCCCTCGTCCCACAAACCCCCCTTACGCGTTCCATATATTCAGTCCCAGTACATTCAGTTTTCAAACAACTCGCTTGCTACCTATTACAATTTTTTATTCTAATTTTAATTTTTCGTATATTACAAATATTTATTTTTGTATATTATAAGAACAATCAATCAAATTTGGTAGCTAACATAGGTAGGTGGGTAGGTACCTATTTAAAATATCTATAATTTTAAAAATCCATAGACAATTCTTTAAATACAAAAAAAAAACAGCTGCCTGCTAAATTCAATTTCATCAAACGCGCAAAGTTAAAATAGTCGTTGAGTTTTCTAAAATTATTCAATTTCCTGCGCAATTTTCTTAGTTTTTCTTTCCGTAAGAACCTTCTACAAAGTATTAGAAAATTTTAAAACAAAAAGATGAATGAAATTTGTAAAGTCGTTCTGAAGTTATGGCGTGACCAAGGGAAATAGGGATTTATTTTTATATATGTAGATTGATACCTACCCATTTGGTTTTGAAAATCTATGGAAGTGTTGGCATTTATGAAACCAGTATGAATGAGTTAGGTACTTAAACCACAATATTTGATAAGTAGGTAGATATCACAAAAAAATGAGAAAAAAAAAACAAAACAAATATCATGTGTTAATAAGGTCAAAGCTATCTATTCCCATTATGTCTATTCCGCGAAATCGTTTTTGTATTATCACTTTCGCGTCATGAAATAATTATCAGTATGTACCTACTTAAATTGATTATGATACCGCTTCGACGAAAAAACTGTGAGTGACAATTTTTAAGGTGAAACGATGAAACATCTATCGTGGGTAGGTACTTAACTGATTGATCTAAAATATTGCGGATTTGGGGACTTTTTTTCGTCCGATGTTTACCTACCGTGCGTAATCTTATAAAAAGTCTGACGCAGATTATACCTGAGATTTCTGCCAATGGCCTATACATCGATGGGTAAGCTGCCCCCTTTCTCATGATCGTGGTGACATCATAAATTCTTTTTGACAACCAAACATGTCGGTACCTGGATGCTGTTATGCTTCCTTTACACGGAATAGGTATCTACATTGTATCCTGAATCCTGATATGAATATAATGACGTAGATTGCACACCAACACGTAGGCATAATAAATGGTGACCCGACAGTTGGTCCGCCAGCGATTGGCTCCTGAAATTATATTTACTATAAAATAATAATTTTTTGGGCATTATTAACCTTTATTCTCAAGGGTGGTATATGGCTTTATAAGCGCTTTGGCAATTTAGTGCCCGCGGCGTGTAGGGCCGGCCCAGGATAGGGCCCCTATGATCTGACTAATGTCCTTACTTACGGTAGATAACTACTTGTTAGCCAAAGGCGGATTTAGGGGGGCACGAGGGCACGTGCCCCCCGCCAGACGGTATTTTTGTGTACTTTGGAGATTCCATCACAGTACATACTTAGAAGCAAAAACCGTCTTTATTATCCTAACAGTAATTGTTGATTTTTTTGCCCGTCCGCCCCTTGTGCCCCCCCCCCAGAAAAAACCTGGATCCGCTCTTGTTGTTAGCTATAGCATATTATGCATTCAAGTTCCAAGCAAACCCTTGGAAAATTTATTTGAAAGTATTTTCCACCTTCCACAACTTATTATTTATTTACATTACTTTGATAAAAGAGATGGTGCAAATAATATTGTTGTAATTTTTAGAAATTTAATCTGCGAGTAGACACTATTGTCCATGGAGGTTTGAAGCACCTAACCTCCCCCCCCCCCCCCCTCCTATTTATATTCGCCCTTGCAGTCCTGGATTTGTCAATAGGCCTTGTAGGCCGCGGCCTAGGGACGGCAGATTTCAGGGGGCGGCACTCGCTCGCTTTAGTAAGCCGTTAAGTTTGTGTGCGATTATAAACAACAACAAAAAACAAGCTGTGGATAGATGGAATTTTCTGTTTATAAATGTTAAATCACATTTGGTAAAAGTTGCTAATTCCCAGTATTTATTCCTATCCTATGCTAGTCTCGCTAGAGTAAATCTCGTCAGCAACACATCGGTCAGCAATAGAAAATGCCTGTAAAAGTCTATGAGATTCCTGAGATGAGATACTTACGGTTCTAAAAATGATTGAAAATGGCACTACAGATAAACAACTTATTCCGCGAAATAAAGCAAAGGAAATTCATCTCAAATTGGAAAAACTAGAAACTGTAGGTATTTATGGTCGTGTTTTAGAATGCTATTTTGGAAAGACTAAATAAATTAAGTGTTCAGTTTCAGAGCTCATCTACAGATGTACTGACGGTATCTGATCTTTATGGATCTCTTCTCGAGTGTATTATAGCAGAGCGAGAAAACTTTGATTATTTCGAAGAAAGTGCTAATGAAATTAGTGCACTTAAGCAATATCAGGGCGACATTAAGAGTAAGTGGAACCCTAAGAGAAAAAATTACGAAACATCAAATGAGGAAAGTGAAGCAACCTCCAGACTTTCTTTCAGAGTAAACACCTTTTTAAACGACTTCGAAAAGGAGGAGGTTCTCAATTCGACTGTATTTTTTGTTATGTTTGTTACCTCAGAACTTTCGACTGAGTGAACCGATATTGATGATTCTTCTTTTATTTAAAAGCTGGTGCTTCCCGTGTGGTCCCATTTTAATTTGGTCCAGTTCTGGCAATGGCATCCATGAGAAAATCATATAAGTCTTAAATTTGCATCAAGGGTGCAAGTTTGCGACAAATGGATGAATAACTCAATACCACGCCTACCGATTTCGATGATTCTTTTTTTATTGGAAAAGATGTACTTCAAGGGTAGTTTGATGAGAGTTTGATTAGGTTCTGATTATGGGATCCGTAATAAAGTAACGGAACTCTCCAATTCTTAAGAGCAAATTAACGATACTCGGCCGAATCTTAATCGAATTAGTAAGTGTACTTCAGATTCACTAAAAATCAAAAAATAAACAAAAATTTTAACAAAACGAAAAAACGACTTTAAAAAATGCACTAAAAAGTAAAAAAATTATTTCGTACTCTTCTACAACTTAATAAGCAACTTACTTTTTCCATCAATATGTAGGTACGATTGTTATTTTTGGAGTCGGTGTCAGCCAAGGTACCCTGCCCGGCGTGTTCACTTCACAGCTCCCCTCCCGCCGCGGCCCGCTCTCACCTCTCACCTCGCCAAGTCGCTTGTGCGACACAAGCACATCTCACCTATAACTATGTAAGTAGTTACAAACCTACCTTGGCTGACACCGACTCCAAAAATAACAATCGTACCTACATATTGATGGAAAAAGTAAGTTGATTATTAAGTTGTGGAAGAATACGAAATTATTTTTTTACTTTTTAGTGCATTTTTTGAAGTCGGTTTTTTGTTTTGTTAATATGTTTGTTTTGTTAAAATTTTTGGTCATTCTGGATAGACTGAGAACTGAATTATAAAGAAGGCATAATGCTTATGTAAACTTCAAAAAAAATTTTTTTTAACAAGAATGGGTTTTTCATTTTTAACAAGCTGTGGCCCGGAAAGCCGAAGGTCCTGGGTTCGAGTCCCAGAGGTGCCAATATATTTTTCTGATTTTTCTGTCTCCAGATTTTCGATTGAGTTTCGCTAAAATTGTCTTCATTTAATTTTTTTAAAGATATTATAGATGGTTTTGTCAATAAAAAAACTCGTAAAAGTTTGTAATTCTTGTTTCATGTTACACTTTTACTTTGTGACTAATTCATTAATTTATTTCATTATTGAATACCTACTTAACCTATATTTGAGAATTGTGGGTCACCTAATAAAAGCCTACAAGTGAGTGATTTTAATAGGTGGCAACATTTAAGAAGGAGGAAGGGGCGGCGAAAATGAAGTGGCCTATACTTATAAAAAGTGTAAATCCGGCCCTGTGCCCTTGATATCAGCATTCGGAATTCCTCCCACTTTGACCTCCACCACACAAAGAAGAAGTAAAGATTTACTAGAAATACTATGTAACTTGTAGCTTTGATACTTGTGTCTAAGAAAAATCATCTAGCAACTAGCAACAACGCAACGCAACATTGTCAATACTCTTGCGATAATTCAAGTACCTACTCAAGCAACATTGGACGTCACGTATCACGTGTCAATGGCGTGCCAGGCCGGCTGTCGGCTGCCGGCTGTCGGGCGGAGAGCGGGCAGCGGACGGCGCACAATGAGTGGGGAGGACCGACGCGACGTCATGCGTCACGGCGTCTCTCGCCACTCGCCGTCCGTGATCTGCCTTGCGGGGAATGCCATTCACAATCTAGGGCTGCCACTTATACATTTTAAACGAAACTTTTACTTTGTTTTGTACCATTGTTTATTGACTATATGTCATATACTATATACGTCATATTATATAATATCTATACGTCACACAACAAAGTGTTTACTTTCTACGAAAGTAGCTACAACATTTTTATAATTTGGTTTTTATAAAATACTAAAAATCAATGAATTCAATTTCGTAGCTTAAATCAAATATATAAGACCGGGGTTCAAAACATGAAATTTTGACTAAATAATATAAAATTATGCCAAACCAACACGTAAAAGATGAAACAAACCGTCGTTACTGGCAGAGGGTAGATAAAACCAATGAAACTCAGCTTACTTTATCTCTACTTAAAGATATCGACTTGGGAGCGGGTATGGGTACCGTCGCCCTGGGAACCATTTATTAGATAACCAACACCCCTACCATAGGTCATCCCAAATTAGCTAACTTGTGGCAGGCTGGTTCGGAAGAGACTGGTTGAGGGCGACCTTTTGAACTCTCCAGCCGGACTCTCTCGACCCATCGCCTTGCACCCACGATTGAGGGATGGATTTATACGTCCGTCACTCCAGGACACATTGACCACAGATTCCTGATACCCTTTTCCTTCCCAGAACTTCCCCTTCTTCCTTTGCCTAAAAAGATCCTCCGCACAGCGTCTCCAAAGATAACATTGGCCCGAGGGGATTTCTTTTATTAATTAATATATTATTAATAACTAACTTTAAAATTAATAATTAATGATTTATCCTACCTGCTAATTTTTGGCTACATTTCCTATACACGGGCAGTGCCGGGGGGGTTCCCATCACTTGCTTTTGCCTTATATTTATTATATTTGTATGGTTTTATACCTACGTAAAGAAGTAGTATGTATTTTACTAACTTTGTAAAAATAATGTTATTTAGAACCTCCTAATGAATGCTTTCCCATTGGTACGATGCTGATTATATCCTTGTACTTTTACTTTAAATGTAAATAACATTGTTGTTGTTATCCTTATTTTTGTTTTAAACTACTTATGCTAAAATGCGCCTGCTCTCAACACAGGACTTCCTAGTGAGACAGGCACAGCACAATCACCCATGCAACTTTAAAAAAATGGTTTTTTGTTTCGAAACTCCAAAACTAAACAAACTGAAGAAAGTTGTCATAGGACGGGTTGTTTCAGAAAAATTGAACAATTCATCAAATTTCAAAGTTAATTTTCAAGTTCTGTGAAAGTTCTAGTCAAGTTCTGTTTTATATCAGTTCTGAAAATCGACTGAAACGTAATAAAATATTAACAAAACTTGAATAGAACTTTCAAAGAACTTGAAAATGAACTTTGAAATTTGATGAATTGTTAAAATTTTGTGAAATAATCGGTGTACAGAAATGACAAAAATAGAAAAAGGTTTTCAAATTACTCTCTGAGAGTTTACAGATAAAAAATTAAACAGCTTAAACATTGATAATCTCGTCTTGTAATATGATAAAGATTAACATTGTCTGATTGAATTAATAAACCACACTTTATTATTATTAACATCTATTCTTGACCTGTCGAGCCTTCCCGGTACAAGGTACTAGGTACTACCTACCTACTAGGTACATTCGCGGTCAAGTGACCTACAAGTAGTTGTTTAATACTACCTATTTGTTTGTCCGGAAATAACGGAATTCCCTCAGATAAAACAATTTATCTGCACTCCTTTCATCTGAATTATACATTATTCTAAAAGCCCGCGACCAGAAAGGGGATTGTCAGCTGTGATTCTTGAAATTCTTTAACAGGGTCAATACTGTTATTTATTTGCCTTTGTGTCGCCAGGAAAGCAGCTAAATGAATCATGAATTACATTTGCGATATTGGATATTGCATAATACGATAAAAAATGATGGCCGTTGTCGTCGCCATGGTTATATAAATGACTTGGCACACGCCACGCAGGGGAAAAGAAAAATCAACTAGCAGGAAAACAGGTGATAAGTGATAACGTTACTACTATAACACGTGATAACGCTGATAACGAATTATTACGTTAATCCAATATACATTCAGGTCAACACGTAGCCACGGCCTAATTATCTATTATTAAAGAAATAAAACACATTTATTTAAATTTTTTTTTTTTAAACTTTATGAGTAAAATCTCAAATTATAATATTTAATTAAATGAAGACAATATTAACGAAACTCAATCGAAAATGTAGAGACAGAAAAATCAGAAAAACATGTATCTTTTTCTGATTTCTCTGTCTCCAGATTTTCGGTTAAGTTTCGCTAATATTGTCTTTAATTAAAAAATAAAACACAGTTCATTGAGTACATAAGCAGGTAAGTATACTTAACTTTAATAACATAACTCAAACATAAAAATCCACAAATGATTCAAAGCAATGGATAAAGAAAAATTAAAAATATTCGTCCTAATGAATCAAACTTCATTAGGACGAATATTATAATAACTTCATACGGTTCCATGCCAACTCAACAAAGTGGCATTTCAACACCCTTTTGAAAAGTCATCAAAAGTTCAGAAATACATTTTTGAAAAATAGCCCATAACCTAATGTAACCGATTTAACCGTATTTTCCATTTTTTTTTCGACACCTTTAATGATTTTTCAAAGGAGGTGTTGAAATTCCATGATTCCGAGTTGTCCGGTCACGTACATACGAGTATCTACACTATCTACTATTACAGGCAGGGCGCAAGTTTTTTGGAGGGCGCATTTCGGGTGAATGATCGTAGCCCGGGGGCCGGGAGCTTACAATATTTTAAAAATTTCTCCTTTCTCGATGCAGTGACAGAGTACCCATAGTCAGGGCCGCCGAGAGGGAGGTTCAGAGGGGTAGGTGCAAATCACCAGGCCGACCAGAGTTCGTGATTTTATATGTTTTATAGTTTGTGATTGTGGTAAAATTTAATTTAAAAAAATATGTACTCGTAGATATATTAAAACTTTTAATTCATTTGGTAGAAACAGACCTTAAACTCAGCCTCTTAAAAAGAACATAATTTTTGTACTCTAATAATAACAAAAATAAACTTGTTCATGTGTTAATTTAAAAAAACACTCAAATTTAATAAATGAAAGTATCAAGAATAATGATGTATTATAAAAATAAGAATTAATCATTATTAAGATTTTTGGATAGTAATTGTTACTTACCTAAAGGACGGATAAAAATAAATAAGAAAATAAGTGTCACACGTCACACGTCCACTCAATACCAAAGTGCGCACTTCACATTAAAATGCAACTAAAAGCCTCAAGTCCCATTGTTGTTATTTTATGAGAATTATTAATAATTATTATTGATTTGTCGGTCTGAGAGGCCAACGCGCGAGTACCTATAGGAAAGTTAATAGAGCGCGCTAGATATGATTTCTTCATGAAAACACGCTATAAAAATCATCATTCTATTATTAATTTACAAAAAATGCTAAATTAAAAGGTTACCCCACACATGAGACCCAGATAGGAAATAAGTTCCTCAGGCATAATTTGTCATCTTTGGGAATGCTTTCATATCCCGCATTATCTGCACTAGTTTGAACTGCACTAGTTTGTGAACGCAAAAAATGGGAGCAAAAAATGTTGCTTGTGCAATGATAGATCTAACAGAGAATTGTACTAGCGACGCCTGGGTGGAAATCAAACGCGTTTATGCACACCATTACCAGCTGATATATTCATTTTAAACAGTACTAAAAGACTTTAATTTTAGAAAATACTAAAAGATTTCCGCCTAAATATTGTTAGAATACCTACTGACTTTCCGATAAAGATAAAATTGAAAGCATTGTTGGTTTGCTCTCGGACCTGGGAAATTTTCACCTGCGGCGCTCTCTCCATGTTTTCACTACTGCGATGATTCATATTCTACACCATTCACCCACACCACATAGGTACCCCAGTTGGGAATATCAAGAGTTTTTTTTAATATTTACATTTTTATAAGATGCCTGAATGATGGAGGGCGGCGTTATCAACATACCAGCCTAGGGCGTCTGGAACCCTTAATCGGGCCCTGAGTACCTATAGTATCGCTACCAGAGTTGAGCCGAACCTTACGCCTCGATGACACACGGCGAGTTACAAGCTACTATCTACTAAGTTTTAAAAGCGGGTAAATCGGCGAGTGAGATTGTCATGATGACACACAAAACTGTCCACTCGCTCAGAAGCTTAGGAAACTGAGGTCGCTTTTAGCGACAGTAACAAGAATAACGACGCCTGCGTGAACTAAATTCTTCATATTTTTGACAGTCGAAATCAGCTGTTTATCGGAAGCCATGTTGGAAACGTAAATAAACCAATCACGAGCAAGCGTGTAGGCGAGTAAAGTTGACGACCTTTCAACTTTTTTTCGTAGATTGTCAACAATCTGCTAGTTGCTGCTAGTTAGCAAGTGACACGATGACACTGGGCGAGTTTACTAACAGATAGTGAATTTCCCAGATAGTAGCTTGTAAACTAGCCCTGTGTCATCGACGCTTTAGAGTAACAATAAATAACATGTTACTCATACAGATCTTATTAGACTTAACAAAGCAAATTCCCGTTAAATAAACAAAAAAACACCGATCCCGGGGCTTCAAAAATATGAATGAAGAATGAAGACCCAAGTAAAGCAATTTTAATTAGCACTGTTCTATTGTTCCCGTGTAATGATGCAATTGGCTCAGGGGAAACGGTTCTAAGTAAAAAATATGGTACCTACTGTATTTTATTTAATTATATTATGTCACCGCAAAGTGTTAGTTTTTTTATGAAAACTTAATAATATTGTTATATCATTGAGCATTTACTTTACAATGTCGATTGTGACATAACACCCATAAACAATATACAGTATTAAATATTATTTTTTGTATCATAACCGCGATAAGTGGTTTACAAATTGGCAGGGCGTAGCGACGCCCTGTTTTTACTCAACTGTTTTACATTTCATCTGTCTGTAAATTTGTTTGTACGTTACGTTAACAGTTCAGTAAATATTATTATTTCAAATGTGGAATCATCGGTTTTATTTGTAATGTCTTATTCAATTTTTTTCAATATTATATATATGTACACTCGTAATTGATACATACCCGAAGAAAATTTGAAAAAAGAATTCGTTTCTTGTCTTAATAAATGTTTTTTTTATTATTATTGGTTTTTAAGGTACAATCCCGTTAAACCGCAATAAAGCAGTTTGTCAACAGGATGTTAATTTTCAATTACAATTTAGACATACATACATATATTATAACAATAACTACACAGATTGTCAGAATTAACACACATGAATTAATATAAGCCATCTCTATTTAGTAACCATTGTTTCAGCATATATCTCAATCTATTTGTAGAATCGCAATTTTTTAAATTACTTGGTAACATGTTAAATATTTTTGGCACGTTATATTCCAGGGTTCGCCGTCCGTAGTTATTATTATATTTTGGAACAAGCATTCCTTCATTCTTTGGGGACCTTGTATTATGATCATGTTCTACTTTCCTCTTATAATAAGACTCAGATATATTCTGAATCAATCTTTTGTACCATAATAAGACCTGCACCGATAATAATTATTCAAAAACTCTAACACATGCCTATGCCTACTTATTTAGATATATACTACTATTTAGGATTTAGATGTATACTTATTAAGATATAATAATAAACACATTTGGATAACCAATGCTAGATGATTCTTTATTTTCTTTTTTTCGCAGTAATAAAATGATTGAACCCCGGTTTCTCCGACGTCACTTTGCTTTCAATGGGTACCGACCACCTTTGGGGCCCCTCCACTCTGATATTGTTAATTTGCAGATAAACATGTAGGTAACTAAGTACTTACTTATCTTATGTTGAAAATCACATGAGTCAATACTCAAACCGGGATAGATAAAGCAATGCCTGTTATCATTTGCACGAAATTGGAAAAGTGATTTGGAAAAATATGTGTAGGCGTCATGTCGTCAGAAGTATTGAAAATAAAAGTATAGCTACAAACAATATGAGAGGGAAGATGATGGGTATAAATAATTAATTATAATATTATATAACATAATCAGTCAGTGGTTGAGTGGGCATAGCGCTTGGGTCCCACCCGAGCGTCGCGCGTCGCTCGTGTTCGATTCCTCGGCTGGCTAAGTCCTCCATCACAACACAAGCAACATTTTCGGCTTTCTGTGGTGGTAGTAGGAGATTTTCAAACATTGTTGGGTTATTCGTAACCCGGGAATGTTTGTCTTTCTTAAAAAAAAAATCATTTGGCCATTGGGGGGAAAGTATTTACCCAGCTTGCATTACAATGCCACTCAAACAAAGAAAGTGTTTGTTTTAATTCTGTTTATTGAAGAAATAAAATAAAAAGCAATAAAAGTTTTGAAAGAAAACTGGTTTCACAACACACAATGAGTTCGTGTGATTTCCGCTTTTATAGATATACTTTTCTTAAATTGAAAATTATAATTAATAATATTAAGCACTATACCATCGTAGACAGACCTGACTCCAATTAGCTTTGCACACAGCAAAATGCGGAATCAATAACGAACGCATATATTTTGACCAGGGAATTTTTGTATCCACAATATCTGCCTCCAGTGAAAAATATGGTGTCAGACAATTGATCCGCCGACAATTGGCTCCCGCTAAAAGATATTGTGCATTATTTACCAATTTCCAACGTAAAATCGACATAAAAATACCCAATAATAAGTCGGTATGAATATCAAATGAATTTATGTACAGTGTCAATTTTTGTACTTATACTCTGGTACACACAGTAGGTATATAGACATTTAAAACTATATTTTGAGGAATTCAGAAGACTTAAGGTTTGGAGAAAATGCGTTTAACAAGGTTAGCTTATACGGACTTTTTTCGAAAAAATAACTCGTCGGGCAGAATTCGAAATTTCGAAGGCGTGACGTATAGAAAATATAAAAACTGGAACTACTAAATTTGCAGACTGGCAACACCAATTTAACGGACAAATATTTTTTTGAAGTGCAATGACACTGAATGTATAGAACACAGTAAACCACATTTAAAAAAAAAACATTTTTCTTCATGACATAAATTTGATTAAAAGGTGATTTATAAAGCGATTTGCTTAAATTTAATTTAACATAAATTTGAATTTAACAATAGATAGAAAGGAAGAATCACTAGTTTAGTTATACTACTTTTATATATGAATGAGTTAAATATATTCAGATCTAAAATTAGAGACATGATCTAAAGCCGAGGCAACGCTAGGTACTTTATCTAGTATTAAATAAATATGAGCAATTTCTAAACTGTGCTTTATATTTTATTACATTATAGTTATTCTTCATCATGTTAACACAAAATTTCAAAGGTATAATAATAATATACCTATATGCAATTCTAATTTTGAGATCGGCGGGTATCTATACTGCAATGAAAAAATATTTTTTCCACTATTATGCCTTTTTAATTTTTTATAAAAATGTAGGTTACACAGCTTTACTTTAACACCACGAGTTATGTTTTTAGTATTGCCATTTGATCAACAGTGGCGCCCTCCTATATTTTCTACTCTTATTTGACAAACTGTAGCTTGAAGAAAAATACTTCCACTTGTATTGCAGTTAATTCAAATCTCCTAGTGGAACATGGACTTCAAGCTACGTCACGAATTGTTAGCCGTTTTGTCCCCTCGATGAGCTAACCTTGTTAAACGCATTTTCTACAAACCTTGCAGAAGACCGACCCAAATTCTAATATTGAAGAATTGAAGAAACAAGAATATATTTATGACGTGGTGATAGAATGGTTGAGTAATAAAAGCATGATTTCTAATTCCCAGAAATGTATATGCCCTGTCACAGATGGAATAAATAAAACGTGAGCAAATAATAATCTTGAAGTTCATTATGATTTATTTTATTTGACACTGCAACCTTTCAGAACTAAATACTATCATGTTATGTCTACTATATATATGTACAAAAAAGTATATTTCTAATTTTCTCTTATTTGATACATCAAAACCAAAATTTTCTCTGAAAACGGAAGATTTGTAATTAGGTACTTAAATACCTAACTACTTAATTTTAAACCATATATTTTATGAAACTTTATCTTTATATTTTAATGATTAAATATTTTAATCTGCAAAATAAAATTATATTGGCAAAGGCCGGTCCTATCTTCTTCTATGTTTGTACGTATCTACGTGTAGACTGTAGATTAACCAATCAATTATGTTTTCCGGGTTCATAACACATCCTTCAGCCTATCAATGTGCATAAAAGTAAATTTAACGGTACCTAGGTACAGATACTAGGTAGATATCTATTTATATGTATATCAATATTCTACGCTCATTCTCAATTATGTTGTGCACACGAGCAACTTTAGTTGTAGGCAACTACGGTGAAGTATTATTTATGGAGGAGAGAACGAGAGAATTTGTATTGATTGAAATATGAAATATATATTATATACCTGTTGATAACGACTGTAGTCGCGACTAAAGTTGCTCGTGTGCTCGTTGCTCCTATGATCTACATTATAATGTTCTGACCAGCCATTTAAAAAAAATATGTTTATCCATAAGTTGTTATAATAGATTTTCTATAGTTAGTAGGTAATAAAGATAAAGCATTATAAAAAATATATATTTGTATAGCGCCTTTGGGGTAATTTTTCGCAAAAACGGCACTGAACAAATCATCGAAATATTACTATTATTAATTCCATGCTAACTCTGAATCAAGTCAACTCAACACCTCTTTTAAAAGTCATTAAAAGCTATGAAAAAAATAATTTTAAAATAGCCCTTAACCCTAACCTAACGTAACCTATTTAACCAATTTTTTTTTCATCACTTTTAATGACATTTCAAAGGATGTTCTGAGTTGGTTTCATTCTGAGTTGTCCGGTCACGACTATTATTATAGGTATAGGTAGACATCTATATTGAACTTTAAAGAAGTGATTCTATTGTGCAGATCTTTTTATTTGTAAAATATTAACAACATAATTTTAATTGTGAAGAATAAGAGAATAAAAGTTTTCCCAGATTTTCAAGGGTATCTAAGGGTACCTACCTATTAACGAGATTTAAATTAAAAGCAAAACTCTCAAATGTTAACATTAGCCTTTTTGTAAAATTCCCCTAACGTTGGACCAAATCGAATTGAAATTGATTAAAGGTGAAAAAGTGGATAAGAACAAATTAAACACTTCTAAATAAAATAAATTCTGTAAATAATTTGTTTCATAACTACCTATCTGAAGTCCCCGGCATTGTCCGGGCATTACGCAGAGTTTTTCAAAATCGGATGTAGAAAGTGATTTTCCTCTTACTTTGAAGGTCAATTTTGCCAAATTTACTCAAGAAGTACCTAGTGAAAGAAGATGGCAACAGGGGGGTGGGGTAGACACTGACTTTTCTCCTGTTTTTGAGTGCATGTTTGCAAAATTTCATTAATCTCATAAGCCTCGATGACACAGGGCGAGTTTACAAGCTACTATCTACTAAGTTTAAAAGCGGATAAATCGGCGAGTGAGATTGTCATGATGACACACAAAACTGTCCACTCGCTGTTACGTTACGAAGTGACAATGTTTCCCCCTAGTTCACTGTTTTCCCATTTTACGCCAGAATAGCTCGTAGTACCTAAAATCCCCCCGCACCGCGCTGAGTTCGACACGGGCAATCCTGCGTGCCAGCCAACGCCCGCGCTCATTCATCCCCTTGCCTCAGGTGCGAGAACAGTGTCTCAAGTGATTGCGCCAAGGCGCTCGCCGAGAATCTAAATTCGTGATGTATTTATAATGTGAATTGTGCACGAAAAGGCTCCCGCCCACTAGTAGCCTGTCTGCTGACTACCGCATTTCCTGCTGCTGTGAGTAATATGAACCCTTGCCCTCTTTTGTGTGCTACGTCCCGCCCTTAAATTCACTAACACGTGTGGAGAGTTGAGAGAACAGTTCCCCCGTCAGGATAGAATTCTAGTCCTAGCAAATACCCATCTGTAGTGTGCCGAGGCTGGCGATTGTAAAACCCTGTCTCCTTCTAAATGAATAAACCCTTTACGTGCAATACTGTGTTCTGATTGAGGAAGGAGACCCTGGAGATTGTGAGGAAAGGAGGAGGAGGTATTCACAAGCGAACCACAAGCACTCGCCCTGGTTTTGAGAGAACCTTGCTTGCGCCGGCTTTCCTGAGCTAGTTTTGTTGGCCTATTAATTGCGTGTCCTTTCCATGTTTGGTTTAGCAAATGGCCGTAAGTAAGCGGTAATGCTAACACTGGCTTCAACGTGGGGTCTCATTTTTTTTTTCCTCCCTCTTCACGGTCCCACAGTCTCGTTCTTCAATCAGCAATTGTTTAAACCTTATAATGTATAATGTTTTGTTTTGTTATTCCCAATTTGTCTAGCATTTCCAACAAGAACACCGGCGCGAACGTAACTTCGAATCGCAATTTAAATTATCACGGGCACGATTCCTTCATTTTCGAGTCGTCACTCGACAAAACATTATCACCGGTATTCCTACGTAAAGTGCTCAACCAAGAAAGTTGTCGCCGTGAATAATACAGTGCTTACAAGTGTCGACCGACTAAATTTGCTAGTTTCAAATACAAGTTAATAGTGGAAATGAACACAAATATTTAAAAGACAAAGTTATTCAACAATTAAAATCCTGTATATGATAAACCAATTACCCGCTTCGTTTCCCGAAAGTTAATAAACCTATTATTTGTAATACACCTATTTCGCAAAGTACTGGTCCGTATTTATATCGACATATTTTGCAGCCTAGGGGAACAAGTGGATTAAATTCTTTCTGTCATTTGACAATTGGGCATTTTTTTTACTTCTGCCGTCCGTTTCTCATAAAGAAACATACGACATAATTCGAAAAATGCCTAATTCGCGTTGACGTCGATTCCTCGAAAGCTAACATTACATCCGTATACATACTATCTGTATATAACTTGTTATGACGAAAGGAAGTTTGCGTGTAAATACCAATAATTGGTGGTGCTCAAATCAGGCTACAGTCTAGCCACGTAAATAAAAAACTATTCCCCAAGACATTGTTGAATTTTCAAACAAATACTTCCACGAAAACTTGTATAAAAGAAAAAAATATTTCTTTCTTTTTCTGAAGAATTCCCCTTTGGAAAACTAATGGAAATATTCTAAAAACATGTTCGTTTAAGGCGAACCTCGTTCCGTTCTTTTTATTTTCGGACTTTTGCAAATTTGCAAACCTTTTTTCAAAAACATCGGAATAAATTCTAAAAACGTGTTCCATTAAGGTGAATCCTGGCCCGTGAAATTTTCATATCCGGACTTTGAAATTTTTCAACAAATTTCCAAAACATCTGGATTTTTTCACAAAATCACGTTTTTTGAGGCAAACCCCTGCCCAATTTTTTTTTCGTTTTTGGACTGGATTTTTTCACAAAAACACGTTATTTGAGGCAAACCCCTGCCCAAATTTTCAAATAATCCAAACACTTTTTGTAAAAAAAATACGTCCCCAGTGGTCAATCTCTGCCCAATTTCTTTCCAATTGCGAGTCTAGTTCTCACTTTTTCCAACATAAGGTCACTCTGACACGATCCTATACACCATGGAAGTTCCTCAAGTCACGCTGGGTATAATCCCGCACATTTTTACTTCAAGAAAGGAAGAACTACTACAGGCCCTGAGAAATAGAAAGATTTCTCCTAGGAATAAATCCAAAAAATGCCTTTCTCTATATGCTTCTTTCTACAACAAAAAATACATCAGGAGGTTGCAATTTCAACCGGAAGTCACCTCGGAAATCATTATTACCCCCCTGATCTCTCTTGGCCAGTCGTCAATCAGTGCGATGCGGTCTCTTTAGAAGTCTTATAATTCTTGTCATAAATGACGTGAGTTACTTGTAAATATTAAATGTAAATAATCACCCATATGGGGCATTCGTAAGGTAATCCTTACACCCGAAGGCACATTAATGTCAACGGTAGCCTAACTCCTGTACACTCTTTTTCTTTTTGCATAATTTTATATGTTCTTGTACATCCTGCGTGCCTTGCCTGCTGTACCACAAGAGCACCTCTTGGGGCACCGTTTTCATACTTGTATGCATCCTCTTCCTGAAATTGATCACTTCGGGAAAGGGCCTCCTTTTCCTCCTACCATCAACGGTTCCGGAAAACTCTTGCTCCGAGACGTCGCTTTCCTTTTCACAATTCTTGCAGCATCAGCGCGTTTTTTTTTCCCACCTCATCGTCTCATCTTGTCATATCACCTTTTTTTAATTGTTTTGTGTCGGGTTTTTGTCGTACCAGTACGTCCCTACCCTAATGTTGTAAATATAAAATCATAAGTGCAAGTCTGTATAATAACCATTGGTTTCAGACCATTGCCGCAGCTCGCTACTATGGTCACAGCACCATATTGTAAGAATGTCGCGACAATTTCTGTTATAATAGGAAATCCTCCCGTTTTTTCTTTCTTTTTTCTTTTTCCTCCTCGCCCCATCCTACACATTCATAGTAATGTTGTATATTGGGGATCGTTTCGAATACACCAAATGAACACACCTATCAGGTCACATTCGCTGGATTCGAAACAATTCAAGAGCAACCTTGTTGCTACTTGTGGTTTTTCTTCTTTTTTCCAAAAATTAGAATGGCGCTCAACCCAATTGCTCTATTTTTTTTCCAGAATCGTATTTTGTCGGATTCTGAGAAAAAAAAAATTTCTTGTTATAAAAGTGACAATACGTTTCGTCCCTTCATTAACATTGTTCCTTGTACATATACAACTTCATTATGAGGTACAATATTTTATCATGACATCAGTTTCTTTTGTCCTTTATTGTACCATTATTCTTGTTTGAAGTTTAAAATCTTGGCCAGATCTTCAATAAAATTTGTGTTTATCGCCTTTTGGCAAGTCTTGTAACGTATGCTAATATGAATTTATTAAGCTACAGCAGTGCCGTATTAATTACATCATTGCAACCCGCCGTCTGTATTGAATGGGGACCCACATTTTTTAACGTAAACTTTTGTAACATTATAGGCGCGAGCCTTACAATATCTACTATTATAGGTGTGAACCTTACAATATCCACTGCTATAGATGCGAATCTCATAATATCTTTATGTTTTTACACGTCACGGGGAGTCCGTCATAACTACTCATTGTTTGCTCGTCAACACAGGGTTGTTGATCGAGAGGGTGATTTATCTCATTAAATTGTTTTAAATACCTATTGGGTTACTGTCTTTCAATACTGGGCAAATTTGTTGTAAATCGTTCATTCCTGTCACGTGAGACGTGAAAACGTGACAATATTCACCATGAGTCGTGCGAACGAAATAATATCTACCCCCATGTTTGTGTGACCTACCAAGTGTAGATCACACGCCTTTTATTTTCTGTTATCAGAAAATTATTGCTTTTGCAGCAGAGTACTCATTAACATGCCCGTGGACTTCCTGTCACAAGAACCCAGGAACTATCTACTATCTCAAAAGGACTAATCATACGCTTCACTCATGATTATGGGGCATCGTGTCGTGGGAGTTAAGTTGATGGACACAAAAAACACCTAACTCGTTGTCTGGGAGACGAACAAGAAAACCCCCCAGGTTTGTGAGATTTGAGCAAGGGTCTGTCATTTCTCGCAAACAAGTAGGAGAATAAAACGACCCTCTAATCTTCTACCCAATACACGTAGAGGATTAGACTCTTTTATGTCAGTGTATTCCTTTTGTCCTACACTACCAAATGGTATTGTAATGTGCCAGGATAACTGCTGTAGACCTTGTTTCACCTCCACTCAGAGGTCGAATTTCGGAAATAGCCGAGTTTTTTCCCTTCCTCGAAATTATCCGTGAATGGGGATATATGCGTTACGCACTTGGCGTTTCGTTTGTCAAATGGGACAACCTTCATACACGGATCCTTTAAACTTCCTACTCCTTTCCCACTTTTCATAACTTATTTCTACTCAATGTTTTTGTTCTTCAAAAGTAGAAAAAATGCTACCGTATAGACGTGAGCATAGGTCATGGAAGACCAACTTCTTTCGAACGGGGCATTTTGTCATACGTACAAACCCTTACCTACGTGTTCTTGGAAATGTATTTAGTTTAAAAAAAAACTAAATGGGTTAAACAGAACCTTCCTTGAATACGTACCTGTAATATGTATAAGTCTGTAGTTGCATTTAGTTAACTCTCTCTCCGTCTCTCTCTCTCTCTACACGTCAAACAAATCCAATCTTTCTCAACATGCACACCTTGTTTCTCTCCAAACCTTTTCATCATTGGTCTACTAGGCAGGTAAACTTCAAGAATTTTGTTCTAATAATAATTTTTCGCCGGATTAATAAGAAGACCAGCAGCTCTTCACCCTATCTACACCTGCGCCTCTCTTCATGCTGCCTTCACTACCGTCACGGAGGTCCCATGCCTTCAAACCCTGCGTACCAAAAGCACCCGACCGCACCTAAATTAACCTAGTGTGAGTCGTGCGTGTAGTTGCGAATTGTATCATCACAAAACCATCACTCAAACAAACCCGAGCACGTCAGCTCTAGGTTGGTTCATGTTCCTGTTGCATCATGCAAATGTTCCTGCGGCATCTTGCAAATGTTCCTGTTGCCATTGTGCAAATGTTCCAGCTGCACCTTGCAAATGTTCCTGTTGCATCATGCAAATGTTCCTGCGGCATCTTGCAAATGTTCCTGTTGCCATTGTGCAAATGTTCCAGCTGCACCTTGCAAATGTTCCTGTTGCATCATGCAAATGTTCCTGCGGCATCTTGCAAATGTTCCTGTTGCCATTGTGCAAATGTTCCAGCTGCACCTTGCAAATGCTCTGTTGCCATCATGCTCCTGTGCCCTTGCGCAAATAACAATACCAACGATTGTTCACACAACAATCCCACTGTATACAAACCAGTGTACCAACCACCATCACAACAACGGCTGTCATGCACACAAACCACCTCCTCTATAAAGGACCAACCACCAATTACAATTCCACTCTCCAGTACCTCAATGATGTCATACTGGCCGACCCACAGGATCCGGAAGCAGCTACCTTTTTTGACCTCTGTGACAGGTAGAACCCTCTCCACCACCAAGAAGCCTCATCATGCGTTGTCTTCTTCGTGTTTTCTTTGAGGCCCTAGTGTTCCTTGATTGTAATCTCAAACGGGCCAGGTTACTGTGACAAAGTAACCTTGTAACTTCAGTGTAACGTTCAAACACCCCAGACATCCTACGCAAACCACGCTACGCAAACATAGCTCACAGACCAATGATACAATTTAGAGTCATATTTTTCTCTATCACTGCATAACCCTTGTACCTTTCTTCAGCAGGTCCTTGTTTATATTTATGTATGTCACTGCTCTTTCATGTACATTCATAGTTAACTCTTTGTTCACCATGCTTTTTTCTCTTTTGTTTTTGTTTTCTACTATTGTGTAGCTAGCAACTTTTCTCTCTCTCTCTCTCCTCTTTATCTTAAATGTTTTTTTTTTGGCACAAGTGCTAGAAGGGTAAGAGGATTTCTTAGCCCTACTGCTCCATTACCACGTCACTTTTTTGCGGCGAGGGGGGAAGTGTTACGTTACGAAGTGACAATGTTTCCCCCTAGTTCACTGTTTCCCCATTTTACGCCAGAATAGCTCATAGTACCTAAAATCCCCCCGCACTGCGCTGAGTTCGACACGGGCAATCCTGCGTGCCGGCCAACGCCCGCGCTCATTCATCCGCTTGCCTCAGGCGCGAGAACAGTGTCTCAAGTGATTGCGCCAAGGCGCTCGCCGAGAATCTAAATTCGTGATGTATTTATAATGTGAATTGTGCACGAAAAGGCTCCCGCCCACCAGTAGCCTGTCTGCTGACTACCGCATTTCCTGCTGCTGTGAGTAATATGAACCCTTGCCCTCTTTTGTGTGCTACGTCCCGCCCTTAAATTCACTAACACGTGTGGAGAGTTGAGAGAACAGTTCCCCCGTCAGGATAGAATTCTAGTCCTAGCAAATACCCATGTGTAGTGTGCCGAGGCTGGCGATTGTAAAACCCTGTCTCCTTCTAAATGAATAAACCCTTTACGTGCAATACTGTGTTCTGATTGAGGAAGGAGACCCTGGAGATTGTGAGGAAAGGAGGAGGAGGTATTCACAAGCGAACCACAAGCACTCGCCCTGGTTTTGAGAGAACCTTGCTTGCGCCGGCTTTTTTTTTTTTTTTTTTTAAAGAAAGACAAACATTCCCGGGCTACGAATAGCCCAACAATGTTTGAAAATCTCCTACTACCACCACAGAAAGCCGAAAATGTTGCTTGTGTTGTGATGGAGGACTTAGCCAGCCGAGGAATCGAACACGCGACGCCCGGGTGGGACCCAAGCGCGATGCCCACTCAACCACTGACCGGTCCACTTTCCTGAGCTAGTTTTGTTGGCCTATTAATTGCGTGTCCTTTCCATGTTTGATTTAGCAAATGGCCGTAAGTAAGCGGTAATGCTAACATCGCTTAGTAGCGTAGGAAACTGAGGTCGCTGCTAGCGCCAGTAACAAGAATAACGACGCCTGCGTGAACTAATTATGTGATGTTTGACAGACGAAATCAGCTGTTTATTGGCAACCATCTTGAAAAACATAAATAAACCAATCACGAGCAAGTGGAGCAAGCGTGTAGCGAGTAAAGTTGATGACCTTTCAACTTTTTTCGTAGATTGTCAACAATCTGCTAGTTAGCAAGTAACACGATGACACTGAGCGAGTTTACTAACAGATAGTGAATTTCCCAGATAGTAGCTTGTAAACTCGTCCAGTGTCATCGAGGCTTTTTAATAAAATTGTAGATTTGTTTAAATAACAAACCTACACCGGTACTCTCATCTTTATACAGGTGTTTTAATTATCATGTAAGCGAATCACAATCCTGAGCAAGTTTGGAGTAAAACGTGATTATAAGATAAGCCTGAACAAACGCTTATTAAATCAACATTTGAGATACACAGAACATCGCAGGCAGTGCTAACCAATAATGTTTTTGCAGTCTCATCAAAAAATGAACATTAGGTAATAGGTAAACTACCTACTCGATTGTTGGTTCATTATATTCCTAGAATCTTATAAGTCCTCTTGCGGTTTCCGAGGTTTATTCAGAAGTATTCAAAATTTACCTAAATAGTATTTTACGATAAAATATTTGCAAAATTTTTATTATCTAACATTAAAAGACATATTTTTCTAGCTCACTCCTAGCTATATTGTTAGTCTATTTACTACGTGTATTAGGCCTCTTTTTAATATTTTATTATCACATATTGGTAATACATGTTGATTGTTGATAGTACCTACCTAGGTATCCACAGTCGATTAAAAACTCTGTGGAAATAAGGATCTTTCGTTATTATGTTAATAACAATATTACTGAGCATTTTTATATTCCAGCTGAAATCATGCAAGATTTCCAATATCATAAAATGAAATTTCCTCACTTTTCGAATGAGAATCGGACATTGTTCCCTTCTTTCTCAGCTTTTTAAAATTCACGTCCTTGACAGGTTGTACCTACCTCCATTATGTGGTCTAGATACTGGATGTGGGGACTTTAAATCACATATTTTTAGTAGTCCCTCTCTAAATAAATATCCTCTCTTCTATCAAGCGTTATCAACACCTCATCTCTTCTAAGTCTGAACTCGACTCAAATTTTCTATATAATTCTATAATTTGCACATTTAAATAAAATTAATGTATAAATTCACCATTCCTTTCTCTGTAGGTAATTTTAAATGATAGCAATTGAAGGTGAAAGCCAGAAATAATTAAAAATTATGTATAATATAATAGATATCCCTTTTCGATAGTACCTAATTGATTTAAAAAATATAAAGAAAATATTAAAGTATATGCATATGTTGAAATAATTAATAAGTCGTTTGCTAACAGACCTACGAATTGAACGTACTTTTAACAACAGAAATTCTCAAAATAATCAGTTGAACGGAAGTAAAATGAATCCCACTTTATTCCGGCAACATTTAATTTCCGCGAATCAGATTGACCGCACCTGATGTTTGATAACACAACTACTATAATAATTATTGATAAATGAACACGGTGCGCCGCGGGAACCCCGAAAGAGAAAAAATGAGGGAAATAACCTTTGTACCTATCTGCACGCTGCTCGCCGCGCTCCGTATTTATAGCAGCGCCGGAAGCCAACTTCATCATTCCAGCTGCGAGCTCCGTTAGAGATACAGTCTCATAATGGTGTCCAAAGTTGGAGGTGATAACAGTCAAACCATCGTGGGTAACAACAAGAAAGTAGTGTTCTCCTCTAATTACGATTCCATCAGTGTAGTCGGGAATCTGTGTACCGTTCATGTGGGACAGAATAATGGCCGCGTGCAACTTGTGGGCAATGGTGGATCCATCAAGATCAACAAGAACTTCGGTGACGTGACTTACGTGGGAAATGGAGGAGTCATCAATCTCAAGGAGCGCTATGAAGGAGACAAGGTGCGCTACATTGGGTCAGGAGGCTCCGTGCTTCAGTCCCGAAAATCTTAAATCAGACTGGACACATCTGGTTTAAGCATTGGAGTCATGGATTCCAGGACCGAGCTCATCATGGCGATAATTTTTGATCTGTCAGTGGAATCATTGCTGCTTCCTGTGAATAGTGTTAGTTGACTGCAGATTGCAGATCACACACGCTAAGTGGGTTTGAGCGTCAGCGTACAGTTTCACGTTTTGAATCCTGCGAATATAACGTGATAATTTAATTACGGTAGGAAAACGGTTATTAGTTTGTGCGAGGGACGTGATATAGCAAACAAATAATGTGCCTATTCTTGATTGCATTATGATCAATCACCGTAGATCCCATAATATTATACAAATCTGTGACGTGGACGTGTTAAGTGATAATTTGATGTTTGCATCGTCCTCAGTATTATTTTCTGTAGTCAATTCATACAATTACATGTTACGAATGATTCTTTTCACCAGTATTATTTATATTATATTTGTATTATTTATATAGGGCCAAAATGTACAAAAAATAATAAAGAATTTACAAGACTGAAGAGTTACCTTTTTATTTTCTAAATGTGTCGTTTGAAAACAATAAATCATGTTCATCATCATCAAAAAGTTTATTAAGTGTTTACTAGTAGCAGTGTAACCTTCATAAACCAAGGGAACTCAAATTGACCAACAAGGCCTATGAAATAATAGGTGACCGGAAAAGTCAGAATGAAACCAGAACCACCTCAACTCAGAACCACCTCAGAAAAGTCATTAGAAGTGATGAAAAAAATATATAAAAAATTGTTTAAATTGGTTACGTTAGATTAGGGTTATAAGCTATTTTAAAATTATTTTTTTCATAGCTTTTAATAACTTTTCAAAGAGGTGTTGAGTTGGCTTTATTCTCAGTTGGCATGGAACCGAATGAAGACAATGCTTCTTTCCTCTCAAGGCTAAGGTCCTGGCTTCAATTCCTAGATGCGATCGAATCATTGTCTGATATTTCCGTTTCTAATTTTTGTTTGAGAGTTGCTAATATTGTCTTCAATAATTAAATATTACAAATTGAGATTTTACTCATTAAGTTAAGCCAAAAATAAAATAAATAACATTTATATTTTCGTTGTTAGTGGCGCTCACAGCGCAGCGCATTGCTTTCAAATTCAAACTTGTTGATAACCATAACATTGCAAGTCACCTAATAGTAATTCAATACTTAGTAATTCATAAGTCATACTGATTTATGAATTACTAAGTATTAACTTCTTGGTACAAAGATTCATATCAATACTGATTTTTTTTTTTTTTTACAGTGAATACCGCACAAGAATCTCAAAATGCTCCCGTCTGGAGCCAGTGAGACTATGGCATCCCCAATTGGGGTATGTTGTGAGGCTGAAGGTAGTGGGGAGGGGAAGGAGGTGGGGAAGAGGAAGGTTGGGGAGTACCTGGCTATTCAGATCTGGTCACCAAACACGGCTAAAGCCATTTTCAAGTAACGTTTCAATTCTGAATGGTGGTCTTACACCAGGGCGATACTGATAGTATCTTCCACTCTGGAACATGCCGCAAATATACTTTATATTATTTTTAAATGAATTAATTGTGAAATAACACAAATTAATCAAATAAAATTTATTTGCGCATGCCGGGTTCGAACCCGCGACCTCCGGATTGTGAGTCAAGAGTCTTACCCACTGGACTACGGAGGTCGTCAGATTATTACTGACCACACAACATTATTGAAAACATAATGTCATGATTTTGTGTCCATTCAAAAAAGTCTTCCCGCCAATGACTTAATAATATATATGTACTAGTTGACCCGACAAACGTTGTTATGCCATATAAATTATTTCTGGGGAATATTTTGGTTGTTAAATAAAAAATAACGAATGTATTGTAAGTGTGTGGGGATGGGATCTATGACAGAAAGAGGAATGCTGCGCTGTAGACGATGACCGCCGATAAAAACAAAAAAAACACCAACTAAAGTAGGAAAATGAAATAAAGAAAATCAATATGAATTTCGAAGAGCAATTGAGTGTACGATATTTTTTGTCAGTCTGTCTTTAGCCAACACACGTGCGCTCGATGGTTTGCCCACGCGAGAACATGATGCCGAATGAAATATCAAAATGACGCGACGCTTCTCGTGAATGTCTTGCGCATGTGTGGATGAAAGTTTGATGAGGCAGACGTAGCGCCATCTGTCATTCAACAACATAAATAAGTTCGTTCTGTTTGAAATACGAAAGACGAATAAATTTGTTCATACAAAAATACTAAAATCGCGATTAAAAAATCGGATAGTGGGGTTAGGAGGGTTAAAATTTGGGGCCATAGGTATTTTTTGATGACAAATAAAAAAATAAAAATTTGTCAAAAAAAAAAAATTCTGGGTAGGGACACCCTAATCACCTAGCGGTATGAAATATACTTTATAACCTATTCTCATACCTACCAAATACACATAAAAATATTCATAAAAATTGGTCAAGCCGTTTCGGAGGAGTGCGACCACAAACACCGTGGCACGAGATTTTTATATAAAGATAATGTAGGCGTAATGTAGAAAACTCAAAATGGCAAGCCTAAAACAAGTCATTTGTAGTGTTTTCGATTTCGTAATTTTAGTAAGTGCCTACTAAACTTTCACGCGTCGCATCGTCACCCACGGCATTATCTAGGAGGTTTTGGTCGCATACGGTCATGTAGGTACTACCTCTTTATGGTACTGACACACTTGCTCAAGCCGGCTTATGAGCATGCTCATCAACTGTACACATTTGCTCATAAATGAACAGGCTTGGTTTGAGCTTTCTCATGAATGAGCATGCTCAAAGCCAACAATTGAATACACATGCTCTTTAATGAGCGTGCTCATCTTATTAAGAGGGTATAACCAGAGAAAATCAGAAATATGACATTTTTAAATCAGATTTTAGACGTATTGATTCTTTTCCACAAACAAATTTAAATTGATTTCGAAATATTGTTCTTTTATCTAGTAAACGCATGCTTTAAATCTTGAGAAAAATGTTTATTTTTATTATAAAATGGTTATACCATAGGTCGTGGGCATATTTGTTAAATTTTTAAAAAAGATGTTTTATTATACAACAACCATTTCAAATCATATAATCACGCAGTGAAATAAATCAATATATTATCTGGTAGACGCATGTTTCAGAATTTTAATTTTAGTTTCAATAAAATCATTAAAAAATAAATACGTACATGTGTTTCTTGACGAAAATTGGTCCGTTTGTGTATTTATTTGCGCACTTACAAACTAATATATTTCAGATTTTTTTACATTCTTATTTTGCTTAGAAATTATTGAAAAATGATAAATACTTATGATCAAAAAATAATTACTAAAAGTACATAATTTTATTGGTTTTATCATCACGCCTTTCAGCATTTTTGAATTTAGGTACAATTTAATTTTTACAATTTAGGAATGAAATAAAATCGATATTGAGTTATAATTTTAAAAAGCTGGTACGGAGAATAATTAATCTTTCTCATTGGAACCGTCGCGTCGTGTACGATCGTAAGAACATCTTTCCACGAAAAGTGGATTTTCGGCCGCTGGCTGGTTAAACGCTCTTAATATATGAAACAAAGTCGAGTTAGTTACACCATTTACTCAAGAACGGCAGGACCGATTTTTATGATCTATGATTTGTTGGATGTGTCTCCGCCCCGAATAGGAGGATAGCTATTAAAACATCGGAATAATTCACGAGAAAATGTTATGTAGAAAATTCTTTTCCTCGTACATTTTGTAAGGAACGAATTATCATCTTTTGAAAGAACTACAGGAATATTGTGAGATAATATTGAGTATTGAGTGAATTCCAAAAATTCAAAAAGTCAATGAGCTAATTGTTTTGTTCATATAATGCTGCCCCTCTTTCTTACACACTAAAGGTCAACAGTCGAAAATGGGACAAACGGTGAACGTATGTCTGCACCCCTCCACGGTAAAAATACAATTATTATAATAAATCTCCCTCACACGTTTTTTTTTACATTAGCTCCACACAGGAGGCCCTGAAGAAAATAATTTTCCTCAGGATCTACGTCATCTTAGGGGATTTTTTTTACTTATTTATTTATTATAAAGACAAAGTAATACAATATGACAGAAAAAATTATAAATATTTTACAGAAAAAAGAAAAGTCCCAATAAACTACTTTTTAGTATTTTCGTTACTTGTTTTTGGGGTGTTATGCCGTGTTGCGCTAGTTTCGGACACTGCAACGATGTCCGAAACGTTGGCTAAAGAAGGAGGTAGCGCAACACGGCATAACACCCCAAAAACAAATAACGAAAATGCTTTTGGCCGTGAAAATCTTAAAACTTATCTACTTTTTAAAGTTTGTCAATGGGTGCTTTTACTTTGAAGATATAAATAAACTTATTTTACTTTATTTTGCAGTTACAATTTTTGTGTTAGTGTCTAATACAATTTTTTTCTTTCGGCAAACCAAATCTTCAACATAATATTTGTTTTACCATTTGTACATTTTTTAATTTCAGCAGGTAACATATTTAATAAATTTGGTATCATGTAGTCTAGCGTTCTTTGTCCATATTTGTTTAAGTGCTTAGGTACAATTAGTCCTTCATTTAGCGTAAAACGGGTATTGTAAGTGTGGTCTAGTTTATTTATTTATTTAAACGCCCAAAGGGCTTTTACATATAACGCAGTACATTTTTTTATTACAAACAAAATAAAGAGTTGACAAAATACAGATATCATAAAATATAGAAAATAAAATAAAGGTTACATAAAATACAAGATGCAAAGTATTCCAGAACTATCTCGAATGTTGTCCCGAGTGAAGCCGGGTAACCCAGCTAGTATTAGATAATTTTCTAATATCCTCCATATCAACAATAATATTAATACAAGTGCATAAAATTTGTGTTCACAATAGTTAATGAAACAAGTTGAAATAGTTGGCACATAACGGCGTTTAAAGTTTGCCAAGTTAAAAATTCTTATCAAAACATCCATATTGTATAAGTTCTTGTTACCAAGACTATGTAAAGGTTGTATTGTTGTATGTAATATGTACTTTTCAATATAAATTGGGTAATGACTTGCTTATATTTGGTGAATGGTGTGTTGAATATGTCAACAACATCTTTATAGTCATTTCCCAAATTTTGTATGCGGCGAGCGGGGGTATACAACTGTGATTCTGTGTTGGGAGTTATCACAATAGAACGGTAGATATTGCCTCGATGTTGGTTTGCGAGGTATATGAAAAGAAATCAAGTATAATAGTTCATGGCTGTCAATTATTGAATTTATGATTTTATATAAACATGTTAGGTCATTAACTATTCTACGTTCAGATAATTTTAATAAATTGAGTTGGCATAGTAGATAATCATAGTTGACACAATCCCTTGTAATACCCATTTTAAAATTAATAAATCTTAAGAATTTATTTTGAATTCTTTCCATCGTGAGCGAATGACTAGCGTAGCTAGGTGCCCATACTGTAGAGTTGTACTCAATTTGACTCCTAACCAAAGACATGTACAAATTTTTATAGGTTTGAATATTTTTAAATTGACTGCAAATTCTTATTATAAAGCCCAACATTTTCAAAGCTTTATTTGATGTAATTTCAATATGGTTTTTAAAATTCAGTTTTTGATCAAAGTTTACACCCAAATCTTTCACCTCGGTTACAACTGTTAGCATTACATCATTGATGGAGTATTCGTAAATTATTGGATTTTTTTTTCTATGAAATCTCATAATTAGACATTTACTTATATTTAGTTGTAGATAATTCTCTTGGCACCAAACAAAAAGTTTAAGCAAGTTATTTGACAATGTTTGACAGTCATTGATATTTCATATGGCTTTGAATATTTTCATATCGTCCGCAAACATTAAAACTTGGACATCATTGAAAATAGAAAGAACATCGTTCACAAATATTAAAAATAAAATTGGTCCCAAATGTGATCCTTGGGGAACACCGCTGGTAGCAATAAATTTATATGAAATAAAACCATCAATTTTAACGGCCGATTGCCTGTTACTTAAATAACAGTTAAACCACATGTATAAATACCCTGCTATTCCTAATTTGTGTAGCTTTTTTAACAGCAGGTCGTGGTTAACTCTGTCGAATGCTTTGCTGAAATCAGTATAGACTGAATCAACTTGTAACTTCTTAGACATGGATTCGGATATAAAGTTTTGGTAAATTAAAAGATTGGACAAAGTAGATTTTCCAGAAGTGAAACCATGTTGGTTAGGTGAAATTACTGGCTTGATACAGTGAATGATTTTATTTAAAATAAGTTTCTCAAACAATTTTGGAACAGTTGATAAAAGGCAGATCGGTCTGTAATTGCTCACCTCATTTTTGTCTCCTTTTTTAAATATCGGGGTGAGGAAACTGTATTTCCATTTTTCAGGAAAGTGTCCTGTTTGTAATGACTGATTGAAAAGAAAATGTAGTGGATATGCAAGAGTGGTAGCGCAATTCTTTAAGAAAACAGGTGGGATATTATCAGGACCACCGCTCTTACTTTGATCCAGTTGTTTTAGCTGAGTCAATACATCTTTATATTCAATTATTACATTGACTAAATTTAAGTTATGATCTGAGGAAAAACTAGGCGAGTAATCATTGACTATTATTGAGTCACGGACATATACACTTTTAAAGAAGTCGACAAATAGGTTAGCTACGTTTTGAGAGTCGTTGGCTATTTTTTTTTTCATAGCACATATTGGAGGGTATGCTAATATCATCATTTTTCAAAGACTTTGTGTAATTCCAAAATTGTTTTATATCTCCTTTAATTGACATTTCTACCTTATTTATGTAATTGTTGTAACAAATTTTTGACATATTTTTGCAATCTTTTCTTATTTTACTGAACTCAATATAATTTGATAAGGATCTCCCTTCTTTATATTTTATGTGTAAAACTTTTTTTTTTAAATTTTATTTTATTTTTTTTTTAGAACTTTTTTTTTAAATATTTATTCTGGAAGAAAAGCAACAATCTGATCAAACCAAACGCTCGAATCGCCAGCCAAATTGACGGGTCCACAAATACGGAGGAAACTGCCAGGACATTTAGAAGAACCTTTGCAGATATTTCTGGAAACGAAGCACCGACTGATCCTGATATTATGGAATATGATGGACAAAACGTCTTCCTCTCTGAAAATAATATAATGAAGGCCATCAAAGCTACTAAGGCTGGTAAATCTCCGGGACATGATAGTTTAAGTATTGAACACATAAGGTACGGAGGTAGATACATACCTAAACTACTAAACATTCTGTTCAATGCAATCCTCAAACACAACCATCTACCGAGTGCAATGACGAAAACCATTATAACCCCGATCCTGAAATCAGGAAAGCCCGATATGACCAACTCCAGCAATTACCGGCCAATATCCCTGGCAACTATAATTGCAAGGCTATTTGAAAGGGTAATTCTGATTGAAATAAAAGGTAAACTCAATTCGAAACACAATCAGATGGGCTTTAAGTACAGATTATCCACTAATATGGCAATATACTCCGCTAATCAAATAATAGAATATTACAAGAAACGAAAAACTACTGTATACGGATGCTTCTTAGATCTGAGCAAAGCGTTCGACAGGGTCTGTCATAAAACCTTATGGGAGAAATTTAAAGCTAGAAATATACCTACTATGTATATCAACACACTATCCCGATGGCACTCTCAGCAGGAAAACGTTGTACGGTGGGCAAGTACGTACTCCCAACCGATATATTTGCGATCAGGAGTAAGGCAAGGAGGGTGTATGTCCCCAATCCTGTTCAATGTATACATGGACGAATTATCAAATCGCCTGGACACCAGGGCGGGCTGTCGTATTAATAATTTATGCCTAAATCACATAAGTTATGCGGACGACATGATTCTCCTAGCTCCGTCGATCAAGGGGTTGAGAACATTATTAAAAATCTGTGAAGAATATGCAAATGACCACAACATGATGTACAACCCCAAGAAGACGGAACTAATCGCATTCCACCATGGAAAAAATCCCGAGAAAATGCTCCCTGTAAAACTTAATGAGGAAAATATAAACGCATCTAAGATTGTAAAATACTTGGGACACATTATTACTGAAGACCTCTCGGATGACGGTGATATTGAACGACAGCGGAGAAGTATCAGTATACTGTCTAATATGATTGCCCGAAGATTCTTCAAATGCAGTAACAATGTAAAAAAAAACATTGTTCAATGCATTTTGCACTAACCTATATACATGTGAAACATGGTGTCACTACCGTACCAGCTCAATAGAACGACTGCGGATCCAATATAATGATGCTTGCAGAATTATATTTGGATACAGAAGATACAGCAGCGCATCTTCAATGTTTACGGAGCTAGGACTACACGGATTCGCCGGTCTGATGAGACACCGGGTCACTGGAGCCAGGATGCGGCTAATGGCTTCCGATAACAAAGTGGTGATCGCAGCCTTCCAGCACCAAGCGCCACTCCTGAGCGAGCGCTGGGCCCTAGCTCACTCCAGACCACGTCCTACATTATAATTGATTATTTATTTTATTTCTATTATCGCTTATGTCTTTTATATTTGTTTGTTCTATTTACTTTTTTTATTACTTTATCTGTTGTGTAAATATGTACAAATTTATGGGACGTGTGGGATTGCACTATCCTCCCCACATCCTGGAATAAACATTATTATTATTATTATTTTTATTATTAGCTATTAATTGGATTAATTCCTTATTAAACCATTTTGGATGCTTTGATTCTTTGAATTTAATTAAAGGTATACAGTCTATGATAATGGCATTTATTTTATGATAAAATAATTCTATATTATGGATCATATTGTTTTCCTTGAGAAATGACCAATCTACCTTGCTGAGATGATCATTAATTTCAGTGTAATTGGCATTTTTGAAATTAAAACTAGAACTTGTGAGTTTATTACTTTTTTTTGAATTGTTTGGAATAATTACTGACAGTGGAGGATGGTGGTTATCTATGGGAAGGATAGACTCTAATGCTTTTCTAACTATTATGTCATCTTCATTTGAAAAAACAAGATCTAGGAGACGATTACTCGAATTATGTACACTATTAAATTGGGTGAGATTCAGAAATATTGACATATCAATGATTTCTCTTTCGCATAATGTTACTGATTGGTAATTAGTACAGTTGAAATTACAATTTGGAAGGTTGTAATCTCCAAAAATTAAGAATTTATGTTTTTTATGTTTTGATTTTAAAAGTTCGACATCTTCGGAATGATTTTTATATATAGATAAATTAGCTGACGGAGGAATGTACACGCAACCAATGATGTAATTTTGATTTTTATCGTTTACCATAATGAAAATTTGTTCGACATCACAATACTTGATTTTTAACATTTTGAAGACATTTTATTGGAGACTACTAAAAGGACTCCTCCACCTCTGGATCTGGAACTGGTCTTGATATTTCTGTCAAGCCGGTAGATTTGATGATAGGGTAAACCAAGCTCCGTTGAGTAAATTGAAGGTTCTAGCCAGGTTTCCGTAAGAGCGATGACATCGTGTGAAGTAAGTGGGGCGTTTATCCTAAATTCGTTCAGCTTTGTCCTTAATCCCCTGACGTTCTGGTAGTAACACATGATAGGTTTTAGTTTTTTGGATTAGTATTTACAATAGTAGGTTTATTATTTTTGTATTTGATTGTGAGTCCGGTTTCACCATTTTGTGTTCTTTGGTCTAGGGTTAATCGTAGATTGGCGAGGTAGTTTCTTTGGGCTGGTGTTTGATCGGAATAAATTTTAATACCAGGGTACTCGGTTATGCTGTTTTTTTTTTCTCAATATGTCTATGGCTTGGGCGGGATTGGCAAGCATAACTTTTAGAGGTCTAGGTTTGTCCGATTTTCTGATCCCCAGACGAAAGGTAGCAACGTTGGCTTGCGTGATGGTCGAGTTTAGATTTGTTAGTGTAGTAGAGATTCTCGTCGTATCATCAGTAATTTTGTCGATTTGGGAACAGGCTGAGCTTACGGGAAAGTTGAATATAATTAAATTTTTCGATCGTTTTTTCCTCTCCTCGAGCTCATCAGCAGCTTCGCACATTGATACATTTGAAGATTCTTGTGATGAGTTTGATTCTATCAGTTTTGAGGAGACCATATGTTCGTACGACTTAACCTGACCCTCGAGGATTCCAACTTTGACACCAACATCCAACATGGTGCCAGAAAGGTTGGAAAGTTTATTGAGTAATTTAGTCATCTGATCCTTAGTAAGCTTCAGCCCTGGATCAGTAATGCTAGTGTGTAATAAACTTATTTCTTCCTTTGCCTTATTTATGTATGAAAGTGCATCGGTGGTACTCATCTTCATTGTTTGATTTTTATTTGGTATAGTGGTGTCAACCCTGTATCTGAGTTGTCTAATTGTCTATGACTGGACGTTGTTTGGCGTGTGAAAATATGTGTCTATTGCACTCGGGTGACAGTTGATAATATGAGTATGAGTTAAATAGTAAAGATTTACCGGTTGGCAGCTGCTGTTATAATTACACAGTGTTAATTTAGATTTTGTTTAAGTAATCGCCAATAAAAATCACTACAAAAACTCGTTCAATCAATGCACACCGTAAAATTTTGTGGAGCGAAAAAAATACGTGACCACTGTGACACTTGTTATTGTTGTATTGTGTATGTATATAGGGCTATTTGTATGCTGATATATAATTTTATACCACAGAATTGCTCTTACTGAGAGAATTTTGAGATTCTGGTAAAAGTACGGAACATTATGTCTTTGTTCGTATAAACTTTTATGCGCTAATAATTTAACTAATGATTTTTGAACGGATTGAACATGATTTACATTTGTGTTACAGGAAAGTCCCCAGGCTGTATTTCCATACCTTATAATAGATTCAGCTAATGATAAATTAATTATTCGTGTGCATATTGGAACATAGAATTTTAATATATGTAATCTGCTAACAATAGATCTGAGTCGTTCACAGACTTTATTTATTTGTGAATCCCATTTGAAAAAACAGTCAATAATAACACCTAAATAAACATATTCTTTAACAAGTTCAATATTTTCACAATTATTATAAGCAATAATTATAAGCCTGAAACACTCATCCACATTGAAAAATCTTCCGAGAAAAGATACATGACGCCAACGGGACCTGAACCCGTGCCCTTCTGATTCCCGTTCAGCTGCTCTCCCAATTGAGCTATGGCGGCTTATATTATACCCGCCAAATGATTCAATATATACTAGTGTTTCATTCAACAATTACTGCTTATTATATTTTTTCCACATGAAAACAACCAACTTTATTTTTGCGAGAGAGACACTGTTAGTGTTAAATCCGTCGCTAGGTGGCGTCGAGACAAATTATGTCTTCATTTATTGGGGAAATACTTAAAACTTGTCAAATATTAATTATTATTTTTAATTGTTAAACTAACGTTTTTAAGACAAGATTTTTATGCATAACACAAAGGGTAACAATTATTATAAGCAATAATTATCAGCCTGAAACACTCATCCACATTGAAAATCTTCCGAGAAAAGATACATGACGCCAACGGGACATATTTTCAATATTTTAACATGTGCACAATGTAGATATACCGACGTGTAAGCAATCTGAAGTGTGTGTTTTAATTTCAGGTGTAATAATATTTGCCTTGGCATTGGGTGATCTAATATGTATCAATTTAGTTTTTTTGCATCTATAATTAAACCAGAGTCATGAGACCATTTCAAAAGTTCAATGTAATCTTCTTGTAAGAGTTTAATACATAATTGCAGATCACTGCATGAAATCACCAATGCAGTGTCATCCGCGTACACGAAGTGTTTTACATATTTAAAAATGTACTTAATAAAAGATACATAAATGATACATAAAATTGGACCTAATATGGAACCTTGAGGAATGCCTGCTAAAATTCTTCTTTTTTTACTTAAGGTGTTCAACAGCTTTATTTTCATGCACTGGTTTTTCAAGTAATTTTCAAAGAGTTTTAGAAGTCTTCCTCTTATTCCTATGATTTTTAGTATTTGCAATAATTTTCTATGATTAATAGTGTCAAATGTCTTGGAATAATCTATGAATAAAACTAATACATGATTTTTACTATTCAATTCATTATTTATTAAGCTGGCAAATTTTTGAAGTAGCATTTCAGTGCCTTTTTGGAAGTCATATTGATTGGTATCAATAATAGAAAAATCTTCTAAATATTTAATTAATTCCAGCTGAATGTATTTTTCTAAAAAAATTTCAAGTGATGGCAAAATACTAATCGGCCTATAATTACCCAGTAGAGTGTGATCACCTCCTTTATAAATAGGTCTGATAATACTGCATTTTAAGTCATATGGAAATTTGGCTTCAAGTAAGATTCTATTTACAAAATGGGCTATAATTGGAGGTAAGATTATTATGTGTTTTTTAATATCGCACATTCTGATATTATCAATTCCAGGAGAAGAGTTTTTAAGTTGCCTCACAATGCTTTCTATATCAGCAGTTTTGGCCCTTGGTAGGTACATGCTTTGAGGCATCTCCTCTGGTTCAAAAACAGTTGTATTGTAATCACATTTGTGTAACATATTGCAGACACTGTCGGAGAAATAATTAACAAAATCATTGGTTACATTTTCTTTGGTCCGATCTTTCATCAGATATTTGGAGGCAATTTGGTCACAATCATTTTTACATTTCTTTCCTAAAATTTGATTACACTCCTCCCAAGTCTTTTTTGAGTTTTGAAATAGATTTTTGAATTTATCATTATAGTACGAGGTTTTTAATTTTAATAATAATTTATTTAAAACATTTCTAAAACTTTTATATTCTTTTTCATAGTAGTTGGAGTATTTTTCCAACGTTTATATAAATAATCTTGTTTCTTAATTTTATACAGTGTATCAGATATCCAATCATTTATTTCATAAGGTCGGCTTTTACATTTTCTGCTTATTTTAATTATGCTGTTTTTATACAAGTCATCAAAATAACGTTTAATTTTTAAATAAATAACAGAACAATCGGTTTCCTTTGAAGCGATTTCCAATCATAATTACAAATATGTTTATCGATCATTTTTTGTGAAAGAATTTGGCCGTTATAAGTTATAAGTATCGTTAGAGTCGAAATTATCTACCGTGTTATAGTGTTACCGTGTTATAGCTGTTGTGTGGTGGTCGGCAATGTTATAATCACACACGCATGCTGAGATTGTACTGCTTAATGGGTAACTTTCCGCTTAATCGGACAAAAAAGTGATCTATACATGAGCTGATAATTTTCTCTTGAACTATTACCTCCCTTGTAACACTATTTATACATTTTTTTAAATAGTTATTAGTTAGGATATTTTCATAATTTATAAAGACAGCATCATTTTTATCTAATAAATTTAAATTTACATGGCCGAAAAATATTACACTTTCATTTGATTTAATATTGTTTTCAAACACCTCGGAGTGCTTTGACGGCTCGGAGGGCTTTGAAGCAAAGAATGAACGGTTACCTCGAGAGTGTTTTCTCTTGGGGTGAAAATTATCTCGTTGAATTTAATGTTTCAAAGACCCAATCTTGTCTGATTACGTCTAAAAGGGATCGAAATGAATTTCTAGTATCCTTCAACGGAAGCAATCTTCCGAATCTTACCAATCTCTCCATTGATATGCTTGGTGTAACCCTAAGTGACCAACTCAGGTATGGGGGCTCCATCGAAGCCAGAGTAAAGTTAGCCTCCCAAAAACTGGGCGTACTGTACAGGGCCCGCAGATACTTTAATAGTACACAACTGCTAACCCTGTACAAATCACAAGTGCACCCCACCGTCGAATTTGGCAGACACCTCTGGGCTGGAGCTCCAAAATACCTGAAAAATACCCTCGACTCTGTGCAGAAACGGGCGGTCCGTTTAATAGATTCTCCCATCTTAACAGACAAATTGCAATCTTTAGAGCACAGGCGTCGGGTGGGAATGCTATCCTTGTTCTACCGGTATTACAATGGAAGATGCTCCGAGGAACTAGCATCATTGATCCCTTCGGCACCGGTGCATAGTCGGGAAATACGCCAAACGCGTGCCCAACATTTGTACACGGTTGACATTTGTCACATGAGAACGGGTCGTTTCTTCGACTTGTTCTTGTGTTCAACTCGGCTGTGGAATGATTTGCCGGCCTCTGTGTTTCCTCCTTCCTACAACATGGGTCTCTTCAAGACCAATGTTCATTCCTTCCTCTCCTCAAAAAGACCCTCCACACAGCATCCCAGATGACATAGACCCTGAGGGAAATTATTTTCCTCAGAGCCTCCTGTGTGGAGTAATGTAAAAAAAAAAAAAAAAAACACCATGGATATTTCTGACAAAAATGCTTGCTTATTCGGGGGTCCGTATAATGCTAAGACATTCAAAGTGCTGTTATTTGGAAGTGTCAATATTCCAAAGACGTTCTCAAAATATTTAGTGTCCAGAAATATTTGCGAAAAGGAGAGGTTATTTTTTACAAATAACAAAATGCCTCCACCAGTTTTATGGTTTCTGCAATAGTGATACGAATTGAATCCGGGGATATCATAAAGATTCACTAGTTCACTACGAATGGCAGTTTCGCAAAGCATGAGTATGTCAATGTGATTTAAACAGTCTTTAAAATAAACATGAAATAGGTCCCAGTACTTACAAATTGATCTTAAGTTTAGTTCCACAAAATTAAGTTTATTATTTTCACATTTCATTGTATCTTGTTTTTTGAACCATTCACACCAGTCATTAATTAACCTTACAAAAATTTATATCACTGTCATCATCAATATAACTAAAAGACATAATTTTCGTTATTTGTTTTTGGGGTGTTATGCCGTGTTGCGCTACCTCCTTCTTTAGCCAACGTTTCGGACATCGTTGCAGTGTCCATCATCAGGGCAGATCCGGCATCACATCTACCGGATCTGCCCTGATGATGGACACTGCAAGGATGTCCGAAACGTTGGCTAAAGAGGGTGCGCGTATCGCAACACGGCATAACACCCCAAAAACAAATAACGAAAATGCTTTTGGCCGTGAAAATCTTAAAACTTATCAAAAGACATAATGTTTGTGAATAAAGTACTTAAAAATTAAAATATTCGTATGCATTTTTTTCCCTGACATTGGCATCTCATGTTGATACACGCATTTATTATAACTAATTGTTAAATTTGAATTTGATTTTGAATGCAAGCATAAATAAGTTCGCAGCAATAATAATAATGAACAATCATGTTTCACTTCCAATAATGGTTCATAAATAATAATATCAAGGTTGACTTGAAATGGTTTAGGTAACAATATTTAAGAATAACCTGGCAATATATTTCTAGTGATGATGTTATAAATAAGATACATAGTATGAAGTGTTATAATGTTGTTTTGAGTGGGTATATAATATTCCACAATCGTTAACACTTTGAGAGTAGGCTAAAATTTGAGTGCTTTGTTTTTGTTTTAAAATTTTACAGTAAAATATAATCAAATATTTTTCAATATTTCTGATGAATCTTTAACACTTTGATGGTAGGTTAATAATATTATTATGTTTTTTTGTTTTGTTTTAAAGTTTTACAGAAAATTATAACTAAAATCGTAAGAAGTTTCAGAAAACAAGCGCATTTTATACAAACACATAAATTTTGATATTGATTTTTTAATATTTGAGCAACCATGAGGGCTACCGTTGTTAAGAAATTAAAAGTAGGTGCATACCTATTCATAATTTATACGCCCTTGTGCAATAGTCATCATTTTTTTTAAATACGGACAATTTTTGCTTTTTGCTTTATGATTTGTATTGTTTGTAGAATTGAATGTGTTGTTTTGGAATTCACAATTTTTGCATTTTTCTTCTTTGTTTTTGTTAGGGCAGTCTTTCCAAGGATGATCCATGGCGCAGTGTAGGCACGTGGCATTCTTATCCTTATTTAGGCAGTTGATAGCTGAGTAACCAAATTTCAAGCAATGAAAGCATTGCATAATTGGATTTGCGTCCTCCACCCGCACCCTGTAGTATCCAATATTTATTTTCTCTTTAGATATAAGATATTTCCTTAATTTTGCACTGGTTTCTATTATTTAGTTCGTAAGATTATTTTGTGCTTTTGGCTTAAGCATTTTCACTAATTTAACAGTATTTTATTCGGATTTTCATCCATTATGATTTTATTCCATAGTTTTGTGTTTTAAATGATTCCATTATAGTAGGAGCGAAGACGACATTAAACCTGTAATGATAGGTCTCCCAAAGTTCATACACAAAAATCGTTAGGTCATTCATAGGGGTATACAAAGTGGCGGTGCTGCCATGTCTGGGACCGGTCAACGCTAAAAAATTAAATAATTTTTGAAAAAAATAATTTTTCAAGACTTCTGTAATCATAAGTCTCCCATATTCTGATTGTTCCTCGAGATAGGGGAGGGGTAGGACTATAGGAAAAATCAGTGCTGCCCGTCCCCCTGGGCCGTCTCAGTTGCTGCCGAGAAATAAGAGACACCTCGTACGAGGTATCTGTACTCATCGGTCTCCTCAAAAAACCAAAGCTTATCTGAAAGATCATCAAATTTTGTAAAAGAAAAACCACTGCTGCCGTTTCTAAAAAGTGGAAAGATGGCGGCAGCAGCGTTTGAAAGTCCCCCTCCGCGCATCCGAGATTGGCGTTTCGATTCGGTTTTATCAGCGATCGCCCGGTTTTTTTCTATTTGTATTATTGAAATACGCCTTCCACTATCATGAACAATGAATTTTACGTGGCGTTGATTGTTTAAATAAATGAAATCGTATATTTTAAGCGATATTTTTCGATTTTTCAGCCGTTTTCATTGTGTGTTTTTATACTTTCTTATGTCTTTCGTTAATAAGAGACACTTCGTACTCAGGTATCTATAATCATCGACCTCCTCAAAAAACCAAAGCTTATCTGAAAGATCATCAAATTTTGTATAAGAAAAACCACTACTGCCGTTTCCAACAGTGGACAAAAACGGTCCCAAAAATGATTTTAAAAAATTTATATAAAAACGGTCCCAAAATTATATAAAAACGGTCCCAAAAATGATATATCAAATTATCGACCAATTAGTATTTTAACTCCTCTATCGAAAATATTGGAAAAAGTAATAAAAAAACCAGTTCTTACATTTTTGGATAACAATAAAATATTATCACCTACGCAGTATGGTTTTAGGAAAAACCTGGGTACTGGTGACGCTATAGCTAATGTAACTAATACAATTATTATAAAGCTGGATGAAGGCAAAAAATGCTTAGCAGTTTTCATTGATCTTCAAAAAGCTTTCGATACAATTGATCATGAAATACTGTACTTAAAACTAAAAAAAAAATGGAATAACCGAAACAACTCTAAACCTACTTAGAAGTTATTTAATTGGATGAGAACAAATTGTACAAATTGGTAAAAGAAAGAGCAAATCTCTTCCAATTAAATTCGGGGTCCCCCAGGGAAGCGTATTAGGACCTATACTATTTCTGATTTATATAAATGACCTTATGAATCTTCCCATAAATGGAAACATAATGAGCTTTGCTGATGACACTGTTATTATATTCCACGAACAAGATTGGACAAGAACCTACAAGGAGGCGGAACATGGCCTGGCTACACTTCAAAACTGGCCAAAAGTAAACTCCCTTTCATTAAATGTTAATAAAACTGATAATTATTACATTTTTCCACCTGAAAACAACAAACTTTATTTTTGTGAGGGAGGTATTGTTAGTACTAAATCTCTGGCTAGGTGGCGTCGAATCAAATTACGTCTACATTTTTTGGTGAAATACTTTTAACTTATTAAATATTAATTATTATATTTTAATTTATAAACTAAAGTTTAAGACAAGATTTTTATGCATAGCACAAAGGGTAACAATTATTACAAGCAGTAATTGTCAGCCTGAAACACTCATTTACAATGAAAAATCTTCCGAGAAAAGATACTTGCCGCCAACGGGACTTGAACCCGTGTCCTTCTGATTGCCGGTCGGATGCTCTGACCACTGAGCTATGGCGGCTTATCTAATACCCGCCAAATAATTCAATATATACTGGTGTTTCATCAACAATTACTGATTATTACATTTTTTCACCTGAAAACAACCAACTTTATTTTTGTGGGGGAGGTATTGTTAGTACTAAATCTCTCGCTAGGTGGCGTCGAGACAAATTATGTCTACATTTTTTGGTGAAATACTTTTACTTGTTAAAAATTAATTATTATTTTTTAATTTATAAACTAAAGTTTAAGACAAGATTTTTATGCATAGCACAAAGGGTAACAATTATTACAAGCAGTAATTGTCAGCCTGAAACACTCATTTACAATGAAAAATCTTCCGAGAAAAGATACTTGCCGCCAACGGGACTTGAACCCGTGTCCTTCTGATTGCCGGTCGGATGCTCTGACCACTGAGCTATGGCGGCTTATCTAATACCCGCCAAATAATTCAATATATACTGGTGTTTCATCAACAATTACTGATTATTACATTTTTTCACCTGAAAACAACCAACTTTATTTTTGTGAGGGAGGTATTGTTAGTACTAAATCTCTCGCTAGGTGGCGTCGAGACAAATTATGTCTACATTTTTTGGTGAAATACTTTTACTTGTTAAAAATTAATTATTATTTTTTAATTTATAAACTAAAGTTTAAGACAAGATTTTTATGCATAGCACAAAGGGTAACAATTATTACAAGCAGTAATTGTCAGCCTGAAACACTCATTTACATTGAAAAATCTTCCGAGAAAAGATACTTGCCGCCAACGGGACTTGAACCCGTGTCCTTCTGATTGCCGGTCGGATGCTCTGACCACTGAGCTATGGCGGCTTATCTAATACCCGCCAAATAATTCAATATATACTGGTGTTTCATTCAACAATTACTGATTATTACATTTTTCCACCTGAAAACAACCATTACATTAATTACATTAAAAAAGCAAGTATCTTTTCTCGGAAGATTTTTCAATGTAAATGAGTGTTTCAGGCTGACAATTATTGCTTATAATAATTGTTACCCTTTGTGCTATGCATAAAAATCTTATCTTAAACGTTAGTTTATTAATTAAAAAAAATAATAAATATATAATAAATTAAAAGTATTTCACCAAAAAATGTAGACATAATTTGTCTCGACGCCACCTAGCGAGAGATTTAGTACTAACAATACCTCCCTCACAAAAATAAAGTTGGTTGTTTTCAGGTGAAAAAATGTAATAATCAGTAATTGTTGATGAAACACCAGTATATATTGAATTATTTGGCGGGTATTAGATAAGGCGCCATAGCTCAGTGGTCAGAGCATCCGACCGGCAATCAGAAGGACACGGGTTCAAGTCCCGTTGGCGGCAAGTATCTTTTCTCGGAAGATTTTTCAATGTAAATGAGTGTTTCAGGCTGACAATTACTGCTTGTAATAATTGTTACCTTTTGTGCTATGCATAAAAATCTTATCTTAAACGTTAGTTTATTAATTAAAAATAATAATTAATATATAACAAATTAAAAGTATTTCACCAAAAAATGTAGACATAATTTGTCTCGACGCCACCTAGCGAGAGATTTAGTACTAACAATACCTCCCTCACAAAAATAAAGTTGGTTGTTTTCAGGTGAAAAAATGTAATAATCAGTAATTGTTGATGAAACACCAGTATATATTGAATTATTTGGCGGGTATTAGATAAGGCGCCATAGCTCAGTGGTCAGAGCATCCGACCGGCAATCAGAAGGACACGGGTTCAAGTCCCGTTGGCGGCAAGTATCTTTTCTCGGAAGATTTTTCAATGTAAATGAGTGTTTCAGGCTGACAATTACTGCTTGTAATAATTGTTACCTTTTGTGCTATGCATAAAAATCTTATCTTAAACGTTAGTTTATTAATTAAAAATAATAATAAATATATAACAAATTAAAAGTATTTCACCAAAAAATGTAGACATAATTTGTCTCGACGCCACCTAGCGAGAGATTTAGTACTAACAATACCTCCCTCACAAAAATAAAGTTGGTTGTTTTCAGGTGAAAAAATGTAATAATCAGTAATTGTTGATGAAACACCAGTATACACGGTGTCCGAAAACTCGTAGTACAAGCGGAAAACTGGTGAACCTGCATCACAAAGAGAACCCAAATAAACATAAAGATATTCAATTTAAGCATTTTTACATTTAAAATTAAAAAAAAAAAATTTTCGGCTATATGAGGGTTAAAGTTTTTTTCCGATACACGGAAATCTCATGAGTTTAGAGCGAAGATGCTCTCTAAAACTCTCTCGCTAGGTACTTTACTTAGTACTGGATCAATTCGAACAACGAACAAGCCTTGTGAGAAAAATTTCTAGCATAGGTGTGTTCTAAACTTACATTATGTTGTAACGTTCCTTAATCCAAAAACACTAGGTAGGTAGTACATCACAAAAAACACAACATGTCATTGGTACATCACAAAAAACGCAATAACATGCGTTGGTATATTCCATTATAATCCACAATATTCTCAATATGAAAATACCCCAAAAGTTTGTTAAAAACCAGCGAAATTAATTACTGTTATTCACAAATATTCATTTTTCAAGTTTGAAAACACAAAGGGGTGTTAACGATATCAAGACCCATACTAAACTGCGTAAAAACATGAAAAAATATTTACCCAGATAAGGGAGTTCCCGTGTCCCATTGACTTGCTATGGTCAGTCGAATCGTGTTCCCCATGCAGTAGTGTTTAATTTGCGCTGAACACTGGGAATATTATTTTTAATTTATTTAACATTCCAAATTTGCAGTTTTGAACTCACTTACGACATTTATGATTGAGTATTGTTTTATTTTCTTAATTCACTTATTTTTTTATTAGTTTATTTACTTATTTTTTCACTTTTAATCAAAACAATAACTTTCAACAATAATATGAAATTAGAAACCAACTTTCTAGTTTAAATACGGTACGACTTAATTTTGTCCTATAACTTATCACTTAGAATTAATCGGCCTTTGTATTCCTAGGTAAAATTTACGGCTTATTTGCATTTTTGTTAAGTTACTCACGAGTGCATTTACATACAAAAATAATGCTCATGTTGTTCGGGAGTTTAACTTAGGGGGCATTAATTACGTGACCTCAAAATGGGGGGGGGGGGTCCAGCAAAATCTCACCACATCTTGAACAGTTTTTAAGCGTATTGTCGCGATCATATTTACCACAACGGGGGGGGGGCGTAATGGGATAGCATGGGGCGGGATGGGATAGTCTGGAACCCCAGATACACCACTGATCTCACATGATTGTTGCAGAGTTAATTAGTTAATTATTGCGGACATCAACAAAAAGAGGTATACCTACCAAGGGTATGAGGGGTTGGTAGGAATCTGAGAGTCCGTGTATCCAGGAGTGACGGACGCATGAATTCATTCCTCCCATGGAGGTGGAATATAATTAATAGTCCAGTCAGCCTATGTCGTAGAACACCAGTTGAATCACCATCGACTACTATTGTTTAGACAAGTGTTTAGCCAGAAGTCCCCGCCTCTACCCCCCTTGCTTCCCCGCCTACGCCCCCCTCCCCAAAATATGAAAAGTGTAAGGGTTTCGTAAATCGCGTCTATCTCGATTACTAAACAACATATCGGGTTGCAATTTTTTATTTTCTTTATTGTAATATTGTCTACAATTAATATCCAGTTAACTTTCGTCGTAACTTTTACCATTTGTTTGTAATTCGTATGAAAAGGTAAAAATTTGTATATTTTTTGGTATGTAATTTTACATTTTGTCACAGAACTTTTTAGGCCGACATTTTATGAAAAAATGTTTCCCACAAAGATTGTAGCCCTTTCTATGAGCTGTAAAATTATATATTTTAATGTGTACTTTATGGCTAGAAAACGCCAGATATCAACCGTGAATGCTTGGTTCACCATCTCTGCATCGCTCTGCGGCAGCCGATTCATTAACGCACTACTCATGTATGATGTTTAACTCATTAATTGTATTTTTTGTCAATTGTTTTAAATTTTGGTTTTACTGAAGAAGTTAGATTATGCTTACTGGTATCAGTTCAAGTTGCCATAGTATTTCAGTTTAAAATCTATAACTTTATTTATTGAATGGAAGTATAAACTAGCTCCATTATGAATAACCCCCACTAACACGAGTATTTCACGTTCACGATTTCCACATAGCTTTAGTGCACTAAAACAAACGAAATAATGACAAGACTAGAAGAAGTGTGTGAAGATTTGGTTAAAACTAGTAGAAATTCAAAACTGTGGCTACAAGAGTTTAAATTGGTGAATTTGGTTCTAGACTTTATTCTGGCGGAGAGAATCGGCGATTGGAATTTGCACATTAATACAGTCAAGCAAATGATACCTTTTTTGCATGCTGATGGTCATTTGCTCTACGCCAAATCCGCACAAATACACTTAAAACAAATGTTGAGCGTACAAACAAAGATGTCAAATGTAGACTTCGAAAGGTTCGTCAATAATTTCCGATATTTAAAAAAGGAGACAAAAATGAGGTGAGCAATTACAGACCGATCTGCCTTTTATCAACTATTGTAGGAGCTAAAACTTTTGTAGGAAATATTTTTTCATAAAATGTCGGCGTAAAAAGTTCTGTGACAAAAAGTAAAATTACGTGCATTTAAATAGTTTCGGGTATTAGATAAGCCGCCATAGCTCAGTGGTCAGAGCATCCGACTGGCAATCAGAAGGACACGGGTTCAAGTCCCGTTGGCGGCAAGTATCTTTTCTCGGAAGATTTTTCAATGTAAATGAGTGTTTCAGGCTGACAATTACTGCTTGTAATAATTGTTACCCTTTGTGCTATGCATAAAAATCTTGTCTTAAACTTTAGTTTATAATTTAAAAAATAATAATTAATTTTTAACAAGTAAAAGTATTTCACCAAAAAATGTAGACATAATTTGTCTCGACGCCACCTAGCGAGAGATTTAGTACTAACAATACCTCCCTCACAAAAATAAAGTTGGTTGTTTTCAGTTGAAAAAATGTAATAATCAGTAATTGTTGATGAAACACCAGTATATATTGAATTATTTGGCGGGTATTAGATAAGCCGCCATAGCTCAGTGGTCAGAGCATCCGACCGGCAATCAGAAGGACACGGGTTCAAGTCCCGTTGGCGGCAAATATCTTTTCTCGGAAGATTTTTCAATGTAAATGAGTGTTTCAGGCTGACAATTACTGCTTGTAATAATTGTTACCCTTTGTGCTATGCATAAAAATCTTGTCTTAAACTTTAGTTTATAAATTAAAAAATAATAATTAATTTTTAACAAGTAAAAGTATTTCACCAAAAAATGTAGACATAATTTGTCTCGACGCCACCTAGCGAGAGATTTAGTACTAACAATACCTCCCTCACAAAAATAAAATTGGTTGTTTTCAGGTGAAAAAATGTAATAATCAGTAATTGTTGATGAAACACCAGTATATATTGAATTATTTGGCGGGTATTAGATAAGCCGCCATAGCTCAGTGGTCAGAGCATCCGACCGGCAATCAGAAGGACACGGGTTCAAGTCCCGTTGGCGGCAAGTATCTTTTCTCGGAAGATTTTTCAATGTAAATGAGTGTTTCAGGCTGACAATTACTGCTTGTAATAATTGTTACCCTTTGTGCTATGCATAAAAATCTTGTCTTGAACGTTAGTTTATAAATTAAAAATAATAGTTAATAAAACTAAATATCTAACTTTCTGCAAAAACAAAAGAGGACAACCAATGAATGAGCATACCCTCAAATTACATGAATGTCAAAACACTTTTCCACAATGTTCATGCCCGTCTATAACCCAAACAAAAAGTATTAAATATCTTGGGATTGAAATTGATGAAAAACTACAGTGGAATTCACACATTGATCTTACCTCAAAAAAGCTAACAAAACTCACCTACTTCTTCAAAAAATTAAGAAACATCTTGTCGATAAGGGATTTAAAGAGAATATATTATTTATTTATTTATTTATTTATTGTTTCTTTACACTGTAGGTAAAAATGTTTACAATACAATTTGTTACCTCACTAGGACAAGCCTGTGTTGAGGTTAACAATAATTATACAAGTTAACAAAATAACACAAAATTATACAGATTTTGAAAGAACAATATTGTTGTATTTCTTACAGATTGAGATTAGATTATGGGTACCTACTGGTACCTACTAAACTGATGGCGCTAGGTACTACATTAATGTAGACTTGCTTTTAATGCTTTATGCCCCTCTCGATTGGAATATGCAGTTATAGGATGAGGCTCAGCAGCAACTCAGAATTGCATCAAAAAGACCATACTAAAGGTCCCCATAAGGACGTCAACAACAGAAATTTTTAAACAGTTTGATGTTCCAAGCATACAGAAAATCTATGCCAAAAACATTCTAGTACATCACCACAAAAATAATTCAGAGGCAGACACCTCACATGCTCATAAAACCAGAGCCAAACAAACAGACATACTTAATATACCAAAGTGCAGCTCTTCATTTGGTCAAAGAAGTTCTGAATTTTTAGCAGTAAAGTTATTTAACAAACTCCCACTTAGTATCCAACAAATTAAAACAAAAAATAGCTACATTAAGGACATTAAATGTTGGCTGAAGGAACTATCGGAAAATGAACTACATTATACTTTACTTTAAACATCGTCATAGAAGTTTCTGGAAAACCTTATCCAAACAATGAAGTTAAACCATAGAAGTCGCTGAAAAACTTATCCAAAGCATAGTCCCCCTCAGCACAGGATCTCCTAGTGAGAAGGACTACGAATATATTTTCTATTTTATATATACATCTAACTAACATGTTTCATGTAAAAATGTAAAAAATATTATATATAAATATATATATATATATATATATATATATATATATATATATATATAGTTACTAAATAAAAAAAATAAAAAAATATTTTATAGTTCCAACAACTTGATGCCTTGTGGTTTACCATACTGCTGATTATTTAAGTTTATTATTTAAATGTGACCCTTGCACAAAACATGTGTTTTCAATGCAGCGAGCCTGTGTGCAAAGACTGTTAGAAATATTCTATAGTTTCTACAACTTGATGCCTTGTTGTTTCCCATAAAACTGCTGAATATTTATATTTTCATAGTTTACCGTTATTTAACGTTAAGAAAAAAATATTTTTGAGTAAAAAAAAACAGTGTTATTAAAATATATTAAGACTAAGGTTAAAAGTCCATTTTTTATCCCAAAATATCGACGTATGTGATTTAAATGCTTATAATTATTATTAATAATAATAAACGTGTGAATTCCTATATTTTGTTTTACTTGAGTAATAAGAGATATAAGTGTAAAAAAGTATTTTGAAGCAAAGATTTTAGAAAAAAATAAATTATTTTCTATTAAAACTATGGTGTTCTAGCAGACCTCACGTCAGTACTTATGTAACTAAAACGGTTAAAACTTAAAGGTTAAGAATAGTTTTTTCACCTGATGTTGGGAACTTGTACACGTATACATTCTTACCATGCATTAAATTGCAAGTATATGATTAACTACTAATGTTTTGGTGTTATTATTTTCTGATGTGTTGCATTTTCAAGTTTTTAATATTTAAAAAATATATGTATACATATTTTCCTATTCCACTGTTTTTTACCATAAAATGCTAATTCTGAATTACATTTACATATCACAATGCTGGTAGGTATGTTATATGTGTATGTTGTTGCTACGCTAATGCGTTTATGATTATTTAATTTGTTTTTGTAACTAATCCGTGGAACTAATCTCTTGCTGACAGCGATATTTGCAATATTTATACAATTATAAAAAATAAAAATAAATATTGTGAAAAAATAAAAAAAATTATAAATCGTCGCAGGAAAGCAATATTGCTGTATCCGCCACTTTCTATGAAAATGCTTTTTATAAACCATTTTGCAGTGTACTTTTTTCTGCGTCGATTTATCTGGGTCCCGTGACTCTACAAGGATAAATAAGAACTGTACGACATTGGAAAAACTAGCTGTTTTGTCAATAATATGTTTTTTAACTGATGTACACACTTCAAAATTCTGTGTTTTTTTACGTTCGGTGGTTACAACAATATTCAATTTTTAAAAGAAACGACAAAATCACTTAAACGGAAACATTACACGTTCGTTTGGTTCTTACAGCATTTTCAAAGATTGCATTTAAGTGTTCGCGGCGGTTACTTTGTTTGCTTTCTAATAGCACTTGTCGTTTACTACAACTTGTCAGTATCTACGTACAGTACCATACCCATGCGTGTTAGAAGAATTAGTATGATGTTCAGTTTTCTTCCTTTACTTACTGACTGTATTTGTTAAGAGATTAGAAAAATTTGTATGTTTTGTTTTTATCTCATTATAACTAGTACATATTTGTCTTCTGTGGTGTAATAATTTCTACTGTTAACATAATAATTGTTACCCTTTGTGCTATGCATAAAATTGTCTAAACGTTAGTTTATAAATTAAAAAATAATAATTAGTGTTTATAACATTTTTGGTGTACACAAAAAAATTTCAACTGCTGTAAGTGCCAAAAACATTTTCCTTCTTCACTTATAAAAGATTTAAATATTACCGTTTGATAGATAATATGTTTTAAGCTAAGCTATTTTAAAAATGGCATTTCCGTAACCACTGATTTAAAAGTTACGAATTTTTTTATAAAATCTGAAAAGTTTTTTGACTCTGGTGAACAATTGGGTTTTTGGCTGTTACAGCAGTATTGCTTTCTTGTGACGAAATGATTGAATTATTTGAAAAACCAATCTTCTTTCTTTTCATTGCCCTCATCTAAATTTCAATACCATTCCATTTTATCTCGTATAATGTCTTTTTATGCGAATAAACTTAAATAATAAACTCAAAAAAAATGTATTTGTTTGAACAATCAACGACACGTAAAATTAATTGTTCGTGATAGTAGAAGGCGTATTTCAATAATACAAATCGAAAAAACCGGGCGATCGCTGACAAAACCGAATCGAAACACCAATTTCGATTGCGCGGAGGGCGACTGTCAAACGCTGCTGCCGCCATATTGTCCACTGTTTGGAAATGGCAGCAGTGGTTTTTCTTATACAAAATTTGATGATATTTCAGATAAGTGTAACGGACGTGTTACGTACCCTCGTTTGTTTTTTCAGCAAAAGTCATCGCTGGCGGCATCCTCTATATTTAGTGGTCATTTCTTTGAAATTTCTTCCGAAATTTCTGGCCACTAAGCTCGTTAGTACCGTGCCGCCAGCGACGATCTTTTTCGCCGAAATATTTATGTAAAAATTTTATCATTATTATCCTTTTTATTATGTACAATGCCCCGGTGCAACAAATAAATGCTTGCGTGCTAAGGTTGCCACCGGGAGACATTTTTAACTCTTATAATTTACATACTTGCTATTTTTCTATGGCAGGCACCTTTCCCACTGGGCAAGGTGGTGGCGCCTGCAGGAGGCCAACCTTCAAAATGTATATTTTTCACTTAATTTAACTCACGCAGGACAATGAAATAAATATATTTCATTCCAGAGTCCTGCCGGGCATTCAGGGAAAGAGAATTTAAACCTCTAACCCTTAAACTCGCAATACTAGAGCGTTTTTAGCACAGAAAAAGGACTTAGAAGAAATCCTTACAAAAATCCGTTTTTTCCCATTTCAAAAATCCAGGGACCTCGCAAGACGATGAAACAAACAGGTTTCAGTAGCTAGTCTTGCGAGGGACCTGGGAAAAATACTAGATTCATTATTTAACTTCCCACAATTAGCCAAACATAAAAAACCTAGCACAAAAATGTAAACTTGCCTAAAAATTGCTACAAACTCACCAAACCAAAAATCTGGGGATAAATAATGCCCTTAATAATATGTTAGAATTAAGATATGTACATGTATATACCAATTTTACCCTGTATAATTATTTCTAATTCGCAATTTTAAGCGACCACTTTCACGGGCGGCACCGGCAAAATAAGGTGTGACGGAAACGCCGCCCTATTTATACTTACGGGCAAGGTCAAACCTCCCACCACAAATTTTTACCACGTGGTCACATTTTACCCCAAATTTGGGTATAAAAGGACCCACATTTTTGATAATAAATCATGTTCATCTCTACTTGACAACTCGTGTTTTATTCTTCGGAAGTTTCCTCCAAACACCTACCTTTGGAAGTCTACCAACTGCTGCCTCCTGCTGAAGTTCTGCCTGAACGAGTACCTGGTGCCTACCGCTGCAGTCGGCCCTAACTCTGGGCACTGCCAAGGCACCGCTCAGGCAGAAACTAGGCGCATCCAGGACCATTACCACTGGATGTAGGGAGGCCAGCCAACTCTAACCATCATCATCAACGTGTACCTCTGGAAGGCGTGCACGAGACCGGTCCCTTTTTTACAGTTCTTGTAAAGGCGCTGATACGTCTGTTACAGATAAGCTTTGGTTTTTTGAGGAGGTCGATGATTATATGCAGATACCTGGGTACGAAGTGTCTCTTATTAACGAAAGACATAAGAAAGTATAAAAACACAATAAAAACGACTGAAAAATCTAAAAACATCGCATAAAATATGCGATTTCATTTATTTAAACAATCAACGACACGTAAAATTCATTTTTCGTGATAGTGGAAGGCGTATTTCAATAATACAAATCGAAAAAAACCGGGAGATCGCTGATAAAACCGAATTGAAATGCCAATTTCGGTTGCGCGGAGGGCGACTTTCAAACGCTGCTGCCGCCATCTTGTACATTTTTTGGAAACGGCAGCAGTGGTTTTTCTTACCCAAAATTTGATGATCTTTCAGATAAGTTTTGGTTTTTTGAGGAAGTCGATGATTATAGATACCTGAGTACGAAGTGTCTCTTATTAACGAAAGACATAAGAAAGTATAAAAACACACAATGAAAACGGCTGAAAAATCGAAAAATATCGCTTAAAATATTCGATTTCATTTAACAATCAACGACACGTAAAATTCATTTGATACAATATCACACACTAAATTAATAAACAAACTTCAAATAATCGGTATTACAGGCAACGAACTTAACTTTTTTAAGAGCTACAAGTGAAAATAATGAACTCACTTAGCAATCAGTGCTCAACTCACTATGGGATACCTCAAGGTAGCATATTAGGACCGTCTTTGTTCCTTTTATATATCAACGACTTATGTAACATTAACATTCAGGGAAAAATAGTTAGTTTTGCCGATGACACTGTTTTACTATTTGAAGCTGACACTTGGCAAACTGTTTGCAAAAAAGCTGAAACGGATATAAACATTATTAAAAAAGTGGTTAAAGTTAAGTGGTAAAACTAAATATGTCACATCAAGCATAAATATAACAGGTCAACCTCATGATGACGCCTCTATTAGAATACACACATGTTTAAATTCCGATGAATCTTGTCAGTGTCCCTACATTGAGCGCACTACACAGATGAAGTATCTCGGCCTCACAATTGATCCATATCTCAAATGGAATATTCACACTCAAATAATTGCAACAAAATAAGAAAAACCATGCAGTTTTTCAGAACGATACGAAACTTTTTCGACTTAGAACACTTGAAAATGATTTATTTTGCAGTCTGTCAATCTATAATTGAGTATGGTATCATAACATGGGGAGGCGGTACTGCATCAGCACTAGACCCAATCATAAAGGCACAGAAAACTATTATAAAAGTAATTCTTAGACTACATCTAATTACAGACTCGAACTTAATCTTTAATATTATGAATGTGTTTGATGTTCGGCAGATATACGCAAAAACAATCCTCACTCATCTATTCACAAATATACATAAATACTATAAAAAAAGATTAAATACTCGCTGTATTTGAAACAATAACAAAGAATTACTATAAATTCCCATAACTCATACTGCTTTTGGTCAACGAAGCTTCAGATACCTTGCAACAAGACTTTACAACATTCTTCCAATTAGTATAAAAAAATGTGATTCACAAAAAAATAAAAAAATAAAAGTTTGGATTAAAAATAATGATAGGGCATTTACCGGTGCACTCACCCAAATTCGAAATTAGTAATGAACCAATGCTGTCACTATTGTATAGGTCTCGCAAGTTAAGTTGACTTCATCACAGTACTCACACAGATGCAAAACTTTCATACAGCGTGTTTCGTTTTAGGCTTTTAACAAAAAAGCAATTAATATTTATTTCACAATTGAGAATTCGAATCCAAAGCGTGTTTAAATCGGTAACATAAAACTAATGTTGTTTTACAACATTTTTATAGAAATACTGAAGGTTTAGGAAGAAAAATAAGTTTATTAACTAAATGTGATAATCTTCAGGATTGAATTCAAATGGGTATTCATAACTAACAAAAAGGTTAAAAAATATTGTGTTATTTAAAAAGATTAATTTATTATAATATTCATACTTATATAGATAATATTTTATAAAGTAAATAATCTACAAGCCGCCACATGCCGCTACACGTTTAGGCATAGATTTTGAAAAGTAAACGACTGTTAAACTTAATTACCAAAAGAAACATCGGTTTCGGTTGGGATAGATGGAAAAACAGGCATTAAAATTCGGTTTTCAAAGTTATAAATTTCCCATATAAAACATCTCCATTGCCGCCATTTTTTGTACGGATTTGACATTTGTAAAGTTTCGTTTAAAACTCAATACGCATGAATTACTTGGTTTACCTAAACCAAGAACCTAATGTTGAAATGAAGTGTGATTTCCAAAATCTGTGCTTAAAATTTTTTCTGCTTATGGATTATTTATTTTTTATAATTATGTTTTAGCAACCATCAGCAACCGTAATTATTTAATTATGTATCAGTCATCATCAGCAACTATCTATACGTATATTATCTAAAATATAACAGATTACTAACACAAAGGTACAAAAGATTAACTGTTAAATAGGTACTGTGATACTCCAGTTGCCTTAGACGTCAAAACATACAAGTCATTTACGCTTAAAAGTTGACCACCGTTTTTTATAAGTAAAATATCAGTAAAATAATTAAACATACGGAATAAAATTTCACGAGTTGGTCTATTCAGTGATTTGCCACGTTCCGTTTCATAACAGGACTCCATGATATCGTAATAAATATTACAAACACTTTACAAACACTCTGTAAATCTAATAATAAAGATTCGAATTAAAAATAATGAAAACTATTTATTATTTCAAATTTAAAAATTTGATTTTGTCACTTGCGAAATGTAGGTGCACGTATGTTTAAATTAAATTACGAACCGAATGAAGAGAATAGAACACCCTATAAGTACAGCCTCAAAAGGGTGTCATAAAACTTTCCTCTCTTCTAACTAGTTTCAATAAGTGGGCGTAAGCAAGACAGAGCCTTATCGGTTTTGTGGGCTTCGCTTGACGTTCACACAGATGGACCAATACATCAATACCAAGCATTTTTATTGCTTCCAACTTAAGATGTTTTACCTATACCTATGTTATTCTTATTATTAATGCAACCAATCTATTGTGCGATTATATTCTAATATAGGTGTAGGTATGTTCACAGAATTATAAATTGACGTAAAATTACTGCCTCAACACAGGCTAGCCTAGTGAGGCAGGTTACGAGAAACCTATGTTTATAATTATAAATCTCTATTCTTTAAGTACCTACTGTTTATATGTAAATTGTTTTCCATTATTAACTTTTGTACTTATGCAACCTTTAAACTATTGTATACTTTTTTTTTGTAATTATAGATCTTTAAATTTTTGTTCAATAAAGATATATTATTATTATTATTGTTCGTGATAGTGGAAGGCGTATTTCAATAATCTTCTTCTTTGTGTGCCGTATCAGGTCCCCCCGACGTTGGCGATCACTCTTGAGAATGTCTCTCTGTCTTGCGCTGCCCGGAATAGCTCCTCCAAACTTCTAATGCCGGTCCACTCTCGTATATTACCCAACCAAGACATTTGTCAATAATACAAATCGAAAAAAACCGGGCGATCGCTATTAAACCGAATCGAAATGCCAATCTCGGTTGCGCGGAGGGCGACTTTCAAACGCTGCTGCCGCCATCTTGTCCACTTTTTGGAAACGGCAGCAGTGGTTTTTCTTTCACAAAATTTGATGATCTTTCAGATAAGCTTTGGTTTTTTGAGGAGACCGATGAGTACAGATACCTCATACGAGGTGTCTCTTATTTCTCGGCAGCAACTGAGACCGCCCATCAGGGGGACGGGCAGCACTGCTTTTTCCTATAGTCCTACCCCCCCCCTGTCTCGAGGAACAATCAAAACATGGGAGACTTAGGATTACAGAAGTCTTGAAAAATTTTTTTTTTCAAATTTTTTTTTTAGCCTTGACCGGTCCCAAACATGGCAGCACCGCCATTTGTGTACCCCTATAAATGACCTAACGATTTTTGTTTATGAACTTTGGGAGACCTATCATTACAGGTTTAATGTCGTCGGCTCTTAGGCTATTATATCTTCTTCTGATAAGTTTATTTATTTATTTATTTATTTATTCATCATTAATGCCCTTATGGGCTTTTACATACATTTACATTTTTATGTTTTAGTGCATAGAGGTGTATTTAGAATACAAAGAAAACATAAATAGTTTTTACACATGGTACATAGAAATAAAGCTGGTAAGTAAAAAGTATAGCATTATACAATAAAGAGAAAAAAATCAGTTTTATATGTATATATCCAGGGCTGGGCAGTATTTGAAATACAAATACGTATTTTGTATTTGTATTTCAATTACTTCCTAAAAATGTATTTTGTAATTGGTATTTCAATTACCTGCTGATGAGGTATTTTGTAATTTGTATTTCAAATACTTATGGCTTCAAAATACATTTTCAAATACATTTAGCGATCTTAATAATGATACTGAAAAATAAACACACATAGATAATACATAGACTAAAAACGCTAGAACCCTGTACTATTGTCCTTTGCTATAGCACTCTTACTACTGATTATAGTTCTCTTATATCATTGCTTTATAATTTTTACTGTATGCTGATGATGCGGTTCTGATTTCAACAGTATGGAAGATTTACAGTCTCTCGTGTCTAGGATGTGTGAAAAATGAGTTAATGATAAATGTAAGTAAGTCTAAAGTAAGTTTGAAAGAGAGAGTATGAAAACAACGTGCAACATAGTTGTGAATGATGAGTATTTGGAGCAGGTGGATGAGTTTGTGTACTTGGGAAGTATGTTTAAGAGAGATGGGAGGGCTGACAGAGATATTGCAAAAAGGGTAAATGCAGGCAACTCTATTAATGGAGGACTAAACGCTGTTGGCGCCAACAAAAAACTGTCCAAAGAAGCGATGTTAGCTGTCCATAATGGAGTGCTGGTACCTACCCTGATGTATGGCAGTGAGGCATGGAACTGGCAGAGGAAGGATGAAAGTAAACTGAATGCTGTTGAAATGAGATCCCTGAGACGTATGTGTGGTAAAACAATGTATGATCGTGTGAGAAATGTGGATATCCGCAAAGAATGTAAGGCTGATGTAAGCATAATGAGTAATATTAAGAAAGGGACGCTCAGATGGTTTGGGCATGTAGAGCGAATGAACGAAGAAAGTAGTGTAAGAAGAATATACGACGCGAATGTGAATGGTAGAAGAAGGTGGGGACGCCCGAGGAAGACATGGCACGATCAAGTGAATCTGTTACTTGAGTCGGGCCATGTCAAAAGTCAGAATAATAGATGAGAATGTATGAGACGATGTATGAATGTGAGTGAGGCAAAGAGTGTGTGCCAAGACCGAGTTGTTTGGCGGTCCGTCCTCTCTGCCTACCCCTGCGGGGAAACGGCGTGATGGTTAGTTAGTTAGTATAATGTACTGTACATTTTTTTGCATTATGCTAGTTATTATTATTGTCCTGTGCTACGTACAATAGCCCTACATACATGGTACATTTTGTATCATATTACTTTATACTGGTCATTGCTTTGTATTGTACATTTTTGTATCATAGTATTAGATCAAGCACTATAGGAATAATTTGACTGATTACTACATTATTTTTAAGTTAATTACTGTAGAGCAGGGGTGCTCAAACGGTCGATCGCGAGTGCTTTTTGAGTCGATCTCGAGAAAAATTTGCCGATGTAAATAGATCTTTTCACTTTCACAGTTTTTGTTTCAGATGATCCTCAATTAGGCCTCAATAAGACCGCACATTTTTCATGACTTTTTGTTTATTATTTATTTGGATTCTATATTGTCAATGGTCGCGCCTTTTTTGTTGTTCACTCTATCCTCATCTGTGGTGTGTGACGTCACAAGTCATCAAAAAATCGTCTAATTATTGCATATTCGCGGTGAAATATTCCCGATAATTGCCCTTTTTTTATTTAATATAGATATATAGTACAGTGGTTTTATATAAATTACATATCGGTACATAAATTATTTAAAATTGCAATCTCACCAAAGAAGAAACTAGTTCTTGTGCTTGATGAGCGAGTTACACTAATTATAACAGAAATAGAATAACATTATGCAAAAGGTAAGTATATAATGGGAACAATTGAAACTTCTGGATTATCTATAAGTGTAGGTGTACATACATACATTTTTAAAGCACGAAGTTTTCGATCTCGTTTCTAGTGTGTGGTGTGGTTTATTTACGCGTCAGCCAGTTTGAGTTGTAACTAAGGCGATACGAAATTTATTAATAAATAATACAAAATGCGGTGAAGAGAAGTAAAACGTATAATTTTAACGATTGGGAGGAAGAATTGCCCCGGGCGGAACTTTTAAGGGGCGGCAAAATTTTACAATAAATATATCTGGTAAAATTTTTAACCCGTTTCAATTCATATTTTGATCGCACCTACGTTTTGGACCAATTGAAATGAGCACGGAATTTTTCGTTACTTATTCTGTGGCGAAACCGATAACCGTCAACACGCGAACATTGTTTTCCATGACTAAGTTTCCACGTTGTATTCTCAAATGCAAGTACGAAAGAAGTTTACTAAAATCATCAAAATTATACTGTTGGTTAATACCTATTACAATCTGCGCACAGTTGAAACATTTTTATGTGAAATGTGAATCTTATGTGGTCGTCATCAACCCAGCCTGCTACATCAACCAGTGGGTTTTACGCTTCCTTATTTCCCACCTTCTAAGAAAGTTCCTTACATAAACCATTTTTTTTACATACACCATGTATTTGCTGCCAGAATCAAAGAGAAACCATTTTCATGTTCGGAGCGTAGTTTTAATTGGCCGCACACAGATTTAATTTAAACCAGTTTTGTATTCAGAATGTAAAATTCCGGTTGTGGATTAATCTGCTGATACATTTCGAAAGAAAAACATTGTCTTATTCGAAGTACAGTTCTAAAATTCTAGTTGCAAACTATTTATGTACTGCCAGAATCAAAGAAAAACCATTTTCATGTTCTGAGTGTAGTTTTAATTCACCGCGTACAGATTTAATTTAAACCAGTTTTGTGTTCACAATATAACGATGTATTAAATAACATGCAAAATCCTTTTACATGGATTCCATTCTCGATTTCCGAGAGCAGTTACGAATTTGTAATAGAATTTATTTTTTATTTTTATTTTTTATTTATTTATTTACGGACTTACGTCCAATTTAAAACAAAGTATCACGAAGTATAGAAATGAACAATGTAAGGATTCGGATGGTACATGAAAGCAAAGACAAACAGTGAAAATAGAAGAAAAATAAGTGTCAAGTCACGTCAAGACCTTGCAAAAATTAGGGTGAATATTACATATCTTCATTTGTTTAAAGAGCGACAGAAATCATTTAAGCTAATACCAAAAAAATCAAGGTCTTGACGTGAGTTGACCAGTCTACACATTCTGGATAGTGGTGAGTTATAACCATAGTTAGTCGAGTGCTGATTGAGGAAAAGCAGGTCTTTATTTCTGAGTCTACGAGAAGGTATATTAAATGTGATGAGTTGTAGTAATGTAGGCGAGTCGATTAAACAGTTAATAATTTGATAATTATAAACATTGATTTTTATTGGAAGAATACTCGTCACAAAGGATATAAAATGAGGTCGCCATTTCTACCCCCCCTCCCCCCCCCCCCTCCAGCGCTTGAAAATCTGTGGTCGAAGTACCTAAAAGCCTACCTAGATGACAATCCTACATCACACATACTTGCAGCCTGTCATAGTCGACCGATCGGAGTCTAATAATATTGAGGTAGATCGCCAGCAGTTCAAGTTTGAGCAACCCTAGAGCGTACTTGAAGTGAAATAACACAAAACTGCGCTATACAAATGTCATCCATTCATATATAGAAATTAATCCTTGTTTCCCTTGGTCACGCCATGACTTCAGAAAGACTTTACCTATTTCAATCATTTTTTTTAAAGTTTTCTAATACTTTATAGAAGGATTTTACGGAAAGAAAAATTAAGAAAATTTCGCAGAAAATTGGATAATTTCAGAAAACTTAACGACTATTTTAACTTCGCGCGTTTGACAGTTAGCCCTCGTTTGATGAAATTGAATTTAGCAGGCAGCTGTTTTTTTGTAACAAAAGAATTATTGTCTATCTATGGATTTTTTAAATTATAGATATATTAAATAGGTACCTATTTAGGTACAAGATTTGATTGATTGTTCTTTTAATATATAAATATTTGTAATATGTGAAAAATGAAAATTTGAATAAAAAAATTGTAATAGCTGGCACGCGAGTTGTTTGAAAACTGAATGTACTGGGACTAAATATATGGAACGGGGGAGGGGGGTTGGCGGGATGGGAGAGAGGGAGAGTGGAGAGGGTAGGCAGGGAAGGTGGAAGGGGAATGCAAGAGGGGAAGGGGATGCGGTAGGGGAACGGGGACGCACGGGAAAGGATATGCAGGGAGAAACAATTTATTTCTTTGACTATGGTATTGCAACGCATGCCGGGAAACAGCTAGTGTTATTATAATAATAATTATCATAATCTAACACTCAAGTCCTATACTACAAAACTTTAAAGTGGAGCGGAGACGAGATGTGTCTCCTGAGCAATATGATTAGTCAATTTTAGCACGTCTCTGTTTCACTCTGCTCAGTTTTGCTTCTATAAAAACGAACCCTTAGTTATGGGCAATTACGACAATTTATTGCAACCAAAGGTTCTACCAAAACCAAATGTATTTTGTAATTTGTATTTTGTATTTCAAATTAAAAAATGGTTAAAATACTGTGTTTTGTATTTCAAATACACGACTTGAAAGTATTTTGTATTTCGTATTTTAAATACATGCGAAAAAGTATTTGGTAATTTGTATTTTAATTACAGCACAGCATGTATTTTGCCCAGCCCTGTATATATCATTTAAAATGCAGCTTAATAAATTAATAACTTAAATACTTTTTTTTCTCTTTTTTGTGAAAATTAAATTATTATCAACCATAGTAAATAGTACAACCATGTTTGTTAATAATTTTACGTTTTTCTTTATTATGTTTTATGTTCTTCTTTTTTACGTTTTTCTTTATTATGTTTATATTTTTTTCTTTGTCATTTAATAAGTTGAGTAAGTAGGTAAAAATACTAAATCAATATTTTTTAACATAATGGAACTTAATTGGTCTACAACATATGAATTTTATTGTTATAATCATTTTTCTGTATGACTGTTTGTTTCCTCAATAAAAAGAAATAAAAAATATACGTGTATAACAAATAATAATAATGGTGAGTTTTTAATATATGTGCAATTTATGTGTTGAATTAGTCCTGGGTCGATCGTGAAAGACCTGATCGTCGAACCCGCTCACGAGCCACCAAAGAGCGAGCGGGTTATTTATTCGTCAGCACCCGGGTCTCACGATCCGCGACTCGCGAACAACAAGACAAGAACAACGCGCGCACTCCCGCGACCCGTGAACCGCGACACACTCCCGCGACCCGCGATCTACGACACATTTCTGCACCCCGTGACTCACGGACCGATCGCCGGGTACCGGGTGCGGGTGGGGCGAGACGTGTCAGTTCCCGGAACCCGCAAACTGCGACACATTCGATATGCATTCGATCGCCGATTGCCGATCAACGCACACACGTGCGTGACAATATCCTGATTCCTGCCCGTGTGTCACGTAATCGCGGGATTGTTAGGTAGATTCGATTTTTGAATATTCGACTGGACACAGCGTCGTTTTTAATTAGAGCGTATCTTGGTATTGTTAATCAACGGGTGAAGTGCATTTCTTTTCACTTTTTGTTAGTGTTGTTTTCATAAAAACTTTTCATTTTTCGTGTGAGTGTGAATGTAATTGTGCATTGTAATATAAACTATAAACTGGTAAAAGTGTAAAATGTCTGACTTTAATAAAAAGAAATTATAATAAAGCATTAGCTTACAGCTAATTTACTTATTTAAATTCTCAATAAAAGCTTCAGAACAACACGTTTTTTACAAGGTTTTTATATCCTCCAAAACATGATAAAACATTGTTTTTTTTACCCCTGAAGCATGTCTTTTTTTAAATTAATTTCTGAGACATGACATTACTAGTTAAGGTGTAAGCAGTGAGAGAACTTTCACACAATTAAAACCTTGGTTTTTTGTCACGTATGACTTGACCGGTCTGGGCGGCGACTGTCTACCGCGCGGCGCACCCGTAGAAAGTAACTGGGTGATGAGTAATCAAGTTTCGTATTTTGTGTCGCGAAAAGAGCGGGTCTTAACGACCCACTCGTGACGTCAGTGGGTCGTGAGCGACCCGGGTCGTGTAAAACGATCCATCGACCCAGGACTATGTTGAATACATAGCGAAGTTGATTTTAAACAAAAATACATACTACCGACTTGCACCGCACTAAAATTATATACAAAACGATTTCATTTTGACCAATTACTTTATCGTCAGAATTTCTGCTTAAAGAATTCAATTTCCGAAGACGAAATACTTTATACCATAAATATACCAATCCTCTTTATACTGATACCATGGAACATTTCAGGTTTAAACAAATAATGTCAGATACTTCAGTAAACTATCACGGAGAGGACTTCGATAATATAATATAACAGAGTATCGAATTACAATCAAATTAAAATGTTAATCAAAGTATAATACTTTTAATTTGTTATATATTTATTATTTTTTTTAATTAATAAACTAACGTTTAAGATAAGATTTTTATGCATAGCACAAAGGGTAACAATTATTATAAGCAATAATTGTCAGCCTGAAACACTCATTTACATTGAAAAATCTTCCGAGAAAGATACTTGCTTTTTTAATGTAATTAATGTAATGGTTGTTTTCAGGTGGAAAAATGTAATAATCAGTAATTGTTGAATGAAACACCAGTATATATTGAATTATTTGGCGGGTATTTGATAAGCCCCCATAGCTCAGTGGTCAAAGCATTCGACCGGCAATCGGAAGGACACGGGTTCAAGTCCCGTTGGCGGCAAGTATCTTTTCTCGGAAGATTTTTCAATGTAAATGAGTGTTTCAGGCTGACAATTATTGCTTGTAATAATTGTTACCCTTTGTGCTATGCATAAAAATCTTGTCTAAACGTTAGTTTATAAATTAAAAAATAATAATTAATATTTAACAAGTTTAAGTATTTCCCCAATAAATGCAGACATAATTTGTCTCGACGCCACCTACCGAGGGATTTAACACTAACAATGTCTTTCTCGCAAAAATAAAGTTGGTTGTTTTCAGGTGGGAAAAAATATAACAAGCAGTAATTGTTGAATGAAACACTAGTATATATTGAATTATTTGGCGGGTATTTGATAAGCCCCCATAGCTCAGTGGTCAGAGCATTCGACCGGCAATCGGAAGGACACGGGTTCAAGTCCCGTTGGCGGCAAGTATCTTTTCTCGGAAGATTTTTCAATGTAAATGAGTGTTTCAGGCTGACAATTATTGCTTGTCCTAATTTATAGTTTATAAATCTCGGAAACTTATGTTGCACTCTCTCAATTTTTTGTTGGTGAATCTTATAAAAAGGAGCCCAGATTGTTGAATTTTACTCTAAATGGCTTCTCACTAACCCAGTGAACAGCAATTTAAATGAATTAATTATTTTAAAATCTTTTACCGTCCTCAATATAAACCCCAAGCTTTTCATGGCCTTGTTAGTTATTTCGTTTATATGAGAAACAAAAGATAATTGATTGTCAAAAATAATACCTAGGTCCTTAATTTGTTCAACTCTTTTTAGAAAAATGTTGTTGATGCTGTATTCATATTTAATAGGATTTTTAATTCGGGCAAAAGTTATTGTTTGACAATTTTCAATATTGAGGAAGAGTTCTTTGTGGATGCACCACTCTTGTAGCCTCACAAGATTTGTTTGTAATACGCAACAGTCATTGAGATTAGTAATTGTTTTGTAAATTTTAAGATCATCGGCAAATAAAAGTATCATAACTCCATCAAAGATTGTAGTTATGTCGTTGATGAACAAGGAAAACAGCACTGGTCCTAGATGTGACCCCTGGGGAACTCCGGTGAAGATTTCGAATTGATTTGAAAAATGCGAGTTGAGTTTGACTGTAATTATCTATACTCTATTGTATAGAGTATAGATAACTCTCAAACCATCTCAAAATATGCCCCGTTATTCCAAGGGATTTTAATTTGTGTAAAAGTATTTTTGTTGACTGGTTTTTGACAGTTGACTGGTAGGTTTCTTATGAATAATTTCGGATTCTTTTTTTCTAATTCTTTTGCGGTTAGGTTGTTTTTTAATCCGTCTTCCAACAGTTTCAACTTTCAACGTTATTATAGGATTATTATTACGTGTGTGTCGCGTGGGGCATAGAGATAATAATAATTAATAATACATCAATGATTCGGGGAACCACCCGTTAAAGGGGATTCCTTAATACGATTTTGATATATTTTTTGTTAGTATCGTGTCGATCTCCTATTATAGTTGCGTCAACGTCGACGTTATTTTCAACAGCTATTTTCAACAGTTGAAAATTGCCAACGATAACGACGTTGGCGTTGGATAGAATTATCGTCAACGCCCAGTACTAGTGGAGGGTCTTTTTAAAGTGAATAGGAAGTTCTGGGAAGGAAAAAGGTATGAGGGGTGGGTTGGAATCTGGGGTCAGTGTGTCCAGGAGTGACGGACGTATGAATCCATCCCTCCAACTGAGGTAAAAGGCGATGAGTCGAGAGAGTCCGGCTGGAAAGGCCAAAAGACCTCCCTTAACCAACCTCACTCTTCAAACTCTGGCCCGCCACATAGAAGGTGGGCAGACTCATCCGCCGTTAAGACCGGGACAAATCTCACTTCATGAACTCAGCTAAGTCACCAAACCACTTGGGGTGACCTATGGCATAAGTGTCGGTTATCCAGTAAATGGTTTCCGGGGCGGCCGTACCCATACCCGCCTCCCAAATTGTATATGTATATACTTATAAAGAAAATTAAACGCAATTCCCGTAAGTAAGTGGAAAAGTAAGAAAATTACAAAAATTATAATTCCGTACACAACGTCATCTCTGATACTGACAAAAACAAAACAGAACAGTTGGTCATCGATAATTACTTCATTGTGTAATTTTTAACTGAATGAAAAAACTGAATTTAATTCAGCTAATAAGTTAACACAACAGTTATTGCTTCTGAGGTGGTACAAGTTTGCCGGGTCAGCTAGTGTCAAATAAATGTCAAATGGAGTCAGTTCCATTCGCCCACAACTAAACAAAATAATCTTATTGCTTGCAACGCAATTATTGAAGAATCTTCTGACGAAAGAAAATAAAATGGTTGATTTGAGTCCATGATGTTAACAAATCCGGAAATGACTAAATTAAATATATAAATCAATATATATTATAAAAGAAAGTCCAAAAAAACATGCGGAACGCAAAAACTCAGAAACGAGTGCCGTTACGATCAAGAGAGTTATATGGTATGGTATATCTCTATCCCCCCTAGGGAATAAGGGTATTCGTTTTTACCTAAAGGGCTTGCTTTTGAAGATATAGGGGCTGAAAGTTCTAAGAAGACTCTAGAAACTTCAAGAAGAGTCTGGAAGATTCCGGAAACTTCTAGAAAATTCGATAAGACTCTGGAATGTTCTGGAAGAAATGGTGGAGTATGTCAGCGAGTCTAGAAGGTTTCGGAAAGTTCAAGAAGGTTCGATAAAGCTGTAGAAAGTTCTGAAAGGAGTGGAGGAGTGTGTCGGTGTGTCTAGAAGGTTCCGGAAAATTCTAGAAGGTTCCATAAAGCTGTACGAAGTCCTAGAAGGTTCGATAGGGCTGTACAAAGCTCTGGAAGGAGTGGAGTATGTCGGTAAGTCTAGATGGTTCCGGAAAGTTCTAGAAGGTTCAATAAAGCTGCAGAAAGTTCTGGAAGGTGTGGCGGAGTATGTCGGTGAGTTTCCTCATTGAATAAAATTTGGCAGAAATTCGATACCAAACAATGACTCCTCTAAGTATGTTACTTTCTAGCGAATAGTCTTGGCATGAATATTTTCATGCCATCGTCTCATTAATTTTCAATCAATGCTTACTAGGAAAGGAAGGAGGAAGTTTTATTATTTATTTATTTTATTTACTAGCTGGGTTACACGGCTTCGCTCGGGAAAACATTCGAGAGTGTTCTGGAATTTATCACTTTGATGTTCCCGATTCCCTATTCTCGAACATTCCACAATTTTCCAGAAGGTTCCGGGATGTTCTGGAACGTTGTGAAAAGCTCTCAAATACTCTGACTGGGGTGCCCGGCATCGCTCATGGAGTTGATGTGAGATTGAATTGACATTCGAATCCACGACGGATCTTGCTTTACATACCCCATATGGGTAGCCCCATACAAAAAATGGTTCCGGAATGTTCCATAATGATCTGGGCTGTTCCGGTATGTTCCTGGACGTTCCATCCTCTTCCCGAACGTTCCAGAATAATCCGAGATGTTCTGGAATGTGGTGGAATGCTCAAGAATACTCTGGAATTTTTTGAACTGTTCTAGAAATTTCAACGGGGCGAAACTTCCAGCCCATATATCTTTAAAAACACGCCCTTTAGGTAAGAACGGGAACTTTCTTCATGGAGGGCTACCACACAATATAACTCCCGTTATCGTACCGGGACTCGTCTTTGAGTTTTAGCGGCATGCAAATTGTTTTTTTAATAATATAATTATCCAAACTTCTAGAACTTTCCAGAACCTTCTAGACTCACTGACACTCCGCCACTCATTTCTGAAAGCTTCTTGAACTTTCTCCTTCCATAACATCCTAGAGCATAAGGGAACCTTCCAAAACTATCTAGAACCTTCTAGACTCTAGGTCACTATGTTTTTTAGTTCGCTATAATGGTGATTGTGATTAGTTAATCATGTTAATTGAAGTTTTCGCTACTCTGCGAGGTTTTTGTAAGTTTTGAGTTTAGATATTTACTATTTATGTATTTTATTGATATTTACCTCATAAAGATTGTCGTAGTTTTTTAATAAATAGCCGGATAGTAAATTTAGGCCGGATACCTACCGGATATCCGTTTCATCTCTAATATTCTGTTTTTCACTATTCTTTTTGGTCCAATTACCTTAAATCCAAAAAGAAACAAACCGAAATCTGGAGGAATAATATTATGTATTTCCTCCTTATACTATTATATCTCCCTCTCAACTTCCATTCGCCTCGCCCGATCACACTTTTCGTAACGCTCTAGTTATGCATTCACCAGCTTACTCCCCAAGTCAAGCGTGCGTAATGAAGTTTTACTTCAAAAATTAATTAGACTCCTTGTGAATGAGATCCTGAAGGAGTAACCATATATGTTATATATTATATACCAGGGCGGAAACGCGGTTGGATTACCTCAAGTGCACTTGTGCTCTTTTTCCCTAAAAATATTTTTCTCCCCTTGATTTAGGGAAATTTCCCTAGATATCACGTCTCTGCCGGCAACACTCCTCTTCTATTTCTGCTTATAGCGCCGTTTACACGCACACTTCGGAGCGACCGAGTCCCGCGCCACTTCAGGCCGCCGCGCAGAAAAGTAAAGACCGATAGGTTTACAGCGCAGTTCACTGTGAGACTTTTCTGCGCGGCGGCCTGAAGTGGCGCGGGACTCGGTCGCTCCGAAGTGTGCGTGTAAACGGCGCTATTTATTGCGCTCCATTACTGGCCACGTGTAAATAAATAGGCGTTGCAAGTGCATTCATTTGTTAATATTATTATGCCCTCGGAAGAAATGCATAATATTATTCCTCCAATTTGCTTCAATTAATCAATTAACTAATTTGAGAAAGACATTTTGCAAACCATCAAATTAATGAATTTAATCGAAAAACTCACCTATGGGGTCGTCCATTAATCACGTGATGTTTTTTTAGCAACTTTTTAACCCCCCCCCCCCCCCCCCCCTGGTGATATGTGGTGAGGTTTTAGATGACTGGTTTATTTATGGGTTTTAGACTACCCCCCGCCCACCCCCCCCCCAAAATCACGTGTATTTTTTTTTGAAAAAATAAATACACGTGATATCTCATTTTACCCCCCCCCCATAATTTTTTCCGAACCCCCCCCCCCCCTTTGGAGCCTCGCGTGATTAATGGACGACCCCTATGGTACTAAGCAAAATCGAGTACTTTTAATCCAATCAAGTTCAACACCCATTTATATATTTGTGACCAGCAATGGGCCTGACGGAATACCTGCCCTGGTACTGCAAAGGTGCGCTGCAGAAATAGCTCCAATTTTGACGAAGCTTTTTAAAATGTCCCTGAAGACTGGCTCTGTGCCCTATGGTCGGAAAAAAGCGGTTATCCATCCTATTCCAAAGAAGGGTGACCGCTCCAACCCGGCCAACTACCGCCCCATAGCGATCACATCAGTTCTGTCTAAGGTGATGGAACGTATGATCTACGACAAACTGCTCACATACCTTGAGAAGAACAAAATTATTAACAACCGTCAATACGGATTCCGGCGGAACCGCTCGTGCGGTGATCTTCTCGCGTATGTGACGCATGTTTGGGGACGGTGCCTGGAACGTTTCAGTAAGACCCAAACGGTTGCACTGGACATTTCCAAGGCCTTTGACCGGGTTTGGCACTGAGGACTTGTTAACAAACTGCCTTCTTATGGACATCCCACATCCTTGTGATCGTGGATTGCCGACTTTTTGAGGGAGAGGTCGATTCAGACGGTAGCCGATGGTTTCACCTCTTCCTCACTCGATAAATGCTGACGTCCCACAGGGATCGGTTCTGTCTCCGACTTTGTTTTTGTTGCACATCAAAGACCTTTTGTCATGTGCACCAATTCACTGTTACGCGGATGACAGTACAGTCCATGATAGCTTCTTGTTTGACAAGCCCCCAAAGGGCTCACCCCAACCCCAACAGCTCGGAGGGCTTTGAAGCAAAGAATGGACGGTTACCTCGAGAGTGTTTTCTCTTGGGGTAAAAATAATCTCGTTGAATTTAATGTTTCAAAGACCCAATCTTGTCTGATTACGTCTAAAAGGGATCGAAATAAATATCTAGTATCCTTCAACAGAAGCAATCTTCCGAACAGGCCCTCCATTGATATGCTTGGTGTAACCCTAAGTGACCAGCTCAGGTATGGGGGCCTCCATCGAAGCCAGAGTAAAGTTAGCCTCCCAAAAACTGGGCACAGTGGAGGTAATCCACCTCTTACCCGCCCTGGTATAAGTAACTGATGGTTACTCCTTCAAGGCTCTTGCAAGATTCTAATTTTTTTGATTAAACGAAGCTACATTTATTTATTTTGAACGAATCTAGACCTCCAGTGTCCATGCATACGTTGTTAGTAAGCAGTATGCAAGTGCTTAACAGGAAAAACAAAATGCAAAAAATAGGTTAGTAAGACAAAGATACATTAAACAGGGCAAAAGAAAAACTCATTCATGAGACTCCATGACGCGGAATTGCATCTGTAAAAAACCTGTAAGCACCTGCATAAAATAGAGAACATAAGAAATACAATAAATCTCAAATCAATTGGCAAGTACCAACAAAAAATGTGAATGGCTTTCGGTCTGACCATAAACTACACTTAGCTTCCGTGTCCCTTAGCCAACCACTCAGTGAAGCTTCAAAGAATGTTACCTGAATATTTGGGGTAAAATACCCGAAGACTAAAAGAAAATTCAGCGGTGGGTAAAAACTGGGCGCACTGTACTGGGCCCGCAGATACTTTAATAGTACACAACTGATAACCCTGTACAAATCACAAGTGCGCCCCACGGTTGAATTTGGCAGCCACCTCTGGTCTGGAGCTCCAAAATACCTGAAAAATACCCTTGACTCTGTGCTGAAATGGGCAGTACGTTTAATAGATTCTCCCATCAACAGACGGATTGCAATCTTTAGAGCACAGGCGTCGGGTGGGAATGCTATCCTTGTTCTACCGGTATTACAATGGAAGATGCTCCGAGGAACTAGCATCATTGATCCCTTCGGCACCGGTGCATAGTCGGGAAACACGCCAAACGCATGCCCAACATTTGTACACGGTTGACATTTGCCACATGAGAACGGTCATTTCTTCGACTCGTTCTTGTGTTCAACAGCTCGGCTGAGGAATGATTTGCCGGCCTCTGTGTTTCCTCCTTCCTACAAAATGTTCATTCCTTCCTCTCCTCAAAAAGACCCTCCACACAGCATCCCAGATGACATAGGCCCTGAGGGAAATCATTTTCCTCAGAGCCTCCTGTGTGAATGTAAAAAAAAAGGGCAGAATTAGCAACCTAGCAGAAATTGCAATCGGAAGGAGAGCGAAGAAGAAGACGAAGAAAGACAGGATTGGTTTATTTATGTAAAGACAGTACCGCTAGTTGCGTCAAATTGTGTTTGAATAATTAATAAACCATTATATACAGATTACAGAAATTTTCCTGCATACCTAGAAGTTTAGTCTTACAAAAGTATTTTTAATGTCCTTAGGAACCAAATTTGATTGATTGTTCTTATAATATACACAAATGGATGTTTGTAACATATAAAAATTCATAAAAAGAAATTGAAATAGGTGGCACGAGAGCTGTTTGAAAATCTGAATGTACCCAGGACTGAATACATGAAACACAGAAAGCAGGTTCAAAGGAGAGGGAAGACGGTGAAGGTAGAGGGGAAAGGGAGGCGGGGGGGGGGGAATGGGAGGAAAGGACACACAGGGAGAATTTGTCTTTAGTAAGCGGCATTGTGCAGCATAGGGAGTGTGGCGAACCCATCGCTCAGGGAGTGGAAACACAAACCTGCCACAGCCATCCCAAGCGAAGGTGTGAGCTACCGTGCTCAGGCTGAATGTCCTGGGGAACAGTGTCACGAACAGTGCCTCCGAGAAACAAGGTCGCATCTCGGAGTATTTAGATCTCACTCCAGCACTCAGGGCTCTGCTGGAGTGGACCTTTTATTTCCCTGGGAACTCGTGGGACAAAAAAAAAATTGGACCATTCGAAAACTAGAGGCCTTTTGGGAACCTAGGAGTGCTCAGGCCACCTCTGAGGATTTCCTTCCTGGGGCCGTAGGAGGAACCAAGAGGAGAAACCGTGGAGAGGTGAGCTTAGGCCACCTCCATGAACTCTTCCCTTGTGGGGCCTTCGAGGAACCAAGGGGAAGGGCACCCTTCCAGCACGGGGCCTTTGTGGAACCAAGGAGTGAAGTGGAGAGATGATGTCGTCTTCCCATGTGGGGCCTTCGAGGAACCATGTAGGAGTTAAAGAGGAGAAATGAGGCCATCTTGGTGAACTCTTCCTCTGTGGGGCCTTTAGGGAACCAAGGAGGAGTGATTAAGTTCTCTTCCCTCCTGGGGCCCTCAGGGAGCCAAGGTGGAGTGGACTCTTCCCTTGTGGGGCCTTTAGGGAACTGAGGAGTGGAGAGGAGAGATGAAGCCCTCTTCCGTCATAGGGCCTTCAGGGAACCAAGGAGGAGCGAAGAGGGGAAATGAGACCTGGGAAGACACATTGTCGAACCAGAAGATATAGTTTCATTTCCAACGACAATCCTGGTGAACTTTATAAAAGGGACTGGGTTACTGTCAAAGAAATGAGGTAAAATAGGAGATAGTACAATGGGTCTATGGCCTAAGTGCTCACGGGAACTATATATATGTAAACCGTCTCAGATTATTAAAAAAATAAAAAAGTGGCATTGCAACACAAGCCGGGGACTCACTAGTAATTTCATAAATTTTATTGCAGTACATAATAGATAGGCGGATCATCTCTGACCTTGTAATATTAAATAAAGTCATTAATAATTGCATTGACAACCCTGAAATTCTCGCCAAAATAAAATTTTACGTAACGACCAGAAATACGAGGCAATGTGGTGCTACCTTCTTCTGTGACAATTTTAAAACAAACTATGAGGCTCATACACCTATAAATAGATTACATCATTTTGGTAATAAATTTGGGAATATTGTAGATATGTTTGCAGATTCTGTATTAGTTACAAAAAGAAGTCTTTATAATTACTTTAATGAAATGTATGATTTTGATTTTATTATTATTTATTTTTTATTATTATTTTTATCATTATAATTGTGTACTACGTACCTGCCTAACTATTATTATCTATCCTTGTAAAAGCCCACCAGGGCGTAAATAAATAAATAATGAGGTTAATTTTGCTTGAATTAACATTTTGTAGTAAATCTCAAAACTAAAGTATAGTGGCGCACCTCAATATACCGTAATGAATTTTTATGTAATGAATTTTAAAGTCTCATCTGCGAGCATCTTATTGTGAACAGTGTACAACTTTATTTTATTTTTATGCCCGCAACCAAAGTCTCATCTGCGAGCATCTTATTGTGAACAGTGTACAACTTTATTTTATTTTTATGCCCGCAACCAAAGTCTCATCTGCGAGCATCTTATTGTGAATAGTGTACAACTTTATTTTATTTTTATGCCCGCAACCAAAGTCTCATCTGCGAGCATCTTATTGTGAACAGTGTACAACTTTATTTTATTTTTATGCCCGCAACCAAAGTCTCATCTGCGAGCATCTTATTGTGAACAGTGTACAACTTTATTTTATTGATACTTGTACACATGGTAATTTACTCACAGTGCAAAAATTGTCACTTCCAGCACATTTCATAAAATGCTTCAAATTACTTCTTCTAACAGCTAACGACTAATCTTTTCAGCCAGAGAAAGTATGGCTCTATATTTAAAACTTTACTATTCTGTGTTGTAGCTAGAAAGAGAGTCTCGGACTAAAAAAAGGAAAAATATATTTTTAAAAAAAAACAACTTTTGATTGGTGGCAGATAAACCAGTTCAGTCATTTATTTTTTATCTTAAAAAGTAAATTTCACAAATCTCACATTCTCACACACATTACGTATCCTAGTATGGTCCTAAATCTGTAACAAAGAAAAAACATTTTTAGATAAAACTAAGTCTTATTTTGCTGTGCTACTGTTTTATAAGTATTCGTTGTTAATTAAAATAATATTTTGGCATTAATGGCCAATAAAAAATTCCAACCGAAGTGGTCAGTAATCTCACCTAAATATAGAATATTGTGGGCACTTCATCTTCCTTCAATGTATGAGGACAGGTCAATTTCTTCTGGTAACTCAGTAATATTAACATCGAAGCGCTCCTGGACATCATTCAGGATCTTTGCGTCTCCTTCATCAGACACCATTGTAATGGCCAAACCCTGTTAACAAAGTAAAACATCAGTAATACTCTTAAAATCAAACATACTAATTTCAGTTGTCTGTGGTTGTTGTGCGTAATGTATAATATTAATGTGTAATGAACTCAAATTTGTTTTGAATTCGAGTGTCACTTTCTTAATTGGAACTGATTGTTCAGAAAGGGATAAAGTAGGAATCTAAATATAATTATTTTACTACTATTTTGAGCAATGGAGCACTGGCGCCTATAAAATGGATAGATGGCTTTTACACTTGAACTAGTACTGGGCGTTGACGATAATTCTATCCAACACCAACGTCGTTATCGTTGGCAATTTTCAACTGTTGAAAATAGCTGTTGAAAATAACGTCGACGTTGACGCAACTATAATAGGAGATCGACACGATACTAACAAAAAAATATATCAAAATCATATTAAGGAATCCCTTTTAACGGGTGGTTCCCCGAATCATTGATGTATTATTATTATCTCTATGCCCCACATGACACACGTTATAATAATCCTATAATAACGTTGAAAGTTGAAACTGTTGGAAGACGTTGGTTTCGGTGTTGGACGGGAAAATAAAAAAAAACGTGCAGTAGGTATGTACATTACCAAAAGACCTTGTGTAATTGGGTATAATATCGTTCACGAAGTGTGATCTCTTGACCCTTTTGACTTAATCATTCCAACACCGTTGAAAACAATAGGTACAAAACATTGACAATTATCAATAGGTTATTTTTTGCTTGTCGTTGATAAATTTGATTGTTCCATGGCGCTACGTATCGGCCGTATTGGATGGGAAAATAAAATAAAACGTGCAGTAGGTATGTACATTACCAAAAGACCTTGTGTAATTTGGGTATAATATCGTTCACGAAGTGTGATCTCTTGACCCTTTTGACTTAATCATTCCAACACCGTTGAAAACAATAGGTACAAAACATTGACAATTATCAATAGGTTATTTTTTTGCTTGTCGTTGATTAATTTGATTGTTCCATGGCGCTGCGTATCGGCCGTATTGGATGGGAAAATAAAAAAAAACGTGCAGTAGGTACGTACATAACCAAAAGACCATTTAAAATATCGAGTAATGTTGTTAACGAAGTACAAACTCTTAACCCTTTTTATTTATTAGGCAGTTGAATCGTTGACTGCGTTGAATAATAGTCGCATGTAGGTATTATATTTCAACTGTTGGCACTAATTATTTTCAACAGCGTTGGACGTTGAAATAATATAACTATTGTTTCCAACGGCTAGTTATATTTTAATACAGTACTAACTTGAACGCCAGGCGCTAGCACACTTTTATTAGAAGTCTCAGCTTGCAGAAGATATGAACTTGTATGCAGACACTATACTAAAATACACTGCATGATTTACAGTTGCTATTTTATCCCAAGTTACTATTAACCCCTCAGCAACGTAAGCAGATATATGCATTAAAAATACGACAGCAGTCAAGTACAATAAGCGTGTTTACACGTCAGCACGTGTGTCTCCATAGAAACAGTTATAACTCCGTTATTGTTTTAGTTACATCCGTAAAATAAAAAGTGAAAGGTCGATAGTGAATCATGCTGCACATCTCTATTCAAGTTGTCCATAGAAATACATAAAAAGAACATTCTGTCAGACGCGCAGTCTGACACATAATTTATCCCGCCAAATTTCCTGTGGGCGCCCGACATTGTTAATTTCTATTAAATATTTTTATATGAAATGATAAAAAAGTGAGGTGACAAAAGTGTTTATTACACATTTATACAATAGAATACGTATTGTTGTTTGCATAATCTGTGATTTTGGTACCGTTTTCACATAAAAACATCACACGAGTCATTTTCACATTTTTTTAATGTTTGCATTCTAAATTTTAATACTTACAAATGTTAATATTTATTTGTAATATAATAATTCGAAAGCTTATTTTGTAACCTGTCTAAAACAGTTTTTACTATTCGGCTACGTTCAGAAATGTTTCATTTATAGTGCTTTAATTGTGAAGCGGTTATAACTAAAAGTTTTCTTAAAATGTCATTTCGTTTGACACCAAAAGCTAATATTCTCGATAATTCGGAGGGGTTAATATTATCATATCTCTCTAATTTGCCAACAAAGAAATATGTGTGTATAAATAAAATTGACAATATTTATTTTTAATCACAAATCCTACAATTATAATACTAAGGGAACGTACCCATACTACGTGACCTGTTCAGGGGGGGTCTTCAAAATACCACGCTTGGTACAAATGAGCGGCGGGGGCCTTAGGTTTTTGGTCACCGGGGGGGGGGGGGGGGGGGGGGTTTAAAAATTGCAAAAAGTTGGTCACATAGTATGGGTACATTCCCTAACATCCGGTGGTTTTTCGCAAGTACGCAAAGAAATATAATAATTTGGTGGTTGGTTCGAAGAAGAAAAATGTATAATAATATTTTTTGGACACTAAATTAGTCTTTTAAGAATTCAGGTTAGATAGTCAATCAGCATCATGGTTCTGATGTCCCTATCAAGTATCATCATTATAGAAAAGAGTTGGTTAATTTTGTTATGTATACATATGTGTAGAATAATTTACCTTGGTTCCGAATCGTCCCGCTCGAGCCACCCGATGCAGATAGGTGTCTGAATCCTCAGGCATATCGTAGTTGAACACAATGTTCACCCTCTCAATATCCATTCCTCGGCCAAACAGATTTGTGGCTACCAAGATACGCTGGAAGTAAAACATCACTATCATAATTAATAAGGGATCCAAATCAAACTTGTCAAGTTTCACAGTTTAATGTTGTGTTCAGATTAGATAGTCAATCACCATTATGATTCTGATGTCCCTATCGAAGTATCATCACTACAGAAAGTCCATTACATTAAGTACACAGGGTGTTAAATACCTTTTGGAAGTCTTTGAACTGTTGATATCTGGAGAGGCGTTCTTCCTGGGTCATGTTGCGATGGATTCCAATGGCGGGGAAGTTCTGGTCGGTGAGAAGTTGTGCGAGTGCCATGCAGCGCTGGACTGACTTCACAAAGATCACCACCTACAAAGTTCATTCTCAAATTAATTAATTTCTACGTACATACTTATATTACAACATTTAATTATTTTGCAACTAATAAAACTTTAAATTCAGAAACGATAGTCAATCACCATTATGATTCTGATGTCCCTATCAAGTATCATCATTAAAAAGACTTATGCAGAAAATTTATTATCATAGATGGACATAGGTACCTGGTTGAACTCTAAGACATCCAAGAGCTCGAAGAGCTTTTTGTTCTTCTCATTTTCCTTCAGTTTGACGTAATGCTGCTGTAAGCCGTGGAGTGTGAGCTTGGCTTCATCATCCACATATACTTCCATGGGCTGGTGGAGGGAATAAATACTGTCATGAGATAACTTCACTAATTTCCAACTGCTAGAAATTTATTAAAACATCAGCGATGAAAGTCAAACCCAAATTATCTGAAGTACACAAAGTATTTTAAATATAATTATAATATGATGATTCTAGTTTCTAATGTGTCTACTTACTATCTGGATATGAATTTCTACCGAATGCGTTAATAAAAAACACATGAATCTGGGAGCGCAATGCAATACATATTCCAAACAAACTTATACCTCAACTCTCACAACATTTGAAGCACTTAAATATTCATCTACAATCATTCACTTTTAAATACACAACTTCCAAAAGATATACATATAATTAATTTTTACTCATTTGCCAATAAAATCGGTCACACATCATGAATATGAAATGAATGGATGGAAAACATTACGAACCCATACAAAATAAGAAAAGACTCATTTGAAGGAATGATTGCCTTGCCCACCAAATCATGTTTTTGATTGTAGAATGTTGATGTTGAGTACAAAGGTCGGGGGAAAACTGGTTCTTCAATAGAATAATGACAACACATCCGAAATTTTTCTCACCGGAGGGGGGGGGGGGGGGGAACAACTGTCAAAATCAACATTCTACTAATAATAAAAGCATGTTAATAATTTAAAACAATCATTGCGATGATAAGACGGAAGATTAAATAAGAAATAAATAAAACTTTTACATCAGTAAAGATAGTCAATCAGCATCATGGTTCTGATGTCCCTATCAAGTATCCGTCATGAGAAAAAATATCTCCATTCATTAATTCAAAATTAAAGCAATAGAACTTTTCAATTAAATATTTTTTTATAAATGAAAAAAAAAACCTTTCAAATGAATCTCGAGTAGTTTATGATCAAACATCGCAATGATTGATTGACAAAAAAAAAGGGAGCATGAAAAAATGTGTTCCAGTTGTGAGGCAACCACATTGATCCATAAAAAAGGAAGTATCCTTGGCGAAAAATCAAAAAAACCCAGCGATAATATCTTACGTCACAACACATCATGTTTGTGAGCAAAGAAGTGTTGAGGATGTTTGGTGGCGGGCGAGCTCGGCACTCTGATCAGCTGCGCACTCTCTCACTGCTCTCCTTCTCCTACTCAATATGGTTCACTGCAGCCGACTAAACAAGCTAATCCGTCTTCTTTCTTGAATCTTGATGTCTTGACGCCCCCCTAGCCTGCTCGGCGGGCTGCAGTGTCTACGGCCCCCCCGCTACCCGTCTTGATGCACCCCGACTCGGCCCCAGAAACCAAAGATTGTGAGAGACAACGCGCAGTGTTTTTGAATTCGCAGGATTTCAAAATATTAGATTTGGTGACATTTACATCTTGCATGAACTTTTTGCAAACGGGGCGGATATCCTTGCTGAGCGTGGCGGAGAACATCATGACTTGCTTTCCGTGCGGAGTGTTGCGGAATATCTCTTGGACGTCGCGCCTCATGTCTGAAATAACACACATTATTAGTGTTGACAATTTGACCAAAATTATTTTCATTTTGGTTAATTTTAAATCAGAAAGATAGAATCAATCATTAAGTTCAGATGTCCCTATCAGGTTTCATCATGCTGCTTATAAAAACAAGCATATTATACGGACATATTCCTTATACCTACAAGTTAATAATGATAAGAGTTTAGTACCTAGTAACTCGAGCATCTTGTCGCATTCATCCAATACGAAGTGCTTGAGGTGTTTGAGGTTAAGTTTCTTGGTCTTGACGAGTGAGAGGATACGTCCGGGTGTACCGACCACGATGTGTGGGCAAGAGGCCTTGAGCACCTCCTCATCCTTCATGATGGGCAGTCCCCCGAAGAACACGCCCACCTTAATTCCAGCCATGTACTTGGAGAAACGCTCATACTCCTTGCTGATCTGGAAAGCCAGCTCGCGGGTGTGGCACATAACCAACACGTAAACATGGTTCTCCGATGGCTCCAGCTGCTGGAGGGTTGCCAGCACAAAGACGGCTGTCTTACCCATACCAGACTTGGCTTGGCACAGAATATCCATACCCAGCACGGCCTGAGGAATGCATTCGTGCTGAACTGTAAGAAAAAAATAATAACCTTAATATAAATGGCAACACTTGTGATAATTCCTACAAAATAACAAATGCTCTGTTAATTTAATCAGATTAGATAGCTTATCATCATTATATTTATGATGTCCCTATCAAGTATCATCATTTAACCTGTTATTTGCTGGAGACGCACCGGCGCGCGCGTATTGTGCGCATTCGCGAGAAAATAATTCTAACAAAAAATGTTTGTCTGCGATTTTGGCCCTTCTATGTACAGAATTTGTATGAATAACAAGGTCAGAATCGCTTGCGCCAACATTACTCCATATGATGGGTAAAGTTTTCATTCACCTTGCAAACCCAGAATATTTTTAAACGATTTTATCTGTGGCATAGAAATGTCATTTTTGCCGCAAATTTTAGCTGTCAAAGTTGATGCGTGTTCCTCGACTAAAACATCGTAAAACCTATTAATTTACGTAATTAACGCAATTAAAGTTGTTTTGGTACATAGTTTATTGTTCTAGGAATGTGTTTCGGTCAATAAAATATACGATAACTCAAAATTAATCCCCAAAACATTCAATTCAAAATTCAATGTCGTGCTTTGTTAGGGAATTTGCGTGTTTTTTACGGCTTGTGACAGGTTAACTCCACACAGGAGGCCTTGAGGAAAATAATTTCCCTCAGGGCCTATCTCATCTGGGATGCTGTGTGGAGGGTCTTTTTGAGGAGAGGAAGGAATGAACATTGGTCTTGAAGAGACCCCATGTTGTAGGAAGGAGGAAACAGATCATTCCACAGCCGAGCTATTGAACGAGCCGAAGAAACGACCCGTTCTCATGTGACAAATGTCAACCGTGTACAAATGTACACCGGTGCCGAAGGGGTCAATGATGCTAGTTCCTCAGAGCATCTTCCATTGTAATACCGGTAGAACAAGGATAGCATTCCCACCCGACGCCTGTGCTCTAAAGATTGCAATCCGTCTGTTAAGATGGGAGAATCTATCAAACAGACCACCCGTTTCTGCACAGAGTCGAGGGTATTTTTCAGGTATTTTGGAGCTCCAGACCAGAGATGGCTGCCAAATTCAACCGTGGGGCGCACTTGTGATTTGTACAGGGTTAGCAATTGTGTACTATTAAAGTATCTGCGGACCCTGTACAGTACGCCCAGTTTTTATATAGGTCTCGTAGAAATCGATACGTCTCCCTTTCATGTATCATTCCCTTTCATGAATCATTCCCTTTCATGGCGAGAGATATGATCTAATGGTGTTAGAAAGAGAAAATACCACACTTTATATTATCTCACAGTTAACTAACTAACCATCACGCCGTTTCCCCGCAGGGGTAGGCAGAGAGGACGGACCGCCAAACAACTCGGTCTTGGCACACACTCTTTGCCTCACTCACATTCATACATCGTCTCATACATTCTCTTCTATTATTCTGACTTTTGACATGACCCGACTCAAGTATCTGATTCACTTGATCGTGCCACGTCTTCCTCGGGCGTCCCCGACTTCTACCATTCACATTCGCGTCGTATATTCTTCTTACACTACTTCCTTCGTTCATTCGCTCTACATGCCCAAACCATCTGAGGGTCCCTTTCTTAATCTTACTCATTATGCTCACAGTTAACCGCAAAATAATTAAAATGTATATCATTACGAGTCCGTTTCCAAACACAATTTGAAAGAAAAAAATATGAAACTTTGAGAATTGTTTATTAATTATTTTTATACGAAATAAGAAAAAGTAATTTGGTGAAAACGTTTAAATATACACATTTGTCTATTAAATTATTTAAATTATTATTTTTTTCATTATCACTAGGGCCCAGATTAATATAATACATATTTTTAATTTTCACGATTTTCGTCTCGTATGTGTTCTCTACCTAGATTATCATATATAGATTGTGAAAAACTAATTTTATTTTCCATATTTCACGGTTAAGTCCATAATTTACAAAAAAAATATCACAATCATCCATATTTTCGCTTTTTATATAATTTTATGTGTTTGCATTCTCGCCACCACATGGCCGCGCGTGTTTCATTCCTCCCGCGTATTATTCGTCGTCATTTGATTTTTGATTCTCTTCGCCACAGTCGCGACACTGACAGTAAGCAGGCGATCATCAACGACAAGCGACGTTCCTGTCGTGTTGCTTGCGCGTCTTTTTATTTTCACGTTCTCAAGTCACCTACTACTACTGTCTAGGTACCTATCAGTTTAATTTCAAAATGCCCAAGGATAAACAACCTTCGTGTTTCAAATTGGAAAAATATATCGAAGATTTCCCAAGCCAAAAAAGTATATTTTAGACAAAAATAAAGGATTTGATACCGTAAAAACAATTAATAAAGTTCCGAGTGGAAGCTTTGAGGGTACTGCAGACGTGCCTTACACAATTTCGAAACTAGGCGTCTTTACATCATGTGACGTGGAAAGATCTTTCAGCCAATATAAGTCTATATTTAGACCAAATCGACAAAGTTTTAATTTCGATAATTTAAAAAAGCATGTGATTGTGAACTGCAATCAATTTAATACTAAGAGTATGGATACTAGAGAGACGGCATGTAAAGTGTGCCCCTCTGCCCAAAGCATGCCTTTTCAAAAATTTTACCGAACGGTTTTTAGATGGCTGACATTGGCTTTTACACCTCGGTCGCGCATAGAGCTCACAGAAAAACGTTCATAAAACATAGAAAAATGGTCCACTGTGCCGTAAAATTGTGTAAAAGTAGTTCTATGAAGACCTTTAAGAAGAAAGACAGTCTTACCTTTCACATGTAAGTGTTTAAACATAGCTTAAATATACATTTTATAATTTTCGGCGTGTTCATTTCAACCGCCATCGCCATGAGCCCGATGTTATCACGTGAACTCCGACTGCCAATGGGCCGAATCAGTCAACTTAAATTATAATAATTAAAAATTACCAAAATACTTTTATGTTTTTATTAATCATAACGCACAAATATAAAGTTGTGATTCACACATGTCATAGGTATATGTTTTTTATCATTTAGCTTATTCATTTTTTTTAATTTTTACTTTGTCTTTTTTGCACTGTTATTTTTAGATTTTCTTCCTACTAATTTACCACTCCTTTTACATATGTTTACAACGTCAATTCAAAGTTTATAATCACTGTATTGTTATGTAAAAGTCACATTGACATGCCCTCGTGGTCGAGGGGTACAGTTCTTGACTAACAATCTGGAGGTCGCGGGTTCAAATCCCGAAATAAATTTTATTCGATTGATCTGTGTTTTCAACATTTTATAATTAAAAACATTATAAGATATATTTCCGGCACGTTCCAGGTGGAAGACATTCTCAGTATCGCTCTGGCGTAGGTAAGACCACCATTCAGAATTGAAATGTTGCTTGAAATTAATTTAGCCATGTTTGTCGACTAGATCTGAATAGCCGAGTACTTCTCCAGCTTTCTCTCCACCATTTATTTCCCCTCACCATTTACCTTCAGCCTCACAACGTACATGCTCCAGACGGAAGCAGTTGGGATTCTTGTGATATATTATATGGTATATCTCTACATATTATAAAACAAAGTTATTCGCCGCGTCTGTCTGTCTGTCTATTCGCGATAAACTCAAAAACTACCCAAACGGATTTTTATGCGGTTTTCACCAATAGATAGAGTGATTCATGAGAAAGGTTTAGGTATATAATTTGTCAAGGTTTTGTGTAAATTTATTGAAATATATAACATATCTGGTTAAGCGGCAGCGGGCAGCGGGCAATGGGCTGGCAAATATGGGCGGTGTGGATTTAATTTAACAAATGGCGTTGGTTATAAAGGTTGGGTAATGGCGTGGCATTTTTTTACGTTAGCCACAGCAACGTGTGGCCGGATCTGCTAGTATAAAATAATATGTACATTATTTTTAAATAAATTAATTATGAAATAACACAAATTAATCAAATAAAATTTATTTGCCCACGCAAATAAGTCAAGCAGTGTTTGTTCCTATCACTTATTTTTTTGTTATCATTGTAAAACTGTAAATACAGTTCTTTTATAAGATTAATATCGAGCACTCCTTTCTTAAAACACAAGCACCAGCTTACATCAGAATAGAACGCACAAAAATTTTCACTGCAAGTCTGTTGATTTTATAAAATACGTATAAAAAACCATACTTACTATTTATATGATAAATTAAAATCTATTTCAAACTGATGAGTTAAGCAATGATAGCACCAAGGAATGGTGCCTTGAGTTACAGTGAGTTCATAACACTAGTTTTTTACCCACTTGCACTTGTCAAGTGAAAAGTGAGGCCGATGTATTTCGACAAGCGCTTCACAAATCTTGATTTCGCAAAAAATGAGTTAAGTACGTCCTAGTAGATGAAGGTAACTTAAAATAACTTGTATAGGGAACAATAAAAATTAAACAACACATAAGTCTCCAGTCTCCTTGTTACTACCCTGGCCTCATTTCATTACTTATTTTTCAATTAAGCTATTATATTTTATTTTTATTTTAACTTTATGAGTAAAACCTCAAATTGTAATATTTAATTAAATGAAGACAATATAAGCGAAACTCAATCGAAAATCTGAAAACAGAAAAATCAGAAAAAGATATTGACACATCTGGGACAGAAAAGTCAATTGATGTCGCATATTAAATAAAATGGATAAAGATTTATCCAGACACTATCTAGAGAGCATTTAGTTCGGGTTTGAATCTTGCAATCATACATAAAGATAGCAGCCAATAGTATATGCGTTAAGAAAAATTAAGATAGTGTGGGTGGTTCTTAGTCGAAGTATGATACAGTTAAAAGTGACCGAATTGGATATCGACACGGTGGCGCAGTGGTTAGCGCGTTCGCCCGGTAAGCGAGAGGTCCTGGGTTCGTGTCCCAGATGTGTCAATATCTTTTTCTGATTTTTCTGTTTTCAGATTTTCGATTGAGTTTCGCTTATATTGTCTTCATTTAATTAAATATTATATTTTATGTCCAAAATGTAATAAAAAATTAACGAAAGTTTAAAAAATATAAAAATAATAATGATTCCCATTCACAGTTCGGCCCTTATCTCCAGAGCGCCGCCTTCCCCCCGCAAGCTAGCCACATTCCCCGTTTCTATCCCCTCCCACTAGACGGCTACAAATTTGGAGAGCTACATAGGTTTTTCGCTTATCCCCGTAATATTCCGAAAGTATTGCCGCTTCCCTTCAATCTTAGTTCCATGATTTAATAAGACAGATTTAGAGGAAGATGAATAAAACTACATTTTTTTATTTGAATTACCTGAACATTTTCGCTATCTTTTTATAATTTTTTTAATGTAACTGTTACTGCGCAAAAATTTTTCACAATAAACGATGTTTAATATGAAAGATATTCTTATTTTATACTCCATATTTTTTAGTGAGGTGAGCCATTTTTAAACCTTTTTTTATGATTGCATTAAAAAATTTTATGTTTAAAAAAATGATTATTTCAAACTATAAAATTTGAAACTGTACTTTATCATATTTCCAAAAGTTTTTTTTTTACATTCAAAAGTATCCCATTTATTTGGATTTTATTGCAACGGAAATATTTTGACCCTCTGACAAAATACGGTTGTAGGCACCGCGTATATTATTTTTGTGCCCTGATATCATTTTTAAGCTGACAACACTGCCTGCGCAGTCGTAATGCGCAGATGACAGAAGTGAGCTCGGATTTGACGATACGTTCTAGCTCATTCTGTCATCGGCTGTCTTCCTCGCCAGCATCCGCCAGTAGAAATAAGTAAATTAGCTTGCGTTAAAATAATTGTCGCGGATAACTCTTGTAACCTTTAAAGTACTTTGTGTTAATAAATCTAGCTATATAAAATATCAAAGTGTTATTTATTTAAATGAGTTCGCGACATTTAGATGCAAAATATCTCCGAGCAGTGAGCGGAGATATTCCTACCGCACCTAAACGGTCAAGGCCCGAAGAATTAACTTGTTGGAGGCCAGGCCATTTAGCGGAAATTCGCGGAACTTCGCAAAAAACACTAAAAAACCACCACTTTGAATTTTGAATTGAATGTTTTGTTGATAAATTTTGAGCTATTGTATATTTTATTAACTGAAACACGTTCACATCACAATAAACTATCTACGAAAACCACATTACTTGCATTTATTACGTAAATTAATAGGTTTTATGATCGTTTTATTCGCGATACACGCATTTATTGCGACCGTTAAATTCGCGGCAAATTCTGACAGCCGATTGTCATAGAAAAAATCGTTTTAAAAATATTCCAGGGTGACAAGGTGAATGAAACTTGTAGCGTCTCCGAGAGTAATGACAGCGCAAGCGATTCTGACATTGTTCTTCATACAAATTGTGTACATATAAGGGCCAAAATCGTATACCAAAAGTTTGTTGTCGGAAATATTATTCAAATATTTGAATTATTTTCTCGCGCATGCGCAGATGCCGCGGCCACCGGGTGACAAGCGGCCGCCCAGAGGTTAAAAGTTTTTTGAAAGTTGTCAATTTGAATTGACAGAAAACATTTCAACTCTTTCACATTCCATCAGCATGACATGTATTTTAGCGTTGATCAACAAATACCCATAAAAAATTTTAAACAACAATTTGTGAGCTGCCTTAAAACACTATAAAGTGTATTTTGTATGAGTCATAAATGTTGTGAAACATAGGTGAGCAATCCTTATCGTAGTCAGGTAAAGTTTTGATTAGTGAAATCGATACAAGTGGGCACAGCACTGCATAAGCAAACGTTTTAAAGGGTGTTCAGACATCTAATATAACCGCGAGCAGGTAGCTGTTAAACCGCAAGCGCTTATGTTTCGTGCCGTTCACACGGCGCAGATCAAATATTTCTTCCTATGGTAGGAGAGGGGGTCAGATGAATTAGCGATCGGCCACGGAGTGCGCATTTTTTGTACTGAATCTTTGACATTTGTCATCCACCGGTCTTGGCAGCTCCGTAATTAAAATGACTCCCTCTCCTGTTTTCGTCGGAGTGGGGGGTGCTTAACTGTTGGCATATCGCCTCAGGAGCGGTTACGACGTAAGATGTGCATTGTCTATGGTTGATGTGCGCATAAAGCGCTCAGGTGTGAACGGTCTGAAGGAATTGTATGGAGAGCAATAAATGGCATGCTATGATCTTTTGGTAATTATCGGTTCAGACTGGCCACGCTTATTACGAATAATTTTTAGAAAAAAACATTAGATTCGCCTTAATTACTATAAAAGGAAACTTTGGCTTTGGGGCGGCGGAAAATAATGCATTTTCAATTGCATAAAACCAAAATTCACTTCGCGAACCGACACAGCGAAAATCCGCGGCCGTACCTGTCACTGTTATGTCGGTATCCTTGATAAATTAACAAGAGCTAATACGACTGTAGCCGACTTCGTGGGATACCTACATGAAATACCGCGAAATTATGAAAACACAGCAGAATTATTATGTTAATAAACCTCTATTCGTATATATGGTAATTTTTGGAGATCGCTGGCAATGGTTAATATGCACTTTTAAAAAAAAAACCTTTTGATTCACCTTAATTACATTAAAAGGCAACTATTTGCATTGGGGGAAGTGGAAAATATTTCATTCTAAATTTCGATTACGTAAAATTAAAATTAGCTTTTGTCTTGTGAGATTGTACGCCAGAATCACAGGTTACACAAACCTAGCGTAGCCGCTAAACTACTTGAGAACTGGGATGTTTTTATTGCCTTGACGCGAGTAGGCGTTATGAAGGGGCACTTTCTTTTGTATCACAAACCATGTTACACAAACAAGCCCGCTAGACAAATTTCATAATTACGCGCCTTATCCCACGAAGTCGGCTACAGTCGTATTAGCTCTTGTTAATTTATCAAGGATACCAACATAACAGTGACAGGTACGACCGCGGATTTTCGCTGTGTCGGTTCGCGAAGAGAATTTTGGTTTTATGCAATTGAAAATTAAAATGCATTATTTTCCGCCGCCCCAAAGCCAAAAAGTTTCCAAAGTTTTTTTCTAAAAATTATTCGTAATAAGCGTGGCCAGTCCGAGCCGATATTTACCGATCTTTTATATTTATATGCTCAATGTGAACGAGCTCTTATGCATTTCAAATAAATATATTTGACATACTGTTCACGACACACCTGTGTAAGTATACACAGCTGTAAGATAAATACTTGCATGAAGTGAGTAGGTGTATGTAAAGACATGGATGATCAATTTATTTCACTAATTTACACCAGGGGAAGGAGGACGAGTTACAGGATAAAAACCGTGGCACAAATTAAAAAATAATAATAAACTACGTGGCTGTTAGCAGAAATCTGTCATCGGAAACTAACCATTCTTCAAAAATAAAACAATAACTAATAATAGCGTGAGCTGTTATTTTTTAAAACTTAGCAAAGTTGGATGTAATGTACTAACCTTCAGACGGATGTTCGAAGCCGCAATCAACAATAGCTCTAAGAATTTCAGGTTTCAACAGGAAATCTCTAAAACCCGAACTGTGGATGGAGACGTAAGATCCTTTGACTTCCTTTTTGGGGACGGCATCGGTTGAACCTTCAACCACAACCTGCTCGGTTTGTTCCTCATCCTCGTAGTCTAAAAGATCGTCATTATCCGCCATTGTTGTGCTGCAAGAAAACCGGTGTAAATATAGGATTTTGATAAATACGATACAACTACACCACTATATAAATGAACTAAAGAACAATGAAGTGGGAACATAAACTATCAGAACAATTAGACATAGGATGTCGAAATACTTTAATAGATTACCTTTTTATTAACGATAAAAATCGGCTGAGGAAAAACGGTCAATGCTCGCAGCTTCCGGAAATAGATTTATTAATTAAGATTTGTCTATGGAAAATGGAAATGGCGTGCAGACCAGGGTTGCCGAGGCTTGTGTTCTAAAATACCCACAGTACTCAAAATCCCCAAATTAGGGAGAACAAAACAACGAATTCCCCGCAAATTCCCCATGAATTACTTTATAATTCTGCATCCAAAATAAAACTAAATTCTATTGAAATATGCATTTTTTATCGATTCATTTTATTTTGTCAGGATAAAAACATATTATTACATACATAATATAAGATTTAAAAATATGTTACAACCCAAAAAAAGAGTATGAAAAAAGTGAGCGGTACAATGCAGCATAACGATAGGCTCGTCATCTGGTCTGGGAGACCAGATACGGAGAGGGCTTGTCAGGGTGTTGCAGCGCTACTGTCTCCCAGAATGGTTGAGTGTATGTTGCAGTATGAATGTGTAAGTCCGAGAATAATGTGGATCCGTTTCAAAATTGGGTTGACAAGGGTGTTTCTTGTTATTTGCTACGCTCCTGTTAATTCTGAAAGCAACGAAGTGAATGATGATTTTTGGACTGGTGTGAACGACGTAATGAGATTAAAAAATTTGAATGAAAGGATTATAATGGCGGGCGATTTGAATGGGTGGGTGGGAATTGGACGTGACGGATTTGATTCAGCCTTAGGTAAGTTCGGGGATAAAAGGACGAATGAAAATGGGAACAGAATACTTGAAGTATGTTTAGAGTGGAACCTGTTTATATCGAATACCTTTTTCGATCATAAAGGTATCCGCCAATATACGTGGGAAAGAGGAAATGAAAGATCAATAATTGATTTTGGGGTAATTGACTCTAGGTTGAGAGCCGTTACCGAGGACACAAGAGTTTTCAGAGGGGCTGAGCTTGAAACTGACCACTTTCTGGCAGGCGCGGCTGGCGCTAACGTGCAATGGGGCGCTGAACCGCCAAAAAAATTCAACATCATTTTACAACTCATCGTATTTCTACGTAATGTGTTTATTTATAAAATTGATAAAATTGAGCACAATCTTTAAATTTAATTATAATTATTTATCAATCTAACAATTAACAATGTATTACGGCCAAATAAACGCATTGTTTCCACCCGCCAGTTACGGCGGCTACCCGCTAGGAGCGAGGAACCGAGGTAGGTACAATGCCAAACCGCGCGCCAGAGCTAAGCGCCCCGTAATTTGAATGATCCTGGTAGCAAAAAATCCCAAAACGTCAGAAACATGTCATACTAAAAATCGGCTGACCGTGCGCTGCACGGCCGACCCGAAGAGCTTCGGCATTCTTCGGAAATATTCCGAAGCTTTGGTTCCAGCGGTAGTAAGGTTTGAACAAGATAATATTAAGTAATAATATTTCTCTTCTAAAATGTAACCATTAGTCAAAGGGTCAGCTATGCGTCTCGTGTGACATTATCTTGTTCGAGCCCTTGGGATGTACCTTTTTGACATTATTATTTGTTTGTCACCCATTGATCGAAGTTGTCACGACAGTAAATGGCGATATTGGCGATCCACGCCGCAGAGTCTTGTGTGTTAATTATTATTCGTTTCGTATAACGTTTCTTGTGTGTTAATTATTATTATTGGATTATTGCGTTATTATTATTATCTTTGGAAGGTTGAGTATTTTTAAATGGATATCACACCCACCCTTTCCACTAATCTTCTAATAGATGTAATATCAATAGTAATGGAGTGTAAAATGGTTCTAAAAATATTGATACCAGAATAATTCTATAATAATTGGATAATTACTAGAGCACCGTTTCAGTTATGTTGCGTTGTACAATTTATTATGAGTTCCTAGGCTATATGTATTTTTATTATTTGAATTTACAAACAGATACATAAAACATACCTACTTACCTGGCAGGTCAATTCACTATATTAAACTCTAGACATCAGCATGTTTTTACATCTCACGATATTTTTACTATTACAGTTACATGAATTTTTTAGATACTTAGCAAATAATGTAAAATTATGCGTGATGTCTAGATTTTTTTAAAAATATAATATCAACTTTTCGTTTTTTATGAATGGCTTGGTGAACCACCTATAATTTGAGGCACCGGCCGCGCCTGCTTTCTGGTGGTATCAAGAGTAAACCTCTTTCGCGGATGGCGCTCTAAAGTGAAAACGGTATCAGCTCCAACAATGAGATTGAATGTGAAAGAAATGGACGGTCTAAGCATAGAGGAAAAATGGAACCACATAAAGGTTAGTCTGTGCGAATCTGCTAGAGACGTGTGTGGAATAAGTAAGCAAGGTAGGAAGAAAGGCGATGCATGGTGGGATGACGAGATCAAAGCACTTGTCTCAGAGAAGAAGAAAGCTTGGTTACGTCTGATAGCGACTGACAGTGCTTCAAGCGAAGAGAGAGATAGAGCGAAAGAAGTATACAAGGGATGCAAGAAAAGAGTAAGTGTTGGAGTGAAAGAACTAAAGAAACGCCTGGAAGACGAAGAGGGAATAAAAATAACAAAACACTTCCAAGAAAACATTAAACTGTTTTGGAAGGAAGTCAAAAGGTCCCGGAGTGGCCCAGAGAACGGAAGAATGAAAGTGATAAAATCGAAAGATGGAAGAATGTTGACGAATGAAGAAGAAATAAAAGAAAGATGGATGAAATATTTTGAGGAAGTCTTCGAAAGCAACCTGGGTGTTAGTGAGTCCAGCGTCGAATCGGGAATGAACGATGACAGAATGCATGTTATCAAAATCAGTATGGATGAAATAAAAAAAATCGATTAAATGCACGAAGAATGGTAAGGCTGTTGGTTTCGACAATATTGCTGCCGAATATTTTAAAGGAGATAGTCATATTATTCTCACATGGTTGTGCGAACTTTTTAACCAATGTTTAGAGGAGGGTTATACGCTATTAGATTGGAGAAGGGCTGTAATCGTGCCGTTGTACAAAGGTAAAGGGTCACGCATGGAATGTGGGAATCATAGGGCTATTAGCCTGCTAAGTTCTGTCGACAAGCTGTATGGAAGAATATTGATTGAAAGGGTAAGAACGGAAACAAAGGATAAAATATGGGATGTGCAAGGTGCCTTTATGAGTGGAAGGGGATGCATGGACCAGATTTTCTCCTTGCGTATGCTCACTGAGAAGTTTCTGGCGAAAAACCAGAAACTTTTCTGCGCTTTTGTAGATCTTCAAAAAGCGTACGACCGAGTCGACAGAAAAAAGCTATGGAAGGTATTGTCCAAGTATGGAGTGAATACAAATCTCATACAGGCAATTGCGTCTCTGTACGAGGGAAGCGTTGCATGTGTTAGGGTGAACGGTGATTTTACGGGGTGGTTTGACATCACAAGAATTGAAAGATGTGGGATTGGGCGCGAAATTGAATAGTCTGAAAGTATGTTGCCTGTTATATGCTGATGATGCGGTGCTGATTTCTAACTCTATGGAAGATCTACAGTCTCTAATATCTAGGATGAACGAAGTATGTATGAAGAATGAGTTAATGATGAATGTAAGTAAATCTAAAGTCATGGTGTTTGAAAGAGAGAGTACGAAAACAGTGTGCGACATAGTTGTGAATGGTGAATACTTGGAGCAGGTGGATGAGTTTGTTTATCTGGGTAGTATGTTTACGAGAGATGGGAAGGCTGATAGAGATATTGAAAGAAGGGTAAATGCCGGTAACTCCATTAATGGAGGACTGAATGCCGTTGGCGCTAATAAAAAACTGTCAATAAAAGTGAAGCTAGCAGTCCACAATGGAATCCTGGTACCTACCCTGATGTATAGCAGTGAGGCATGGAACTGGCAGAGGAAGGATGAAAGTAAACTGAATGCTGTTGAAATGAGATCCCTGAGACGTATGTGTGGTAAAACCATGTATGATCGTGTTAGAAATGTGGATATCCGCAAAGAATGTAAGGCTGATGTAAGTATAATGAGCAAAATTAAGAAAGGGACCCTCAGATGGTTTGGGCACGTAGAGCGAATGAGCGAAGAAAGTAGTGTAAAAAGAATATATGATGCAAATGTGAATGGTAGAAGAAGTCGGGGACGCCCGAGGAAGACATGGCACGATCAAGTGAATAAGATACTTGAGACGGGCCATGTCAAAAGTCAGAATAATAGAAGAGTATGTATGAGACGATGTATGAATGTGAGTGAGGCAAAGAGTGTGTGCCAAGACCAAGTTGTTTGGCGGTCCGTCCTCTCTGCCAACCCCTGCGGGGAAACGGCGTGATGGTTAGTTAGTTAGTTAGTTTACAACCCAATAACCATTGTTCATACGGTGAAAAATAAATGTCATATAAAAATATATATTCATTACGGTGTGCCAATAAACTCTATATTATTATATCTTATGTTTGATAAAAATTAAATATAAGATATAACATAAAAAATAAAGTAATGTAGGTCCACAAAGGTGACCCTGATGAAAATAATTTCCCTCAGGGCCTATATCATCTGAGATGCAGTGTGGAGAGTCTTTTCGAGGAGAGGAAGGATTGAACATTGGTATTGAAGAGACCCATATTGTAGGAAGGAGGAAACACAGAGGCCGAAAAATAGTTCCATAGCTGAGCTGTTGAATACAAGAACGAGTCGAAGAAGCAACCCGTTCTCATGTGACAAATATCAACTGTGCACATATGTTGGGCACGCGTTTGGCGTGTTTCCCGACTATGCACCGGTGCCGAAGGGATCAATGATGCTAGTTCTTCCATTGAAATCTGCCCGGAGCATCTTCCATTGAAATACCGTAGAACAAGGATAACATTTCCTCCTGACGCCGGTATGGCTAGAATAAAAAAACGTTGAAAAAGAAAAGTAATTTATAGAGACAAAAAAGAGTAAGGTTGAAGAAATTAAGATAAAATAGTATTTTAGTGTTAAAACATAGTTATCAATTTAAAAATATATATGTCGTCAATTGATATTGAGACCAATAATTTCAAACGAGAAGTTAAGTTATTTAGTTAGCAATTTGCATTATTATAAGACTTTATTAACAACATATCTAATACCATATTTTTGGTTAACATTTTGTTTGAAAGATTAAACTTCGAACTTCCTCCTTTTTTTATTAATCCCTTCTCGAGTAGCCATCAATGCTACCACAGTATGTGTATGAAGGCGATTTCTGTTTTCTGTTTTTATCTTTTTAAGCACACAGAATTTCCTCTCAACGGAAGGGTTACAAAATGGAAAAGAGCAATAACTGGGAGGGAGCAGTAGTTTCGCCGCGTTTCGCATAGTTGCGTTTACCGGCCGGCCGAGCGTGCAAGATTTTGAATCGAACATTTTCGAGTAAGCGGGAGTGGGTTCCGTTTCTGGGAAGCGAGCGACCATTTTTTGAATTTAAAGTAAAATAATTCAGTTTGTTTTAGTTAGTCGCTGGACTTGTGTATAATATTGAGCACTTTCGGTAAATTTTCGATCACACTGTCAACGCTTATTACGAAGAATTTTTAGAAAAAAACCTTTAGATTCACCTTAATTACTATAAAAGGAAACTTTTTGCATTTGAGGTGGCGGAAAATAATGCATTTTAAATTTCAATTGCGTAAAGTGAAATTTTATCATTTTAAATTTTAACAAAATTAATCATAAATACATTTAATGCAGTCAGTCCTAAGCCTGAATAAAGTATGAAGGGAAGTAAATTTCATATACGTTGATTTCACTGTATAGCTACAAACACTTAGATACTAGAGAGTACTTTAATTTAGTTTCGTTTCGTGTGTAACTTTATAGTTGGTGGGGTATACAGTTTCGTGTGTAAATGAAGCTGAATGAAAATAACTAGTTACAAAAATAACCTGTTTTGAAACATGTTACACCGACCAAAAAACTAGTTTCGTTACGTTTCTTGAAAACGGTGTAACGACCCACGTCTATCCTAAATGAACTAATACCCAGGGTTGCCAATGCTTATGTTCTAAAATACCCGCAATAAATGTTCAAAATCCCCAAATTGGGGAGAGCAAAATATCAAATTCCCTCAAATTCCCCACAAGTTTTTTCATAATTCTGCCTCCAAAATAAAACGAATTTCTATTGAAAATAGCATTAAACATTATTATTACCTACATAATACGAGATTAAAAAATAAACAATATTAAAACAAAAATAATGACATTTAAAAAAAATCTATACGGTGCGTGTGCCGATAAATTGTCTAGTAGTAAAAAAAGGAAACGTAAAAAAATACAGTAATATAATCATACACATGGTGTGCCAGGCACTGCTAGGGGTCGTCCATTAATCACGTGATGTTTTTTTGGCAAATTTTTAACCCCCCCCCCTGGTGATATGTGGTGAGGTTTTAGACAACCCCCCCCCCCCCCAAAATCACGTGTATTTTTTTTTTTTTTTTACTACAAAGTATTTTGAAATTTTCAGAATATTATCACGAAAAATAAATACACATGATATCTCATTTTACCCCCCCCCCCCCCCCCCCCCTCGTGATATTTCGTGATTTTTTCCAAACCTCCCCCCCCCCCTTTCGAGCCTCACGTGATTAATGGACGACCCCCTGGAGAAAAAAAAACTGAAAAAGACAAGTAATTTAAAAGAAACAAAAAAGAGTTAGTTGTAACTAACTAACTAACTAACCATCACGCCGTTTCACCGCAGGGGTAGGCAGAGAGGACGGACCGCCAAACAACTCGGTCTTGGCACACACTCTTTGCCTCACTCACATTAATACATAGTTGTATAAAAGAAGATAAAGTAGTATTTTAGTGTTACAATAAAATTTTAATAATTTATTTTCTTATTTGATATGGAGACCAATAATTTTAAATAGTGAAGTTAAGTTAATTAAGCAATTTACATCATTTTAAGACTTAATTAACAACATGTAATGGATTATTAACGAAATAAGCATACATACAGGTGATGTAAAATAATTACCTTCTTTCATCAATTACTGCATCATGCTTTTTTGGTTAACATTTTGTTTGAAAGATTAAACTTCAAACTTCCTCCTTCTTTTTTAATCCCTTCTAGAGTAGTCACGAATGCTACCATAAGTATCTGTATGAAGGTGGTTTCTCTGAGTTAGGGTCCCAAACTTCAGGAATCCCCCGACTATTATTGATTAGAAATAAATGTTACAATGCTGCCATAAAACAAACTACGAAATATTCCACCGAATATAATATTTTTCAACAAGGTTGGATAATCAAAAATGCTCAGAATCCCCGCATTTTCCCGGCAAAACGGTGTTCCCCGCAAAATACACAATTCTTTAAAAATCTAAAAAAATCCCCGCAATTTGGGGAATTACCACAAATCGGCAACCCTGCTAATACTGTAGTTTTTGACCATAAATAAACCTATCTACTTGACAGAAAAAGCAAAGAAAAATCAACTCCTGCGAAAAAATGTGTTCATGTATTTCTATTTTCTATGCATCCTATTCCTGTTAGACTATTTTTCTATTTAAAAAAATAAGTTAAAACGCCAATGGTCCTCTGAATGGAAATAATCCTCTCTGTTAAAAGGTCACCAGTACTCTTTAATTCAACCTTCTATTCCTGTCAAGCCCTGGTTTCACAAATACACTTCCATGCAAAGACGTTACATACTTTAGACGCGGGGTAGAAATCTCAAAATGGGAAGCCAACAACAAGACAATTGTAGAGTACTCGATTTCTAGTACTTTAGTACGGGATTGGTTTATTTATGTTTAGTACTAAACTGCCACGCATAAATATACCAATCCCTAGATCGATATCTTCGGGCCTTTTCTATGGGACAAATGTCGACACCAATGGATAAACAATACATAAAAATGCAGAGTAGGAGGTTCCACCCATAGATTGAGCATGAGTCAGAAATTAACGCTGACTGGGCCATAATGAATTCATTCATTGTACCTGTCATATAATTAACAGTATTATATAATTGTTCATATATCCAACGGAATATCCATTAATACATTATTTGGCTTAATACGCTAACTCTGTAATCTTTTCTATAAAATGTACAATAAATACAAATACATAAAAAATAATAGCACAAATTACAAGCACAAAAACAGTACAAAAAAAAATTAAAAAAACAAAGAGCTTTATACAAAAATATGTAAACATTGGAGGTTGCCAACCACTTTCCCACAGCGTTCTAAGGAAACAGATGGCTTCCTCCTTCACCGTACACGTCAGGACTCTATTTTTTTTTTGTAAAGACTCTACTTTTTATTAAAATGACTCTAGACCTCCAATGTCCAGGCATACATTGTTAGCAGGTAGTATGCGAGTGCGTACATGTTGTTAATTATTTATTTCACTGTATCACGTCTCATCTCCGCCACTTGATGTATCTGAAATAAAAGTTTATTAATATAAAGGAAGAAGAGTTCCTTCTGAGAGAAGGCAGTCCCGCCGAGGATGAGTGGGGCCATCAATCCAGTCGCAAGCAAGACTCGGTGTCAGCATCTCAAGCCGACTTCCCGGTAGGCCCTCGAAGAGAATGTTGGGATTAAGGGGGAAAGAAACCTGAAGACCCTAGGGAAAAAAATGAACATCGGGTCACCAGAGGCAGGGTGTAAGGGCACCGGTCCGCTACGGTCAGTCTTCGGGCCTGCTCATGGCAACGGGGGAGGCGCGGGAGGGTTATGCAGCTGCTGCCTTGGAAGTCATCTCCTCAGTTGATGCACGGTCAAAATATGTAAGCACAAAAAATTTATACAAAAATATGTAAATACTAAACATATTTTAATTAAAGAAGGTGTTGAAAGATATTCAAGAAAGTACTAAGCGCCCCCATAAAGACACAGAATTTGACAAACAATATATTACTACAATAGGTTGAGTTGATATATGTATGTATATAAATAAATGTAAATAAGGAAAAAAAATACTAAGACGACCATTTTTTCTATACTTAGAATATTTTGTGTACCTCAACATTGCCTTTTTCCTCATGGAATCAGGTCCATTATAAGGTCTGATATCTTTTCCAGATATTTTTTATTAATATCTCCGCACCAAACATTAATATTAAAGGGCACGGCAAATTTCACAATAGATTCGGTCAAATTTTTTTTATGCTCTTGACAATTAATCCAATCAAAACATACATTTTTGAAAATTGTATTTTTTATAATGGGCACAAGATGTATATTTTCGCAATAATGATTTAGTACATTCTCAACGACACAACGAATATTCAAAGCGTTTAGTGCAATTTTTTTTGTTGGATAATTAAGTCTGAGCCTTTCCGTGGTGCGGTATTCACGGCTCAGAATAAAGGCATTTAAGGAATCATACGGATCACCAACGCAAGATGATTTGCATTCTTTACAATTTCTAATATATTTCAACTCCTTTTTTAACAAAAATCCAGCGACATAGGCGTCAATACTCATTTTTTGTATGGAAAATGAATCTAAAATTTCACCAAATTCGGCATCTATGTCCGCTATAGTTAAAAAAGACGTTAAATTTAGATTTAAAGTTGAAGATTGGGTGTAAATAAAATCTGCTATGTTAGACAGAAGGACGGCTGAATTGTCAGCTTCGCAATTCATACCCGGTGAACGTGCGGACCACAAATTACAAATCATCAATGATTTATAGGCTAAAACGTGCAAAAAATATGCGTTTAACATTTTAATTTTGTTAAAATTAATTCACTTACGTGGTAACGCCCAATGACGTTATATACTGTAGACGCGTGGTAGAAATCTCAAAGTGGGAAGCCAACAGCAAGACAATTGCATTGTACTCAATTTCTAGTACTTTAGTACAAACATTTATATGAAACATTTCTGCATTTATCTTGTTTTGTTTTTATCTGTCGGTCGGCTTGATGTATCTCATGAGATGTTTTCTTTAATATTTTCAGCTCGAAACACCAAATCCTATCCTTACAGCTGACAGGCCGGTGGAGATTACTGGTGTCATTCCCCTAGAGAAGAGAGCACGTTCCACGAACGACGGCCTGCGCCTACTGATATCCGGGTTTGTTTGCATTTTACCTTATTATAATAATACATATAAACGCATTAATTTAGCACCTTAATAATGACATATGATTGTTGTAGGTATGTGGGACAGTAACGTTGTGGTGTCATGTCAGGAGATGGGGCTGACGTGTTCCACCACTCTCTTGCACCGCTGTTCTTGAGCGAACATAAGGAGGAAGAGTACTCCATGGACTGGACCAGGATGCAGCAGGAGCAATATATTCTCAGTACGCTTAGCTTTTCTAAATTTGTTCTATTTTTATCGTTAAAGAGAGTACGAACACATTGTGCAATATAGTTGTGAACTTGGAGCAGGTGGATGAGTTTGTATATCGTGGGAAGTATGTGTATGAGAGACGGGAAGGCTGATAGAGATATTGAAAGAAGGATAAATGTAGGTAATTCTATTAATGAAGGACTGAATGCTGTTGGCGCTAACAAAAAACTGTCTAAAGAAGTGAAACTAGCAGTCCACAACGGAATGCTGGTACCTACCCTGATGTATGGCAGTGAGGCATGGAACTGGCAGAGGAAAGTGGACTGAATGCTGTAGAAATGACACCCCTGAGGATGTGTGGTAAAACTACGTATGATACTGTATATTTTCTGCCTGTACAGAGTATAAATAATATAATTTGTACATTTTATATGCAGCAAAGCGTTCATCGGTCAAATCGTTGTACGTATAGGTAGTTTCATATCAATGGTCGATGAACTGGTGGATGCAAGTTTTATCCATAAGTTGTTATAATGGATTGTCTACTTTGTTGTTGGAATTAGATTGCAGAAATATAAGTTTGTGCAGAGCACCTTTGAGGTATTTTTTTACAAAAAATGGCGCTATTCAAATCATCCAAATATTATTATTTATGATCAAGCAATGCAATGCAAGGCTGATCATAATGAGTAAGATTGAAAGGGACCCTCAGATGGTTTGGGCATGTAGAGCGAATGAACGAAGCGTGGGGTGTAAGTAGTATATATGACGCAGATGTGAGTGGTAGATGAAGTCAGGGACGCCAGAAAAAAACCTGACACGATCAAGGGAATCCGATACTTGCATCGGGCCACATCAAGAGTCAGAAATAGTATGTACGAGTCAAGGTGTGAGTGTGAATGAGGCAAAGAGTGTGTGCCAAGACCAAGTTGTTTGACGGTCCGTCCTATCGGCCTACCCCTGCGGGGAAACGGCGTGATGTTAGTTAGTTTTTCTTGTATTTCCTGTTTTTAATAAAATACTAAAACGTTTAATTGAGTTTTTCATTTTTCTGTTGAAACCAGAGAAATGTCAAAGTCGATACTATCGTAGGAAAGCTAAATCTTATTTGAAATTGTTCTTCCCCTTTTGAAGGGATTGAAATTTCAAGTAATTTTAGGTTATTTTTACGACAGTTGGTTTCTTCTCAGGGCAAGGGGTTTCAATCTGAAAAAGCTCTGTCCGGAGAAAATGAGCAGTAAAGAAAAATAAGCTCATTTTCTCAAGGCAGCGATCTGTCAGATCCAGCTCTGTTCCCTGGGGAACATTTTGACATTTAATTTTATTTTTAAAATAACATTTTAGGCTAATAAATTGGGTAGGTACTGAAAGATAATTATATTGTCTATGGTCGAGCCTTTTATTTTGTTTCCTCTATCCCCTTGTTTATGGTATGTGTGACGACAGAGTTGCGCATATCGAATAAAAAGTCGTCAAATATAGGTATGTATATGTCAAATAGCGTTGACACTTGGTCCATAGAAAAACCACGAAGTTATCAATCTAATGACTGGTTTACAGTGTTGCCAACTTAACGGATTTCCCGTCATATCTGGCGGATTGGAGTGTCCCGAAACGGGAAAATTTTGTGTATAACGGAATATACAGTATGACGGATTTTCTGGCGGATTCGAAAAAAGTGCCAAATTACATACTTTTATAGGTGAAAATCGCCTATATTTATGGATTTATGGAGAAATTTTGATCCCTAAAATTCTCTAGCCACCCCCCCCCCCCAGAATGGACGAAAATTTGTGTATCTGACGGATTTCTGACCCTTGATCCGTCACGATTTAGCGGGAACAAAGATTTCGAGTTGGCAACACTGCTGGTTTATTTATGCTGCCATGCGTCGAGTAAGGTCGTGTCCTACTAGTAAGTAAATTGCATTAAAAAGCGCCAAAATTCCCTCCTGTGTGATGAGAAAATGTTTCCATTACACGGTAAACAGTCGTAAAAGCGAAGGAATAACGTTTCATTTGTAAATACATGCAAATTACTTATTATTATCATTAAATTTACGATAAGCCGCCGCACTTTTAATAGGCACAGATTTTGGAAAGTACACTATTTTCAAACTTAGTTACCGCAAAAAACATCGGTTTCAGTCAGGACCGGTGGAAAAATATGCATTTAAATTTACATTTCATAAACAAAAAAATTTGTACGTAATAGCGCCGTTTACACGCACACTTTGGAGCGACCGAGTCCCGCGCCACTTCAGGCCGCCGCGCAGAAAAGTAAAGACCGATAGGTTTACAGCGCAGTTCACTGTGAGACTTTTCTGCGCGGCGGCCTGAAGTGGCGCGGGACTCGGTCGCTCCGAAGTGTGCGTGTAAACGGTGCTAATTTCTCGTTACGGCTGACGTTTCGTATTACTTTATTTTGCATTCTGAACAACTTCCACTATTTCCAGGGTACCAATCGATAAATATTAAAAAAAGATTGCTATATGGCAAAAATCACACATATTCTAGGAAGGTACTAACTAAAGTTACCGTACAAATTTTCAAAATAATTTATGGATAAGCCGCCGCACTTTTAATAGGCACAGATTTTGGAAAGTACACTATTTTTAAACTTAGCTACCGCAAAAAACATCGGTACAGTTGTATAGGTTCCTATTTTTGGGAACCTGTACATCTTCCTACTCTACAATTTTGCAATTACTACTAATACCAACTCTGTATGTTAGTACAACTTGTATAATCTTATGAATATTTGTCTTGGCCCATTGTCTATAAGTATTTGCTAATATAATTTATCTATTCCATGTAAAAAACTGAAATAGTAACTAATTTTAAAAAAATATGAAAATGTAACTAATTTTAAAAAACTGATAATGTACCTAATTTTAAAAAATTTGAAAATGTAAATAATTTTAAAAAATTGATAATGTAACTAATTTACAAAAAAACTGGAAATGTAAATAATTTTAAAAATATGTAACTTACTTTAATAAATGGCCAAGATCACCCTTAATGGGTGAAAGCCAAATAAACAATTAAAAAAAAAAAAAAACATCGGTTTCAGTCAGGACAAATTTTCATAATAATAAAAAAAGATTACTATACGGCAAAAATCACGGTAATTTTTGGAGATCGCTGGCAACGGTTAATATGCACTTTTAAAAAAAAAACCTTTTGATTCACCTTAATTACATTAAAAGGCAACTATTTGCATTGGGGGAAGTGGAAAATATTTCATTCTAAATTTCGATTACGTAAAATTAAAATTAGCTTTCATCTTGTGAGATTGTACGCCAGAATCACAAACCATGTTACACAAACCTAGCGTAGCCGCTAAACTACTTGAAAACTGGGATGTTTTTCTTGCCTTGAATGTATATTTCTGGTCGTTAATGCTAGAATTGCCTATGTAAATTTTGGTAATTTGACTTACGTACCAGAAAGTACTCTTGTTTGAATGTTCTGAATACCTTCGTTAGGTGCTCTGGATATAGAGTGATGGAATTGTAGCCTATCTAATGTACAAGTCAAAATATTGATTCAGCGTTTTTTGTGCCAAGTAAATGATAAACAATCATTTTCAACCTCATTCAGAAATTGGACATCGGCACTTCTAGCATTACAATTTGATATTTATTCATTGTAATTGAAGAACGCAATTGTCTTTTAAAAGAGCAAAGTTATTGAATGAATTGGGTAACAGTTAAAAAAAATTATCTGCATAATATGCAACTACAATTATTGTCATAGGAGATAAAAATTATTTTTGTTATTGAAGAGAAACTAGGGATAGTATCTATAATAGATAAGAAAACTTCTAAACTTTTTTTTTAACGAGAGATGTTTTTGATTTTTTTACTGAGAAAGTTAGAAAAAAATATAGAAGAAAATAAGTAAAGAAATGAAAACCAAAGAAACGCTCGTAAATATTTTCATTTTTATTGTGATTATTTTTAAAAGAAATTATTTTTGTTTGATTCTATAGAACCTTTTTTTGTAATTGAAGAGATTTTTCTTTTGTTTTTTAAAAAGTAGGTACAGTTCTTATATACTTAAATGTTAAAGTTTAGAAATGAAGAAGAATGAGAATAATTATTTCAGGTAATAAGACTGTAGGCTACGTGATAAAAAGACTGTTTAACTTCTGATTCCTATACAATTGTGATAAAAACTTTAGTTGTTACCTTGGTAAGCTAAGAAGTTACTGCTGTTCCTAGGTGATTGTCATTTTAAATAAAAAACTTATCTTTGAACCATTTATAATGTGTGTTTTATTTCTCATTTCATTATTATTAACAAGATAGGTACCCCCTATGTATGTAGGTACCTTTTAATTTATCAATGTTTTAACCGCCAATTTCTACAAACTTCATTTTTCAAGTATGATTACAAACAATTTATTAAAAAAATATCAGTCGCATAAACTAATTAGCCATACATTAATAAGTTTAAGATATGGTATTTAAATCAATTAGCTTAGGTTTGAAATATGACCAACTCTTTGATTAAAGCACTTAGCTTAGAACCATTATTTGCATGCCTAGGCGGTTTAGTCATTTAGCTTGGAACAAGAAATAATAAACCTAGGCGGTTTAGTCATTTAGCCTAGAATAAGAAACAATAATAATAGGCGGTTAAGTCATTTAGCCTGGAACAAAAAAAAGTAAAATATAGGTCATTTTGTATTAAGCGACATTTATCTTCATTAAAAATAGGAATATTAGAAAAAAAAATGAATCCGAATATGGGGAATATGTTATAAAAACAGTAATATCCTTCTTTTTAAAAAAATAATGCGATTTGCTAAAGTTATATTTTTTTTTCTAAAAATCGAAACTTTAAACTGCTCTTGTGTAAAGTTTAAAAAATGTCGGTTAATACAAATAGCCCGATATTATAATGTTAGATGTTATCACTTAAAACCTTTATTTATTTTACATAAATGCCAAAAGGATAACTGTTTGTGAAAGTTTAGAAATAAAGGTCGTCAATAAAAAGATAGTTCTATATTCATTAAAAAAGAATAGGCAATATTGAGGATTCTCAATTTTTTTTGTGATTATATTGTAGATGGTAATATTCTCTGCCACCTTGCATTTTTAAGCAGACTCTGCTCTGGAGGTTTTTACATTCATAGAACCTGACGAGGATTGTCTGTGTGGGCATGGGGAAACCTAAAAAAAACATTTGAACGTATTTGTAGTATTTGAGTATTAGTCAAAAATGTACATTATTAAATAACTTTTCAAAACACAATGTGAACGAATGACTGAGAATTGTAAGACTACACGCAACGTTGCATGACTTCCAACAGCGCGGCTAGTAGTAATCCAGAAGGCTGTGGTTTAGGTCATACTTGTTGTCTTAGCCATCTCGCCAGATTCCACATAGTCAATTCGCCTTATTGTGATTGTGGTTCAGAGGATACTTTAGACCATAATTTTTTTGAGTGTCCTATCAATGACCAATTTCCAATCTTCATACCTGAATTGTTAAAACTTAAAATTGAATTCCCTACCAGTGTACCCTGCCTTCTTAGTCTCAACTCTCCTGAAATTCACTATTTGTTAGCAAAATTTATTTACAAAAATGGCCTCAAAATCACATTCCTCTCTCTTCCAAACGTATACATTTGTTTCTAGCTGTGTTATTATGTACAGTTGTACAGGTTCCTTTTTTTGGGAATCTGTACATCTTCATACTCTCCAATTTTGTAATGACTACTAATACCGACTCTGTTTGTTACTCTGTATGAATATGGAATATGTACAGGTTCCTATTTTTGGGAACCTGTACATCTTCCTACTCTTCAATTTTGTAATTACTATTTATGCCAACTCTGTGTGTTACTCTGTGTGTACAGTTGTATAGGTTCCTATTTTTTGGAACCTGTACATCTTCCTACTCTACAATTTTGTAATTACTACTAATACCAACTCTGTATGCTAGTACAACTTGTATAATCATATGAATATTTGTCTTGGCCCATTGTCTATAAGCATTTGCTAATATAATGTATCTATTCCATGTAAAAAACTGAAATAGTAACTAATTAAAAAAATATATGAAAATGTAACTAATTTAAAAAAAACCGATAATGTACCTAATTTAAAAAAAAAAACTGAAAATGTAAATAATTTTTAAAAATTGATAATGTAACTAATTAAAAAAAAACTGGAAATGTAAATAATTTTAAAAATATGTAACTTACTTTAATAAATGGGCAAGATCACCCTTAATGGGTGAAAGCCAAATAAATAATTAAAAAAAAAAAATTCTATGCATCTGCGTCGCAGCGACGCCAGTGTTGCCAGGTACAAGGGTTTTTTTTAAGTAAAACTTCTTTACGCACGCTTGACTTGGGGAGTAAGCTGGCGATTGCGTGACGAGAGCGTTACGAAAAGCGAGTCGAACGCTTCGTATATTATTGCAGGAGCAAGAGAGAGAGGTGCGCGCACACATTTTCTTTCTCTCTTTTTCTCATAGCCAGTTACGTTTCGTATATCTAAGACACAGTGCAGGCATATTGTCTGCATCACACTGTAGGAGCAAGAGAGAGCAGTGCGCGCGCACATTTTCTTTTTCTCTTTCTATCATAAAAATGGATCAGAAGTTTCATTTCAATTGTGTGGTCAAAAGCACACTCGTTTTTTTAACCATTTTTCATGTTTTTTTTTGTCATTACCCCATTGTTTTTTTAGAAACCATGTCTGAAGGAAGATCTTCCCCCGAAAACGCATACAAATTTTTTGAACGGTTAGGTCGGGACCACAATGTTTTTGCTTTGTGGCTGATAGAAACAAAAAATGTTGTGGCCCTGCCCGATGTTTGCGGTATTGTTCGAGGTATTGTTTGTGGAAATGATTGCAGGAGACCGGCCTTAACCAGACATGGGGTTTTTCCGGATCATCAAAAATATGTACCTACTTTTAGATGAGATACAAACATTTTTTTCGCATGTGCCAGGTCCACCACACCACACTAATAAAACGTGCTACGTAAAAAAATAGTATATAACACAAGCACGTGTATAAGTTCACAGAGTCTCTTTTCTCTTTAGTTAAATATTTTCTGTAAATTGAAATTTATCATGTAATTTTAATAAGGTACCTCACCTGCATTATATACTGTATAATAAACCCTTTTTTTACTGATAACGTCATTGTTATGAAGAACTTTTTATCCCTCATCTCATGATTCGTTCGGTTGAAAAACTTTTATATGTTTTATTTCTATGGTAAAAAAATACATATAAACACAGAGCACTGTGTTTCTTTCTTTTACAAAATATTATTTATAAATAAATTATTTATTGAAATAAAATAAAATATTAAATCATTGGGGCATAACACGGGCATGAGCCTAGCGTAGTGGTCGAAAAATCCACAAATGATGTAACCATTCAAAGCAATGAATAAAGAAAAAAATTAAAAGAAAAAATTGTTTTTGAATAAAGCATTGTAGGTTGTTGGTATTAAAATTTTGAAAAAAAGCAATGAATGAAGGAAAAAAATTTGAATAAATCATTGGAATATGGCAACATTGGGGGTTGCAGACACATAGTTCAAGGGTTGCCAATTAGTGGAGAATTTCCTAAATTGAGGGAATTTAACCGCGGGGCGTTTTGTGAGGATAACCTTGATGTGGGGAAAATCGGGATTCTATAAATAATTACGACAATGTTCGGAACAATATATTATGAGCCCTGACAAATTAATACCGATTTAAAAGAGCATTTCCTGATTATCCTACCATATTGACAAATAATATTATTTAAGTTAGAATGCACCATATGTAGGTACTTTGATACATTCGTTTTCTTTGCAGCACATGTTAAAATAAGTTTCAATTTTTTAAGCCTGAACCAAAGAGAAAATCTGATTTTTTTTTCCAAATGATGTAAAGGAACTTGTGGGGAATTGAAAATCTATTGTGGGTATTTTCGAACATATGCATTGGCAACCCTGCAGAACTCACGTCAAGCCGTCAAGCGTCAAAACCAAAAACTCAAACAAACTAGCCAACACTTGAAGTTTTGTTATTTTATTATTAATTATTACAAGAGTGTTTCCAGAAAGCTTGTGATAATGTCAGCTAAAGAAAAAACCGTTATCCACTGGTTCCGAAAAGGATTACGAATTCACGATAACCCTGCCCTAAATGATGCTATTACAGAGGTTATTGAATATAATCCATTTACCGTGTAGTTATTTCCTAACTTGTGTACTCCAAAGTTGCATTCATTTTAATGTTTTATTTAATCATCTGTTTATTACAGGTTGCAAAAAGTAATTGTGTCCTCAGGCCAATTTTTATCCTGGATCCAGAGATTATAAAATGGATGAAAGTTGGGTGCAATAGATGGAGATTTCTGAAACAATCTTTGGAGCAATTAGATAACAACTTGAGAATACTGAACTCTAGATTGTACGTTGTTAGAGGATGTCCACTGAAAACTTTTCCCGTATTATTTTCACAGTGGAATGTTAAATTGTTAACATTTGAATTTGATACTGAACCTTATGCATTAAAAAGAGATGATGCAGTTGAGGATTTGGCTACCAAAGCTAATGTCAAAGTTGTACAGAGAATTTCAAACACTATTTACGATGTCAGATCTGTTATAAAGAAAAATGGAGGCTCCGCTCCTTTAACGTACCAGAAGTTTCTCTCAGTTATTGAAAAACTAAGCGAACCGATTCTTGCGCCAACACCTTCTTCACTCCCTGACAGCAGTAAGCCATCTAAAGATTCGGAAGAGGTTATCAACAATTTCTGCTACGATAATCCGTCATACGAAGAGTTGGGGGTGAAAGAATGTGACTTGAGGCCCTGTCTCTTCCCTGGCGGAGAAACAGAAGCCCTAAGCCGTCTAGAAAAACACTTGGCCAAAAAGCAATGGATTTGCAAATTTGAAAAGCCTAATACTTCGCCAAATAGCCTAGAACCAAGTACAACTGTACTCAGTCCATATTTAAAATTTGGCTGTTTATCTTCTAGATTGTTTTATTCTAAACTTAAGACGGTAATAGGAAATGGTACTCATTCCAAACCCCCAGTTTCGTTGATCGGTCAGCTGTTATGGCGGGAATTTTACTACACTGTCGGGTTTCATACAGAAAATTTTGATAAAATGGTCGGTAATCCTGTTTGCTGTCAGGTTCCTTGGGATGAAAATCAAGAACATTTCCAGGCTTGGTCGGAAGGTAGAACCGGTTATCCTTTCATCGACGCCATCATGAGGCAGCTTATTCAGGAAGGTTGGATTCACCACCTCGCTCGCCATGCCGTGGCCTGCTTCCTCACTCGAGGAGACTTGTGGATATCTTGGGAAAAGGGCCAACAAGTGTTCGAGGAGCACTTGCTGGATGCAGATTGGGCCCTTAATGCTGGAAACTGGATGTGGCTTTCAGCTTCTGCATTTTTTCACCAATTCTTCAGAGTTTACAGTCCCGTGGCCTTTGGAAAGAAAACTGACAAGTCGGGCGACTACATTAAAAAATATGTACCTGAATTAAAAAGATTTAACACGGAATATATCTACGAGCCGTGGAAAGCTCCTCTTTCTTATCAAAAATCTGTGAATTGCATCATTGGTAAGGATTATCCTAAAAGAATAGTAGTCCACGAAGACATTCACAAACTTAACATAGCTAAAATGTCTTTAGCCTATAAAAATAACAAATCATCGAAAAAGGGAGAGTCCGATAAAAGATCTGGAAGTAATAAATCCCCGCATTTAAAATCAAAAATATCAAAAACTAAGTGAAGAAAATTATAATAATTACAAATACCTATTAGGCGCTTTTAGTATTCTCACTTTTACAGAATGGCGACGATTCAAAAAGGCAATAAACAACGTTCCTTATCAAAATAATGCTGTAGCTCTTTCTTACATATTAAATAATGTGTAAGAAAGAGCTGCAGCTTTATTCTGTTAAGCAACTTATGTTTATTGCCTTTTTGTACTGTCACCGTTCCGTAAACATTGGAATACTAAAAGTGCCCATTGTATACCTAATTTCACTTCTTTTTCATTGAATCTCATGATATTATTTTATTAATTTTTTATAATATGTCAATCGTCAAAAAGTCTTCACAGTAAATAAATTATTTACCGTCTCATTGTTACACTTACATATTTGTCCATTTAATCATGTGTGATTAAAAAAATATTTGAAATTTATTGTTTTTATTTCCGTTCTAAGCTGTTGAGCTGAACACACATTCACGATAGTTAATGTCAGTTTCATGGGAACGTGTCATTTACCGACTCGTTTTTGTGCATTTCGACTCACATGTGGAACGGGCTACCAACTTCTGTCTTTCCTCTTTTATTTGATCCGGGTTTCTTCATTTACAAATTCCTTGCTGTGGCCCCTTCTTAACATGCATCACAATATTTCCCAAATGGGTGGTGATACAGTGCATCTAGTGAGGTATCACGTAAAAAAAAAATACTGGTCTAATAAATATGTAGGTATTTATTTAATGACCTCTGTGGCTGAGCGTTTAAGATCCACAGGTTTGAAACCCGGCAAGCGCAAATAAAGTTTAATAAAATATGATTTGAGGTTTCCACGGCCAAAAGTAATATGTATTATGATAAATTTTTGGGTAAGTAAGGAACTCCAGTGAAAAATATTATGGCTTTAAAAAAATATGTTATACAGACCAATAAACGCTGATTCTGAATATATAAGTTTTATTTAATAATATTAAATGCAGAGTTTTTAAAAAATTATTAAAAAATCAATTTTTTAATCGGGTCGTAAAAATACGCCGTCAAATTATATAATTGAAATTTTAGTGGTGACGTCACTGTTCGACGTGTCGTGACGTCAACGTAAAGTCATTGTATGGGAATGTATGATATGTCACAAGCCATCGTATTAATTTATTCGTTTATTTACATACTGTTTATAGAGATTTAGTTGTTGTGTTTATTGAAACATTATTTAGACCTAAATAATGTTTAAAAAATAAAGGTATCTCTTGTTAGATTATCTCTATTATTGAAAATATTCAAAACTACTGCACAAAAAAAATTGTAATGCTTCTTCTAGGCAGAATACTTCTAACAACGGAATTCAAAATGGCGGTAGTTGATCAGCTGATTGCCCGATCCTATACTAATTTTTCAGGAGTGATGATGTCACACGATTCACTATACATACGGTGGTTTTCAGGGGATCTTGAAAAATTAAAACTTTGACAATTATTTTAACTATTAAAACTAACTCTAAAAATAAAAATGCAGTTATTTAAGTTAGGTCATTATTCATTCTTCTTTTTCTTTGCCACTTCCCACTTTAAGTGGGGTCGGCTCTCCTAATCAATCTGCGCCAAGACGACCGGTCTTGGGTTGTTGGATTGGGGAAATTTTGAGCTATTTTTGCCATGCTGGTTCACCATGTCAGAGGGGGGCGTCCTCTTCCTCTTTTTATTTCAGGTATAGCTAGCGCTTTATGGCACACGTGTTCTTTGTCTCTTCTCATTACATGACCATACCACCGTAAGCGACTTTCTGTTAGTTTTTCAGGAAGGGGGGCTACCTTGAAACTACCTCTTATATGTTCGTTTCGTATTTTGTCCAGTTTCGTGACCCCCCTTGACCATCTAAGCATTTTCATTTCTGCAACATGCAGTTTTTGGACGTGATTTTCCTTCACTGTCCAACACTCAGCCCCATACAGCATTGCTGGTCTCACTGCAGTTTTGTATATTTTGCCTTTTGTGCGAATGGGCATGCTTGAATCGCACAGTACTCCAGTGAGTGATTGCCACTTCTGCCACGCAACATTTACTCTGTGAGATACATCGGCCTCTACATTTGCGTCTTTTGTTATTACTGAGCCAAGGTATTTGAAGGATTCTACTTTTGGCACCGGCATTCTGTCTGGATAGTAAACGGTGGTGTTGCTCGCAGTATTGCTGAAATTACATTCCAAGTGCTCCGTTTTTGACCTGCTGACACGAAGTCCTGATGTTTCAAGTGCTGTTATCCATTCTGTCAAGGTATTTTGCAGATCTTCCGCAGTTTTGGCAATCAGTACGATATTGTCTGCATACAGAACGTTCCAGGGTAGTTTCTTTTGAATATTTTTGGTGATGTAATCCATTACTAAGTTGAACAGTAATGGGCTCAGCGCCGAACCTTGGTGAACTCCCACCTCAACCTCGAATTCTTGGCTCAGACCGGCCGGGCTTCTGACCCTTGTGCGGGTATTGTTATACATGTCTTCTATGAGGTTCACATAATGTTCTGGTAGTTCCTGAGCTCTCATAGCTTGCCACACAAGTCTTCTTGGCACTCGGTCGAAAGCTTTTTCTAAGTCGATAAAGATGAAGTGTAAGTTTTCCCTATTGAGACGGTGTTTTTCCATTACTATTCTCACCGCCTGTAATGCGTCTGTCGTAGATTTTGATGGGGTGAAACCGAATTGATTTGGTGTGATTTTGGCAAGATCATATATTCGTTTATTCAGTATGCGTTCCCAGATTTTGGCAAGATCATATATTCGTTTATTCAGTATGCGTTCCCAGATTTTAAGAGTGTGTGAGATTAACTTTATGCCCCTGTAATTGCCACACTGTGTAACGTCACCTTTATTTTTATAGAATGGTACAAGGAAGCTTTGCCGCCACGCCTCAGGAATTTTACTTCTGCCTATTTTATTAAATAGGTTTGTGAGCCATTCTATCGCTACCATTCCTAATGACTTCCATAGATCTGCCGGTATCTCATCAGGTCCTACGGCTTTACAATTCTTCACCCTTTTGATGGCGTGCTTGACTTCATCTCTGCTAATCTCCTGGATCGGGCCCTCGACTGGAGGTAAGGGTTTGAAGCTGTTACTTGGATATTCTTCATTTAGAAGTTCTTTATAGTATTCGAACCACCTATGTCATTATTCATTAAAAAAATTAAAAAATTGTAGTGGAGTTCTCTATTATGCCGGTTGTGCTCTCTCCTTCTTTAGCCAACGTTTTGGACCGCGTTTGGAGTGTGTATCATATATTGGCAGATGAGTATCGTATATCACCATATTTGCGCTGATAACGGACACTGCAACGCTGTCCGAAATGTTGCCCAAAGAAGGAGGATGTGCAACATGGCATAAAAACCCAAAATTTTATCATAAGTTTATATTAATTATTGGTCAATATACATAAAATAGGGACACGCCAAAGATATTCAAATACAAAAGAGATATGCTATGATGTCCGCGCCCGCGCAACTGTCGGCGGACTACGCCCTAATTAGAGTAGTTTGCATTCAAAAATAATTTGTTCATTTCGTTGATTTTTTGAAGATGTGCATTAGTATTGATTAACAATATAGTTTGAACACGGAAAGAATTCGTCCATTTAGTTTAACGTTTTTGTTTAGATTTAAACCCAGGACTCAAACCAATTATGAAGTTGAATTACCATCAAAGGTTGGATTGCGATCCAAGAGTTGTCTGATTTGTTCGCTAGATGTCGATAGAATCATTTAATCTTTTGTCCCTTTCTCATACAACAGACAAGGTAAAATATAGATGTACGAAACCTTTATAAAAAGGCTTGAGTCAGTAAAATTGAATTACTTCTTTACGAAAACTTGCACTAAGAATTTAAAATACTACTGAACCCTTGTCCGTTGGATGGGGAAAGTTATTGTCGTCAGTTTGTAAATATTCAAATCATAACAATAAAAAATCAAGAACTTAAAAGTGAAAACCAAAAAGTGCTTCATTTATAAAAAACCAGTCTACCCAAAGAAATTCTCCTGAGTGAAGACCTCCATTTTTTTACATTTGATCCTTCGAGCCGTATGATCCCACGAGCGGATACGATTTTTTCGGCTGAATGCGATCCTGGGAACCAGATCAAAAAATCAATGAAAGCCAGACATGAACCAGCAATAAACCAGGAGAATTCTGATGAAGCGGATCCGCAACACGGGCAAGTGACCATCCTTAATTATCCATTTGATCTCATAGAAAAAACAAATTCGGTTAGACCACTTCGGTATTTTATTGTTGTTGATATAAAAAATCGCAACGGGCTAATTGTTACAATTGATATTAGCGAGATTTTTTTGTGGCTGGCTATGATTATAGTGTCGCAAAAAACATAAAGATCGGAGTTTTTGTGTTTTCATTGATTTGTTTTTGATGTTGATGTTTCGATACTGTCGGTAGAGCAGGCGACGAGTACGAAGTACTGTCGTTATTTATTTTCAACTGAAACTAACAAGGTTTTTTGTGGCTAGTCATATGATTATGCTACCGCAAAAAACAGAAGGATAATTATTATAATGCATGAAATGTATTAATTGATTATTCAAACAATCTGAACGCGATCGTTGGGCGTTAGTTTGGCTTCCGAAGTGTTTTTTCCAGTCGGTAAAGCAGCTTCTTTAAAGTCAGATCGCGTCGCGAACGTTCATAACAAAATAATAACAATAAATTTTTTCTTTGTTGTTGAATACATAGCAATCTAGTGTTTTGTTAAAACAAAAGGAACTATCTCGAGTAAAAGACAGTGCAAGTTTTTAGTGTTTAACCGTGGTTAGGATTGGGCCACACCAGAACGATCAGTGAGTATTGTTAAATTGATTGTTATTTACGAAAATCATGGATTTAAAAGTGTTAATTGCCCAGCGCGGCATATGTAAAGCCAAATTAACCAGATTCAAAGATTACTTAGAGAACAGGGAGTTATTACTTTCTGAAGTCGAAATACGCATTCAAAAATTCGAACCATTACTAGACATCTTCGAAGCGTTGCAAGAAAAAATTGAAACATTATCGCAGGATGAATTAGAAAAAGGGAACGAACGAGAAATGTTTGAAAACTCATATTATAGTGTATTGGCAAAAGCCAAGGATAGATTAAACGAAACCGGTAAAATCGTCCGTTCCAAAAGCGTCAAGCTCCCAATTTTAGAACTACCAAAGTTCAGCGGAAATTATGAAGATTGGTTACATTTCAGGGATGCATTCATTTCATTAATTGACAACAACGACGAATTAGATGTTATTCAGAAATTCTATTATTTGAAATCTTGTTTGTATGATGATGCGGCAAGACTGATTGCGTCCTTACCTACAACTCGAGATAATTATTTCATTGCGTGGGAAATGATCACGGATAGGTTTCAGAATGACAGGGTAATAATAAATAAACATGTTAATGCATTGTTTAAATTGCAAGAAATAAAATCAGAAAATCATGTGGCATTACGAAAATTATTAGATGAAGCCCAATTGCACTTAAAGGCATTAAATAATTTAAATCTACCCACTGAAAGTTGGGATATATTATAAATTCATATTTTGTCAAATAAATTGGATAGCGAAACCAGAATGCGCTGGGAACAATATCCAATAAAAAGTAAAATTCCCACTTATGAAGAGTTCATGAGATGTCTATACGAACGAGTGCAAGTTTTAGAATTCTCAGCACCAAACGACAAGCGGCAGAATCATGCCAAGGGATTTCCTTCTAATTTAAAAAAAGAAACTTATGTTTCGTTATCATCGCAACATTTAAAATGTATTAATCAAAATCATAGAATTTATAATTGTCAAAAGTTTTTAAATCTAGGAATAAAGGATAGAATGACAACAATACGTCGCTTGAAGGCTTGTCTGAAATGTTTGGCGGTAGGACATAAATTTCAAGATTGTAAAAGTAAATATAATTGTCGCAAGTGTGGTGCGAACTCACACAACACTTTGTTACATTTACAAAATGAAGATAAAATGCAAAGTCATCAGGGAAGCGATACTTCTTCAAAAGAACCTCTTGTTAACAATCATGCATCGAAAACATCCAACAATTTCATTTTATTATCAACGGCAGTGATTAACGTGAGAAATAATAAAGGAAATCCAATTAAAGCTAGAATTTTGTTGGACTCCGGAGCACAGTCTAATTTCATTAGCCAGGAATTCGCTTCTAAATTGCAATTAAAAATTAGAAAAACTGATATCCCTATTACCGGAATTCATAATAAAATACAGCATATTAAAAACATTGTGGATTTGGAAATATCTTCCAATTATTCACCATATTCAAAGAGGATTGAATGCCTAGTATTGTCGGAGGTGACCAGTAATCTGCCGCAAATCTCATTTCAGAAAAAAGGCACCGGCATTCCCCAAGGATTGCAATTGGCAGATCCAAACTTTAATGAAACCGGCCCGATAGACATGTTGATCGGGGCTGACACCTTCTGGGAGACTCTGCACTCTGACCGGATGAAGATTCAAGATTCCGGACCAATATTGCAACGAACCGAATTTGGATGGCTGGTTTCGGGACACATCTTCACTTCAGAAAAGAGGCCAGTAAAAATTTGTAATCTTTCACTCAACTTAATACATAAGCAAATTGAAAATTTTTGGAAATTAGAGGAGCTAAGTCCTATTAAACATAGGAATCACGAGGAGCGAGCATGTGAAGAAAGCTTCACAGCTACTCATGAAAGAGATGGCAGAGGCCGTTTCATAGTAAGTTTACCACAACGCCCCTGTGCGAAACAGCTAGGCGAAACTCTCCCTATGGTGGAGAAGAGATTGTATAATTTGGAGAAAAAATTAGCCTCAAACCCAGAATTAATGAAAGATTACAAGAATTTTATGCAGGAATACAAGGACTTAGGTCATATGACGCAATGTGAACCACCGTCACCAAATCAAATACACTACTATCTGCCTCACCATGCGGTGATCAAAGAATCTAGTACAACTACTAAGACCAGAGTCGTATTCGATGGATCGGCTAAATCCTCAACTGGAATTACCCTAAATGATGCCCTCATGATTGGGCCGATATTGCAAAAGGATTTATGTGCACATCTATTGAATTTCAGAAAACATCAGTACGCGTTAACGGCCGACATAGAAAAAATGTACCGGCAGATATTAGTGCAGCCGGAGGATAGAGACTTACAACGTATCCTTTGGAGAGGCTCACCCAGCGAGGAGATTCAACATTATCAGCTGAATACAGTCACCTACGGTTTGGGACCATCATCATTCTTAGCCACCAGATGTTTGGAGCAGCTAGGAAATGAAAATCAAAACACAAATCCCAAGGTCAGTCAAATTCTTAAAGAAAATTTTTACATGGATGACTTAATAGCTGGCGACATTGGTGAAGAAGATTGCTTATTAATCAAGAAGCAACTATCTGCTATTCTAGCATCCGCTGGCATGAACCTAAGAAAGTGGCGGTCAAATTTGTCGTCGCTATGCTCAAATCAGGAGGAGGTTAGCGATATGATTATAAAGGATAACTCAAAGGAAGGAAAGATATTAGGTCTTTCTTGGAATAATCAGCAGGATTATTGGAAATATACTGTAGAGCCCATAACAAAACCAATTAGAAGCAAGCGTCAGATGTTATCCTGCATAGCATCCATTTTTGATCCCCTGGGTCTGATAGGACCTGTAACGGTAGTAGCGAAGCTATTAATGCAACGTTTGTGGCAGAGCAAAACTCAGTGGGATGAAGATATACCCCCTGAAATTTTGAAAATTTGGAGAGCTTATATAGAAGAATTGCCGCAGATAAATAATTTAAAGGTACCTAGGAAAATCATTTGTCAAAATCATGTGAATTTGCATTTGCATGGATTTTGTGACGCATCACAGAAAGCCTATGGGGCCTGCGTGTATATGGTCTCCACCGATGACTCGGGTGGAATCCACTCCAATCTAATAATTTCTAAATCAAGGGTGGCACCCTTAAAAAGCACATCTCTACCTAAACTAGAATTGTGTGGAGCTATATTGTTAGTAAGATTAATTAATTATGTGAAGGGAGCTATTGGTATGCCAAATGTATCTACTACTTACTGGTGTGATTCTCAGATAGTCTTGTGTTGGATAAGGGACCAACCAGCTAGGTGGAACACCTTTGTTGCTAACAGAGTGAGCGAAATTCAAGAATCAAGTCGACCAGCACAATGGAAGCATGTGAAATCAGAGGACAATGCAGCAGATGTACTATCCAGAGGTAGTAGGACTTCTCAATTATTGACATCCACCGTATGGTGGCACGGACCCGATTGGCTAACCCTTACAGAATCCGGTTGGCCATGCGGAGAATCTACGTACATAGATCCACCTGAGGTGAAAACAAAAACTGTAGTGTTGGCATCAGTAACGCAAGATTGGGACATTTTTAGGAAATACTCATCTCTAACCAAATTGCAAAGAGTAACAGGTTATTTACTTAGGTTTTTATTTAATTGTAGGAACCCATCGCTCAGGCGTTATGGTCAATTAAAAGTAAGTGAATTAAATGACTCTTTGAATGTTTTAATATCCAGAGCACAAACTTATTCCTTCAGGGAGGAGATACGAGCCTTGCAGTCGGGCAAGGATGTCCTAAAAAGTAGTAATTTGCACTCACTAAATCCTTATTTGCATAATGATTTACTTCGCGTAGGCGGCAGGCTTTCCAAAGGAAAATTACTGTCAATAAACCAACAACATCCAATTTTGCTGCCACCACATCATAGTTTAACCGAATTAATTGTAAAAAACTACCATCATTTACATTTGCATGCAGGTACTCAAACCTTATTGGCAATAATCAGATTGAAGTTCTGGCCAATAATGGGAAAAAATTTAGTGAAAAAGATTATAAGGAAATGTATAATATGTTATAGATCAAATCCAAAGACGATGCAGCAAATAATGGCAGACCTTCCAGCCGAAAGGATAACGGAATCTAAACCTTTTACGATAAGCGGGATCGATTATTGTGGACCTTTTTTGATTAAGTCGGGTACCCACAGAAAAACTAGTAACGTAAAAGCTTATACAGGGTGTAACAGGACGTACCCGAGGGATTTTAACCAGCGGTTCCTGAGCATATTTGGAGTAAAAAATGTAGATTTCATTTTGCTCTCCGGTGATATTTTTTTTCTATTAAAAACAAAAATTATGTTTTTAAATCACGCGTCGCCAATGGCATGATCATTGGTCTACTCGGGAGACAACGTCGCAATTTCACACGTGCACACAGTGGAAGGGAGGCGACAACGGCCAGCGCGCTTCAAGGCAGGACCATATTATATGCTCCAATACCAAACAAGTAATATTTAATATTGCGTAAATAATTATTATGCTTATTTTACTCAGATATTATTGCTAGCTTTAAGTAAAGACTTTAAGTACCGAAAATTCCTGATGGAATTCTAATTTAAATAATTTGTGGTTAGAAGACGGGTGGGTTTCTTCATTTACCGAGAATGCTAAATGGAATGCTAATTGTAAAAGTAAACGATCGAAATTTAAAAATGTCTATGCATTTGACCGTTTACTTTTACAATTAGCATTGCATTTAGCATTCTCGGTAAATGAAGAAACCCACCATTAAATAACTTTTAAACAAAAAAAAATGTAGTTCTACGAATTAAACACAAAAACAGTAATTAAATAACTTATTTGTTGACAATAATTGAGAATAATTTCCAATGGTCCTTTTATCATAAATATTAAGAAATAAGATAAGATAAATATTTAACCACCTTTAAAAACACAATCTCCCTTGCACTTGCTTAATTAGGTATCCAGAATCACCAAAACGAAACGCGCATTATCATCGCGAAAAACAATCTCCCTTGCACTTGCTTAAGTAGGTATCCAGAATCACCAAAACGAAACGCGCATTATCATCGCGAAATTATTGTCAATAAAATCAATGCTCATATAAAACGAACTTGTCAACAGCTGCAAATGCGTAACCGTGACCTTGACCCACAGAATTTAAAATAATATGAAATACATACATGTATAGGTAGAATACGATGTTATTTTAAAATTAGAATGCTGCCAGGTGCTGAATTATTTGAATAAGAAAAATATTTAATTTTATAAATGAATTTAAAAATAAATCAATTACATATTGGAACAATTTTAAAACCGTGTGAAATATTTTGTTCAAAAGATTTATTAAACATCACGCGGTAGGTAGAGAGGATGAACTGCCAAACAACTCGGTCTTAGCATACTCCTCGCAATTCCACGTAGTAGGTAATTGTGTATTCTTGGAAGTACCTAGTCATGATTCAAATTCCCCATTTATTTTTACCTAACTACACAATGTAGGTACTAATATTTTTCAGTTATGTAGGTACTCAGAATAAGGGTTACAATCAATAAACTATTGGTTTTACCGATCTATTAATACGTATTATGAAGAACAGGATACCTAACACAATTCTTAGAAAGTTCTCGACTTATAATGTGGCCTAACCAGTGTTTTGAAACAATAAACTATTGGTTTTACCAACCCATCAATAAGTATGTTGACAAAGTTCTTAGAAAATAAGTTGATCTAGCAATGTTTTGAATGTAATAGCATACATTTGGATTACAAGGAACTATCCAGAATAAGGATTGCAATAATAACCTGTTTTACCGATACAAATAATATTATCATTTTACAGAAGGGAACGTACCCATACTACGTGACCAATTTTTTTTGCAATTTTTAACCCCCCCCCCCCCCTCCCCCTCCCGGTGACCAAAATCCTAAGCAAATCGCCGCTCATTTGTACCAAGCGTGACATTTTGAAGACCCCCCCCCCCCGAAGAGGTTACGTAGTATGAGTACGTTCCCTAAGGTAATGGTGCCGATTTAAAGAAAAAAAAATCAAGTCAATAAGTTGACTGTATTCAGCCTTACCAATAAAATACAAACTAACCACAAACAGTCCGATTATGAAGGATTGGAATGTTTCATAATTTTGACACAAAATGTGAGTTCTTATAGAAGTTTCAAATAAATTAATCGTGGTGGTTCGATCATAAGCTTTGAAAACATTTTAGTATCTACTGTTTAAGTGTAATGTTGACTGAACTTACAATACTTAAAAATACTATTTGCGAAAGTTATAATTAAATAATACCTCTAAAAATAATTTAAAAACCCACCCGGCAATGTTTTGTTCGCGTTTGTGTCTGTCATCTGTCACAGATACGAACATAATATTATGAATGACATGTAAGAATAAAAATGCTGACATTTGGTTATAATATTTTTTTTATTATTATTATAAAAGTTGCTCGAAGTGGCCGCCATCGGCTTCAATGCATGCATGCAATCTTAACACATTATGGATGCTTAAATTAGCAGGATTCGCCTTCAGTTCGTCTGCTGCCTCCATGATCAGTTGGATCAATTGCTCTCTCGTCGCTATCGGCTTCGAATATACCTTTTCCTTCAGAGTTCCCCAGAGGTAGTAATCCAACGGTGTTAGGTCGGGTGATCTCGGTGGCCATGCAATGTTAGGACTACCTCGGCCTATCCACCGTCCAGGAAACTCTACATTCAGGTAGTTCCGCACGGCAACGGAATAATGGGGTGGAGCTCCATCGTGCTGGAACCACATCCTTCGCAGTGCTTGTAAGTTTACTTCGTCCAGAATGTCGCCCAGCTGCCCTTGCAGGAACTCCAGATACATCGGTCCATTTAACCTGGGAGGCAACTCGATCGGACCAATTATTTTGTTACCCAAAATACCCGCCCACATATTTACTGAGAATCTCTCTTGGCTCGACGATTCCCGGACAAGCTTAGGATTTTCTTCGGCCCAATGATGCAGGTTGTGGATATTTAATATTCCTGTTTTTGTAAATTGGGCTTCGTCTGTGAATAGAATATTTTTCATGAAATCTCCATTTCTCAACACATTTCGTAGCATCCGTCTACAGTAAATTAGTCTTGAGAAATGGTCGTTCTCCAGTAGACCTTGGCAGCGCCTGTAGTGGAAAGGTTTCAGGCGATGTTTTTTTAGGATTCTCCATACCGTCGTGTGTGTTATGTCTCCAACGATCATGGCGACGCGACGCACGGAAAGCGTCGGGTCTTCTGTCATCATGTTGAGGATCCTCTCTTCAACACGAACTGGAACATCATTATTTCCTCCGCCCTGAACCCGTACGATTCCATGGTCGCGCAGGCGTTGATACATCTGCAAACAAAAATACAATTGCTAACATTATTCTGTTATAAAATATCAGTAAAAATGAATGACGGGTGCGTTTTATATCAGTTTATTTCTGAGAACATAGAAATATTTGATTAACATAGAAAACGTTCCGTAAGTACGAATTAATTTATTTTGTGAGTGAAACTATTTAAAACAAGCTTTCTTGGAACCGATTTTGATTAGCAACTATTTACGTTGGGGGACAAGCACAAAATATGATTATTTAGTTCTTAATTTGGGTTATAAATAAGTGTTAATAACAATTTCAAAATGACGCGACGGCTTGATATTTTTTTCACAAGAATTTCGAACTTTAATTGTAATGAAAATGGAACTTTAAAGCATCTTTTACCAATTAACCTACGTAAATTATTCTTGTTTCTGTTGTATTATTATTCATTTTTTACATCAACTCCACACATTTTCGGGGATGCTGTGAGGAGGATATTAAGTTAAATGAAGTGTTATTTAAATAATTTGAGCTTAAAGAATTAGCCAAGTTGGGAAACATTACCCTATTTTTTTTACTTGGCACGTTTGATAGGTATTATCTTGGATTTCCGAGAGTGAAACATAAAATTTTGGAAAGTTTTGTAAATAAACATACGTAGTGATAACCTTTTTCCGTAACATTACAAGACACAATTAGGCGGATTTTTGGGAGCCTTTACAATGAGATGGCGGCATTAAATGTGTGTCTAGCTCTACGATAATAAATAGGTAGTTAGGTACAAACCTGTACGAAAGTTGTATGGTGTGGTAGACGTCGTTCTGGATATATTCTGCGATACTCTCTTACAGCTTCCACTGAATTTCCTCGGCAAATTCCATAAACAAACACTATATCTGCTTCATGGGCAGGTGGATAATTTTGAGGCATCTTTTAGAATAAACACTAATAATAACAGTAAAACAAAAACAAATTTCAAAGCAACTACGCACGACCCCGTTCACCGTCAAACTCCAAACACAACTGACCGAGCGGTATTCGGAAAGGGGTAGCTTCGCCGCGGTATGGGAGTGAGGGAGCGTGCTGCCGATAACTGTAGGGTTGGCTAGCGGATAGGGGGAGGGGTTATCGCGAGGTTGCCATATCCTTTACTCGAAATATGAGATCAGTGAAGGTGTGTAGAAAAAACAAAAAAAAATGTTTTTAATTGAAAAAAAATGTCACCGTACAGCAAAATGATATACAAATTTTTTTCTCCAAATAAGCTCAGGAATCGCTGGTTAAAATCCCTCGGGTACGTCCTGTTACACTATTTAAAAATACTGTATGCGAAAGTTATGTTAAATATTATCTCCAAAAAAATATCTATTTAAAAAACCACCTGGCAATATGTTTATTCGCGTTACGAGGAGGCGCGCAGTAGAGAGTGAAAGAGTACGCTGCCAACAACGGGGTTCGGGTTGGCTAGCGGATATGGGGGAGGGGTTTGCGCGGAGTTGCCGTATCCTTTACTCGAAATATGAGATCAGTGACGGCGTGTGGAAAAAAACCAAAAAAATGATTTTATTTGAAATAAAAATTTCACCGGAGACGAAAATTTCATTTACATTTTTTACTCCAAATATGCTCAGGAATCACTGGTTAAAATCCCTCGGGTACGTCCTGTTACACCCTGTATATGTTTATTTGTATGTATGGTGTCAAAAGCCATACACTTAGAACTTGTACTGTCTTTGAATACAGAAAGTTTTTTAAATGCCTTGAAACGTTTTATCGCACGCCGTGGAAGGCCGAGTAAATTATTTTCGGATAATGCTACTAATTTTAAAGGCGCGAACAATCAGCTACGGGATATTTATGATTTTTTGTCAAGCTCTAGCGATGAAATCGAGAGATCATTATCAAAGCTATCAATTCAATGGGGGTACATTCCGCCAAGGGCGCCGCACTTTGGAGGCCTTTGGGAAGCCGGGATAAAATCTGTGAAATATCATTTGAAACGAGTAGCAAGTAACTCCTTATTAACATATGAGGAATTTAATACCGTTTTGTGTCAGATTGAATCTTGTTTAAATTCTAGACCTCTTACCCCATTGTCAAATGATCCAAATGACCTAAACTCCCTCAGTCCCGGTCACTTTCTTGTTGGTGAAAGCTTGGCGGCGATTCCAGAACAAGATCTACAAAATATTTCAGTCAACAGGCTGAATAACTATCAAAAGTTATCCTTACTAATACAATGTTTTTGGTCGAGGTGGCGATTGGAATACCTGGCTCAGCTCCAAGGCAGAACGAAGTGGACCAGCGGACCTAATGCGCAACTAAAACCAGGCGATATGGTGGTCTTGAAGGAAGACAACCTACCACCATGTGTGTGGAAACTCGGACGTGTAATTGCAGTCCATCCAGGAGCTGACGGGAGAGTGCGTGTGGCAACTCTCAAAACATCGCATGGAACTACTCAGAGGGCGATTTCAAAGCTGTGTCTATTGGCAATAGACGATAACGAGGAGCTGAAGATGTCAACATCCGCAATGAGTGCATAAAACAATGAGTGCATAAAAAAGGACAAAAATAATAAATAATAATAAATAGTAAAAAAAAAAAACAATATAAAAATTTGTACGTTGAAAGTAAAAAAGTGCAATAACAATTTTACGTTGAACAGTATCAAAAATTTCCAGTGTTAAAATGTGGATACCAATAAAAACTTGAGTGTGGTAGGGAGTGATATAAAAAATAATAAAACAAAAAAGGATTGTAGATCCATATATTTAAGAAAAAGGGGTGAAAACACTTAAAAAATGAACGCTTCCTGCTGGCTATAATTGCAAACTGCATAGATATATCTGGAGAGACATTGTAATAACTCAAATGTGACAATGAACTATGGAAGGAGGGATGATTTATCTGTATTTAATTTTTTCCCGAGGAAGGAAGGATGACCAGGAAACCTGCCGCGACATGTTTGTGCTGTCTATATTATATGTTTATATGTAATTATTGTTATGGTTTCTGTTTGTTTTTGAAAAAATGTAGTTTGTTTTTCGGAATTGTCTTAGTGTGTTATGTTATTGAATAACTTTAAAATTAATTGAATTTGAATTTGATTTTGAGCAAAGTCAATATTTAATTTAGGCTCATAATTGGTTTGCATAATGTTATTTGTTTAGTTTGCAGAAAAATGGATTCGATATTTCAAAATAAATATCTGCCCATTTCGGGGCGGAATATGTTTAGATTTAAACCCAGGACTCAAACCAATTATGAAGTTGAATTACCATCAAAGGTTGGATTGCGATCCAAGAGTTGTCTGATTTGTTCGCTAGATGTCGATAGAATCATTTAATCTTTTGTCCCTTTCTCACACAACAGACAAGGTAAAATATAGATGTACGAAACTTTTATAAAAAGGCTTGAGTCAGTAAAATTGAATTACTTCTTTACGAAAACTTGCACTAAGAATTTAAAATACTACTGAACCCTTGTCCGTTGGATGGGGAAAGTTATTGTCGTCAGTTTGTAAATATTCAAATCATAACAATAAAAAATCAAGAACTTAAAGTGAAAACCAAAAAGTGCTTCATTTATAAAAAACCAGTCTACCCAAAGAAATTCTCCTGAGTGAAGACCTCCATTTTTTTACAGTTTGTTTGGTTTATTCGTTCATTTGGTTTATTTGTTAATTGGTAAACAATATCGGCGACACCCGGAAGCGCAGTCCGACATAGTAAAAACTGCAGATAGCACATCTACTTATATTTCAATATCTTTGCGACACGCTAAATACGCACATTTTATTTTAAAAACACTTAGTTAATAATGAGAGGTAAGTATTTCAGTTTCTGAAAATGGAAAATAATGCTTAAGTACCTATGGTAGCTTTGACAGCCTCCGTAGTTGAGGGCAAGGCTCTCGACTAGCGATTCGGAAGTCGCGGATTCAAATCCTGGCACGCGCAAGTAAATTTTATTTGATTGATTTGTTTTCACAATTTAATAATTTAAAATAATATAAGGCATATTTGCGGCACGTTCCAGAGTGGAAGATACCTACTCTTAGTATCGCCCTGGTGTAAGACCGCCATTCAGAATTGAAACGTTACTTGAAATGGGTTTAGCCGTATTTGGTGACTAGATCTGAATAGCTAGAAACTTCCCCACCTTCCTCTTCCCCTCCCCATTATCTTCACTGGCCCCGGGCGCTTGGAAGCAGCTGGGATTCTTTTGCAGTACTCAAATAAATAAAAAGCTATTTCGTTAAAAAACCTGATAATTTGACATCTTTTCTTCACTCTATGTTTTGACAATAAAAACAAAAACTAGCAGATGAAAACCCACTTCCGCGGGTTTTTTGCTGCTAGGCCCTGAAGGCAGGTTTTTGATGTGCTTTGCCCAATTTAGTAAAGTTCCCTGATAGTACAGTTTTGCCCCTTCGAGTTTCTCCCCCCTTACAGCAATTTTTAACCAAATCCATTTGAGAGTTCTAGCGAAGCATTACAGATTGTTGGTACCGTTATTTTATTATTTATATTCTGAATAAGCTTACGAAAAACATGGTTTTTATTTCTTTAAAAACATGTTTTTTTTACCCCTGAAAAAAGGTTTTTCATTTTGGGAACTGGGAACAGTGGGAACACGGCATCAGTGTTACCGAAACCAAAACTTCAAAATCGGGAGAATTTTCGCCTAAAAATCGGGAGAAATTTGAAGAAATCGGGAGATGACTAGAATTATTTTAGTAAAATTTCTCCCTTGTCAATAATTCGAATCCCTTTTATTATTGCGAAGCAGAACCTTAACAACAAACTAAAAATCATAAATAAACCAATCCCTAGATCGATATCTTCGGGCCTTCTCCATACTAGAAGTTTTGTCATCACTGTCACCAACTTAACCAAAAATAAAATGGTCCACCAAAGACAATAACGTAGAGGAAGTTCAAGGCCATTTGCCACCATAAACAATATAATTGCATTCGACCTACTTTATTAATTCATTAGCCAAATAAATTATTTAAAAATAAAAATGCTTGAAAGCAGAAAAATGTTTTAGTTTCCCCAAGAAAACAACGTTCCATCTGACAAAGCCTGAGGGAATGAGCTTTACATAATTTTTAAAGCTCATTTTCTCAGCAAGGAGCTTTGTCAGATGGAAACCTGTTATTCTGAGGAAATCAAAAATTCAAGCGTTAATAAAAAAACCTAAAATACTTGAAATATGAACTCCTTATAAAAGGAAAACATTTTCAAATAATGATTATGGTTTTCTACGACGAATTTACATTTTTCTGCTTGAAAAATGATAACTCGGGGGTACATGTTTAAATTCTTTTTATTTTCAGAAAAACAATCGATAATAGCACATAAAAACACTGGTTCGGTGAATTCGATGAATTGAAAAATGATTTGAAAACGAATATCGACAAAGGAATGGAAAGGAAACATGGCTAAAGCGTCATACAGCTGTGACATTAAAGATTAACGTAAACAATAGCTGTATTGTTTGTTTATATACATTAATCTTCAATGTCACATCTATATAGCGTTTTAGCCATTTTTCCTTTCCAGCAGTCACCGTACAGTTCTTGTAGAATGAAATAAAAAATCTACATATTCTAAATTTCCTTTCAACCGAAATTAAACAGAGTACCTATACCTTCATCGGGGACCCATTTCAGCCATCTCACAGTAAAAACCGCATCATGTGTTCTGAAAAAAATATATCACATTAAACAAAGTTTGTGAACAGAATATACAGTATTTTTCCCTTGTGATGACATACTTTGTTTATCACAAGGGAAAAGTATTCTCACTTCTGTTCATATGAACATATAAATTAGTAGCATTATTAATTTTACCTGCCATTCGGTGTTATGGTCTGCCAAACAATGTTATAAGGTGTTCCTAACGTAAAGCTCCAAAATCATTCAAAGTCTGGAACATTTTCTGAAACAATATTTGTGAAACATTAACCACTCGGACCCATAAGCTTGTTTTAACGATAATATAACATTAACAGACATATGTATGACGTACGAGGCGTACGTATTACAATTATACTTATTAAAGTAAAATTGAAAGAATATTTTATCAATACAAATGTCATTTAACCTCAAATAGATTTACAGATAAATTAAGCTGAATGTTAATGTCTCATGTAATTACCTGATTTCTGGATCAATTGTGGACACATTTGAAACATTTTTCCACCTGTGGAATTCCTGTAAACGATTTTTAAATGAAATATGCCCATGGCGATGTCAACAACACAAATTCAAATTTATGTTCGTTTGATAATCGCATGACGCAATTTGACGTTTAAAGTTAGACCTATCTATAATAAAATTCAGCTTTATCTATAAGAATTTGGTTCACTCCTGTCAGTTTCAAGGTTAAAGCCAAGTTTTACGCCCCTGCTAAAAACCCATAAGCAGCGCCGTCAATCCGATTACTGTAGATGTTGCCCCTGGAATAACGCAATTTTCCCTAACGTCCAACGGGGACTTATTTCACGTCTGGCAACTCAGCACGAATTTTTGTGAAACTTCGACCTTGGACTGTCACCCGTCAGTTAACGAGATGCCAAATTCATTTAATACCTACTTACTTTTAAAAGTGAACGACATTCATATAAGTAACAATCTTTTAATCAATAAGCAATACGACCGAGTCGACAGGAAAAAGCTATGGAAGGTTTTGTCCAAGTATGGAGTGAATACAAATCTCATACAGGCAATTGCGTCTCTGTACGAGGGAAGCGTTGCGTGTGTTAGGGTAAACGGTGGTTTTACGGGGTGGTTTGACATCACAAAAGGTGTCAAGCAAGGCTGCGTAATGTCACCGTGGTTATTCAATCTATACATGGATAATTGTATGCAAGAATTGAAAGAGGTGGGATTGGGCGCGAAATTGAGTAATCTGAAAGTATGTTGCCTGTTGTATGCTGATGATGCGGTGCTGATTTCTAACACTATGGAAGATCTACAGTCTCTCGTATCTAGGATGAACGAAGTATGTATGAAGAATGAGCTAATGATGAATGTAAGTAAGTCTAAAGTCATGGTGTTTGAAAGGGAGAGTACGAAAACAGTATGCAACATAGTTGTGAATGATGAATATTTGGAGCAGGTGGATGAGTTTGTGTATCTGGGTAGTATGTTTACGAGAGATGGGAAGGCTGAAAGAGATATTGAAAGAAGGGTGAATGCCGGTAACTCCATTAATGGTGGACTGAATGCCGTTGGCGCTAATAAAAAACTGTCAAAAAAAGCGAAGCTAGCAGTCCACAATGGAGTCCTGGTACCTACCCTGATGTATGGCAGTGAGGCATGGAACTGGCAGAGGAAGGATGAAAGTAAACTGAATGCTGTTGAAATGAGATCCCTGAGACGTATGTGTGGTAAAACAATGTATGATCGTGTGAGAAATGTGGATATCCGCAAAGAATGTAAGGCCGATGTAAGCATAATGAGTAAGATTAAGAAAGGGACCCTCAGATGGTTTGGGCATGTAGAGCGAATGAACGAAGGAAGTAGTGTAAGAAGAATATACGACGCGAATGTGAATGGTAGAAGAAGTCGGGGACGCCCGAGAAAGACATGGCACGATCAAGTGAATCAGATACTTGAGTCGGGTCATGTCAAAAGTCAGAATAATAGAAGAGAATGTATGAGACGATGTATGAATGTGAGTGAGGCAAAGAGTGTGTGCCAAGACCGAGTTGTTTGGCGGTCCGTCCTCTCTGCCTACCCCTGCGGGGAAACGGCGTGATGGTTAGTTAGTTAGTTGTTAGCAATAATTTTAATTTTAAAGGAACCAATAAACCACCTCATGGGCTTTTTCAAAACACCTCTCACCTGGCGACAGATACTTGACAACGATACACTGTTTAGTAATCCTTTATTGAAATACCTACTAATATCTCAGTCTAATCATCAAAAACAAAAAGAAAGTGCATGGACTATATTAAAATTGTTAATGAAATTATTACTGTGATGAAATACTTAGGAGTTATATTACATTAAAATTTAACCATTAAACATTTTCATGTTCCGACTGCAACTATTCTTTTTCTTAAAAGGAACATTTAAAAGTCCACAAGCCGTGTCATAGAGGAGAAAAACCCTTTTCGTGTTCTGACTGCAACTATTCATGTTCTTGAAAGTCACAATTTAACATTCACAATTCAATGTGGAGAAAAACCTTTTAATGTTCCGATTGCAACTATTCATGTTCTCAAAAGAAACATTTAAAAGTTCACAAGCCGTCTCACAGTGGAGAAAACCTTTTACATGTTCCGACTGCAACTATTTATGTCCTCGAAAGTGACAATTTTTATATCATCAACAAGCCGTCTCGCAGTGGAGAAAAACCTTTTGTATGTTTTGATTGCAATTATTTATGTGCTATAAAGGAGACTTTAAAAACTCACAAGTGGACTCATAGTGGAGAAAAACCATTTTCATATTACGACTGCAACTATTCACGTTCTCAAAAGGAATATTTAAAAGTCCACAAGCCGTCTCACAGTGGAGAAAATCTTTTACATGTTCCGTCTGCAGCTATTCATGTTCTCGAAAGTGACAATTTAAAATCCACATGCTGACTCACTGTGGAGAAAAACCTTTCTTATGTTCCGACTGCAACTATTCATCTTCTCAAAAGGAACATTTAGAAGTCCACAAGCCGTCTCACAGTGAAAATAACCTATTTCATATTTCGACTGCAACTATTCATGTTCTCAAACGGAACATTTAAAAGTCCGCAAGCCGTCTCACAGGGGAAAAAACCTTTTTTAATGAATGTTTGAAGTTTAATCCTTGCCAAAATGCTAACCTAAAAAAATTGCTTTAAATATGTTGTTAATATTTTTTTTTACATGAAGTCCACACAGGAGGCCCTGAGGAAAATAATTTCCCTGAGGGCCTATGTCATCTTTGGGGATGCTGTGTGGAGGGTTTTTTTAGGGAAAGGAAGGAGAGGAGAGTTCTGGGAAGGAAAAGGGTGTAAGGGGTGGGTAGGAATCTGGGGTTTAGTGTGTCCTGGTCATCAGACCTAGACAAACCTCATCCCATGAACCCGGGCACCCTTGCTAAATCACCAAACGTAGCGAACCACTTGGGGTGACCTATGGCAGAGGTGTTGGTTATCCAATAAAGGTTCCCGGGGCAGCGGTACCCATTCCCGCCTCCCAAATTGTTATATCCAAATATAAGTAAGCATACAAAACTTATTCTGTGTGTGTTCGGTAGTACCTATTTAAGCGAGCGGATGTTTTCCGTTTTGAAAATAAATAAGAACAAACATCGCTCAAGGTTTACAGATGAACATCTCCAATCGATTCTAAAATAACTACTTACCACGAATATGACAACCGACTTCAAAAATAAGAGAAGTGAGGTGTCTGGCTCAAGATAATTTACCATTTTACCCTCATTTTTAACTTGAATGAAAATTTATAATAACTAGGTACTTACATATCTAACTAAATAAAGATTTAAACAATTGAGCATGGGTTTTAATTTTGAGACTGGCCCGCTTACACACGCAAAATCTTATAAATCGCCCTTAATAAAATCCACTTTGACACCCCTCCGTTACGTAATAAATTATAATTTCCAGCTCATAATTCATAAATGATCGATGATCGGTCTGTATGGGTTTATAATAGAGATATGCTTAGATTGCAGAATTTTGTAATTATTCTGGTCAATACCCGAATCCAGGGAATATTTTTTTTTTAACCACAGACAATTATTTGCCTTTTGAGCGGACCATAAACAAAGAATTGACGAGAAACGACAAATCGCTGGGAACTTTGAAAAATCGGGAGATTTTGATGCCATTCCGGTAGATCGGGAGATGAAGTGAAAAATCGGGAGATCTCCCGCGAAATCGGGAGCTTCGGTAACACTGATACTACTCTGCAATCAGTTACTCACATCACACCCAACACAGAAATAACGCATTTACAAAAATAACTACTTGCAATTTTATCGAAACTAGTTATTTCCGTTACATACCGTGTAACTAGTTATTGTATCTAGTTACGTTAAATAACGCCCACGCCTATTTAGGACAGATTTAGGGGTATTGGTGTATTGCAGTGTATTGGGATTGGTTTATTTATGGGTGTATCAGTTCATTCAGGGGCGTAAATCTTGGCTTTAACCTTGAAACTGACAGGAGTGGACCAAATTCTTATAGATAAAGCTGAATTTTATTATAGATAGGTCTAACTTTAAACGTCAAATTGCGTCATGCGATTATCAAACGAACATGAATTTGAATTTATGTTGTTGACATCGCCATGGGCATATTTCATTTAAAAATCGTTTACAGGAATTCCAGAGGTGGAAAAATGTTTCAAATGTGTCCGCAATTGATCCAGAAATTAGGTAATTACATGAGACATTAACATTCAGCTTAATTTATCTGTAAATCTATTTGAGGTTAAATGACATTTGTATTGATAAAATATTCATTATTTATGCATTAAACCTCTTACTCGTTAATACGGAAAACTTATCCAAACAGTTAGATTTAGCTTTATTATTACGAAAAGTGAGTATTTATGTCGGGGGAGACCAAAAAACATGCAAAAAATATGCATTTAACATTTTAATTTTGTTAAAATTAATTGACTAGCGCGGTAACGCCATGTTTATTCATCGTTTTTATTAATTTTATCAATGCTGCCAATCATAGAAAAATTATTTTTGCGTAAAACAAAGTGAATGCATCATTGACAAGTTTGTACCAGTATTTATAACAGTAGAACATGGAAAGAAATGTATTAAAATAATTACACAAACCCGCTAGACAAACCCTGCGTAGCCAAACAAACCATTCAAAACCTGGGATGTTTTTTAAAAGCATGATGAAAAGCGAGTTTATTTTAGAGAATTTATTTTATAAGATTGGTACTTCCGACAAATGTCATATTTGATTGTCTATTAGTTAAAAAAGGAACATTCCGTATTATCCGTGCATCAAACTTCGACAACACGAACGTTCCGTGTTACCCGTGAGGTGGACTAACTGCATATTTACCAAATATTCTTTCAATTTTACTTTAATAAGTATAATTGTAATACGTACGCCTCGTAGGTCATACATATGTCTTTTAATGTTATATTATCGTTAAAAGAAGCTTATGGGTCCGAGTGGTTAATGTTTCACAAATATTGTTTCAGAAAATGTTCCAGACTTTGAATGATTTTGGAGCTTTACGTTAGGAACACCTTATAACATTGTTTGGCAGACCATAACACTGTTAATGGCAGGTAAAATTAATAATGCTTTAACTAACTAATTGTCACGCTATTTTCCCGCAGGGTATTAAGAGACGACGGATCGCCAAACAACTCTGTCTTGGCATACATTCCTTGCCTCATTCATATTTATACATACTATTCTATTATTCTGACTCTTGACGTGGCCCGACGCAAGCAATGATTTACATGATCGTGCCAGGTCTTCCTCTGGTGTCCCCGACTTCACTACCACACACATCTGCGTCATATATTATTGTTCCATTCATTGTTCATTCACTTTAAATGCCCAAACCATCTGAGGGTCCCTTTCTCAATCTTACTCATTACGCTTACATCAGCCTTGCATTTTTTGTGGATCTCCAACGATCTTACATGGTTTTATTCTCACTTCTGTTCATATGAACTTACTTTTCCCTTGTGATAAACAAAGTATGTCATCACAAGGGAAATATACTGTATATTCTGTTCACAAACTTTGTTTAATGTGATATATTTTTTTCAGAACACATGATGCGGTTTTTACTGTGAGATGGCTGAAATGGGTCCCCGATGAAGGTATAGGTACTCTGTTTAATTTCGGTTGAAAGGAAATTTAGAATATGTAAAATTTTTATTTCATTCTACAAGAACTGTACGGTGACTGCTGGAAAGGAAAAATGGCCAAAACGCTATATAGATGTGACATTGAAGATGAACGTATACTATAAACAAACAATACAGCTATTGTTTACGTTAAATCTTTAATGTCACAGCTGTATGACGCTTTAGCCATGTTTCCTTTCCAGTGTCGATATTCTTTTTCAAACCATTTTTCAATTCATCGAATTCACCGAACCAGTAATTTTTTATGTGCTATTATCGATTGTCTTTCTGAAAATAAAAATAATTTAAACATGTACCCCCAAGTTATCATTTTTCAAGCAGAAAAATGTAAATTCGTCGTAGAAAACCATAATCATTATTTGAAAATGTTTTCCTTTTATAAGGAGTTCATATTTCAAGTATTTTAGGTTTTTTACTAACACTTGAATTTTTGATTTCCTCAGGATAACAGGTTTCCATCTGACAAAGCTCCTTGCTGAGAAAATGAGCTTTAAAAATTATGTAAAGCTCATTCCCTCAGGCTTTGTCAGATGGAACGTTGTTTTCTTGGGGAAACTAAAACATTTTTCTGCTTTCAAGCATTTTTATTTTTAAATAATTTATTTGGCTAATGAATTAATAAAGTAGGTCGAATGCAATTATATTGTTTATGGTGGCAAATGGCCTTGAACTTCCTCTACGTTATTGTCTTTGGTGGACCATTTTATTTTTGGTTAAGTTGGTGACAGTGATGACAAAACTTCTAGTATGGAGAAGGCCCGAAGATATCGATCTAGGGATTGGTTTATTTATGAGTAGACGTGGGTCGTTACGCCGTTTTCAAGAAACGTAACGAAACTAGTTTCTTGGTCGGCGTAACCTGTTTCAAAACAGGTTATTTTTGTAACTAGTTATTTTCATTCAGCCTCAGTTACACACGAAACTGTATACCCCCACCAACTATAAAGTTACACACGAAACGAAACTAAAGTAAAGCACTCTCTAGTATCTTAGTATTTGTAGCTATACAGTGAAATCAACGTATATGAAATAAACTTCCCTTCATACTTTATTCAGGCTTAGGACTGACTGCATTAAATGTATTTATGATTAATTTTGATAAAATTTAAAATGATAAAATTTCACTTTACGCAATTGAAATTTAAAATGCATTATTTTCCGCCACCCCAAATGCAAAAAGTTTCCTTTTATAGTCATTAAGGTGAATCTATAGGTTTTTTCTAAAAATTGTTCGTAAAAGCGTTGACAGTGCGATCGAAAATTTACCGAAAGTGCTCAATATTATACTCAATATTGTACAACGACGAACTTAAACAAACTGAATTATTTTACTTTAAATTCAAAAAATGGTCGCTCGCTTCCCAGAAACGGAACCCACTCCCGCTTACTCGAAAATGTTCGATTCAAAATCTTGCACGCTCGGCCGGCCGGTAAACGCAACTATGCGAAACGCAAAACGCGGCGAAACTACTCTGCAATCAGTTACTCACATCACACCCAACACAGAAATAACGCATTTACAAAAATAACTACTTGCAATTTTATCGAAACTAGTTATTTCCGTTACATACCGTGTAACTAGTTATTGTATCTAGTTACGTTAAATAACGCCCACGCCTATTTATGAGTTCATTTATTAATTTATTTATGATGGTACCGAAGTGAAGTGTCAAATTTAGTTTACGAAAAATATTACATTTGTTTGTTGAATCTTACGTTGATCAATTCACGCTTTATAGAACTTCTAAGTTTTTGGGTTATACATTATATAAATTTTGATTTTATATTAAAATGGGTGACATGAAGCCGCCGGATTTTGCATGTAAGTAAACAAATACTTAACCCTCTACTGCAGGGTACTAAAAATTCACCGTGGAAATTCTTTTATTTATGTACCAATAAAACATATCAAAACAAAAATAATCGAAAAGTTTTATATTTTAGATTTTTTTTTACGGAACCGTATGTGGGCTCGTATGAGACGTATATACGAAAAACCACTTACACGTATATGGTATTGTATGCAGTAAAACGAAGAATAACAAAAAATAAAATGTATGAAAATAATGGAATATTACAGTAAGTAATATAATTATTCGTGAAATTGAAACAAGCAGTTTCTTTGGTAATTATCGGTTTTATGCAATTGAAAATTAAAATGCATTATTTTCCGCCGCCCCAAAGCCAAAAAGTTTCCTTTTATAGTAATTAAGGCGAATCTAAAGTTTTTTTCTAAAAATTATTCGTAATAAGCGTGGCCAGTCCGAACCGATATTTACCGTTTCTTTTTTCATTATAGCATAAAAATACTTTACATTTTGAGCATTTAGTGTACGTTTTCATCGAACATACTTGACAGTGTTGACTATTCTTCTGCCATTCAGGTCAATGTCCTTTATTGTCAGTCCTTACAGAGTTTGGAGGAAATTCTTGATGCTTTTCTGGGGTTTTCCTCATCCTTTTAGATGTAGGAGTTCCAGAATTTGACACTGTAGGGCTCCCCCCACGACTAGTTGTTGGCGACTATATTACCATTCACTCCAAGATCTGGAGCTCCTTCAGGTATCTTGTTGCTTTGTTCTCCAGCAAACAACTCAAAGTCATAACTGAAATCTGACGCTCCGCTTAGGACTTGGTTTTTATATCCCCATTTGTCGGGTTTTGCGGGATTATACTGCTTTAGTTCATGCCTACCCTTCGTAGGTATGAACTATCAACCATCAAGAAACTGCCTTTCTTCAGGAACTACCGTGAGACATTGTCGAATAAGTTCTATCAAGGGCCGAATTTTATGGAGTTTGTCGTAACCTTCATGACCAAATGGAATAAATGTTGTATTGTCATTAAAATGAAGAAAATATTTTATCGTTTCCCATCTGTTGCAGGTCATAGTTTCGTTCACTTGTTGTCCAATACTATTATTCCAGTACATGCTAGCTGCAGGTAATTTTATATTTACAATACCCATGAACTGCTCCATCTCCTCATTTGTAATTACTTACTTACATTATCCTGAATAGATTTAAAATTTGACTCATCTGCTATCATTGATCATCAGTGAAAATAAATAAAAAGAAATCAGCAGGAATAAAATAAATGAGAAGACTTTACCGTAAAAGCCTGCAGAGTTTATTCTATCAAACAAAGGCAAAAGCAAATGTTTGAATTGAAACCAAAAAAAAATAAACAATGAAAATTCCTGATTTTAGCGTTTATAAAAATCAATATGCTGATTTGTTTAGAGTGCAAAAAATGTGAAGACCGAAAAAAAAAAAGTGAAAAAACGTGTTAGTGCATACGAGACCAAATATGGAATCGAGAAAAAACTAATTATAAAGAATAGAAAAGAGTTGAAAACCGGAAAATTGATCTTTTGGACAGAGAAATAATAAATTCCATGCTATGAAATTATACAATGCTCTACCAGGGGTCCTAGCATGGTCGATCGATATAGGTTTTATCGAAAATGTCGGTAACTTGCCTTCGCTCCCGAGCACGACTGCAGACCGCTAGCAAACAAACAATAGTTCACAATGACTAGGGGTTCCTAATATATTTGACGTAAACTGTTGTTTATTCGTTAGCGGCCTGCAGTCGTGCTCGGGAGCGATCGCAAGTTACCGACATTTTCGATAAAACCTATATCGATCAACCATGCTAGGGGGGCAGATCAAATCAAAAATATAAAGGAAATGAATATATTTAAAACAAAAGTAAAAACATGGCTGAGAGATCAAAGTGATAATAAAATTACAAACATCGTGAAGACGATATGAAGACAATCCATAACCAAATACAAATATTTAAAAAAAACTACAGGCCACCTCAGAACAGGAAATCCTAGTGAGGAGGTCTGTGAAAAAAAAAAAAGAATCTAAACTTATACTATACATTATACATACATGTACAAACCTTGCTATTGAAACTAATAATAAGTAAATAAATAGATAAAGATTAGTATATCGACTTCATGGAAATATTTTTTTATCAAAAAGTACCTACTTACGTTTTCCTTTGTTTTCGTTTTTTTGAAAATGAGTCACTCACGCTTCTATTCTGTTTTTCCGCACGCATGCACAAAAGTGTGATTATTTCAAAATGTCATAAAATGATACGACAATTTTTTTGCGTTTTGTTATTGCTAAATTCATATTTAATGGATAAATAATTAGTTTGAATCGTTCTATATTATACTTTATTTGGAAATAAAATGACAACAAAACTGTAATACCATATTTTATTTTTATTTTTTATTTACGTTTATTTAGGAAGCATACAGTTGTGTATAAAGTAATTGTACATAAAATAGTGAATATAATTTAAAGCAGTTAAGTTCCATTTAAGTATAATATTTAGTTGTTAATGGTTAATGATTATGTGATTATGAATCACGTGATAATTAAACAATTATTTTATTTTAATTTTTTTATTTTAGTTTATTAAGGAAACAAACAGTTATACATAGTTTCATAATAGAGTAACATATTACACGGTTGCATTAACCAGCGAAGTTTCCGCTAAAATTTATAATATGTATATATATAAACATAGATTAAAACATAAAAGAAAACATAAAGTGGTAGAAAAAAAGAAAAAAATATATATGTACAACAGAAATGAAAAAAAATACACAAATTAAAGCATGTGGGATATGTAAATCATCCAAATATTATTATTATTATAAAAAGAAGGAAAACCAACATAATGAAAATGAAAAAAAAAAAATAATAACATGCAGCAGGGGTGTAGAGTTCTTAATTAACAATTTGTTTTGATTTTTTCTATTATGAATTTAATAAATTGGCCTGAGGACAAATGGAAAATATCAGCGTCGTAAAAGATATCATTATATTTTGTGCACGTCCTTCGGAGAAACGAATGTTGTGTGTAATTTGTTTTTGAGTGTGGGATGTGGAATAGTTGGTTTGACCTTGTGTTTCTTATTGGACAGTGGAAATTAATGTGTTCTAGAAGATAGTTGTTGTCAACAACGTTGTTTATGATTTTGAATAGAAATTTCTGGTCGGATATATTTCTATCTTCTTTCTTCTAAGGTTGATAAATTATGGAATGTTAATGAGTCTTTTAGGCTTTCTGATGTTCGAAAGGATTTAAAGTCTAGGTGTTTCAGTATCTTTTTTTGAATTCTTTCTAACCTTTCAATGTTAACTTTGTATTGGGGATTCCATATGACTGATCCGAATTCTAATATTGAACGAACAAAAGAGACATACAGTATTTTGATTACGTGTGGTGACCTGAATGGTTTGGTCACTCTTATGATGAATCCTAGAAGTTTGTACGCCCTGTCACAGATGGAATTTATATGGGTTCGGAAAGACATTCCGGAGTCCATAATTATTCCTAAGTCCTTCACTTCACAACATCTTTTTATCTCTACGTCATCGATTTTGTACGGAAATATTAGGGGGTTTATGCTTTTGGTGAATGATATTGTGTTACATTTTTCTATGCTAAAGAACAGTTGGTTGTTCGCACAATATATTCGAAGCCTATTAATATTATCTTGCAATTCTAGGCTGTCATTAATATTAGTGATTTTTTTGTAAATTTTAGTGTCATCAGCGAAAATTTGGAATTTGGAATTTTTAAAGCATTCACTCATATCATTGATATATAAAATAAACAAGAGAGGTCCGAGATGTGATCCTTGCGGGATTCCTGAAGGTATATTGAAAAAACGGGAGGAGAAACCCTTAGCTCTAACTGCTTGACTTCTGTTTGTCACATACGATTTGATCCATCTGAGAAGGTCACCATTAATCCCGATTTTTAACAGTTTCTTCAGAAGCAGTTCAATGTTAATTTTATCAAAGGCTTATGAAAAATCTGTATAGATAGAGTCCACTTGATTTTTCCCACCCGTAGAATTTAAAATAAAATCTGTGTATTCCAGAAGGTTTGTCTCGACCGACTGTTTTCTGAAAAAGCCGTGTTGATTTTTAGATATGATTGTTTGTACTGCTGGAAAAAGTTGATCAAGAACTATCGTAGTAGTTCTACTAGTGATGGTAGTAGAACTACTACTATCACTTTCCATGATCTTGCTGACAATTGGGAGTTTGGAGATGGGCCTGTAGTTGGTGATGTTATTTTTGTCCCCGCTTTTGTGGATTGGTGTAATGAGTGCTTGTTTCCAGACGTTGGGAAGTTGTCTTTTTCAAATGACATTTTGAATAGCAAGGAGAGAGGATAAGCCAATTGGTCCCGGCATTTTACATAAAATATGGATGGAATTAAATCAGATCCTGCACTTTTAATCGGATCAAGCTTTTTTAAATAATTAAGTACACATGATTGATTGAAGTTAATAGTGTGTATATGTAGATTAGAGTTGTCGTCATCATTCTCAGTAAGATTGAGGAGAGGGTTGGAATTTTCTACAAAAACTGATCTAAAATAATCACTAAAATGGTCGCATATGGATTGTCCATCATTGCAGGAAATATCTCCAAGATACATTTGCTTAGGTAAATCGGAAGAGGATTGCTTTGATTTAACAAATGACCAGAACTGTTTGCTACACTTTTTTATTGAATCTTCTGCCGTCATAATGAAGTTTTCATAACATTCTAGCGAGATCTGACGTTTTCTCAGTACTGAAAATGATTGGTAGTCAGCCAAGTTCTTGTATTTTTTCCATTTGTTGTGATATTTTAATTTCTCTTTTACAATTTTAATAAGTGGTAAAGTGTACCAGGGGGGAAACCTTTCTAAATTACCATAAATTTTTTTTTCGGGGATGTATTTGCGAATAATGTCATTTATGATATTGTAAAAATCTAATACGGCTTTTTCGGTATCCTTACTTTGAAATTCGAGTTTCCAATTTATTTTGGATAATTCATCAGTGATTTTACCGTAATCACCTCGGTGAAACATTTTAACTGTCCTAGACGAGCCGGAGAGAGACGGTACAGTAACAGGTGATAACTCTATGTTTAATGCTCTGTGATGTGAATCTTCAGGCGTCAGAGGTTCGGTATAGTGGGTTATACTACATTTTGAAATATTTGTCATGATTAAATCAAGGAATCGTTTGTTTGTATCGATTACAGAATAGAATTGGTGTAGTTGGGTGAATGAAAGGAAGTCTACCAAGGCACGGCTAGCAGTGTCTTCTGGAAAATTTGGTTCTAACTGGTTTTGCCCTTCGGTTAACTTCCAGTTTAGTTTGGGTATATTGTAGTCTCCAGCTAATAAAAACAATCCTTCCGGGTGATTTGTGTGCAGGTCTGATTTGGTGTTCTGAAGTGCTGAATTAGAGTGTGGATGTAGTTGGTGTTTTGTGGGTGATATGTGCAGCAGATATATAAATTTTTGAGTTTATTATTGTTACCTAATATTGGCACTGATATCCAGATCTCCTCAGTACAAGTAGACCATGGTAATCTCTGTGATTTGAGAGATTTTGAGGTTGCAATTAGTACCCCCCCTCCCTGCTGCTGTCCAGACAAAAAGTAGTTCCGATCCTCTCTAAATACATCATACCTTTTGTCAAACAATTCACTGTCATGGATTGATTTATTTAGCCAAGTTTCACATATAAGGTAAATATCGTAATTGTTCAAAAGGACCTCATTTAAGAAGCTATGAGTTTTTGTGCGAAGACCTCGCACATTTTGAAAATATATGTTAAGCATTTTTAAATATTATGTTCGTTAAGTTGTTTGGAAAATAACTTGAAAAAAATAGTTATGCTGTGATTGGGGGCATTTTTGAACGTACGATTATAGTAGGTATATGGTGTAAGCACGTTGTAAAAAATTATCAAAAAGGTGATAATAATCAATACAGAAATAATAGTTTCCAGTAGTCGTTTAAAATAATAGTACATAGTGTTAAGTAAAAAGTTATTAAAAAGAAAATAATAAACAAGAAATACTAGTTTTCATTTAAGTTAGTCCTGGGTCGGTCGTGAATGACCTGCTCATTGAAACCCGCTCACGGACCACCAAAGAGCGAGCGGGTCATTTTTTCGTCAGCACCCGGGTCTCGCGACCCACTTCTCGCAACCGCTCTACTACTGCAACTTGGGTTTCGGGTGCGGATGTGGCGGGGCGAGCGACGATAGATAGATGTATGAGAGAGCGACCGGGTTGTCAACACCCGGGTTTCGCCACCCGCTCTCTCGACTCAGGTAGTAGAAAGTAGCTGGGTGAAGCGTAAGTGTGAACTGCGACACATTCGGTCAACACACGTGCGTGACGTTAATAAATAACAATACATATTATAACAATTCGAAAAATTTCTCCACAATTTATTTTTTACCGTTACTGGTCTATGCTCAGTCTATTATGGTCATCTTTAGACAATTATTCAATATTCATTAGGTTTAATAATATAACATTAAACAAAAATCTATGTACAACAAATTAACTAAAAAAACAAATCACAGTCTGGATAAAAACTAAAGGAACACTATTTTTCCAAAACCTCCAAACCAAACATAAAAATTAACTTCTTAATAACCAATGTACAATAACCATTAAAATAAAATAAATATAAAACTTTCTACTACAACACATTAATACTTGTCACACATAATCATAAATAAACACGTAAACACCTCAGCACAGGTTCTCCTAGTGAGGTGTTCACGAAACATACAACAATATCAATCCACAGTTTCACCTTCGCAAACCTACCATACACCCAACATAATAAAATTGCAAAATATATTATGTAAAAATGTGTTCAAAATTTATCTATTATGTAAAAATGTTAATTAATAGGTAAATACTGTAATACATACAAATAAATAAATAAATACACGGATAAGAATTTTTATATTATTATTAAAATTCTAATAAAAATCGTGCAAACATTTCATTTTGTACACCCTCTCCTGTTGTAACTTGTACTCCTAACCTAACTATCCCACTATCAAAGAGTATCATTATAATTCATGGGCACGTTTACTTTATTTTTTGTCTATTACACAAAGAAAAATTATAAAATAAAAGTTTACAATAAAGCATTACAGCTTACACAGCTAATTTACTTATTTAAATTCTCAATAAAAGCTTCATAAGAACACGTTTTTTATGTGGTTTTTATATCCTTCAAAACATGATAAAACATTGCTTTTTTTATAACCCTGAAGCATGTCTTTTTTTAAATTTATTTCTTGGACATGACATTACTTGTTACAGGTGTGAGCTGTGAGCGAACGTTCATACAATTATAACCTGGGTTTCGTGTCGCGTATGACTTGACCGGTCTGGGCGGCGACCGGCGCGTATTTTGTGTCGCGAAAAGAGCGGGTCTTCGCGACTCGCTCGTGACGCCAATGTGTCATGAGTAGGGTTGCCATCCGTCCGGGTTTCCCCGGATTTGTCCTAGTTTAGAGGGCATCCGGGGAGAGTCCGGGCGGGGTTTCATTTGATGTCCGGGTTTAAAAAAAAATTTAAAGTCTTAAAATTTAAAGTCAAACGTATACGTTTGCCCTGATAAAGGAACGGCCGTTCTGAAACCGGTCGGTTAAAACAATGTAACATTGTTTCATTTATCTTTAATTAAAATTAAATTCAATTTATACATAAATATATATCTATACAGCTGCATTGATTTTTACAAATTCCTTTTAAAAAGGGAAGATATTCTAAAAGCTATCGGAAACAAAAATACAAAAAAAAAACTGAAAAGTAAAAAAGGCGGGAGGCTGAGGAAAAAGCTTTAATAGCTAGATAATCTTTAATAATTTCTTTACATTTTTGTAGTAAAGTTGTTATGTTATGAGATGATTGTTTTTATTACGTAAAAGAAATTTACAATATGACTGTTGATTAAAACTTTAAGGTGATATAAATGAGTATAGTTTTTGATTATTTTATGGTTAAAAAAAATAATTATGTAACTTATATTACAGTAAGTCTAAACTTTAAAAAGGTTCAGTTTTGTTGCTTAAGATTTAAGAAGAGTGAATTTAGTTCATATTATGTTAAGAGATATTTTGTTGTTTAAATGGCTGCTGATAAAAAATTTAAGATATAATTATTGTTGAGTTAAAGAGTTACCTAAAAAATTGTAAGACTGAATACTAAAATGTTTTAAGATTTTTGTTTAAAAATTTTATTGAATTTTAATAAGGTTTTGTTTTCATAACAGAGTATATTAATAATTTGTGTTTTATTTTAAGAATAAAAAATTCTAACTGATTATTAAAACAATTTGTAACAAACTGTAATAAGATTCTGTTTTGTTAGGTACATTTATAAAGATGATAAAAGATGACTAAATTTAATTTGAAAATAAATAAATAGGTGATTTATGACATTTTCAACTGTTTTTTATTACACTGACTGTATTTAAAAAAACCTGTGGACATGTCCGGGTTCTGGGCCCTAAAATCCGGGGTTTTCATGCGTCTTGTCCTGGTTGCCAAATTTAAGAGATGGCAACCCTAGTCATGAGCGACCCGGGTCGTGCAAAACGATCGATCGACCCAGGACTAATTTAAGTACATTGTACGGTTAGTTTGATTTTAAACGATTTAAGGGTACAATGGAAAATGTCAATATCTCTTAGGGCATTATAAGTTTGGCAGATACGCCTGAGCAAGGAGTTTTGTGCGTATTTCGATTTAAAATGTTGTATATGAAATAAGGTATTCGATCTGGTATTGCGTTCAGGGCAACGAAATGCAATCCTTTCTAACAAGGCTGGCAAGTCAATGAGGCAGTTCACAATTTTGTACAGAAACAGTACATCAAAAATTTTCCTCCGTTTGTAAAGAGCAATAGGGTTACACTGATGATTTTCAAAACGATACGACAGGTGTTTCAAAACATTGTTTTTTTACCCCTGAAGAATATCTTTTTTTTTAAATTTATTTCTGGGACATGACATTACTAGTTACAGGTGTGAGCTGTGAGCGAACGTTCAAATATTATAACCTGGGTTTCGTGTCGCATATGACTTGACCGATCTGGGCGGCGACCGGCGCGAGAAACTCGATTACCGAGTTTCGTATTTTGTGTCCCGAAAAGAGCGGGTCTTCGCGACCCGCTCGTGACACCAGTGGGTCGTGAGCGACCCGGGTCGTGTAAAACGATCGATCGACCCAGGACTAGTTGTGTACGGCTATAAGATAGTAATTTAGATCATCTTTGTAATGTCGTCGGAGTGTTAAATATAGATAATTTTTTCTTTTTCAGCTTTCCGCGCCATGATCTTACCGTCTTTGGTCCAGACGAATGCATATCCCACTGTGATTGCTTGTTTTTTTGTTTTCCAGAGTAATTCTTTCAAATATGGCGACAAGACTTCACTGATATAAATTTTGGGGTTAGTTCCTGTGGATGTTTCATACTTCACTTCTCTTTTCTTAGAGAGCAGAAGCTCACGCAGTTTGAGATTATTGAATCTAATTATGATTTTAGGAGGATCCATTTGTTTTGTTGACGTTGATGCTGCAGATAGTCCTCCTGGCAGAGCGTTAGTCCTCGTTAGCTGAAGTCTGACGGCGTGCTTAATATCCTCCGGACGGACCTGGATAGCGGCTGATTCGGCTATGGACCTTACTATGTCGAAAGTAGATTCGTATGCTTTGGTAGGGACTCCGGAAATTTCTAAGGAGTCCCTACCAAAGGGACTTATTTCAAGGTTTTTTAGTAGAAGATTTTTTTCGTTCAGAGTTTGTTTTAGTGTATTGATATCCGATATCATTGATTTTTCTGCGAGTTTGGAATGATTTATTTTGACAATCAATTCATCATACTTATCACAAAGAAAGTCTATGGTTTTTTGACGTTCTGCTGCTTCTATTGTCATTTTTGCAAATAGTTCCTTTTTTAAATCGTCAATTTTGGTATCTATGTGCGACATAAGGCGCTGTGTTATTTATTTCTTGTAGTAAATCTGCTGAAGGTAGAGTTGGACAGGCACTGGTGTTTTTTCGGGATTTCGACATTTTAATTGGGATATAAATTTGTGATTTATGGTTTTGTCCAGAGATGTCACTTTAGTTAAAATTTGTAAAATTATTTAAAATTTTACACAGTTAGTTTCGGTAGTCTCCACGAGATGGTGTAGTGCTTAAATATATTATGTAAATAAATATGAGGAGAAAAAAAATATTTTATTGGTTTGAATTTTATTGGGAATTAGCTGGTTCAAACTCGAGCGAACAACGCTAGCCACCACACCACGAACCTGTTGTCAGGGAGCGAGATTTGTTACGTATATATTGTTCCAATGTGTATTCTTTAAAATGTTGGAGTTTTACCTACCATTAAAACTCTTATTATGTTGTCTTGCTTATCCAGAATATATAATGTGAGATATCAGCCCTATTTCCCGCCAGCGTCGGTCTTATCCATTGCTTTATCTTGAATTTCCCGCCATTCCTCTGCAACTCCCTTCAGCTGTCAATTGTCGCCGTGCAGTTGGCATCTTGAGATGCCGTGTTAATTCAATTTGGACTCACCAAGCAGAGCTTAAATATATTCTGGATAAGCAAGACAACATAATAAGAGTTTTAATGGTAGGTAAAACTCCAACATTATGTGTGTCGTTGCTTATCCAGAATATATAATGTGAGAAGTGTTTGTTATCGCTTGGTGACAATTCTAAAGCCAAAATTGTGACTATTACTGTATTGCTTGCAATAACTTGGTCAAAGACTGAGAGTGAATGGGGGGATTCAGCACCTCAACATTGAGACCTCTGATTTGTCTATATTTCTTGAATGTGTTTTCTGAACTCCAGCTTCCTCTTTCCAAAATGGTGTCTATAGGACACTCTTCCAGCCAACTTCTTGAAGCTGCAGCTGATCTCAAACTCCCAGGAGAGGCATCAATCCCAGCATCCTTCAAAATTGTTTTAATCCATCCACCAATAGCAGTTCTCGAGGCTGGCCTTGCAGGCCCCAACGTGGAAATAAACAGACATTCAACACCAGCTTCATGTCTTCTGTTCTCACCCAAAGACATAAGCTTTCTCAACCAGAATATGGAATCTATATTACGATCCTCTGCTTTGTAAAGCTTCCAACCAGACTGTCTACGTGTAGAGGTGTCCTTCTTAGAACCAAAAAATTTTGGCAATAATACAATGTGATCATCATTGTCAACAAGATTATCGGAAGATGCATGTAGTAAGGTCAGATCCTGTACTTGACTTCCTGATGCCAGAAGTAAATTAACAGAACATCTACGAGATGCTTCGAAAAGGATCAGATCATTTGAAGGATTCTTACAAAGCTAAGACACCAAGTGTCCTGGATCCCAAGTAAATGCTCTAAGCTTCTTATTTGCAGAATTTCCTATACCTCTCATCACTTGCTTGACCAAGGGATGATTACTTATCCTCAAATCGCCTATGGGGTCATACAAAACCGACACTACAGACTTGTGAAGTGCTATAGTATTGGGATCCAAGCCTTTCCTCACTCTTAAGTATACTAAAAAACCGTGCCAGCTGAGATCCCGAAGGGTTATTAGGACATGTATTATTAATGGCGCACCATTCCTTCCAGCTCTTCCATGCCATGTGATAAGTTGTAAGCTTAGGTTTGCGCCAACCCGCATTCAATAGAGCTTTTTTCTTGCTGTGACCAATCGTTCAAAGCTTCACTCCACCCCTAATCTTCCACACCTGTAGTTGGAGCTTCTGGACCTGTTCAAGATGAAGTCCTGTCGATAAGTCTATCAAGTTGTCGACCAACATGGGTATTATGTGAGGTCGGTCTAGGGCTCTTCTCTTTAGGTCTGGTAACCAAAACACTTTTGGCCAATTTGGGGCTACAACCAGGTACACCCCTGATGACTTGTTCAGATGTGCCAGCGCTCGTGGCATTAAGCAGGGGGAAGGAAAGATCCATGCCAAGGGGAAATTCCAACTCCTGCTGAACACGCTGTGAAGCATTGCTCTCTTGTCGTGGGAATCTATCGAGACATACTGATCCACGAAGTGAGCCCTCGAGGGAGCGAATAGATCCACTACTGGACTGCCCATAACTTGTGATAAACAGCTCTTACCGCTGGGGGTAGAAGGTGCCATTCTGGTAATGTCATCCCTCAGGATAGATGATCCGCGAGGCCATTGTAGCGTCCCGGCAAATACTGCACTTGTAAAGAGATTCTGTGCTTGTCCAAAAGCGCAAGAATCTGAAATGTCAGATGAAGGAGACCCATTGACTTAGTGCACCCCTTGTTCCTCAAGTAGGCTACGACTGTCCTCTTCTGAACTTCTCAAATTCTGAGTCAGAGACGTTAAGGCATTTAAGATTGCTGTCATCTCCTTCATGTTGCAATATCCCCCCCTCTGTCTGTCCAACAACCCAACAGAGGTACATAGTCGATCAGGGCTCCCGGCCGTGATCTGCCGCATCCGTAGTCAGAGAATGTGTTGGGCTGGGAAAATGAAGAGTTGAAACATGATCTAAGTTGATCATCCACCATTTCATTTCTGACAAGACCTCCTTCTTTATCAGAGACTTTTGCTGAGGGGTCAGCTTCAGCATTAACTGTAATTGTATCAGCCGAGTATGAATTCGACCTCTGGGGACCACAAAGGTAGCAAAATTCAACTTTCCGAGAATACTCTGAGCTCCTTTCAGAGTCCATCTTCCTTTTGTCACGGATCTCTGAAGTGAGTTCCAAAGACCTTGGCGTCTGTATTTGTTTAAGGACTTCTGTTTCAGATGGGGGTTCTACACAATTCCAAGATATTCCACTGACTGTGCTGGCTGACGGACACACTTTTGGAAATTTACCGACCAACCTAACCGCTCTAACAATTAAAGAGCTTTTCAAGCTTGACTGAGGATCTCTCTGGTCTGATGACCCAGGAGAAAGTCGTCTAGGTACACAATGATCCTGATAGCCTGTCTACGCAGGATTTCTGCAATCCAATTTGTGATAGCTTTTAAATTGAAGATCGACTGTTTCGAGCCTTCGCTCGTTTGAACCAGAAAAAGTGTTGATAGGAAGGTGGCATTGTCGTCAGCTCTTTCCATGTACCATCTCTAATCATTGTCATTTCCGGGATTACTTTCGTTTTGAACCTCCTTGCGGAAGCTTGGCTTGGACTTATCAACGAGGGCTCTTGGATGAATGGTATGCGGTATCCTCTTATCATATGTAAGATGGTCTCTGAGACATCTAAGGCCTGCCATTCTCTCCAATAATCCTGTAGTGTAGTTGACCCGCCCGAAATGGTTGATAGTCACCTGTTGAAGCGGCCACGAGAGGTCTGCCTCCTCGCGCCATGCTTCTGTTCCCTCCCCTTACCCCTCGTATAGGAGGAATATTGGGGGTTTCGCCCGTGGTCTGCCCGCTGGGGAAACGAGGGATATGCCATATTTTCCTTTGATGTTTGCTTGGGGGGTAGGCAACAACCTCCTTAGATGTTGAAGGGCGGTTGTGCGCGACACCTGTTGAAGCGGCCACGAGAGGTCTGCCCCCTCGCGCCACGCTTCTGTTCCCTCCCCTTACCCCTCATACGGGAGGAATATGGGGGGTTTCACCCGTGGTCTGCCCGCCGGGGAAACAAGGGAAATGCCATATTTTTCCTTGATGTTTGCTTGGGGGGAAGGCAACAACCTCCTTAGATGTTGAAGGGCGGTTGTGTGCGACACCTGTTGAAGCGGCCACGAGAGGTCTGCCCCCTTGCGCCACGCTTCTGTTCCCTCCCCTTACCCCTCATACGGGAGGAATATGGGGGGTTTCACCCGTGGTCTGCCCGCCGGGGAAACAAGGGAAATGCCATCTTTTCCTTTGATGTCTGCTTGGGGGAAAGGCAACAACCTCCTTAGATGAAGGGCGGTTGTGCGCCGAGTGGCTACCCTGAGGTAGACGCACTGGACTAAAGCACTTTGCTACACCACCTAGTTTCTGCAACTGGGCAGAAAGTGCTTCTTCCCCAAAAGGATGAGTGGTAGAAGGAGGAATTCTGCTGAAGAGCCTCCGTTCCACTCCAATCTTACAGCTGTCCATTGTTCCTGTAAAGACCAGACAGGGAACCTTCTGAACTACTTTCCCATTTGATAAGTTTTTTGGAGAGCCTGTTGAAAGCACTCTCTGCTTCAATGAGGCATGCAATGCCAGCATCTTTTCCATGGCCGTAAATATTGGTGAGGCGGTGACAAATGCCAGCACCTCGCAATTTACCTCCAGCTCCTTGAAGCCTGGATCAGCCAAATATTCCTTTAAAGCAGATGCATAGCGGACATTGGCCCACTCGCCCGAGTTTGTAACATGCTTGAAACTGTCAAAAGCAGGACCAAACTTTTATAAATAAAGCTGAATTATAGATAAGTCTAACTTCATCAAATTGCGTCAAACGATTATCAAACGAACATGAATGTCATGATTTCGTATTTGTAATTTGAGTATTTTAATATGACATCGCCGATGGTCATATTTCATTCAAAAAAATCGATTACTTAAATTCCAAAGGTGGAAAAATGGTTAAATGTGTCTACAATTGATCCATAAATCAGGTAATTACGTAAGACAATACATTCAGCTTAATTTATCTTTAGTATGGATATAAATGGGTCGCTCCCAGCGGCAATGCCGGCCAGGCCAACCCGTGACAGGAGTGGAGCAAGCCCCGAACATCCCGTCACATTCAAAAAACCAGTTTAATAAACTGGTCCCGTATTGCGGGAACTATCAGATATTAAGCTGTGATAATACACTTATCTTAGCCAACAGGCCGAGAAGCGATTGCTAATCGGCGCGGCGTCCTTCCGTTTTCGAGAATGAGCGACGCAGATTTATATAGCGTAGGTAGTAGGAATACGCTAATCTGTCAAAAAATGTTTGCACTAATCACTTGCACTAATTTTTCATAAAATTACGGAATTTGCGGGTAGCAACAGATATTATTTTCGTTAAAACAATTACGAACGAAAAATTTTTCTACCGGACGTGGGCAAAACAACGCCAAAATTGAATTAACACGGCATCTCAAGATGCCAACTGCACGGCGACAATTGACAGCTGAAGGGAGTTGCAGAGGAATGGCGGGAAATTCAAGATAAAGCAATGGATAAGACCGACGCTGGCGGGAAATAGGGCTGATATCTCACATTATATATTCTGGATAAGCAACGACACACATAATAATGTAATATATTTTTCAACGGTTTTTTTTCAAAATCTTTTGTTCTTTAGTACTTAATTAAATAGATGGGTTTGGTTTAAAATGCTTTGTCTCGGCATGCAAATCACTTAAATAATGACTTTTTAACTGTGACACTAAGTATATTAACTTGTAGTTCTTTTTAATTTTTTTTAAGGTAATAGATTTGGGTTTTCATATAATCAATACATAATTGTTTCTCATATAATCAACACAAGTTTTCAAAGCGGAGTATTTCCATTCATGTACAAACAATCTGTAATTATACCAATATTTAAAACTGGCTATCCGGAAGAACCAATCAAATATTGCAAAAATATTTATTAAAATTCCTAAAAACGAATAACTCAGTTCATTAAGAGCATTTAACGAAAGTTGTTCTTACGATCGTGCAGGGCGGTTCCAATGAGAAAAATTAATTATTCTCCGTACCAGTTTCTTAAAATTATAACTCAGTATCGATTTTATTTCATTTCAAATTTGCTTTAATTTATACCTACATCCAAAAATGCTGAAAGGCGTGATGATAGAACTATTAAAATTATCTACCTTTTGTAATTATTTTTTGATTATAAGTATTTATCGTTTTTCAATAATGTCCAACTTAAATAAGAATGTAAAAAAAAATCTGAAATATATTAGTTTTATAAGTGCGCAAATAAATACACAAACGGACCAATTTTCGTCAAGAAACACTTGTACGTGTTTATTTTTTAATGATTTTATTTAAATTAAATTCTGAAACATGTGTTTCCCAGATAATGTATTGATTTATTTTACTGCATGGTTATATGTTATATGATTTGAAATGGGTGTTGTATAATATAAAATCTTTTTTGAAAATTTAACAAATCTGCCAACGACCTGTGGTGTCATCTCATTATATGAAAAATAATCATTTTTTCTCAAAATTTAAAACATGCATTTCCTAGATAAAGAACAATCTTTCGAAATCAATTTATAATTTTTTGTGGAAAAGAGTCAATACATCTGATTTAAAAATGACATATTTCTGGTTTTCTCTGGTTATATTAAGATCAATAATTAATTCACGAAAACCAGTTTGGATTCATGGAAAACAAAAGCACAAAAGACGCCATTGCTAAATTATCTAATATTATACAAGTCCCTTTAGATAAATCGATAACCAGACACAACTGGAAATATGACATTTTTAAATCAAATTCTAGACGTATCGACTCTTTTCCTCAAAAAATTATAAATTGATTTCAAAAGATTGTTCTTTTATCTACTAACTAGCAGACCCGGCCACACGTTGCTGTGGCTAACGAAACACAATGCCATTACCCAATCTTTATAAAATCCACACCACCCGCTTGCCAGCTGCCCGCTGCCTGAATTGAATATTTGAATTTCTCGACTTTTCTCTACTATAATAAGCATGTTTTTATACATATAAACCTTCCTCTTCAATCACTCTATCTATTGGTGAAAACCGCATGAATATCCGTTGTGTAGTTTAAAAGATCTGTGCGCACATACATTTTGAGCAACTTCATCGAATAAAATAATTCAAATCAAATACCTACTTATTCTAGGACAGTGGTCCCCAACCTATGGGCCGCGGCCCAGTAATGGGCCGTGGACCAAATGGTAATGGGCTGCGCAAGGGCTTGCATAAAATCAAAATACTTTTGAAAAAAAAAAATTAAGCTAATATTATCGTTGTTCTTATGTAAATGTAAAATTCGGGTGAAGGTTATTAATGAATGTAAGAAAATTCTTTAATTATCTGTTGCTAACTGACCAAGTAACGAAGATATTTTCAACTATATAATCCCCAGTGGGCCGCGGTAAAATTATCAAACAATAACTGGGCCGCGGCGACAAAAAGGTTGGGGCCCACTGCTCTAGGACATCTATTTTCCAATTTCTTCCGTAGAACAAATTTCAAAAGTGACTATAGTATGGCCCGCCAGCCGTTTTAAATCACAGAAAAAAAATGTTTTCTTTAAATTTCTTCCCTTTTCTCTAATATAATTTACATGTATTATACATATAAACATTCCTCTTCAATCACTCTATCTGTTGGTGAAAACCGTATGAAAATCCGTTGCGTAGTTTAAAAGATTAACTCGCACATACATTTTGAGCGACTTCATTTTATACTATGTAATGAAGCTATGTTTTAAATTTTTAAAAAATATGTTTATTTTTAGTAATAATAAGATTATGCCGTAGGTCGTTGGCAGATTTGTTAAATTTTCAAACAAGATTTTATATTGTACAACACACTTTTCAAATCATATGCAGTAAAATAAATCAATTAATTATCTAGGAAAGCTACTTTTCAAAATTTTAATTTTAGTTCAAATAAAGTCATTACAAAAATGATAACCGCACGTGATTTGTGACGAAAATACTCCAGTTTGTCTATTTATTTACAGTCTTACGAAGTAAAATATTTCAAAGCAAAATATTTTACAATTATTTCAAAGTCCAATACTAAGGTTGTTCCCTAATGACAAAGTACATTCCCTTTCCCTTCCCTATTCTCCATCTACACTTACGCCTACTTCTTCCTCCACTTGAGGAGTCCTGCCCATTTTTTTTAAACATGTATTATCTGTAACACATGTAACTTAATTTTAGTAGAGTATTATACTGCCCTGAAGAAGCTACGGAAGCTAAGTATAGAAAATAAAAGTGTTGTTTACAAGGTTATTGTTTTATTTTAAATTAAAATATTTCAGTTTTTTCATCCTTTTTTTACTTATTGAAAAATTATAAATACTTATGATCAAAAAGTGCATAATTTTAATAATTTTACCATCACGTGTTTGAGCATTTTGAATGTAGGAATATATCAAAAGCAAATATTGAATGAAATAAAATCGATATTGAGTTATTATAACACTTGTATACATTTTAATATTTACAGTTATTTTGAAATATTATTATTATGTTATTTTGCTGTATAAATGTAACTTATGTAATAAATAAATAAAATAAATATTTTAAAATGCTGACACGGAGGATCTCTCTCACTGGAATTACCCTGTACAGTTCCAAGGGTACGATCGCAAGATGGAATTTTAATTCTCGGCAGCTGGTTATTGACCCTTAAAATGGGTCGGTATATTTGTTGATCTCGAAAAAGCTTTCGACGGCATATCTCATGTCAAATTAATACAAAAATTAAAGGTTGTGGGATTTTGACAGAGCATTAAATTAGCTAAAAAGTTATGTTCACAAAAGAACACAAGTTGTAAAAATTAATCACGCATCAAGTCTACCACTCACAAGTGATTTTGGGATACCACAAGGTACTGTATTGGGTCCATTACTTTTTATCATGTATGTTAACGATATTTTTAAACAAAACCTCAGTGGAAACGTTATTTCTTACTCAGACGACACAATTAAAATAATTACACACCAATGCAATCCAAATCCTAAAAACTGGTTCGACCCAAAAATACTTACAATTAATGCAAAAAAATAGTTTATATTCCTTTCTCAATAAATAAGTTCAGAACATACCTAACATTAATATATAATTTTACAAAACAGAAAATGTTACAAAGATGTCTGTAAAACTCATGTACCATATTAAACCATACAAATGAAATAAAGTACCTCGGTGTAATTGTAGGCCAATTCATGAAATGGAACAGAAACTTGTTAAGCGCATTAGTAAATGCATCTTTATATTTATTAGATTAAGAAATACTCTCAAGTTATATAATCTAAAGAAAGTCTATTACGGACTAGTCCAATCATTAATTCAATATAGAATCATTGAATGGGGAGGTGCATATGAAAAAATTGTAAGTCCTGTAAAAGTGGTTAAAAAACTAATTATATTAAAGTAATTTTGAAAAAACAACCAACATTTCCTTACACGGTTCTGTCTATTTTTATGTGTATCCATGAGTAAAAAAGAAGTGGGATTTTGAGCGTATTACTTTTCCTACAGTACAAATGTGATTTATTTCAGTTTCAGTAAATTACATCAAAGCAAAGAAACATGTGTTTTATCTTTGTAATAATTTGTATAAGAAAGTGTGATAGTATGGTCAAATTTCAGAATCCAAAAACAAGAATAAAAAACATGGCAGAAACTATCGACACACGAAATTTTGAAACTTTGACAAAAAATGGAACTGTAATGCTCCTTTTACCATCTCCCCCAAAGGAAATAGTTGTTTTTTATAGTAACTGAGTTGAATGGAAGTGTTGTTTAAAAAAATGGGTGTATAAGCCATCCAGCTATTCTGAAAGTTTGCCTAACATATATAACGCACACATATATAGTATAACACACAATTTTAGCATATCATACAATTTTGCTAGCGTAGTGGATAGGGCTCCCAGGAGAAAAAAAAACCTAGCTTATTTGATAATTTTTTTGCCAAATAATGAACAATTCTATTCGTTTCACATGCTCGAAACATATTTCATTTTATAATTTTTTTTGGGCTTCTGTGAGCAATTTCTAACTGACGGGAGTGTTGAAATTATAAAAAAAGTTTGCAGTGTTGTGTTAGTATCAATGTACACAAATATGTTCTCACTCAGTCTGTTGACATTGGTAAAAAAAAGGAAAAGGTTCTTATATATGTATTGTGGTATAATATTACACAAGTTATTCTTCTTGTTACGCCGTAATAAATCTCCATTGTTGTACTAGTATTTTAATTCTTCATGCATTAAAAAGGACCACGAAATAAAACAACCAGATTTTTACTGACTATTAGAGATGGGTAAGTTCTGAATTTTGCCGGAAGCCTCCGAGACATGCTTCCTTTTAAAAGTACTTGAGTCCTTGGAGAAGGTCCCGGGAGCCACTCCCGACTCGCGAATTGCTCGGACCGAGACGCACGAGTTCAAACGGAGCCGTACCTCGGTGCCAGAGTGCGCAAAAGAACTCTAATGCGTGATTACTGCTCTCGACTCGCGAGCGGCTCAGACCGATACCCACGAGTTCAAACGGAGCCGTACCTCGGTGTCAACCCGCACAAGAATTCGGAGCCCCGGAGCCAGACAAAAACCCGCACGCGGACTTGGGCCCGTCACCCGTCGCACCCGAGCGTGACATGTGCGATGTACATTTTGGCGAAGTTCAACGATATTGAACGAAATTCATTCGTGTCATTAGACACCACGACAACGAGGTCCAGCTGATAGCGACGATTAATGCATGGCTGTTACAATAACCATATAATGGTTTAATTTATAATCTGTTTATCATGCCGAGGTGCCAGTAGTTTGTTTATGCTTTCTGGACACATTATTTTAAAATCGTCTCGGATTTCGGTCACTTGAGATTGTTTACGACTTGATGTTATTTTTTGTTTATATACATTCAGAATTAATAGATATTGTAGTGATCTCAACATTATAAGTTGAACAATGGATATGTTTTAGATATTGATTCGAATTTTCTATGAGTGGCAAAGGAGGCCCTGAGGAAAATAATTTCCCTCAGGGCCTATGTCATCTTTGGGGATGCTGTTTGGAGGTTTTTTTAAGAAAAGGAACGAGAGGAGAGTTCTGGGAAGGAAGATGGTTTAAGAGGTGGGTAGGAATCTGGGGTTCAGGATGTCCTGGTCATCCCCTCCAAGACCCAAACAAACCTCACCCCATGAACCCGGGCACTTCTGCTAAATCACCAAACGCAGCGAACTACTTGGGGTGACCTATGGCAGAGGTGTTGGTTATCCAATAAAGGTTCCGCGATGTGAAACCAATATAAAAATATCTATATCAGTTTTTAATATTAGCGCGCTCTCTCTAAGATTCGTATTTACGTATCTCTTCATCTTGTTCTTTTCTTTGCAACCACTCCTTAACCGACACTTAAAAATACACATTTCTTAAAATCACTCAAATAATTTATTGCTCGATTGAATTATTAGTGCGTGACAGTGGATATTATCACTTAATTAGTGAACTCATCGGTACGGAAATGAAACCCACAACCCAACAATAAACAAAAAATTAACGAGTTCGTGAACATAACTGACCGGTAGAAAAGCAAAGGCTGTTGTGACGTGTCACTAGGACTTCCTACTCACAAGTACTAGGAGAACTCGCGACTCACGAGTGGAGCGGAGCGCGAACACGGGGACGCCGACCGGTGGAGGCATTCGGGTTCCTACTACTCACTAGTACCAAGAGAACTCGCGACCCGCGAGTTGAGCGGAGCGGCCGGCCGGTGGAGGCTGGCGGGTTCCCGGTCCGACTCCGAGTTTCGGGTTTGGGACCGAGCCCGAGTTCCGTGACCGGGTTCTCTTGGAGTAGTCGATTTTAAAAAGGAGTAGGAGTAGGAACCGCTTCCCGCAAAGGACCTGAGTACAAGAGCCCATTCCAGCTGAACCGACACATCGCTACTGACTATGATTATTTATTGTATTCATGTGCCTTCAGATTGACATGCTTACCTCTGCAGGTAGACAAAATAGGAATTAAAAAACCAACGGAGAATTGTTTTTTAAAACCACTTTTTTTATTCACAATTTTTACAGTACCTATCTGTATAATATTTTAAAATTATTTTTTCAGTTCCTTCCGACCATGTTTTCATCAAGCCGGAAAGGGCTATCAAAGTTATGGCGGACATGGCCAAGTGGGAGAAATCTGAAGCATACTTGGTAAAATATTAATTGTTTATAAAAAATTTGAATGGAAATGAAACATCTCGTAATAAATCTCAAACTATCAAATGGCAGATGGGAACAACTTGTCTAAAATTTCGTTTATCCTGTATGCCATCCCGTTGATTGTTTTTAATTATTTAGAAATTGAAAAAAATGGTTGGGAATAATATGGCATATTATAAAAAACAGTGAAATCTATACACTTCAAAGCACAATGATGATGTTATTGTTAAGGCAATCCAATAGTCCAGGGAAAAATCTAAATCGGAATTCACGCCCCTTTATGGGAGGAGTTTAAAAATACTTAAGAAAAAGCTTTTGGAAAGGTTGGAAAAGGTATTTGAGAATTTTTTTTACAGGTTGATTTCGTAAAGGCCTGTGAAAAACATTAACTCCTTTTTTACGCATTATTTATTGTAATAAAACGGAAATTTAAAATTGATTTTACGGAACTAAGCGACGCGGAGCCTAAAGTCTATTCCCTGCTCCGTCCGGGAGAGAACTGATAAAAAAATGGGTGTGGCTAGTATGCAGTCCTTGGGTGGACGGCATAGGGTTCACTTTGAAAATCCAAATTCGTCAACCGCCGGCCGTATTGTAAAATAACAATGCGAAAATGCATATTTTATTTTGTGAAGTTCGGGCGTAAATATCAATTTTTTTTTGCGATTATTATAAAAGGAACTGAATTTGCAACATTAAACAATAAAACCTAAATATCCTAAAAGGGGTTTATAAATGGGAGAGTTTGGACTTGAAAGTGTTTTTTATAGACCTTATGCTTTATTTTTTTCTAGGCTTATTAAAAGACTTTAAAAAAGAATAATCAATGTTTTTAAGGGCCAAGATATGTTCTACATGCAGTATTTAATTGAAGCATCTATAATACTTCTAAGCGATCAAATTTTCAAAACAAAAACATATGATTTTGCATTATTTAGTATGGCTTCATCTTAAATGACGTTACGAGCTAAAAATAGTTGCACTGACCTAGAAATCCTGGACAGAAACACCTGTCCAAATTTTATGATCTCAGAACTCATCGTTAGAGTTTTTTTCTACAACAGATCGGCCTCCGTGGTCGAGAGGTAAGGCTCTTGACTCGCAATCTGAACGTCGCGGGATCAAATCCCGGCATGCGCAAATAATTTTGTTTTGATTTTTTTGTGTTATTTCACAATTAATTCATTTAAAACTAATATACAGTATATTTGCAGCACGTTCCAGAGTGGAAGATACTCTCAGTATCGCCCTAGTGTAATACCACCAATCAGAATTGAAAAGTTGCTTAAATGGCTTTAGCTGTGTTTGTGTAAGACCACTATTCAGAATGTAAACGTTGCTTGAAATAGGCTTGTTGAAAAAATATTGATATATCGAAATATCGATATTTTTAGCCGATATATTTTGATCCGATATATCGATACAAAATATCCAATATCGAAAATTGTATCAAAAACGATATTTTTTTAAATTTATGTGTTTAAAGTCACTAGAATCCAAAACCGTATAGGAACGAACGGAAAAAAGTAACTGTATTGGGTCATGACATCTGGCGGTTGAAATTTTAACTATTTAGCTTACAAATCTATTGTCTTTGCATTAGTATTTGTGATCACCAATACTATCTCATGTGTGTAGGTACATACATAGAAATGTATGCTATTTTTTGCCATTTTTTTGTAAGCCATTCCTATGTGTTGGTTCCCAATTGTCTATGATTATTGACTATACCTTGTTCCAAACACGAATTTTTGACAGATTAATACGCCAATAGAATGTTACTGAGACGCATATAAACTTTGTATGCATCTCAGTTTACATATAAGTTAGAAGACAGCTTTTTAGTTTTTGATATTTTTGTAATTATTACGTAATAAAAATGAATAGTGATAAAAATACCTTCATTTTTATAGAGATTTTTGTACATTAAAAAAAGCAAATTGTGTACAAAAATTACTATTGATAATATTGAGCTGAATATTATCTATTAGCTATTATTTTAAAAATGCAAAATCTCTTGAAAATTTGACCGATATATCGATATTTTTTCCTGGATATATCGACGTCGATATTGATATTTTAATAAATATCGATACATCGATATATCGATTTTTTTTTTTACTTTCGACATCCCTAGCTTGAAATGGCTTTAGCCTTGTATGTTGACCAGATCTGATCAGCCAGGTGCTTCCCCACCTTCCTCTTCCCCATCTCCTTCTCCTACCTAACTTCAGCATAAAATACATACATTCATACACCCAATTGGGCATGCCATAGTCTCACTGGCTCCAGACCGGAGCAGCTTGGTACTCTTGTGTGGTATTCACATAAAAAAACAAACAAAAAATTTCTGCTTTATTGTTTTGACATAAATGAATTATTTATTTTATTACAGGAATTAACCGGTTTCATAATGTCGATGAATGAAGCTGTCAAGAGTAAAAATCTGTCTTCCAGCTGCCACGTGTCGGATACAACAAAAAACCTGATAGGACTCCTAAATAAATTGGATGAATTAGTAAAGGAATGCCCCCCAATTGATCAACCACAAAGATTTGGCAACGCGGCCTTTAGAACTTGGTTTAATCTTCTCAAAGAGGTATAAATTTAATTTTATTTTCATCTAACAAATGAATATGGAAGTCAATTGGATTGTCTTAAGACGGGTGTCACATGCAAAGATAAAAGATCATCGCTTGCACAATAACACTCCGTACCATCCCATACAGACCTGTCACACCTAAGAAGAGGATGCGCAGATAAAGCGTAGATAATAATATGCAGCCCCTCTCCACTGTAAACAGGAGAGGGGGTCATTTTAATGACAGAACTGCCCAAACGGGCGGATGACAGCTGTCGAGTTGACAGATTCAGTACAAAGAAATGGCATTTCGTGGCAGCTCTCTAATTCATCTGACCCTCTCTCTTACCACAGGAAGAAATATTTTATAGCGTAGCGTGTCGGTAAAACACATAAGCACTCGCGGTTCAACGAATAAGTGCTCGCGCTTTTATCTTTGGGCGTGACTGATGCTTAACCATAGTGAACTAACTCACTTTTTTTGAGTTAGAAATTTAAATGAGGGTTCCAAATCATAATCTAGCTCTGCCAGAGAGAACCAATCAGAGAAAAACTGTCTATGATTGGACAAGACAGTTTTCTCAGATTGGTTCTTTCTGGCAGAGCTAGATTTTGATTTGGAACCCTCATTGCAAGCTTTAACCCAGAAACTGCAAAACGTCAGTTAGTTCATTGTGTTTAAGATGATCCAATTACAACACAGTAAGACTCCTTTAATCTCTTTTATCTCCTTTTGCATACAGAAAAATTGATTAATTTAAAGATGCCAATGAGTGAAGCCACCATCCTGATCAATAATAATTTTATTAATAATATACATAATATGAACAAATTATAATAGTTGGTACTATTCAATTAAGTTTAATTGCTACCAGGGACGTCTTAAGCCATGAGGGGACTCACGGTCATACCGAGTTTGGGGGGCACCACATTTTCGTATCATATACAATATAATTTTTTTACATTAACTCCACTATGTTATCTTTGAAGATGCTGTGTGGTAGGTTTTTTTTTGAGGAGATCTTGAAGAGACCCATGTTGCAGGAAGGAGGAAAGGCCGGAAAATCCCAGTTGGTCCCAAATGGTTCCCAGGGAGGCGGTAACCATACCTGCCTCCCAATTGCACAATTGTCAAAATAAAGTTGTCAACTGGGAGACGCTTAAAATTATAATATGGAAGCTGGAAAGGATAAATGGCTAAAAATGGCGCTTTAGCCATTTATTTTTTTCAGTTTCGATATGTTTCATTTAATATAAGTTGCTAGAGCAGCCAAAAAAAATCACTAAAAATTGTACTACATATTATTTTTCAATTTGAATCACTTGTATATTTTTAAACTTTAAACACAATCTCAGCTCGACAGTTATGTGGATCATTTTTCAATTATTGAAGTAAACATTTGTGCGATTTGTTGCATCAGTTTCTTGTACAAAAAGATTTATTTTGTGTCCGTTTTCAGAGATCTTTGGACTTATTACAAGAAGCGCTCCCCCAGTATCACAACTCAATTCTCGAAATAAGAGTATATCTGGAGGAGAGCTTTGGAAACTCAACTAGAATTGATTATGGTACCGGCCACGAGACATGCTTCATCATGTTCTTATGCTGTCTTTATAAAATTGGCGCCCTGAAAGCTGAAGATAAAATTGCCACAGTATGCTTGATTTTCGACAGGTAAGATTCGACATTTATTTTGAATGACAACACTCGTAAAATTCTTTATCTAATTATTATATAAGATCCGGAATAAATAATACAATTATTATTTATTATTAATTAATTATTTCTCAATATTTTTACACCAAATTTTGATCACCTTTAAAGTATTCTCCATTGACCACAACGCACTTCTCCAAACGCTTCTTCCATTGTTAAAAACCGTTTTTAAATTCACTTTTCGGGATGTTCTTTAGGCCTTCCAGCTGATTTTTGTTTTACCTCCTCCACAGTGGCAAAACGCTTTCCTTTGCAAATCATTGTATTTAGTCAACTTTAAGATCAACTGTCATGGAACCATTTTATTTTGTTATTTGTTTACCTGTCATGATTGCATGATAAATACATGTCCATTTTGATTGTGGGGAACAAAAATAAGTCACAGGGGACTAGATCGGGTGAGTAGGGGAGGTGGACAATCGGTGTCATGCCGTTTTTGGTCAAAAACTGCTACACGGAGAAGGCGGTGTGGGTCAGCGCGTTGTCGGGATGGAAGAACCAGTCACCTGTGTGCCAAAGATCTGCCCTTTTCTTCCGGATACTTTCCTTCAATCTTTGAAAGTTTGACCAGGGGTAACAAACTCCGTGTGCATTCTGCAATCGAAGAAACAAATGAGTATTATGTTTGACGAGCTTTTTTGGGACGAGGAGAGACTGCTGTCTTCCACTGGCTTGATTGCTGCTTTGTTTCGGGGTCGTTTCCATAGCACCACGATTCATCGCTAAGCTAATTTTGATGCTTAAAACATGCCTGAAGTCAACTTTCCCTTTGCTCATCTGTGAGAAGGCGAGGGACAAATTTGGCTGCATCCCTTCTCATGTGCAAATCTTCAGTAAAAATCCTCTGAATTGAACTCTATGATATTCCAGATATCTCACAGAGTCGTTCAATGGTTCGGCGATGGTCTTCACGAACGAGGGCATTAATTTTGTCAACGTTTTTGTCAGTTCTTGACGTTGAGGGCGTCCTGAACGGGGTTGGTCTTCAATTGACATTTCTCCATTTTTAAAATATACCACTTGTAGACTCTGGTTCTAGTGCAGCATCCCCATAAGCAGTCTTATGTCACAGTCCCCCCTCGTATGTATAGTGTATTATCTCAGTTTTATTAGTACATAGGCAGTCTTGCCAGGAGTGGAAAATTTATGACAATATTTTGACTAAATATTATTTTTTCTCCAAATTGGGAGGCAGATATGGGTACCGCCTCTCCAGGAACCATTTGTTGGATATCCAGCACCCCTGCCATGGGTCACCCCAAGTGGCTCGCTAAATTTGGTGATTTAGCAGGGGTGCCCAGGTTGAAGGGGTGAGATTTGACCAGGTCTTGGTGACGAATGCATTTGCCCACCTACTGCATGGCGGGCTGAATCAGGAGAGATTGGTTGAGGAAGTCCTAACCTAGACCTCTCCGGCCAGACTCTCGACCCATCACCTTTCACCACACTTGTATCACTCCTAGACACATTGACCCCCAGATTCCTATCTACCCTTCATACCCTTTTCCTTCCCAGAACTTCCTCTCCTTCCTTTCCCTAAAAAGACCCTCCACACATATCCCCAAAGATGACATGAACCCTGAGGGATTTTGGTTTCCTCAGGGCCTCCTGTGTGAGCTATTGTAAAAAAAATAATTTTAAAATCATGCCTTTAGCTGTAATGAATTATTGAATACGAGGGATGCAACCAAATATAAGTAAATGATAATTTTTTTTATTGTAATATAAAGAATTATAGTCACATTTATGCATATATATTCTACAAAATATTAAATTTAAGATCATCATTGGTCACGTATACCTTATCAGAAAAGAGGAGCTCTTGTGCCTGATAAGAGAGTAACGATTCTTACTTAGGTTATAATTTTGTATGTTTCAGATATTTGGAAGTTGTTCGTAATTTACAACAAACGTACCGCATGGAACCTGCCGGGAGTCACGGCGTGTGGAGTTTGGACGATTTCCAATTTGTCCCTTTCATTTGGGGCAGCTCTCAATTAGTAGGTAAGTAAATGCCTTGTAGCGTAAACAGTAAATACGCACTCTTCTTCCTCCAATTTGGGAGGCGAGTTTGGCAATTTGGGGGGCGAGTTTGGGTACTGTCGCCCTGGGAACAATTTATTGGATAACCAACACCTCTGCCATAGGTCACCCCAAGTTGTTTGGTGACTTAGTAGTAGGGATGCCAGGGTTCATGGGGTGAGGTTTGTCTGAATTATGGCAGCGGATGTGTCTGCCCACTACCTGCGTGGCAGGTCAGATCGGGAGACCTTTTGACCTCTCCAGCACGACTATCTTGGAACATTGCTTTGCACTGCAGTGAGAGGGATAGATTAATACGTCCGTCACTTCTGGACACACTGATCCCCAGATTCCTACCCTCACCTTTATCCTTCCCAGAACTTTCCTAAAAAACACCCTCCACACAGCTTATTCAAAGATAATACAGGCCCTCCGGGGAATTATTTTCTTCAGGGCATCCTGCGTGGAGCTAATATTAAAAAAAAGATTGGACAGCATTATAGGCATTGCGATGAGAGTTGATTACTCACACAAATGCATTGCTTGTATACAGCCTGTTTCAAACTTGTTATTCGACTCGAGAAAAGAAAATTCCAGTGGAATTGAAAATTAGATTATTTTTAATATGATTTATGTATTTATTTATTGACGCGCTATTGGGCTTTTACGAGTACATATTAAATACAAATTTCATTTATAACAACAGTATACAGATATAAAAAGATTACAAAATATACAAATAAAGCATAAACTACTATAATGTATGACTTTAGAGAACTCGGGGGTACAGTTCATATACCTATGAGCAAGGGCGGATCCAGGATTTTTTTCTGGGGGGGGGGCACAAGGGGCGGACGGACAAAAAAATCAACAATTACTGTAGGATTTTTTTCTGGGGGGGGCACAAGGGGCGGACGGGTTAAAAATTCAACAATTACAAGTTCAAGTGTGTATAGGAAGGTTTATGAAAGTGTCAAAACAATAGAAAAGTTAAATGTTTAATAAAGACAGTTTTTGCTTCTAAGAATGTACTGTGATGGAATCTCCACAGTACACAAAAGTACTGTCTGGGGGGGGGCACGTGCCCCCCCCCCTCCTAAATCCGCCCTTGTCTAAGAGCAACAAAAACATATAAAATAAAAACATCAAAACACATTAATTTTTACTTAATAACTCGTATGCATTTAGAATATGAACATTAGAAAAAAAAACAACAAACAAAAGAGTTATATTTTCTATATTATTAATTTTATTTTGTATTAATATTTTTATTTATTTGCTTATTTACACAGTTCATTATATTACAAACTAGCTGGTGCCCAGCATGCGTTGCTATGCCATTTAATAAAGTAATTGTTTCTCCCTGCGTGTCCTTTCCCATTTGTCCCGTTCCCCTTCCGCCTCCCCTTCCTCTCCCGCGGCTCCTTCCCCTCTCATGTTCCCACTCCGCCTTCTCCACCTTCACTATCCCCACTCCACTCCTCCCCTTCCCCTGTCCCGTGAACCCCCTCCCGAGTTCCCCTCCTCCCTCCCAGGTTCCCCTCCCCCCCTACCCTCACTCCGTTAAACCCTACCCGAGTTCCCCTCCCCCCTCCCCTATTACATAGATGCTCACGAATTGTAATATTGACTGTTAATAAAAGTTTAATGAAAAATGAAGTGTAAGTAGTCTTAAAATAATTTTCTCCAAAAAAAATTTGTTTTGTATGTTATTAAAGAATTACGAAAAATAATGAAAAGTGTGAGTAGTAATTTTTTATAATGCATATGTGTTGTGATTGCGCGAGTAGTTGGTGAGTTATTTGCGGCAATTGTGTTATTGACTTCTATATGAAGAAGTGTAGTGTGCCTGGTACGCCTCATAATAAAAAGAACACACTGTAAAACTTTTCAAATGTTCAAATTCGATCAACGTTCACCTCTCCTTTTAGCTTAAAACAATGAGTAAGCAAGACAGAATGCTGTTTCTAAGAGACATTTTACAAAAACACCAATGCTAGAAGTGAACCAATATATGCATCCGAGGTATGTGTTGGTCGCCTTTAGTGCAACCTATAATGAGCCGTGTACATTTTCCAATGTTTTTTTTACAATTTTTTTTAGCACACCCCATCATTGAACCGCACAAGTTTCTGGATGAAACAGTCCTCGACAAATTCGGAAAAGATTTCATGTTTCTGTCTTGTATTGAATACATTAAAAAGGTTAAAACTGGACCCTTTGCGGAGCACTCAAATCAACTTTGGGGGATAAGTGCGGTCAGCAGTTGGACTAAAATTAATCAAGGATTAATAAAAATGTACAAAAAGGAGGTAAGTCACCAACCTGCAATTTAAATAATAATTTTTTTATTTGTTATAAAATACATTCAGTATAAGGAAGCTTTGACTATCCAACTAGGAAGGTCTCCCATTCTAGAACAGTGGTGTTACTGTTTTCGTGGACGAACTACAATTTCAGATTAATTCACTAAATAAGTTGAGCTCCGACAATTCGAACCTGGGGGATAAAAGTGGACCCAATATTTATCTACATATTAATGTCTAGATATTCATGATTACAATGCAACGTACGTCCCGGGACTTGGGCTTTATTTGGGTTCATTAACCCTTAATGTCTATTTGTTTGGTTTTCGGAACAACTCATACAGGTGTCACAGAAATCTCTCTTAATCTCTCTGTATCTCTCTTACTATCCTAGTGAGAAATATGATATAAAAGATGTTAGAAAGAAAAAACATCACGCTTTATATTCAAGTACAAAAACTAACCCAAGAGAAGTAAAATGTTTCCCCTTTTTATGAAACCAAAGTTTGAATCGCAATTTGAAATAAAATTATGAAAGTTTGAAAATTTTTTAAGAATTATTTTTACATAAAACGACAAAATAGTGAGGTGACAATAACATTTATAATACATTTGCCTAATACAATATACAATATGTAATAAGAAAAACACTAATAGACCCTGGCTCCAATATTTAATTCAAGAGCAGTCAAGTTATCGGTTTGCGGATGACATTAACATTGTCGGAAGATCAATTTCAGCCATTTAGTTACAGTGTTTAGGTCACGTAGCGTCCACAGAAAAATCAAAATAACCATATATATAAGACCATTGTCAGAACTGTATTGGCAGATGGATGTGAGGCGCTGACACCGACGGTAAAGATGGCTGAAATGCTGGATACTTTTGAAAGAAAAGTGCTGAGAAGAATATGTGGACCCGTGAAAGAGGGCGAACAGTGGCGCATCCGGCACAATAAAGAATTGTACAATATATATAAGGCCCTTAGCATCTCAGCACATATGAGACTCCTCAGGTTGAGATGGGCTGGGCATGTATAGAGAATGCTGGATATACGCTTCCCAAAAAGAATTTTGACTGACACCCAGGTGGAAAGAGAAAAGTGGGAAGACCCAGATTGAGGTGGGAAGACGAGGTAAGAGGGGATACAGCACAGCTTCTCCAGGTACCAAACTGGAAGTCAGCCGCTGAGGACAGGAGGAGTTGGAGGCGACTGTTGCAGGAGGCCAAAGCTCGAAGAAGAATAAAATATGTGAACATTTTTTTTTTCATTATCAGTAATTTAGTTTAGTTAAAAAAAAACGTAAGGTGAGCCATTTTTAGAACTTTTTCATGTTTGCATTAAAAAAATTATATATTTAAAAATTATATGTTTATTTTGAATTTTTATTTAAATTTTGAAAGCGCATTTCATCACCTTTCAAAAACAGCTTTTAGTTTTCGGACGCCTTAGAAATATTCCATTTATTTGGATTTTATTGCAAAGCCAGAGGATGCCTTAGAAATACTCCATTTATTTGGATTTTATTGCAAAGCCGAAGGATGCCTTAGAAATACTCCATTTATTTGGATTTTATTGCAAAGCCAGAGGATGCCTTAGAAATACTCCATTTATTTGGATTTTATTGCAAAGCCGAAGGATGCCTTAGAAATACTCCATTTATTTGGATTTTATTGCAAAGCCAGAGGATGCCTTAGAAATACTCCATTTACCTGGATTTTATTCAAAACGACAAAACAGGCTCGAGGCCTGAGTGGTTAAAAATAATGACTTTAACCTCTAGGGACCAAGATCCTGCATTTGCATTGTTCAATAATCGTGTCCATTCACTGTACGAAGGCAAAGCAATTGCAGTGTCGACTTTGAAAATTCAATTTTCCTTCGGATTTTGCCTCTATTAAGAGCCCGCGCTGACAGCAAGCATTCCGCGTTCTTTGTAAGTAGTTGACCACTATAGCGTCGCGCAGACACAGCGGCAGTCAGACCGCGCCGGTCAGTGTGAACGCTTGCGTTCTATTGTCAGAATTACAAAGAACTCGTGGAACGCCTCGCTCGCAAGATGACTGACACCGAAAAATTAATTGATTTAGTAAGGGAAAGGCAGTTTTTATATAATCTTAGTGACACAGACTATATAATTATAAAAATATAATTATATGATAATAATAATTATATAACTATATATTTATTATTTTATAATTATCTAATTATAATTATATGATTATAATTATATTTATTAATTATTTTATATAATTATGCAATTCATTAAAGCTACTTATTGACATTCGGAAGTAAATAAAAAAACCTTCATCTTTAAGTAATTCAGGAAAAAGAATACTGAACTCTCCTTTTCATTTCGCTCAGTGTTAATCGGATGCACCCAGTGTCTTCTTTTCTTTTTAGACTCTTTCAAAGTCAACAAAAGCAAGCTTCGTCTTCTGAAGACGAACTATAAAAATACATGTTTCACGTACAAGCTTTTTGGGAAAATGGAATGCAGAATATTTGACCGTGTGCTGTGTTAGAACTCGCGTAGAACGCAACCGGAAGAACTCTAGGTGAACGCTGAATGCTGAACGCTTAGCTGTCTGCGCGGGCTCTAAGTTAGTTAAAGACAAAAATAAAAATGTTCCTTTATCAAGTACTGGCCCAGGATTTAACCAGAGATTTTCGAAATCCGATTTAGACAGTGACCTTCCTCTTGTTTTGAAGGTCAAGTATGCAATATTTCAACAATCTCAACTTAAAACTCTGTCTTTTTTGAAGTGAAGACTTTTTTAGCACCGTTGTGATTTGAAACTGGATGAAACAAAAAATAACAACACTAAAAAGAGACAAACACATGTGTCTATAGGATTTAGTCTGCGAGAGAATGAGATAGTATAATCGGTCTCCTCTTTGTGCGGTGCTTCATAGCCTTCCCACTCTTGCTACTTTAGTTTTCTGAAGGTTTCACTTTTACCGCGTGTGAATTGCACACTCCGATTTTTTTTAAAGTATATTTTATTTAGTTATAAAATTTGACATCTTGTATCTATTTTATTATTTTCTGTGTGTCTGTGACTTATTGGCTTTATATAATTATGAGTTTCCTTGGCTTATCAGCCCTTACGGGTTAATGAAAACATTAAATTACATTAATTTATTCATTGAACATCTCCAGTTGTTTTTTTTAAAGAAAGAGACATTCCCGGGTTACGAATAACCCAACAATGTTAACCCCAAAATCTCCTACTACCACCACACTAAGCGGAAAATATTGCTTGTGTCGTGATGGAGGACTTAGCCGGCCGAGGAATCGAACACGCCCGGGTGGGACCCAAAAGCGGTTCCTACTCAATCACTGACCTGTCTCGTGCTTTGTGGGTTCAATTCCTTTGTCTAAATCCTCCCTTCATTTCACAAGCAACATCGTCATAATGATAGTAGTAAAAGTTTTTCAGTTATGTATTATCAGGTTATTCCAATGACTAAATAAAATACCCTTATAGAGAACTATATACCAATAAAACTTTCTATCCAAATGGTTACACAAAAATGGCAGCCAAGATGGAGCCAATATTTATTACTTCACATAAACTGAATAATAACAATGGAAACCATTTGAATGTAACGCCATTTTTGTATATGTAATTGTTTGGACAAAATGTTCGGTGTGCATTTGGATCGGTATGCGAAGTCCTTCTCTTAGGTATTTTGTTTAGTCATTGGGTTATTCGTAACCCAGGAATGTTTGTCTTTCTGTTAAAAAGAGGTATACATAATATAAGGTAGAATTTTGCAATGGAGGCAGACAAAATAATAAAAAAATTATTATTTTATTTTCAGGTTCTCGGCAAGTTTCCTGTCGCACAACACATGCTGTTTGGATCTCTTCTCCCCATCCGGCCCTTGCTTACGTAAAACTATATATTTTTTTGTTAAAAATGTCAATATGTATTTTGTTAGTTTTAATTTCAGCTTCTGTTGTTTTTACTTTACCACAACCAGCTTATTTGAAATAAAGTAATTTTATGAAAATTATTGTATTTTATTAACACTTTTTCATACTCAAAGAACGAACCTGCATCAATTGGGCTGAGTATTGACACTTGAAACAAATGTCTGTTATTATTATTATTACACAAGCAACTGCTTCATTAGGAGAGCGATTGAAATATTATTGTTATATTATGTTGTAAAATTGTAATTATAATAAATGTTTCAGTAAATAAAAAATTATTATTACTGTCGCTAAAGAAGAAGTGAGGTTCTGCCATGTGAGCTAATAGTCAACCAACTAGTCAAACTGCGGTTCGCAAGCCACATGCGCAGTGGCGGTCCATCCCTCGGGACAATTGGTCAAAAACCTCCTAAAATTGTAAAATGACAGTAAAACATACTATTATTATGAAATATTAAGCAAATCAAAACAACTGGTATTATTCTAATGTATTTGAAATGCACTGCGAGATAGCAGGCAGCGGCAAGCAGTGACATCTAACATCTTAAATGGAAGCTTTCTTTCCCACACACTATGATTGGCTGGGTCAAATTATGAAATGCCCCGATATCATATCTTCTGTCTCTTTACGCATCACACAATAAATGAGATGGCATTATGTCCCTCAGTAAAAAGTTTTCGGATTCTGAAGATGGTTTGGGACAGTGCCGTGAGGGAGAGAGAGCATGCTGAATATTATGCGTCTGAAAGAGATGGTTTGATAAACGTAGGTTGATTTCGCGTGTTTTACGCTTGTCGCATGAAATAATTTACTACCTATATTAAATGTAATTTAACGTATGCGGGTGAATTTGACTCCCAAACTCGTGAGGTTCCTACAAATGAATATTATCATATTTAATTTGATATTGTATCATAGGTAATATTATTTTTTTAAATGACCTTCCACTTCTGAACCCCCAGAGCCGCCTCCGCACACGCGGCTCTCTGACAAATTAATATTCTTGTACTACTGATTTTTGGCTATTTTGACTAATGAGTTTGCCGACCACTGAGCTAGTCCAATAGTCAGTCCTGGATTTGTCAATAGGCCTTATGTACCCCCTAGGGGTGGCAGATTTCAAGACTACAAGTGAGTGATTATGATAGGTGGCAACTTCTAAGAAGGAGAAAGGGGCGGCGTGTATGAAGTGGCCCATACTTATGAAAAGTATAAATCCGCCACTGCCAATAGTTATGGGCTTACTTCACGAATATTCACATTGGCATCTGTTCATTGAAATCCCGGCAACTATGCGTAATTAATTAACATTTCTAATTACTTAAATATGTTTACACTTCATTTCAAAATAACGATCCTCCGTTGGTCACCATGACACAGGCAACTGCCTAGTACGGTGATCTAATGTATCTTCTCAAGTAAATGTATTAAGTATGTAACATGTACTTATAAATAAATTAATAAAGCGTATGAGCAAACTTGTTAAGCATCCCGGACTGTTGTAATTAAAAAGGTATCACACGGTGCCTGTATATAATAATGTTAACAGTTGCGCAATGTCAATTTTGTTGTAGTTCATGCTTGGTATACCTGAAACTAATACACGTATACCTTTTTAGGTATGTATACCTTTTTCATAATTTCATTGATTGATATATATTTCAGGGCATAAAATAAATTAATAATAATTCACATTCGGGTATGGGTACCGCAACCCCGGGAACCATTTATTGGATAACCAACACCTCTGTCATAGGTCACCCCAAGTAGTTCGCTACATCTGGTGACTTAGCAGGGGGTTATGGGGTGAGGTTTGTCCGGATGCATCTGCAGCTGTGTGGTAGGCTGTATTGGGGGAGACTGTTTGAGGGAGACCTTTTGACCTCTCCAGAGGGACTCTCTCGGAACATCTCCTTGCATCGCAGTGGGAGGGATGGATTCATATGTCGCTGACTCCTGGACACTGACCCCCAGCTTCCTACCCACCCCTCATACCTTTGTTCTTCCCAGAACTTCATCTCCTTCCGTTTCTCAAAATACCCTCTACCCAGCATCCTCAAAGATGATAAAGGCCCTGAGTGTAATTATTTTCCCCAGGGCCTCCTGTGTGGAGCTAATGTACAAAAAAATAATAATAACTGAGGTCATCATTTTTATTTTATTTAGAAAAAGGTAAGAACAAAAATGAAAATAAAAAATAATCAAATATCCAAGTCTTCATCTGGATCCTCTTCATCCCAGTCGTCAGCTGCGTCATGATGGTAAACTACTTTACTTTCTCTTGTCAGTTCCGTATACGGGAGCACCATTCCATCCTTCACCGCCTTGGCTGACCCTTCCACCGATATCTTAAAGGAGGCCACTTCTTCAGGTAAGCTTGTCTTTGTTTCTACTGTAATTATTTTATCCTTCTGAATTTTATTATTCACCCATCTATTTTCTTGAGCTTTGTAATATACTTCTTCTACAAACTTCTTAATTTTTCCTCCTGGTAATTTGCTTTTCACTGATAAATAATGTGTCTCCGAGGGTGACAAACTGAGTGCCACGGAAGTCTGGGCAATGTGATTCAATTGTTTCGTCATTTTGTTTCCGAACAACAAACAATCGATATGTAAGACTAATATAAGGTTTTTAACACATTTATTTTTGCTTAAGTCATCAATGACCCTGAGACATTCGTTCCAACCTATCAAAGCAGACATTTGGTTTACTGAATCAACAATAACCGTGGAGTTTTCTTTAGAAAATGATGCAGTGGAGAAATTTTTCCATTCGCTAGGGTTTTCGTAATAAATGAAACTCATGCTTTCATCTAGATATTTCCATTTATCAGGTGTCTTTTCCAGGCACAACATACTGTACGAACTGCTCGTAAACTTGGTTAATACATATTTAAGTACACTACGAATGTTTATCTTCACCGAGTCTTCTATCAATATTACTCCTGAAGCATATTCAGTCATGTTTAGGATAGTAAACGATTGTATTGAAGTCTCACAACACTGATTTTAAACGATTAACTTATTCCAGGATGAAAAACAGTAACAAATACCTATTTTTAAACCTATCTATTGCTCTTCATTGAGACATTTATCATTGATCATAAATGAACTAATCAACTAATACCTCATTGATCATAAATAAAGTGTCATTGATGTTATTATTTTTGACAGAAGTAGTTGACAGTGGTTACACATCTATGGTTACCACCATAGAAAAATTGTGCTTTCGTCTATAATGGGCTTGATCCGCTGTCTATGCGCTGTCAGCTGTCATCAGATGTCATTATTCACGTGTTTCAAATTTTTGAATCTGCTGGTTTTATTTTGTATGGCTAAAATCTCAATGTTAGCATTAAAAAACCATTATTATTTTATGTTTAAAATATTCACAACATTTTATAAACAGTTCTATGTCAATACAAATATGATAAGGTCTGGTCTGTTCTGTATTATAGTATAGCGCGAGCGGTGTGTTGTGAGACCGGTCTCGGAAATTGCATTTAGGATTGTTATTAATAGACCTCGAGAGCTTTTACGTCTATATTCCTGTTACGCAATATCGTAATTATGCTAAGTCCGGAGGTTTGGCAGTTCCCGCCGCCGAAGTCGGCGAGCCGCGTCAGAACTAACGCATCTGAAGAAAAACTCATTAGAGAAATATCTGATCACAACTTCTACCACAATGTTAGTTTACGAAGTACTTACTGTTGACGTGCGTTATTTGAATTACACCACTTTCAATCAAAACAAATTATGATATTTTCAATATTTTTCAGATTTTTATTTTGTGCGCCGATACTAAGCAGGATATTCCTGTACAGCTAGAAAATATATTTGAGGACTCATCTTACTACAAACTAAACGATTGCAAATTGAGCGAACTACTCACAAGTGAATTTATCGATGGCTATATACAAAAAGGTAATGCATTAAGTTACAGGAAAAATGCACAGATTCAATAATGCATTGCAATAATACCTGTGTAGTTTTATATCCGGATAAACCTTGGTTAATAAAATTTTCAATTCAGTTTTAATTTTATTCATTTGTGCATAATTTTATTTATCTAGATATTTTAATTTTCAAACACTGCAAGTTTGGGAAGCATTCCAACTGTTTATTTATACATATTTTGATTGGTAAATATCGGTTCGGACTGGCCACGCTTATTATGAATAGAAAAAAACTTTAGATTCGCCTTAATTACTATAAAAGGAAACTTTTTGGCTTTGGGGCGGCGGAAAATAATGCATTTTAATTTTCAATTGCATAAAACCAAAATTCACTTCGCGAACCGACACAGCGAAAATCCTCAGCCGTACCTGTCACTGTTATGTTGGTATCCTTGATAAATTAACAAGAGCTAATACAACTGTAGCCGACTTCGTGGGATAAGGCACGTAATTATGAAATTTGTCTAGCGGGCTTGTTTGTGTAACATGGTTTGTGATACAAAAGAAAGTGCCCCTTTATAACGCCTACTCGCGTCAAGGCAAGAAAAACATCCCAGTTTTCAAGTAGTTTAGCGGCTACGCTAGGTTTGTGTAACATGGTTTATGATTCTGGCGTTAATTTATCAAGGATACCAACATAACAGTGACAGGTACGGCCGCGGATTTTCGCTGTGTCGGTTCGCGAAGTGAATTTTGGTTTTATGCAATTGAAAATTAAAATGCATTATTTTCCGCCGTCCCAAAGCCAAAAAGTTTCCTTTTATAGTAATTAAGGCGAATCTAAAGTTTTTTTCTAAAAATTATTCGTAATAAGCATGGCCAGTCCGAACCGATAATTACCTTTTTATTTTGTTTACAGGTTCATTCTATTGTCTAAGTATAGGGCAGGATGCGAGTATTGAAAATGTTGTAACTGTCACTTCACAGGACGGATTTACTTTAGTATTAGATTCACAATCTTACCACAGCCTGGGAATCCAAGGCAAACAGTTCAGACGGGTGAGCGGAGACTCAGCACATTGTAAGTTACCGGGAGATATGAACCATTTGAATCTAGTGCGAGATATTTATTTGTTCCAAATTGAATGTAACTTCCAGGAAAATGCCGAGTGTTAAACAACCGAGACGATTGGAAGACTTGGCTCTGACCGGAGTGGCCGACTGGGTGGCCAAGATCGGAGAAGACCTAATGCCGTCCATCTCTGAGATTTCTCGCGGGGATAATTTACGTGCTGGCGAGCTTCTGGCATCTAGTGTGGCGTGTTTAAAAGAACTTCTCGACATTAATATACCGTGGATGTTGTACGACAAGTTTGGGCAGGAAATCTTTCGTTCAATTTCCAACTTGCTCGAAAAAACTAAAGCATCCATGGGATTCCGCGGATCAATGACCAAATTTATTAGCAAAATGAATGTTGCGGTTAGTTTGACCGAAGTGTTGCTGACGAGGAATTTAACAAGGTTGAATCTAGATGAAGTTCCCAAAATGATGAAACATATATTTTATGTAAAGTTTTCTAACCTCAGAGGTCTTAAATTATTGAATTTGGGATCTCTGTCGGGAGGGTGGAAGACGGCTGACATGGAGCCCACCATCATCTCGGGGTTGAAGACTCTCAGTAACTTGGTGGACCTCACCATTAATTATGATTGTACAAATAATATCCTCCAGGCTCTCTGCGATCATTGTCCCAAATTACGATCTTTGGACGTGACGAGTTCTAAGAGTATTTCAAACCAAAGTGTCGGGTATATGATCAAATTTCTTGAATTGCGTCGCGTGCAATTGTATAGAACCGGCGTAACCATTGAAGGATTTACTAAATTACTTTTGAACTGTCCCAAAATGGAAGACTTGGGTCGCTGTGACGAACTGGGTCGTTGCCTGGAGTATATCGATGTGACCAACTCTGCAGCCGGACCGTTCGCTTTGAGGAAGTATGTCAGTAGATTTGCAACTTCTGCACATTTACATCTTCTTGTGCACCTCTGTCCAAAGTTGTATTCGGTTTCCGTTTTTCACAACTCGTTGCTTAGTGATTTGACAATTTTGATTGGCTTGCCTGAATTAACAGAATTAAAACTTTTATCTTGTGACTTTTTTGCTGATCAGATAAAACAAGTTTTGGAAGTGAAAGGTTGTAACATTATCAGTTTACATTTGGAGCATGTGGATCAGTTGGATATGAATGCTTTGATGTATATAAGCAGGTTCTGTCCGTGCTTGGAGAGCCTTACTCTGTACAATTGTGTTCTCGTTCAGCATACTTCCTTATTTACTAAAAAGATAGATTGGGCTCCATTTTACAGCCTCGAGAGGCTCATGTGTGTTTGTGAAGGAACAGAAGAGCAACTGGAATTCTTATTAGGAAATTGTGTCAATATTAAATCCATACATTTGGGCACTGCCGTTAGAACCACTGATAGATTGTTTGACAAAGTACTGGAAAAGAATGCCTTTCTTTTTCTTGAAGAATTGCGTATTTTGCAATCTGATGAATTGACAATGTCTACAGTGAGTCGTTTGCTGAGCTCTTGTGGACAGTTACGAGTGCTCGCGGAACTAGAATGCTGGACCTGCCTCACTGAGACTGATATGGAATACATAAAAAACTACATTAAAATAAACAATCTTGATTTAGACATAAGTCCATTCAGGCAATCTGCCGCTTAAATTTTAACACTGATTTAAAACTATTTTTTAATCAATGGTAGAGATTAATAAATTTATATCAGCTTTTCATGGTTATGTATGTCATGTAAATAATTATAAACTTTTATTTAAATATAAATTGAGCTATGTATTCTTTCTATAAATTATTTTCTATTTTATATAAGTACTAATTAAACAATATTACAAAACTATTTTCCACAAAATTGAGATTTTGAATAATTCAATTATTGTTAAAAACATTTGGCCATTTCAGACATTAATATAAACCTTAAGGACGGTTTGTTTAAGTCTCAAAAGAAGTCATACAAACACACCCATGCAAGGTTGGAGGCATTCGACACATTTACCCTCCTGGTTCGTTGGGAGCCAGATGACGAGCAAATATGCCCATCGTCAATTGCCAAGTATTTCGTAGAAAAGGGGTTGCAAGTTGAATGTTGTGCTCCGAAATTAGCTACCAAACGCCAGCATGTGACACATATACCCACACCCGATGAGCAACGTATCGATGAACTCGTAGAATGGATGGGAATGATTGCCATTGGAGGCGATTTAAATCCAGAAAATGAATTCATCAGTATGTACGAGTATGACACAACCAACTGCACGGCTGAAGGCTTCATCACTGCATTCAATATTTCTGGATTATTTACTCCTCAGTTTGTTTTACAATTGAGAAAATTGTTAAGGTTGGTTCATTTAAATTTATTGTCGGTTTATTAAGTTACTAGCGAATGCCCGGCATGCGTTGCAATGCCATCCAAAGAAAGAAAGTGTTCCCCCTCCCGTCTTCCTTCCCTGCCGCTGAACTATTTGAAATACACATGTTTCTCAAACAACTTGTATGCCACCTGTAGTAAATTTTGTACACAAAAATACCAGAACTATAATAATATATATGTATAGAACTAACTATAATATATATAGAAACCATCGCGGGCGTGCGCACAACAAATTTTCATCGCAATGGGGTAAATAGGATGGGAAATAATTTCATAATGCCAGAGCTCACTGTTATACATAGAAACCATCGTGGGCGTGCGCACATCAAACTACCAAAGATTCATGGCAATCGGATGAATGGTTTAGGAAAGCATAAGGGACAAACAAAAAAACAATCATTTTTGTATATTAAGATAACAATCGGCCGAAAATCCACATTTCGTCGAAAGTTGTTCTTACGATCGTGCAGGGTGGTTACAATGAGAAAGATTAATTATTCTCCTGCCAGCTTTTTAAAATTATAACTACATATCGATTTTATTTCATTCCAAATTTGCTTTAATTTATACCTACATCCAAAAATGCTGAAAGGCGTGATGATAAAACTATTAAAATAATGTACTTTTTGTAATTATTTTTAAATAAGAATGTTAAAAAAATATGAAATATATTAGTGTGTAAGTGCGCAAATAAATACACAAACGGACCAATTTTCGTTAAGAAACACATGTACATATATATTTTTTAATGATTTTATTGAAACTAAAATTAAAATTCTAAAACATGCGATACCCAGTTAAAATTCTAAAACATGCGATACCCATTAGAAACACATGTACATATATATTTTTTAATGATTTTATTGAAACTAAAATTAAAATTCTAAAACATGCAATACCCAGATAATGTATTGATTTATTTTACTGCATGATTATATGATTTGAAATGGGTGTGGTATAATACAAAATCTTTTTTGAAAATTTAACAAATCTGCCAACGACCTATGGTGTCTTATTATACTAAAAATAAAAATAAAATCTCAAAATTTAAAACATGCGAATGCTAGATAAAAGAACAATCTTTCGAAATCCATTTATAATTTTTTCTGGAAAAGAGTCAATACGTCTAAAATCTGATTTAAAAATGACATATTTCTGGTTTTCTCTGGTAATACCCTTATATGTAGCTATAGAATAAATTTCCATACTGTGTGCAAGGGGTGACTAAGGTAACCCTTGTAAGGCCAGTATCTCTGTTGCTTTTTAAGATTGGCTTACGAGATATTTACATTCATTAAGTTGTTATCGGGAAGTAATTCTGACAACCCAATCGGACTCATAAAATTCCTGAAAAACTGGCACTTTTTTTTAATGTGAATACTGCACAAGAGTCCTAACTGCTCCCAATCATCTGGAGCCATTGAGACACTATGGTATTCCTAATTGCTAATTGGGGTACATTGTGAGGCTGAAGGTAGTGGGGTGGGGAGTATCTGGCAATTCAGTTCTGATCATAAAGCATCGCTAAAGCCATTTCAAGCAAGGTTCCAATCACACCAGGGCAATACTGAGAGAATCTTCCACTCTGGAATGTGCCGCAAATATAACGTATAATGTTTTAAATTATAAAATAATACAAATCAATCAATTAAAATTTACTGGCCCATGGGAACATAATGTGTTTTGCTTGCCATCTTGACTTGTTGGAGGTAAAAAAAGCATTTAAGAGGACTCCATTGAATAGATTATAAATGTGAGGCTTTTGAAAATATATATATATATATATTTTATTTTTTTTCATAAATTTTTTATTAGTTACAGATATTTGTTTTTTTTGGCTACCACACTGGGATCATTCCCGTGTTATGGTAGTTGTATATATAATATTTATTTAAATTAATACAAATACTATTTTATTAAAACAGATGATTAAATATACTAAATAAAAATTATGAAATATTTAAAAGTAAGTGAAAAATAAAGAGAAAAAAGATCATATTTTAAAGAAAAGTAGAAATAAAAATGAAAATTCAAATTTTGAAATACAAAAATTAATAATAAAGATTAAATGTTAAGAACTTAAGTGTTCTATACAAATATATAAATTAAAACATATAAGTAAATAAATTAAAATTAAAAAATAAATAAAATTTAGTGAAAAAATTAAGAGAAAAAAAATAACAACATTTTAAAGAAAAATAGAAATAAAAATGGAAATTAAAATTTTGAAATGCAAAAATTAATAATTAAAATGTAGTGTTAAGAACTCAGGAATTCTTTAAAGTATGCTCGTCCACTTTCGAAAATCCAATGTTGTACACGTGTTATAAAAAGAGAATTAGAATTACTTGACTTTATGTCAGTACGCTTTACTTTATGTCTTTAAGCATTATATATTTTAGGAGCGATGAACCAAAATTGTCGTTGAGCGAATGAGGTTTTAGTTTTTGGGACCACGCAACCCAGGTTTGATGAAAAGCGGGTGTGTGCTTGATGTTGTGGAGCAATTAGTAGATTATTTTTTCGTATATAACAAATGCTTGTTTTAGTAAATAGCTGTCGAATATCTAAGACCCTGATTTTTGCAAAGAGTTCATTTGAGGGATGAGTAGGTTGACATTTAAATATAATTCTCAAAATTAGTTTTTGAACTAAAATAATTGGTCTAATAATGGTTTCAGCACAACCACCCCATTCCACTATACCGTATGTTGCTATGGATTGGAAAAGGGCAAAGTATACGCTTCTTAGAGTCTGTAAATCTAAGATAGACCTAAGGGAGCAGAATATATGGCAGAGTTTACGAAGTTTTTTTACTGTGTCACCGATGTGAGCTTCCCAACGTAGTTGGTTGTCTATGATTATTCCCAAATATTTAACTACTTTTGATGATTTGAGGGTCGAAAACGTACAATTAATATTAGATGTGGTTTCCGGATTGTCTAAATTGAGTGGACACGATAATATAAATATATATTCATGTATAATTTACTTTAAAGCTTATTCCCCTCCAGACGAAACTGACAAGTTCAATGCAGAAAAGTCATCTGGTGCATTTTATCAGACCTAAATCTATGTATATAAAAATGAATGGCCAAAATGTATGTACGCACATAACTTCCGAATGACTGCACCAAATTGGATAATTCTTTTTTTGTGTTCGTTATTGTTAGGACAAGGTTTGTACAAAACTACTGGTGAGCTTTGGCATTATGAAATTTATATCAAAAATGGCAGTAGGTGGCAAGCGAGCTGTTTGAAAACTGAATGTATGGAATGCGGGTGGGGGGAGGGGAACCTGGGAAGGGGAACTCGGGAGGGGGGAAGGAGGGGGGGGGAGAGGGAAGGTGGAGGAGGCGGAGTGGAAATGCGAGGGGAAGGGGACGCGGGAGAGGAAGGGAAGGCGGAAAGGGAACGGGACGAATGGGAAAGGACACGCAGGCAGAAAAAAATTCTTTATTAAAAGGCATAGCAACGCATGGCGGGAACCAGCTAGTAATAGTTAAAAAAAAGCATTTAATTTATTTACACATTACCTAGTTATGCAATTAATTAATTAATTTGGTTCACCACCCTGGAAATATTTATTGGGTAACCAACACCCCTGTCATAGATTACCTCAAGTGGTTCGCTACATTTGGTTACTTGGCAGGGGTTCATGGGGTGATGTTTATCTAGGTCTTGGCAGCACATCCGTTTGCCCACCTACTGCATGACGGGCTGGAACGGGAGAAACTGGTTGATAGAGATATCTTCTCCATCTGGACTCTTTCGACCCCTTGCCTTGTACCGCAGTGGGAGGGATGGATTCATACATCACTCCTGGACACATTGACGCCCAGATTCCCACCCACCCCTTACACCTTTTTCCTTCCCAAAACTTTCTTTCTGTAAAAAAACCCTTCACATGGCATCCAAAGATGACGTAGGCCCTGAAAGGAATTTTTTTCCCCATAGCCTCCGTATGGAGCCAATTGAAAAAAAAAACTTTGTCTTATAAAAAGTCACCTTAATTTTAACTTTATTGTTTTAGAGAGAAAATTCTAGCCAAGAGTATGTGTCAGTGGATTGGATTGACAGTACAAGGCTTTACCGATGCTCCGTGCCTGCGAGGACTTCAGCAGAAGAGGAATTGCCCACCCGAAGACAACTTACTAACACTTGTTATGAATGAAAAAGAAATTGTTTTCAATAGTTTTAAGTCATATTAAACAACACTTTTTTATTTTAAATTTACCAATCGGATTTTTTTTTATTTACAGTAATTGGGTGTGTGTTTACATAGAATATAATTTATTTCATTGTGAAATAATTTTATTATTTCTTTTTTCTACGAGCTTCATTTGGATTTTTTCTCATCCAGTTTTTCACGTCTCCACTTCGGATTCCGAGCACAGCCGATTTAGAGTTGACATCTCGCATTATGAAGGGTGAATAGCCTGTAAACAAGGACAAACAAACATAAATATAATAAAACAATAACAAACCAACATAGATGTAGTGTATCTGAAAGCTTCCTGCTTAGTCACATAGATGGCAGTACTAAGAACTGTCCCAAAAGTCCGTAAGATGGCAGGTAGCTTAGTTCAGGTTTTGGGCAACAGAGGGTCCAAGGGCTCAGAGGCAGTCTTTAGGAGATCACTCACTTCAGATTCCAATTAGCCAGTTTCTAGATAGGTCGACTATCGTGGTCAACACTTGTATGCGTGAAGTATCAATAAACCCAGATTTATACGTAAAGAACTATATTCTACCCATTTAATAAATCTCCTTCCAAGGTGAGTTGGAGAACTGTTGGTAAAACACCACAATAAATTTAAAAAAACAAGAAAAAACAATATAATAAAACAAGAACAAACCAACGTAAATATACTTAACAGTCAACTGCACAGACATAAATGTGTACCTACCTATAATTAAACAACACAACATTAGAGAACTAATGTTGACTATAAATCTGATAATACACATAATTAATTCCTTGAGTAAGCTAAATCCTAGTCTAATATAAGATTAACCCTCCAGGCTAATTTGTTCGCTTTTTGGAACAACTCGTGTAGGTCTCATAGAAATCATTGTCTCCCTTACTATCGTGGTTAGAAATGTGATCTGAACTGTGTCAGGAAGAGAAAACATCACACTTTTTAATTAAAACTAAAAGTTAACCATAAAACAATTAAAATGTCCTTTATGAAACTAAAATTTCAGACCGCAATTAAAAAAAAAATTATAAAACTTTGGGAATTTATATTAATTATTTTTATATGAAACGACAAAAAAGTGAGTTGATGATAACATTTGTAATACAAAATATTTGTGGATTTGTTTTTTAATTTAAATTTTTTTTTTATGATTTCATTCAAAATTTTAATATTTGAAAAATTATATGTTTACTTTTGTAGACCTGTTAGATTGCGTGTTGGAAGATCTTTATTGAGTTCTACTAAAATCACAATTTGCAAATAAATTCAGATATGGATAGCGAAAAGGTTTACACAACTACCGGCTTAGAAAAAACCAAACGAACGTCGTTTAACTGTCAAGGTTAACTGCGGTTCAATATCGATGGTTCTGCATTCAAACATTTTAATATGGGCGACGCTTCTGGAAAGATCTCTATTTTTAGGAAACAATCCAAAGCATGAGATAGCAGAGGACTCCCTCCCCATCAGTTTGAGCCCTGAGCGTTTCCCTGTTGGAAGTTGCAGGGTTTGGTGCACGTGCGTGCCTTCACCCCATGCTTCCAGTGTGCTTGCATACTGGAAGTTCCAATGCGTACTGCCACTCGGTTGACCTCAGGCGGTGAATCCTTGTTGTTGGGTTGACCCATGTCTTCAGATGTACCGCTCGTGAGGGACATGATGATGATGATTGCCGTGCGAAATACGTGAAATGTATCACCGGAGAGTTTATTTGGTGCACAACGTGCTGGCGGTAGTCGTATTTGCACGCATCGTGCTCACTGCAGAATTGTCCGTGCTCGTCGGTGGTCACCAATGTAGAACTGTTAGGTTGCGTGTTGGGAGATGGTTATTGAGTTCTACTAAAATAACAATTTGCAAATAAATTCAGATATGGATAGCGAAAAGATTTACACAACTACCGGCACTTAGAAAAAACCAAACGAATGTCGTTTAACTGTCAAGGTTAACTGCGGTTCAATATCGATGGTTCTACATTCAAACATTTTAATATGGGCGACGCTTCTGGAAAGATCGCTATTTATCAGAAAAAATACAAAGCATGAGGTAGCAGAGGCTGGCTGCTACACTTTGAATTGTAAAATTTGAAAGCGTATTTAATCACTTTAGAAAAACAGTTTTTAGTTTTTAGATTAGTTCAGAAATATTCCATTTATTTGGAGTTTAGTGCAAAGTGGAAATGTTTTGATCTTCCGACAAAATAGGCCTGAGGGGTGGAAGTGTGGTGTTTTCTCTTCCTAACACCGTTCAGATCATATTTCTAACCATGATATTAAGGGAGATACAAAGATTTCTAAGAGACCTATATGAGTTGTTCCGAAAAGCGAATAAATTAACCTGAGGGGTTAAATGAAATTAAGATTTTTGGTCCATCTGGCTAGTGATGTCCCGAACTCATGATGAAAGAGAAAGGGGCCTTTGTAGCCCCAAGCTCTTTATGGCAATATATCATAAAGGGATGCTTTACACTGGACGGTTTTTTAAATCACTTCAATTAAATTACATTAAAAATGATTTAGACAGCCTCCGTTGTCGAGGGGTAAGGCTCTTGTCTAGCAAACCGAAGTTCGCGGGTTCTAATCCCAGCGTGTGCAAGTAAATTACATTTGTTTCATTTAACAATTAAAAATACTATAACGTAATAATTTTTGCAGCATGTTTCAGAGTGCAAGCTACTTTCAGTATTGCCCTGGTGTGAGACCACCATTCAGAATTGAAACGTTGCTTGAAATGGTTTTAGCCATGTTTTGTGACCAAATCTGAATAGCTAGGAACTTCCCCACCTTTCTCGTCCCCACTACCTTCAGCCTCACAACATACCCCAATTGGGGATGCCATAGTCTCACTGACTCCAGGCGGTTGGGACTCTTGGTATTTACAGGTGTCAGGCTGTGAATTTGAGAGATTGCTTGCACTTCAGTTCAAATGAAAGATCGGTTAAGCATGACTTTTTCCAAGATGGCCTTGTGTTGACATTTTGTATAAGCGATAGAGCAACATTAATATTACCGGCAATGTAGTCAGGATTGAGGGGATTGTTCTTGGTGCGAGCCAGCCGGGTAGGTCTCTGGTTGGCGCGCGGCTGGTCCTCGCTGAGGATGGGATTGTTGGCGTGAGCCCCTCCCTTGGGTGCGGGCAAACTAAACCTCTTCCCCCGCGCTGTTAGTGGCCTGCGCGAGTTAATGTGTATCTGATACTTCCCATTCTCGTCCACCGTGACGGCCACCTTCTTCAGGGTAGTATGGCCGCAGTTGGGGCAAAACTTCTTGCTCATCACACTCGTGGTTTTAAAGCACGTCGTGCAGCGGAGGATGAAGGTGCGTACCCGATATATCAATCTCCCGTCATACGTGGACACCTTGAGACCTATCTGCTTGAGGACGTTCTGCATTGCAAAGTCGGCTGTGATGCACGCCACAGGCGAGGTTTCGTCTTCTAGAACATCTGGGTCAAGATCTTTTTTTATCTGTGTTATATTTGATACTGTTATCCATCCTGAATCATCATCCTCTTCTTCTTCACTCTCATCTTCGTCTTCTGCAAAGGGAAAACAGATAATGTAAATCAATAGCACAGTGGGTTAGATGCTTTCTTAAACAATGGAATTTGATATTTTTACACAGGAGGCTCCGAGGAATACAATTTCTCTCGGGATCCATGTCATATTTGGGGATGCTGTGTGTAGGGTTTTTTTTAAGGGAAAGGAAGCAGAGGAAATTCTGGGAATTTATTTATTTATTTATTTATTTAATACAAACGGCATAAGTATGCCATAAACATTAATTACATGTCACAAATTCATATTCAAAATATTAGTAATGGTAAAACAGTGTATGTATAACAGTTAATTGTGACGATACATTGGGAAGGAATGAGGGATGAGTAGGGATCTGAGGGTCCATGTGTCCAGGAGTGAAGAAGACGGCCGAATGGCATGTGAACAAAACAATTTATTGTGAATTAAGTCAGTCATTTAGTTGACCGTGAGGTTGTAGAAATTTTATGTGATATTATTAATGCGCTTAATTATAAAATTCGTAAGAATATTTTAAAAACATTTTTAAAATTAAATAAATGTTATTAATAAAAATGATAATTTGGAAGTTCGTTATGTGACATCGGCGGTGACATGATAAATATTGGGCGTCCACTGAAATTACGTACCGCTAGCTGTAAATGGGAAGTACGTCGCATCGCTCCTACTCGCCCCCCAACTCGTTTGCAGACCCCAATACAAAAACATGGATCAGTGGGCTCTCGGAACACTGCACCCTTACATCACTTGGTTTTTGTCATTTCAGCAAACATTTACCCAACCGTCGCACTTTTAATAGGCACAGATTATGGAAATTACACTTCGTTTCAACTTAATTACTACAAGAAACAACTATTTACGTTGGAAGAAATGGTAAAACGATGCATTCAAATAACATTTTTATTCGAAGTTCAAAATTCTCCCTTTAAAACAATTCTTTTGCTGCCATTTTGAAAAGTTTTTAGTACGGATTCAATCTGAATGCGCATAAATTAGGTAATTAACCCAATTTTTTTTATTTTTTTTATTGAAAGAATAGATAATACATAATATTATCAACAAACAAGTCCTGCTAAGCCAATTGAATTGGCTTGTCAACAGGTGCTTTTATTTTAGTTTCATATACTTTTTTTAAATTTAAAATTTACATCTTATTTCTACAGATTCAACATTTTTTTCATACATATCAATATCAATATAAATATTTTTTTTCCGATAGCCAATTTTTCACCATATATTTAACCTTATTCATAGAATTACATTGCTTTATAGTCAGGTAATAAATTAAATATCTTCGGTATAATGTATTCAAACGCTCTCTGTCCGTACTTATTGTTAAATTTCGGAACTATTAACCCGTCGTTGCGCGTGAATCTAGTGCTGTATTTGTTCTAATTTCTCTTTATGCTGCGGGGTAAATATATGCTGAATTATAATTTTGTGCCATAGTATTGCTTTCAACAGGTAAAATTTTGGCACTCTAAAACAGCAACGGTGTATCATGTCTCTGTTTGAAAATATTAGGGACGACTAATAATTTTACAATTGCGTTTTATACAACTTGGACTTGTTTCAGATTGGTTACAGTAGTAGTTCCCCATATTGTTAATCCATATCTTATAATAGATTCTGACAGTGACATATAAATTATTTTAAGTGTTTCAATTGAAAGAAAAAAATTTAATGTGTACATTTTGCCAGCAATTGATCTGAGTCTTTTACAGGTTTTTTTAATATGTTTTAATTAAGAACCTTATAACCTATTTTGTGCATCTAAATAGTTGCTGCTTGTAGTAATTGTTGAAGGAAGTGTAATGTTCAAAACTGTGCCTAAAAGTGCAGAGCTTAAGTAAATAATTACCGTTGTTTCCTTACCTACCCATGACGGCCTTTATAGTACAAACCTTTTCAGGTTTTACAGGTTATTTTTAATGACTCACTAGCGAGTTCCCGACATGCGTTGCAATGACACTTAAATAATGAAAAGGTTTCTCCCTGCATGTCCTTTCCCATTCGTTCCTGTTCCCGTTCCTCTCCCTCCCTGCTAAACTATATGAAATACAACCATTTTTCAAACAACTCGCGTGCCACCTATTGCAATATTGGTAATTTTTTGGGATTAGTGTCCATGGCTATTACGAATAATTTTTAGAAAAAAACTTTAGATTCGCCCACTATAAAAGGACACTTTTTGCATCACGGCTAGCGGAAAATAATGCATTTTAATTTTCGATTTCGTTAAATAAAATTTCACTTCGCGAACCGATACTACGACAGCCCACCCGCCATTTTCTCAGTGTTATGTTGGTATCCCTGACCTGACACAAACAAGAGCTAGATACGATTGTAGCCGACTTCGTGGGATACATGATGAGGCGCGTAATTATGAAAAACAGAATTAATAATATAATGTAAACGAACCTCTAATCAGGCACTGGAATGGAGACAAACCATTCAAATCCTGGGATTTTTTTTTAAATAAAGATAATATACACAAGCCCGCTACACAAACCCTGCTTTGCCAGACAAACCATTCAAAAACGTAGGCTGTTTTTTAAAGTAAAGATAACATACACAATCCCGCTAGACAAACCCTGCTTTGCCAGAGAAACCATTTAAAAACGTAGGCTGTTTTTTAAAGTAAAGATAACATACACAAGCCCGTTAGACAAATTTCATAATTACGCGCCTTATCATATATCCCACGAAGTCGGCTACAATCGTATCTAGCTCTTGTTTGTATCAGGTCAGGGATACCAACATAACAGTGACAAAATGGCGGGCGGGCTGTCGTAGTGAAATTTTATTTAACGACATTGAAAATTAAAATGCATTATTTTCCGCCGGCCGTGATGCAAAAAGTTTCCTTTTATAGTGATTAAGGCAAATCTAAAGTTTTTTTCTAAAAATTATTCGTAATAGCCATGGACACTAATCCTAAAAATTTACGACAATATTTTATACAAATTTCATAATGCCAGAGTTCACTTTTATAAATAAAAACATTCACGGGTGTGCGCACAACAACTCACCAAATTTTCAATCGGATGAACGGTATAGGAAATAATTTCATAATGCTTGAGCTCAACATTACATATAGAAACCTTCCAGGCGTGCACATTACAGATGGGTAAGTTCTGCATTTTTTGGGAGGTCTCCGAGACCTTTTAAAAGTACTGGAGTCCTTGGAGCAGGTCCCGGGAGTAATGGCTCGAACCGAGACGCTCGGGTTCCACCCTAGCCGGACCTCGGAGCCGGAGCTCGCAAAAGAACTCGAACACGCGACCTACTTCCGAATGACTAGAATCGAGACGCTCGGGTTCCACCCTAGCCGGACTTCGGAGCCGGAGCCCGCACGCAAAAGAACTCGAATGCACCACCTACTCCCGACTCGCACATGTGGCTCGGACCGGTGAGGCACGGGTTTGACGAACTGCCACCGCGCCGCGCTGCGCTGCCACCCGTCTTTGGCTCGGTCCGCTGAGTTCCGACTACAAGTACTGTACCGGGTTCTTTGGGAGTAGTCGATTTGAAAAAGGAGTAGGAGTAGGAGCTGCTTCGCGTGAAGAACCTGAGTTTAAGAGCCCACTCCAGCTGGACCTGCACATCGCTAGTGCACATTACAATAAACTAAAGTTTCATCAAAATCGGATGAATGGTTTAGGTACCGCATAAGGGACAAACAAAGAATCATTAAAATTCAGAAACTTTTTGAATGAATATTGCAAAAGAGGAAAAAAAACTTTGTGACGTTTCATACCTTCATCAGATTCCTCATTGTGATCAGTTGTGTCATCCATCTTATCGACTGGTGCCAAAATACTGTCTAATTCTGCAACATCAACCTTCAGACCTCCGAGTGTCGATTCCAGGTCAGCCACTTCAGAGTCCAGCGCTTTGAGCTTTTCTGACGGATCCAGAGTATCATCTTCGCTGTCTTCATCATTATCTGGGGGCTGGAAGAATCCTGCTGCAGGTTTCTGTCCTTCAGGGTTGGGATTACGGTTGGTAACGATTCGCTGAATCTTCGGCTCCTCATTCAAATGAGCTGTGCCAACTTTCTCTTTTTCCAACTGATAGGCAAGAGCTATGACTTTTATGTCAGTTGCCGAAAGACTCAGGTAGTCGCCTGTTTTCTTGGAGAATTCGGTGACGAATTTGATGTTCTCAACGAAAACATCTTTGATGATAAGATCGTAAGTCAGGACGGACAAATGCCGCAACTGACGTCTGTTTGTTACTTCGTCTATTACCTCTTGGATTGTGTAAACGTTTTCGCCAATATCCTGAAACGAAAAAGAAACAATTAGGTATATTTAAAATTATATGATATTACACGTACATTTTATCATATTTATACGTGAACAAAAGCGACTGCATGCAGTCAGGTTCACAAAATAAATAATTAAAAGTGGTAAAAACTACTTAAGTATTTTATTAATTTGAATTAAAAATTCAATTAAAATCACATACCTTTATTGGAGCATTGTTTATAAATGCATTTGTGTCAACAACTAAATGCTCTACGTGTTTCGTCATGTTGGAAACGTTAATCCAACGGAATTATGTCGATTGTTAACGCTGTTACTTTTAAATAAAAACAAGATATTTTACTGCAGGTTCGAGTAACCTCGAAAATGTTGCGGTCGCAGATATTGAGAATTGAGATATTTGATATGACAGAAACACAAACACCGCGTGGTAACTTTGTGGCAGGGTTGCCGATTTGCTGGTAATTCCCCAAATTGCGGGGAATTTTTAAGATTTATGAAGCATTGTGTATTTTGCGGGAAAAATGCGGGGATTCTTGGCATTTCACGATTATCCATCAATGTTGAAAAATATGTACATTCGGTGGAAGAATACATAGTTCATTTTATGGCAGTACTGTAGCATTTATTTTCTGACAATAATAGTGATAGGATTCCTGAAGTTCGGGACTCGAACTCCAAACATGACGTATTGGAATCCGAACTCCCAGTCCGTATCAGCCTAACTAAATAGTTATTGCTCGTTACCATTTTCTAACGCTTCCGTTGACAGGAAACTCAGTGTGCTAAAAAAATTGAAAACAGAAAATATAAATCGCCTTCGAACAAATACTGTGGTAGCATTGATGGCTACTTGAGAAGGGATTAAGAAAAAATGAGGAAGTTTGAAGTTTAATCTTTCCAACAAAATGTTAATTAAAAAAATGTGCCATTAAATATGTTGTTAATGAAATCTTATAATAAGGCAAATTGCTAACTAAATGATTGAATTTTTTATTTGAAATTATTTGTCCCAATATCAATGAACGAAATATATATTTTTTAAATTGGTTAAACTATTTTTTAACACTAAAATACTATTTTATCTTAATTTTTTTAAACTTTACTCTTTTTTGCCTCGATAAATTATTATTATTAATTACTACATGTATTTTTCAACATTTTTTTTCATGCCATACCTGGCACACTTTGCGTGTGATTACTGATTACATGACCATATTTTTGAATGTTATTTCTTATATTTAATATTTGTTTCTATTAACTATACAATTTATTGGCATACCTACCTATACAATATGTTTTTCTTAATACATGTCATTATTTTTTCACCATATGAACATTGGTTATTGGGTTGTAAGATATTTTTAAATCTTATATTATGAATGTAATAATATGTTTTTTAATTTTTTTTTTATGAAAAAACAAATAACTTTGTTTACATCACTTTTATTATAAAAGTGATGTAAACAAAGTTATTTGTCTTTTCATTAAAATAAATAATGCCATCACAGAGTGAAAACCTTTCCAATAATCCAGATAAAATAAATCTATAAAAAATGCTCAATACAATAGAATTTGATTGTATTTTGGAGGCAGAATTAAAAAGGAACTTGTGGGGAATTTGTTATTTCGTTCTCCCCAAATTGTGGATTTTGAACATTTATTGTGGGTATTTTATAACACAAGCCTCGGCAATCCTGTTTTGTGGACATCTGCGGTGTTGCCAATAAATAAGGTTCTAAAATACCCTAATAAAAAAATTAAGAAAATTTTAGATAAATGAAACAATTTAACTTTGTTTGAACCACTTTCATATTTGAGTAAATCCGACCGGTTTCAGAACGATCGTTCCTTCTCCAGGGCAAATGTATACTGATTTGACAGTTTTAAGAAAATTTTAGTTTAAGTTCCCCACAAGTTCCTATACTTCCAAAATGAAACAATGTTTTATTGAAAATAGCATTTATTTTATTATCTAGTCATTTTCGGAGTTTTTCTTTTATACAGGCTCAAAAACAGAAATTAATGCTGCTAAAGAAAACGAAATTACAGTCCAATTATTTTTAATATTATTTTTCAATGTGATTGGACAGTCAAGAAATGCCGTGAATCCCGCATTTTCCCCACAAAATACCCAATTCTTAAATATCTTAGAAATTAGAATAGAAATTCCTCGCAATTTGGAAAATTCACCACGATTAGGCATAGGCAACCTCATATTGCCAGTTGCCAGACCAAAAAAATAGAAACTCCCTATCAAAGGCATAATGAAATACCCATAAATGCGAAAAACTCCCCAGATTTCCCATTTACCCGGGTACAACCGCCATCGTTCCAAAATATACGCTTCCTCGCGATTTTTTGAAGCTTTGAAGATGCTTTGAAGGTTGGCTCATCGAGGGGGCAGAGCGTTGGTTGGATAAAAAATCATGACGTAGCTTGAAGTCCATGTTCCACCGGGAGATTTGAATTAGCTACAATACAATACAATAAATATACCAAGAGGTTTGGTATATTTATGCAAGTGGCAGTGCTTTACATCAATCTAGTTAACGCGTTCGAAATTTTGAAAACTCCCAGAAGAGATTTTTTTCGAAAAAGGCCATGAGCTATCTTTATTTAACGCATTTTTTTTTACGAACCTTGGGTGTGGGGTGCAAAGCCAATATTGTCTTTATAAAAAAATCTAAATCCACCACTGAGGGCCGGTATTTCAGTATTCTCAGGAATTTTATAAGCGGACTAATCTTGCCAGGGTTCCTACCAAAGATTGTGAATATTTCTCAAGCAGAATAGCAACTAAAATACAGCCATTTAACATCATCACGTTTATGTTGCAGATTCGATTCTTACCATATCACAGCATCAAAAGATTATATAAATGGATCTTTCAATCTATGTAAATACATATAAAGTGTATAAGTTTGGAAGCTAGATTTTTTTTTAGTTCTTGAGAAGAATTATATTTTGGAGGAATATAATTCTGCTGCGACGTTTCCGTGACATAACACAACAGCAAAGAAAGTTAAATAAAAAAAACACACAACTACATACCTTCACCTATTATTTGTCATATTCTCTTTTGTCACGGTTTTGCAATTCGATTACCTGCCATGCATGTCTTGCGATCATGGTTTCGATGTTGAAAAATGCTCAGTTTTTGATTTTTTAAGTTTTGGGGTCTATATAACTTTGGTTATGCAGCTATTGTAAAAGGGACAATGATATTTATAAACAATTCAATTACCTATTAGTTATTTCGCAGTTCGTTGGATGTTCACAGTTCAAAGGTATAGTCAAACAATGTCATCTACAAAAAACATATAAACTATTTTAGGGATAAAAGTCAACAAAATGTTTGATAACGCACTACAAAAAAACATACCAATAATTCGAGGACAAGCCAAACAACGTTATCTACTAAAAGAAATACCAATTAATTATTATTTTTGTATGTTTTTTGTAGATAACATTGTTTGACTAAGCCGTCGAATTATTCATATGTTTTTTTGTAGATAACGTTGTTTGATTTTACGGCGTCGAATTATTGGTATGTTTTTTGTAGATAACGTTATTTGACATTTTGTTTTGAAGAGTTTTATTTTCCATGTACATTTGTTACTTAAATTTTAATTATTCACACACTTGTGAAAACAGATAGTGTAGATATGACTACTAGAAATTTTAAAACTAGAATAAGGGAACATAAATTTTGTTTACGAAATAATAACTATTCCAAGTTTTCTAACCATTTAATAGAGACAGGCTAGCTTCAACAAAGAAGAAACGACAATGACATGGATGTGTCGAAACCGGTAGCAGAAAAATTAAAATTTTTAAGTAAAATAGGAAAATAAAACTCTTTAAAACAAAATGTCTAGAAATTGTTACGTTGTTAATGGTTAAGAAATACAAAAAACGTTATTTGACTTTAAGTCCTTGAGTTGATGTTGGCTATATAAGAATGGGTCATTTCGCTGATTCATTTTTGTGTAGGACGGCTCGTATGTGGAATGAACAATCAGAAATTAGGAAAGACAAATTCCGAAAATTAATCATTTGATTCAGGTCTCTTCAAGGTTCAAGACAAACAAATCCCTTCCTACAACCCCTCCCCGAACCCGCCTTGCAATGTTGTCATGGCACACTATTTTTCATCTTTTATGTTGGTTAGAGAAATATTTTTAAAGAACGTTTTCTGTGAGTTACATTTCTTGGGAAAAACATTAGTTAACACAATATTTGATCTTTAGCAGCTATTTATTAACTTCACAAAACAACTTTACACAAAACTATCCAATTCATTGGGAAAGTATTTTATAAGCACTCTTTTCTAATAATCATTCTTCTAATGGACGTAATTTATCAATACGGACTTTATGAAGTATGGAATAATACATTTCAACTAAAATCAATTTGTGTAAATTTAAATAATAAATACACCCATATTTTTTACAAAGAAAAACAGAATATAATCGAGTATGTAATGAAAAAATATTTAACTATTATTTTTATCTTTAGCAGGTTCATCCTTTGAATTGGTTCCATTATGGATTCCGTTGTGGGTTCCATTCTCGCCTTGCTTTTCTTGTTTCAGTTCTTCTCGTATTTGCTGGTTGGAATGGAGAAGCTTTAAGAACTCCTCACGGATTTTATCATTCTTCTTTTCAATCAGGTCCAACGCAATGTTCAAATCATCTAACTTCGCATCTAGCATCTGATACTCTGAAAAATATAAAATAAGTTAAAATTACTTCGATGTACGTACATATCGAACCTATATTAGGATAATAATAGAAAAATAAAAGCACACCTCCAGGAGTGATCTCTTCGTCTCCATCGTCCTCGCCTTGATTATTTTGTTCGTCTTCTTCATAGCTTGGAAGTATTGCACTGCCCCCCATCTCATCATCTGCATTTGCCATAATAGATAATCAAAAAATGTCAAACAAACATGACATATGACATCTGTCAGGTGACTTGGGATCAGTGATACCATAAATAAACCAATCCATGCCGAAAAAATAAATCTTCCCAGCTTTTTCGCCAAAACTCCCCAAATGTCATAGATCCTCCCCAAAAAGAAATAAGTAGGTACAACTGAAAGTACTATCTTCAAAAATATGCAAAATATGGAGCTAAAACAGGCGCAAAAGCTATCAACGAACCGATATCATCAACTGAAGATAAATAAACTAATCCAATTTTATGGTTTGTTTGATATCTGTAAACTGCTCACGTAATTAATGTATGCCCCCTAAGACAATTTAGGCGGGAGGGGGGTCGACCATGTCTTATTTTTTCTGAATAGGGGGTGGGAGGGAGTCTCGATAGTTATTACGTAAGATCACAAAAATGCGCAAAGTTAAAATTATTAGTGCCTTTGTAAGTACAAATAGACATTTCTAAAAATTGTTACTTTGAAAAATAAACAATAAAACAAACCAAACGTGTATTCATTTTTTCCTTTAGGTTCTTACGTAATAAATATTTAACAGGGGGAGGGGGTCGGCCTAAAACTAGCAAAATTCGTCTTACGTTATAAATTAATGGCCCCTATAATATATATGATAATAGACCAATCTGATACACTGGATTGGATGTGGGCCCATATATCAATATATTTTTAGTAATGGTGTCACTAAGCTTATCTTGCAGGGTTCCTACCAGAGAGCAACTTGACAGGCGTAAATCTATCTCATAGCAAACATAAAAGCGAGAATAAACCGACCAGTATTTTTAGTTGTAGCCTAGTTAAAGGCTGATCTTGATAGGGATCCTACCAGAGGTCAACTTGACGAACGTAAATCTCTCTCATAGCGAGTATAAAAGCAACTGATATACCGGCCCTATCTGCTTCCGTTCGACCGTCGTTCGATAGTTTTGTGAGTAGTAGTGGTGTCACAATCGAAATATTGAAATCGCTCAAACCCGACGACGACGCCTTACTTCAATTTCCTAAAATACATGGGGCACAGTATTACAATGAAGTCTCCTACAGTGAAATTTAACATTTTTTTTTACAAATGCATCATATCAATTAGAGCATGCTGTGAACTGAACTTTTTGAATTTTTGAAAAATACCGAAGAAAGCTGGTCAAAAAGACATGCGTGGTGGTAGGAACTGCAATAAAGCTCACTGAAAGCTTTAACTCGTAACTTTTAGAGATCTCGAAAAACTAATTTTATTGTCGTTGATAACTTTTTAAATACAAAACATTTTCATCAAAATCAAAATTTACAAGATGACTTCATCGACGCCTGGATTTTGTTGTCGTCGATTAGTTCTTATTTTTTTTTTACATTTGCTCCACACAGGAGGCCCTGCGGAAAATAATTCCCCTCAGGGCCTAAGTCTTTGTGGATGCTGTGTGGATATTCTTTGTAGGAAAGAAAGGAGAAGAAGTTCGGGGAAGGAAAAGGGTATAGGGGGTGGGTAGGAATCTGGGGGTCAGTGTGTCCAGGAGTGCGGGCGTATGAATCCATCCATCCTACTGCGGTGCAAGGCGTTGTTTCGTGAGAGTACGGCTGGAGAAATCAAAGGGACTCCCTCAACTACTCTCTCCCGATCTGGCCTGCCATGCATCTGGTGGGCAGACGCATCCGCTGCCAAGATTCGAGAAGACCCGCCAAGACCCTATGAACTCTGGTACTTGCTTACTCACATTAAAAAAATGAACAGTACTTGCTTACTCAATCCATTCCTAGTTTGACATAGAAAGCAATAGAGAGCGCTAGTGTACAGGAATGATTACTGATAAAGAAGATCCAAAATGCCAAAATTATAATTGACAGCAGTGACAGAGTTCGACGAGTGTTTTTTGTTATAAAATATAATCTAATTGATGGTTTTTGGGTGTTTCTAATATCAGACGATGTGTACAACCTGTGTAATTAGTTTTTCCTCCAAATGACAAAAGGGTAACTAACGAAAGAGAGCCTAGTACTGCGGTTTCCGGATCACGTAAGTAAATTGTCGTATCTATTGATCATGGAATGATAAGTGAGAGACAACAGTATATTATTCTTCATAATTAGTTAACGGTGTTGTGGTTGCTGGAATTGGTAAATAAATGTATGTTGTTTACCAATGCATGACTGCAATCTTCATTCTGACAATCGCCATGATTGTATTTGCATGTGTTTGTTACTATTTTACATCTAAAAGAAACTTTTCTAAACGTCAAATACAGACAACACTGTTCAGTTATGTTATCTTCATAATTGTTTTTTTTTTCTTGATAAAATATGTTTCTGTAGATATTGCCTTATGTTTTACGTGCAGACACCACAATATATTTATTTACGCATGGTTGTAATGTGTTTCCAAGAATGTTGAATCATAGGGAAAATTTGTTATATTATTATTATTTCATACCACTATGTAATAATAATTTTTGCCCCAACATAATTTTTTTTACCACAATAGTATCTTATGAAATATTAACTGGGTTATTTTTTATCTCGTCTTCCACTTTAGGTCAGATTGTAATGCAAATTGACTGCCACAAATCTTACTCTTCTTTGTAGTTTGAACTAAATAATTATGGTTTTTCCATTTTGACAGGTAATTCAACATACACTATTTGGTAAAATTATGCTGTATGCAAAAACCTAACCTATTTTGGTTAGATTATTAGAATGGGTTATATAATTTTGTTTATTATTATTTTGGTAAATTTTTGAGATCGCTGGCAATGGTTAATACGCACTTTTTTTTGAAAAAATCTTTTGTTTCACCTTAATTACATTAAAAGACAACTATTTGCATTGGGGGAAGTGGAAAATATTTCATTCTAAATTTCGATTATGAAAAATTAAAATTAGCTTTCATTCCGTGAAATGAGACCGTCCATTTTCAAACATTATTTTCAAATATCATTTTGTTATGTTGGTATTCTTGTTACTGTACGAAAAGATGCTAGAGCAAAGCGTAGCAGACTTCATGGGAATGGATCGCTGGCAACGGTTAATACGCACTTTTTTTTGAAAAAAACTTTTGATTCACCTTAATTACATTAAAAGACAACTATTTGCATTGGGGGAAGTGGAAAATATTTTTGTGTAACATGGTTTGTGATACAAAAGAAAGTGCCCCTTTATAACGCCTACTCGCGTCAAGGCAAGAAAAACATCCCAGTTTTCAAGTAGTTTAGCGGCTACGCTAGGTTTGTGTAACATGGTTTGTGATTCTGGCGTACAATCTCACAAGACGAAAGCTAATTTTAATTTTACGTAATGAAATTTAGAATGAAATATTTTCCACTTCCCCCAATGCAAATAGTTGCCTTTTAATGTAATTAAGGTGAATCAAAAGGTTTTTTTTTTTAAAAGTGCATATTAATCGTTGCCAGCGATCCCCAAAAATTAATAAGGTTTTTTTTTTAAAAAGTGCATATTAACCGTTGCCAGCGATCTCCAAAAATTAATATTATTTTTTAGATCTGGCAGGGAAAATAACAGTAAAGTTATTTTTAAATGATATTATTCCACCTAATACAAGCAAATTTAAAAAAAATATATAACACTTGATTTCAACTTAATTACTACTGGAAACGACTTCAAGTCAATGGAGATGTAAAACAAGCACTTGTTAGATTCTTAGTTTGGGTTATTTAAATAATTTATGCATATTTCCTAACCTTCAAACATAACTTTGATTGAAAAAAATGGTACTTTAATAAGTCAGGTACGCCTCGTATGTCATTGCATATGTCTGGCAATGTTGTAGATAGCTGAAATACTAGCTTTTGGGTCCGAGTGGTTAATGCATCTTTTACTGTCTTCCCCAACATAAATAGTTGAAACTAATTTGAATTCGGAAACTTTACCAAAGTAACTCCTGTTACAGTTCCATTACCAGTTCATTATGTGATATTTAAATTCGATGTGTTATAAATCTAAAAATAAGTCATCCCGGACAGGAACTTTTATAATTTATACCGATAATATCACATTATCGTTATAAATTATATCATTTTTTTTTACGATAAAATTAATAACTATGTAATTAATGTTAAATATCTACCTCAGCATGTGAGACTTTTATTACCATAATGTGAAAGAAACATACATTCGCGAAATGTCTATAGGAATATGATTAAAGATATTCAACATTCTAGTGTCTTTTTCGTTTTCATGCAAGAAGTGTGAGAAGGAAGATTTTTAAGAATGGCTTTAAGACGATCGTCGACGACGTGCATACCATCTCTCCCTGGGACTAGTATGACTATTGTATAGCTGTCTGAAACCTTGGCTAAAGGAGGATGCGCAACACGGCATAATAACCCAAAAATTAATCATGATAATTTTGTATGACATTTCACACACTTCAAAATATTATTGGTTTGTGATAAGAACTCTTAAAAAAGAATACATTTTAGAAGCTATATGTATCTTGATAAGCTGTTAGAAGATAAATGAAATTTGATAAGAGAAATCTCAATGTTACGTCATTTTACAGATAATAACAAAAGATATAATTTGAGTTATGATGATGATTATGCGAAATAAATATCAATTATTACTCACCATTCACTGCTATAATGCCCGGGCTGTTGCTGGTAACCATAGTAAGCTTATAACACTAATACATTATCGGCTAGTGTACGGTGATGATGCCCTGTGTTTTTTCTGAAATGTTTTGCGCATTGCCCCTCATCTGGTGGGAAGTACGTCCCGTGTTGAGAAACACTAACGATGATTTAAAATTGCTTAAAAATTTCCTCATTACATTTCACTGTCTCTAAAGTGAGATGTGTGGATGGAGTGCCCATTTCAATTAATAAATTATCGAAAAAATATAATAACATCTGTTAATATTATTAACTTTGTCGGTTCTCTCTATCTATCTCTCTGGAAAGATATTTTTTTGGGATTGCAGAATTCATCCGAAACATTTTTTTGCAAAATAAATAATAAGGACAAGATTAATAGGGCCGACAGACTCGTCTATAAGAGATAAAAGATCATCGCACGCACAATATCGCTCGCCATACAATCCAGACCCGCCACACCTAAGCAGATGACGCGCTCTAAGCTCATACGCCGTATTATACGCCGTTATACGCCGTAACCGCTGCTCACGTGGTATGGGAAAGTTATGCGACCTCCTCTCCGCCGTAGAGGGGGTCATTTTAATTATAGAGCTGCATAAACATGCGTATGACAGCTGGCAAGTTAACAGATCCAGTGCAAAGAAATGATATTTCGTGGCAGTTCCCTAATTCAACTGACCCCCTCTCTTACCATAGGAAGAAATCTTTTATAGCTTAGCGTGTCGGTACAACACATAAACACTTGTGGTACAACAGATAAGTGCTCGCGCTTTTGACGCTACATGTGGCTGATGCTTTAGAAACGCCTAGTTCTTAATGACGATATAATAAAAATAGAATAAAAATATTCATAATCATTAGAAAAACACACAAGAAACTTTTTTTACTACCATTTGTCCACTAAATTGTCACAGCTAAATGTTTTCATTATTGGACAATCTATAATAAAAATTCTAGTTAAATTAATAGTAACAAGTACTTAGGAGTTATGAATAATTAGCATTAATTGATTGTTAATTATTTATAACTTCACCGGTCAATACAATCTTGGTAATAATTACTTAAACTACGATGTGTTAATAAATTCTTAAAAATATGTTACCTATATAAAATTTGAATAATTTTGTTTCTTGTGAAAAATCACACCAATGGTGCTTGTTTGAGCAAGTTGTTAAACATACTTCAAGGACATCATTTTTCAATACACAGGAATTATCACAATACAGGGATTCTGTGCCGATATCGATTCAAATGCACATTGAGAAACTATTGTTTTCTGCAGTTAATCACAGCCTTTTCAAAACTAACGAATCCCTCAAAAAAAAGTTAATTCTTTGACAATAAAATTATACAGTAAGATATCTAAACAATATGTTTATGAATAATGTGTACACATAACATATAAAAGATCAACCTGGGTTGGGAGTTGAACTCGACCAATAAAGACAAACCCAGACATAGAGCTATACAATTAGAGGCGCTATTGCATATTAATACCTCATCGAAACGTGGAAAAGTGGAACCTATTTTTGAAGTGAAAACTTCTTTAGCACCTTTGTGATTTGAAATTCGATGAAATGGAAGCGAACGACACTAAAAAGAGCAAACACATACATCTATAGGATTTAGCCTGCGAGAGAATGAGATAGCAATAAAATATTTATTTATTTCACGGGTACTAGGTTGCAATATAATACGATGAATCCACGGTCCCACGCGAGCCTCCTTTAGTCTAGTGGTGACAAACCTTAGCGGCCCGACATTCAGAGGTCCAAGGATGGAATCTTACGTAATCCAAAAAAAAAAAAATTTTTTGTAAAATCGATATCCAATCTTCGAACCACTCCAAAATGAAACAAAAGAAAGCGACATCTAGCGACTCCGAAGAAGAAAACACACTGAAAAGATGACCAAATGTATAGAAAAAGGTGCACTGGAATTTGACAACAAAAATATGGAAATATTCATCCTTCACATTGATAAAAAAAGTGCTTCGTAGTCCCCCCACTCTTGTCTACTTTAGTTTTCTTAAGGTTTCACTTCTACCGTGTGTGAATTGCACATTCTGATTTTTTTTCGCTTCATGTCACATCTAAATATAATACAATAAAGCCACACAATAAAACAAGTTGTGTGTGGAGGGGAATATTTCAATAGGTTTCTTTTAATTATTTATTTTTCTATTTTTGGTTCCAGGTTTGATGAAATGGTGGACTAATCTCACGAAAAAAAAGTAATAGTAAAATGAAATTAGTTTGACAATCACATCACCATGGCTGCTACTGCATCACCCTCAACGGGTTTCCATCAACTCAGTGTCACAAGTAAGTCTCACCGTCCTTATTCATTTTACACACAAGTTTCAAACATTGGAAATACAATTAGTTAATCGTGTACGCATTCATATAATGTCGGGGACCCATCTCTTTGTTAACCCCTCCGCAATGTAAGCAGATATAAGCGTTAAAAATAGGACAGCAGTCAAGTACAATAAGCGTGTTTATACGTCAGCGCGTGTGTTTCCATAGAAATCGTTCTAACTCCGTTATTGTTTTAGTTACATCCCTAAAACAAAAAGTAAAAGGTCGATAGTAGATCAAGCTGCACATCCCTATGAAGTTGTCTATGGAAATACATAACAGGAATCAGCTGTCAGTCGTGTAGTTGACAAAAATATTTACCCGCGCAAATTTGCTACCGGCAGCTCCACCGCGCTCCACATTTAAAATTTTTGGCTAAAGTTCGGTGTTTGGGTAAAATTCCTAAAAAATAAAACTAGTTATTTTTATACTAATTTGGGGTCGGGGAATCCGAATCTGAAAGAATTAGGCGGCGGCAAGCAATATTAACTGAATTAAACGACTTTAAAAAATTTTATACACATACAGGAAAATAGCCATTTTGGAAGCATTTTGATTCCTAGAAAATCAAACTAGTTATTTTTATACTAACTATGGGCCGGGGAATCCGAATCTGAAAGAATTAGGCGGCGGCAAGCAATATTAACTTAATTACACGACTTAAAAATTTTCTATACACACACACATGAAAATAATCATTCCGGAAGTATTTTGACACATGTAGTACAAAGATCATAGAAAAACACGATAACATAGATGTTTTTACCACACAAAATTAAGTGTTGCCATTAAGCAGTAATATTTATAACGTAAAATAACATGTTTATATTTTAAGTACTTATTTTTTATAATTGATTCTCAAATATTTTAGGAAGGTACACCAACTAGTATTGTGGAGTTTTTATGCCTTGACGCGAGTAGGCGTTATAAAGGGGCACGTTCTTTTGTATCACAAACCATGTTACATAAACCCGGCGTAGCTGCTAAACTACTTGAAAACAGGGATGTTTTTTTGCCGTGACGCGAGCAGGCGGTTTAAAGGGGCACAAACCATGTTACACAAACCTAGCGTAGCCGCTAAACTACTTGAAAACAGGGATGTTTTTTTGCCGTGACGCGAGCAGGCGGTATAAAGGGGCACAAACCATGTTACACAAACCTAGCGTTAGGTTAGGTTAGGTTAGGGACGCGAGCAGGCGGTATAAAGGGGCACAAACCATGTTACACAAACCTAACGTTAGGTTAGGTTAGGTTACGCATTTTTAAGACTACGAATTTTCATACTTTTGATTTAAGAATACGCCGTTGAGATAGTCGTAATTCATCAGGTTAATGTGTTAATACGACGGACGAAGAAGACTTGGTCGATTTATAAGGTATGTTTTTGAGAGCTGGTAACACTACCGGCACATGTTTTTGTATATTTCTTGTTTTTCTATGATCTTTGTACTACATGTGTCAAAATACTTCCGAAATGATTATTTTCAAGTGTGTGTGTATAGAAAATTTTTAAGTCGTGTAATTCAGTTAATATTGCTTGCCGCGGCCTAATTCTTTCAGATTCGGATTCCCCAGCCCATAGTTAGTATAAAAATAACTAGTTTGATTTTCTAGGAATCAAAATGCTTCCAAAATGGCTATTTTCCTGTATGTGTATAAAATTTTTTAAAGTCGTTTAATTCAGTTAATATTGCTTGCCGCCGCCTAATTCTTTCAGATTCGGATTCCCCGACCCCAAATTAGTATAAAAATAACTAGTTTTATTTTTTAGGAATTTTACCCAAACACCGAATTTATTCCAAATTTTTATTAAATATTTTTAAATGAAATGATAAAAAAGTGAGGTGACAAAAGTGTTTATTACACATACATACAATAGAATAAGTATTGTTGTTTACATAATCTGTGATTTTAGTACCGTTTTCACATAAAAACATCACGTGAGTCATTTTTACCTATTTTTAATGTTTGCGTTCTAAATTTTAATATTTACAAATGCTAATATTTATTTGTAATATAATAATTTGAAATCCTATTTTGTAACCTTTCTAAAACAGTTTTTCCTATTCGGCTACGTTCAGAAATAATTCATTTATAGAGCTTTAATTGTGAAGCGGTAATAACAAAAAGTTTTCGTAAAATGTCATTTTGTTAAAGACATCAAAAGCTAATATTCTCGAAAATTCGGAGGGGTTAAGACGCCTATCACTATCCCTGTCCTGTATAACTTCCATTTAATTTTTTGTTCCTATTCAATTTCATGTTTTTTCCAACTTCCGCAGCTTCAGTCCATTGCTGTCCCAGTCTCTGAAGTTTTTTTATTTATTTTTTTACTACTACTAATAATAATAATAATTGGATGATTTGTAGAGGACCTTTTTGTGAAAAATCACTTCAAGGGCGCTGTACAATTATTAAGAATTCTTAGGCTTTATCTAATTTTATTATTTACAAATACATTACAATCTTACTAATCCGGCACTTCAATAGACCGAAACGTCCAATAATCCGGCACCCTCTGCCCGCGCCTCCCTCGCTCCTCTACGCCTATGCGCTCCATCGCCGCGTCGTCGTTTAACAGTCTAACCTCAAAACTTATCTCATGTGCATGTGTATTTACCTGTTGTATATTCTCTTTATGAAATGCTTTGTTTTATTTATTATGATTTTTTCTCTTTAATCCAGTAATCCAAACTTCCGAACATTCCAATAATCCGGCACCCTCTGGTTTTAATAGTGCCGGATTAGTGAGATTGTACTGTAGATACAGAAACATACTTATCTGGCGGGTTACTTCCGATAAACACACTTTATTATAAAGTTTATGCTTGGAGAAGATACGACTTTGCACGTGGAGGACATTATATTTAAAATACTGGGGGGAGTACCTGGCTATTCAGATCTGGTCACCAAACACGCAACATTTCAAGCAACGTTTCAATTCTGAATGGTGGTCTTACACCAGGGCGATACTGAGAGTATCTTCCACTCTGGAACGTGCCGCAAATATACTACATATAATTTTAAATGATATAACACAAATTAAGCAAATAAAAATTGTTGCGCATACCGGCGGTTAAACCCGCGACCAACCTTACACCTCAACCACAGAGGCCGTGAAGTTGCTTTCCCCAACATAGTATGGGGCAGTCAACTGGAAAAGCTGCCAGCTGATTCACTTAATTCTGTTTTTTACTCTGGAATATGTTCCACGAAATGCCATATAAAAAATACAGTACATGACAGGTTCACTGTCAGCCTTGGACAACGAAAAGTGTAGGAAATTTCCGATGGGCCTAGAAGGCTCTGCTCTTTCATCCCGTATCCAACACTCTATTACTTTAATTAGAGTAGGTAGTCAAAAACTGCACACTGCAATTTTTGATTCATCCAAACATAAGGCCATCATAAAAACGCCATAAGGCCATCATAAAATTGCCACAGTTGCTGGATGAACACTGAACAATAAAAGTCATATTGACACACACATGCCAATGTGACAAAGTTGGCAGTGAAAGTGTAACCCCTCAGGCTAATTTGTTCGCTTTTCGGAAAAACTCATATACGTAGGTCTCATAGAAATTGTTGTGTCTCCCTTAGTTTAAAGGTTAGAAATACGACCTAAACGGCGTTAAAAACAAAAAACACCACGCATATTCAAGTGTAAAAGTTAACCACAAATTAATTAAAATGTACACCTTTGTGAAGCCAAAGTTTCCGATCCCAATTTGAAAAAAATTATGGAACTTTGGGAATTTTTTATTAATTACTAGCTGACCCGTCCACGCGTTGCTGTGGCTAATAAAACACAACGTCATCTACTGGATGGCTATCCAACCTTTATAACCACCGCCGTCTTTGAGTTTATGGCAAAGCGACAGACAGATGCCGCGGAGGACTTTAATTTATAATACGTAGAGATGGTGTGAAAGATAATAATAATGTGCATGAAATGCTTGGGGTAACTAATGTATTTAAGTTAATAAGGATTAATACTGTATCCGTCTAAATAACTTTTCAGTTACCGCAATGAACGTGACAATTTTTTTAGAAGATAGAATGGGTATAGTAAGCTATCTGTAAAAGATAGATATATGCCTTGGCGGACTTTTTTGTAGATCTATAAAAGAGGAAAATCCCACCAAGCATTGTTTTGTTATATCCCAAAAGGATTAGGCAGCGATTTCGATGAAAGCTACCAGGCGGCTTGACTTTTTCCGACACTTCTAACAATTATCGTTTTGTTTCAACCAATTTACACAAATCCTTGACAAATTACATGCCTAAACCTTCCTCACGAAACACTCTATCTATTGGTGAAAACCGCATGAAAATCCGTTCAGTAGTTTTCGAGTTTATCGTGAACAGACAGACAGACGACGCGTGGACTTTAATTTATAATATGTAGAGATTGTTTCATGAAATGACAAAAAAGTGAGTTGACGGTAACGTTTATAATACATTCGCTTAGCATGTGTATACAATATGTTTTTTATTTATTACTAGCTGGTTCCCCGCATGCGTTGCAATGCCATATTCAAAGAAGTACATTGTTTCTCCCTGAATCACCTTTCCCGTGTGTCCCCGTTCCCCTCCCGCGTCCTCTTCCTAGCTTTATAAATTATAGCCTATATGTTATTCTGATGTATGAGCTATATTATTGTAAAGTTTCATTAAAATCTATTCAGTAGTTTTTGCGTGAAAGAGTAACAAACACACATACTTCCATAACTTTCGTGTTTATAATATTTGTAAATTTTTTTTTGCTGTTACTAATTTTAGTTTAAAAAATGTAAGGTGAGCCATTTTTAAAACTTTTAAGGTTTGCATTAAAAAAAAATATATGTTTTTTTCCAATTATAAAACTTTAAAGCATATTTCCCATCTTTCAAAAACTGTTTTTTAATTTTTGTTCAGAAATATTCCATTCATGTGGATTTTATTGCAAAAACCCTCGATTCTGTGGGCAGTCCGTTTGATAGATTCTCCCACCTTAACAAACGGATTGGAATCTTTAGAGCACAGGCGTCGGGTAGGAATACTATCCTTGTTCTACCGTATTACAAAGGAAGGTGCTCAGAGGAACTAGCGTAATTGATCCCTTCGACACCAGTGCATAGTTGGGAAACATGCCAAACCCGGGCCCAACATATGTACACGGTTGACATTTGTCACATGAGAATGGGTCGCTTCTTTGACTCATTCTTGAGTTCAACAGCTCGGCTGTGGAACGATTTGCTGGCCTCTTTGTTTCCTCCTTCTTACAAGATGGGTCTCTTCAAGACCAATTTTAATTCCTTCCTCTCCTCAAAAAGACCCTCCACACAGCATCTCAGATGACGTAGGCCCTGAGGGAAATTATTTTTCTCAAGGCCTCCTGTGTGGAGTTAATGTAAAAAAAAAAGCGGAAATATATTGACCTTTCGACAAAATAAGCCCGAGGGGTTAAAGTATACCCTGAGGGGTTAAAGCATACCCTGAGGGGTTAAAGCATATTGTTTAGGAAAATGTGAGATTCGTTTTAGTATATGAAAATAACTCCAGGATGTTAAAAAATTAAATACATTCTTTTGTTTCTCCTACACTATTGGGTAGTACATTCATGGGGGTGGAAAAAAATCTAGGATTCTAATAAGAACTCGTATTATCACTATGTTTTTATTGGCTGTGTTTTATTAAAATTGTGAAAAAAAGATTATGTAAAAACAGATTTGATTATAATATTTAATTAAATGAAGACAATACTAGAGAAAGTCAATCAAAAATCTGGAAACAGAAAAGTATAACGGCACCTCTGGGACTCAAACCCAGGACCTTCGGCTTTCCGGTCCGCAGCTCTACCAACTGAGCTAAAGTGTCCCTATCCGATTCGGTCATTTTTAATTGTATCATATTTCGACTAAGAACTACTAACATTATCTTCATTTTCTTAATGCATATTTTATTGGCTGCTATCTTTATGTATGATTAATTTTTAATTTTTCCAGTTGAATCTGCATCTCTGCGACAGAGTGGTCTCTTCAAGCCGAACCCCTACGTGGAGATATTGATTGACGATAAGAATCCCAGGAAAACAGATGTGGTGAAGAGCACCACCCATCCCAAATGGAAGGAGGAACTGACGGTGCTGGTGACTCCGCAGTCCAAGATCTCTTTCCGGGTGGTGGACCATCACAACTTCCGGAAAGATAACATGGTTGGAGAGTTCACGCTGAACCTTTACCAAGTGCTGTCATATTACCAGGGAAAATGTGAAAATCTAGAATTAACAATGGGTAAGTAAAAACAAGGAACATTATTTGCTTTATTGTAGCTAGCTTTATGTTGCTAGATTATACATGGATTATTATTTTTTTTAAATATTGCAAACAGGTCAGAGAGCCTTTCATAATATGCGGGGAACACAGGCATTCAAATTGATAGACAAGCCAATCAGGGAAAGGGGTTCAAACCAAGTTGCGCGGAGAGGGGAGGCACGTGACATTCTACCTTTCTGTTATTTGTCAATAAATGAATCTGTCAAAATAAAATCTGCTTACATATTACTGGTCTTTTTTACAATGGAGCGCAAATTGCATAAAAACTTAATTACAAATCCCACATCGGGTAAACAAAAGTTTGGGCTTGTTTTCAAAATTGAATATTTTGTTACAATATTTAGTTAAACATTTTTACAAATGCGTTTTAATTTACCCACCTCGCTCATTTTTGCATTACTGCGCAACCCGATTCGTGGATGGTATGTTTAAAAATGAACATTCGGCTCCTGCATAGAAAAGTCCCACAATGGACTGCGCTGCAAACCATTACCTTACTTTAGCAAACTTTACTTTTCTGTGCAGGGTCTGGTTATTTCAATATGTGATGTCGTAGTTTATTCAAAGCATTCTCATACCCTCCTGGTGCCGAAAATATGGTCACGTTATTTGCCTCCAGCTTGTCGAAATGATACCCAGATTTCATGTTAGGGATCAATTTGGATGTTTATGGAAGGGGAATGTTTTCAAAATGGTCACCCCGCGCACTGTAGAGATGTCGTATCCAGATGGATATTTCTGCATTAAACGCCACAGGTACAGTGTTGTTCTAGCAGTAGATAGGCATAGTGCTGGAGGCAAATATTTGCATGTCATATCAGATTTAAAACGGTGAGCGACGTTTATGTTAATCTTTTTTTATTTTTATTTATTTTTTTATTTTTTATTTATTTATTTATTTTTTTTTATTTTTTATTATAACTTTTACTTTATTTGATAGAAGCAGATTTTTAATTCAGCCTCTTAACCCTCCGCCCGTCGCGCCTTTTTTGTAACGCGAGGGTCGCGCGGGATCGCTTAGGACCCCAAAAATAAATATGATTAAATTGTTGTTATATTTTATGTGTTATTTTAAGTGATTATAGTCAGGTGATAATGACTGCTTTGAAATAAAAAGAAATATTAAAAATTAGTTATTTATTTTCAACGCAAGAGCTTAAAAATCAACAAGGAACATTTTTTTATAATTTTGTATCATATTTTTTAATAGAAAACTAAAAAAAATCTAACTAATTTTTATCAAACATAACTATTTGAGGTTGATACAGGCTTATTATTATCATAACAAAAAAATCAACAAAACACAATGAAAAAGCATATAAACTTGATTTTTTATGGTATTTTTTTTGAGCCTCACACAGAAACACAAGTTTGTACATCACATCGCACATGCGCAGACTGAATTTTCTCGGCGCTAGCGTCAATAAAGTCCCTTTTAGGAAGCTACCTAAAGTAAGGAATCAGAGGGAACATTTAAAATGAACATAATTAGCAATTCTGTAAAACCCTGGCTTTTAAAGACCCCACGCGATAGGTCGAGGGTTAAAAATAACATATTTTTTTGTACTGTAACTTTATTAACCAAAATAAACTTTTTCACGTGTTAATTTAAAAAAATATCTGAAATCTAATAAATAAAAGTACCAAGAATAATAAAATATTATAAAAATAAGAATTAATCATTATTAGGATTTTTGGGTAGTAATTTTTTTATTTTTTTATTTTTTTTTTATTTTTTTTTATTTATTTTTTTTTTTTATTTTTTTATTATTTTTTTTTGGTACAGTACATACAATAGATACATAAATATAATGAAAGTATATAAAAAAAAAAACTTAATACAATTATTGAATACAAATATACATATTTTTTTTAAATGTTCTCCCATAATAAGCAAATGCTTGTGTGTACGGGAGGAAGTATTATTTGTTAGGTTATTTTGATTTTTTTTTAAATTTAGTTTATATTAAAAATAACAGAAACATATGTGTGTATATGTATATATTTTTTAATTATTATTTATTATTTATTTTTTTTAGTTAAGGTTTTCAGTATATTTTTTTAATTGTGTTTTGAAATTTTTGAAACTGTCCTTAAAGGATCTTATATTTTCTGGTAATTTATTAAAGAAATTTGTTGTAAAAATATATGTCAATTTTCGTACTCTGTTTTTAAGAATGGTTATATGCGGTATCCATTTTAGACATTGGTCAATAGTGATTCCTAGATATTTGGTTGAAGTTTTCATTTCAATATTAGTACACGATAAGTTACAGTGGTGTTGTTGAGTGTGTGGTGCAGAATGGATCCTTATGTTTATTTCATACGGCGTGTTTGGTTTTTATATGAAAAATGGTATGTAATGTGTTTTTTTTAGAGTTTAATGTTAGTAGGTTATTGTCAAACCATGTTTTTAATTCATTTATGTCTATGTTAGCCTTTTTATTCAGTTCTAACCATGTGTTTGCTTTTAGAAGAAGCACTGTGTCATCTGCATATGAGATAATTTCCCCGTATTTAGCAAATTCAAATATATCATTTACATATTAACCAAACACGCCGTATGAAATAAACATAAGGATCCATTCTGCACCACACACTCAACAACACCACTGTAACTTATTGTGTACTAATATTGAAATGAAAACTTCAACCAAATATCTAGGAATCACTATTGACCAATGTCTAAAATGGATACCGCATATAACCATTCTTAAAAACAGAGTACGAAAATTGACATATATTTTTAGCTGTTTGAGACACATTCTAAGTAAAGAACTACTGAGAATGACGTACTTCGCATTCTGTCAATCCATAATCCAATATGGTATAATAGGATGGGGTGGCGCCTATAAAACTCACACACAATCTCTTTACATTGCGCAAAAACTAATAATTAAAATAATATTAAAAAAACCTTTTCTATATCCATCTGAACTCATATTCAAAGAATTTAAAGTCAGAAAATTAAATACTCTCTTCCTGTATCATTCAACCTTACAAGTTTACAAAGAGGATATCCTAAACAAATCCATACCCTTCAAAAACACAGTTAATCTCAGGCAAAAATACATGTTACCAATTCCCATTTGTAAAAAAACTTTGGGTCAACAAAACTATAAATACTTAGGAACAAATTTCTTTAATAAATTACCAGAAAATATAAGATCCCTTAAGGACAGTTTCAAAAATTTCAAAACACAATTAAAAAAATATACTGAAAACCTTAACTAAAAAAAATAAAATAATAATAATTAAAAAAATATATACATATACACACATATGTTTCTCTTATTCTTAATATAAACTAAATTTAAAAATATATATATATCAAAATAACCTAACAAATAATACTTCCTCCCGTACACACAAGCATTTGCTTATTATGGGAGTACATTTAAAAAAAAATATGTATATTTGTATTTAAAATATTGTATTAAGTTTTTTCTTTTTTATATACTTTCATTATATTTATGTATCTATTGCATGTACTGTACCAAAATAAATAAATAAAAAATTTCAAAAAAAAAAAAATAAATATATAATATGAACAAAAGTGGTCCCAGAACTGTGCCTTGTGGTATTGAGAAGTACCACTTTCTACTACTACTCTTTTACTACTTTCGGAATCACTTAGTTCATTTAATAATTTTACTTGTTGTGGTCTATTTTCCAAAAAGCTTATAATCCAGGATAGCACCAGTCCATTTATTCCAATTGATTTGATTTTTTTTATTAAGTTAGTATGAGATATACTATCAAATGCTTTTTTTAGGTCAATAAATATTCCAATGCATTTTCCATTTGAGTCTAGGGCGGTATATATATAGTTTGTTATTTTCGCAATGGCATCATGGGTGCTGGTGTTTTTTTTGAAACCATACTGTTTAGAATTTATAATGTGATGTTGTTCTAAGAAGGCCCAGATTTGTTTTTTTACAATTTTTTCGAATATTTTTGATATATTGGATAAAAGGGATATAGGGCGGTAATTTTGTGGGTCTTTTGGGCAGTCTGCTTTATATATTGGTGTTATTATTGTTCTTTTGTAATTATTTGGAAATACACCTTTTATAAGGCTTGTATTTATTATATGAGTTAATGGGCAAATTAGATATTGTTTCATTGTTTTTAATATGTTTACATCTATGTTGTCATAACCGGGAGCAGAGCCCTCCTTTAAATCATCGATAACTTTTTCAACATCAGTTTCTGTTATTTTGTTGAAATTATTATATTGGTGTTGGGTAGTGTGGGGATTATTTTTATTATTGTTGGGACATGTTTGTATAGCGTTTGCCAGATTTTTTCCAACACTTACAAAATAGTTGTTTAAAATATTACAGCATTTTTTAGTGTCGAGTTGGACATTGTACGTTTTTTTCCCATCTGAAATTTTGGATATACAACTTCTCTTTTTATTTTTATTTATTATTTCGTTTATTGTAGTCCAAATTTTTTTATTATTATTTTTGGCCTCTATAATTTGTTGGGAGTAGTAGCTATTTTTCGTTTTTCGAATTAAAGTTGTTAATATGTTTTTATATTTTTTGTAATATGAAATAATTGATTTTTTAGCATTCGGTTGCTGAGCTAGTTTGAAAGTTTATTTTTTTTTCTAACTGCTTTTACTAATCCGTTAGTGATCCAGGGTTTAATTTTTTTTGTTTTTGAGTTTTTATGCAAGTTTTTAATTTCAGAGGCATTTAAAATGTGTTCTGATAATTTTTTTTCAAAAAAATATGCACATTCATTAGCGCACTTACTGTTTATTACTTCAGTCCATTTTTCTGTTGAGAGTGATTTTTTCTAATAGTTGGTAGCTTAATGTGGTTTTTGTGGTACTTACTTTATGTATGTTTTTGTTTTTATTTTTAGTTTCATATTTAAAAAGTGTTGCGTGATGATCGGTTATGTTTATCTTCCAAATCGTAGATTTGACATTTTTTATGTAATTCAGGTTTACATTACACCAAATATGGTCTAGACAAGGTGGCGTTTGATTTGGTACTTCTCGGGTATAGTTATTTATGCACGATTTGAAGTTGTGATGAGTCATCATGTTCAAGAAGTTATTTTTTTCAATTGAATTATGGTTATTAGAAATATTTATGTTAAAGTCTCCACAATTTTTAAATTTGATATCTATTTTTAAGCAGTTTACAAATTCAATGTTCACTTCTTCTGTGTTTAACACTTCACAATCGTCGCGTACGAACATAATTTTTCCACTATTTTTGTTTATAGATATTTTGGTTGCAATTCCTCGGTAGTTGGGTAGCGCACTTATGTATTGATCGCTGTTGCAGTGTGTTTCAGTTAACCCTATGCACACCGGTGGTGTGCTTAAATTATTAATGTTTATTAATAATTCATCTAGATTTCTTGAAAGGCTTCTTATGTTCATGTTTAGCACTAGAAAAGCGGAATCAGTATTATGACACCATTTGTTAATTTCATTAACGTTTTCGCGTATTTCTTCTGTAATGTTGTAGTTTTGGTCGATTTTTTTTGTAATGTAATCATCCATGTTTAGTTGTAGTCGATTCGTTCCTTTGCAAATTGTAACATTTTTATGCGTTGTTTGCATTCTTCGTTGTTGGCTTTATGATTTGTTGGATAAGAACTCTTTTTAAATAGGTTGTTAGTTGTGCTGTTGATGCACTTTGGCACTTCATTTTTGTTTTGACAGTCTTTAAGTCCTTGATCACCAGCGCAGTGAGGGCAAATTGGTTTTTCGTTTATTCTTAGACAGCGCGTAGCTATGTGGTCATATTTCTGGCAATGGTAGCATTGCATTAACGGGTTACAGTCTTCCACTTTAATTTGGGAGAAACCCAGGTTTACTTTTTTTTTTTTAGTAGTAAGTTTCTAATGTATCCGTTACATTCGATAATAATGTTAATATGTTTATATTTTTTAATGTTGATTATTCCTTTTATTTTGATTTTTTCTTCTACATTTAATATGTTTATGTCTTCGTTTTGTAGGAAGTCATTTAAAAATTCTTCTTTATTGTAGTTCTCGTCGATTCCTTTGAAGATCATACACGGACTTTTCTTCTTTAATTCGCCCACGTTAATATTCCTTCAAGTTTCATTTTTTTAATTTCGTTTTTTGTCTTGATCCTGTCTTCTTCTTTGTTAAGGTTGATAATAAGTTGGTTTTTCGATGTTTTTCTGATGCTAGCAGATGCAGTTATTTATTTTGTTGCATTTTTTAATCTTTATGAAATCTCACGGTCAAAGATGTGTAAGTTGCTCAGAGAAAATAGTAAAGAGTGTAAAATGAATATTATCATATTATCTTTTACGGGGCCAGTTGTTTCACAGATATTCAAATATAAACTGGTCAACAAATGGCCATTATTCAGCGCCATTTTGTTACTTGACATTTGAAAATTTCTCCTTAAAAGCTGTTTCTAGCTGCGTTTCAGCTTTCTATCTAATTCTAATGAGCAGATAATCTTCACAACATCATAGTTGTCTGAGTTGTGGACTTGGAATTGGCAATTAATGGGAATCTTTCAACTGTCAAAAAAACAAAATGGCCATTTGATGACAATGTCACATGTGAATTTCTGCAAAATAACTAGGCTGTATCTCCAAGTAAGTATATTCCTAGAGTAAAAAATGTATATGAATTATGGTGAGGGGAAACATGCATTCAACAATAATGTCAGGCTCTATGTGACACACTAGCCAAAAGAAATGAAACAAATAATTATTATTGACTAGCAAATTCCTGGCATGCGTTGCAATGCTACTTAATAAAGAAATTGTTTCTCCCTGCGTGTCCTTTCCCATTCGTCCCGTTCCCCTTCCGCCTCTCCTTGTTCCGTCTTCCCTCCCAAGTCCCCTTCCCCTCATGCGTTCGCCCTTCACCTTCCCTCTCCCCTCTCTCCTCTCCCGCTCCCCTGTCCCGCGAATCCCCCTCTCGCGTTCCCCTCCCCTCTACCGCGTTCCATATATTCAGTCCATGTACATTCAGTATTCAAAGAGTTCACTTGCCACCTATTGCAATTTTTTTATACCAATTTTCATTTTTCATACATTACAAACATTCATTTTTATGTATTCAATCAAATTTGGTACCTAACATAGGTACCTATTTAAAATTCCTTTAATTCTTTATTAGATTCAAAGTATAGTCTGTCAAATAAGAGTAGAAAACATAGGAGGGCGCCACTGTAGTTTAAATGGCAATACTAAACATATAACTCTTGGTGTTGATGTAAAGCTGTGTAACCTACATTTTTATAAAAAAATAAAAAGGCGTAAAAGTGAAAAAAATATTTTTTCATTACAATATAGCTACCCACTGATCTCAAAATTAGAATTGCGTATAGGTATATTATTATTATACCTTCGCAATTTTGTGTTAACAATGAAGAAAAACGATAATGTAATAAAATATAAAGCACAGTTTAGAATTTGCTCACTTTTATTTAATACTAGCAGTACCTAGCGTTGCCCAGGCTTTAAATCGTGTCTCTAATTTTAGATCTGAATATATTTAACTCATTCAGATCTAAAAGTAGTGTTACTAAACTCACCGTTAGTGATTCTTCCTTTCTATCTATTGTTAAATTCAAATTTATGTTAAATTAATTGAAAGCAAATCGCTTTTAATCAAATTTATGTCATGAACCAAAAATGTTTTTTAAAATGTGGTTTACTGTGTTCTACACATTCAGTGACATTGCACTTTAAAAGAATATTTGACAGTTCAATTGGTGTTGCCAGTCTAAAAATTTTGTACTTAGTTCAATTTTTTATATTTTCTACTCTTATTTGACAGACTATATTTGATTTGGATGATTATTATCATAGGTTGGTACTCCAATTAAATTAATTAATTTTTCGAAAATTGAATTTTGATTGAACAATTGATTGTTTTCAAAATGTCATTCTCAAATTGTGACATGTTCGACAGTTTCGTAAGAATTTTTGTAATGATTAAAAAAGTTTTCTAGTCTATTGTCATTTGGTTTTGATAATCCAGAAATCTTAGCGATGGTGAAAAAAAGATATTTTGAAAGTTTCAAACATTTCCTATGCTTATTATCTTCTTCTTTTTCAATGGTGCTACAGCCCATTTCGAGCCTTGGCCTCCTTCAAGATAAGCTTCCACCGCCCTCTGTCCTCGGCCGTTGTCTTCCAATCTGCGACATGAAGTATTTCTCTTGCATCCTTCCTGACATTATCCTCCCATCTCAGCCTAGGTCGGCCCGCCTTTCTTTTACCCTCCGGGTGTCCTGTTAGGACCTTCTTCGGTACTTGTGTACTTGGCATTCGGTGCACATGTCCGGCCCATCAGTCTTTGGAGCCCTAATTGGGTGGAGAGTCTGGGAGTATGGTAAATATCATAGAACTCATTATTGTGGCGGTTTCTCCATGCCTCTCTCTCTCACAGTGCTCCTAAGATTCTTCGAAGTACTTTTCTTTTGAAGGTGTTAGGAAACTTTCTTAGAAGGTAAACAGAAGGGAAAAGGAAGCGTAAAACTCACTGTACGCTGACTTGGCAGGCTGGATTGTTCTTGTCCATATAAGAAGTTCACATTACACATAAATTTCAAAAACTGTGTACGTGTAGACTTTTTATTAATTTGTAATTTAGCATTTAAATTCGAATAATACACATAGACACTTAATCATGGCTTGCTTGTTTGGAAGTTGTCACAGCACTGTCTTGCAATGTCAATCGTAGGTAGAGACTCAGTGTAGGAATAAAAGGAAGTATGTAGGTGGGTAGGAATTTTGGGAAAGGAACAGATATATTCCAAACAGAAGGTGTCCAGCTGTTCCGCAGACTTTGCTATCAGTGTTTCCGCCTCACATCCATAGACCAAGACCATTTTAATAATTGTTTTATATAGGGTTATTTTGGTTTTCCTTGGGACGTTTCGGGATTTGAACACTGGCAGTGTTGTTTATGCACTGCTTAATATTTCAATGCATAAACAAAAAATAAACAAGCAAGCAAACATTCATTCATTTTTATATACATAAATTTAGTTTGTGTCGCCTTTCTTTGGTCTGTGCTCTTATTTGATATTATTTTGATGCAGCGACCTACCATCCCCTACTTGCTTGAATGTACCTGGCCTTAAGCAGAGGAAATTTGAAAATTGAACAGCATAAAAAAGAGTTTTAAGACAGTATAATTATTGTTTTCTTTTGTTTATGAACCATCATTGACAGTTAGTAAGCATCTTGTGTTTTTATGTTTAACCATAACATTTTGTTTGGTCAGATCATGAGAAGAATAATAGTTATTGATTATCCGTTTCATGAAAGAAATTGGAAACATCCTGTCTCGCAATAAAACTGTAGGAAATTTATTTATTTTTTAGTTATAAAAGGTTTTCAGGTGATTTTGAAAGTACTTCTTATTTGGGAAACCTTTAATTATTTATGCATTGAACCGCTTACTCGTTAATATGGAATATTTTTTATTCAAACATTTATATTTAGCTTTATTATTACGAAAAGTGAGTATTTATGTCGGGGGAGACCAAAAAACGTGCAAAAAATATGCGTTTAACATTTTAATTTTGTTAAAATTAATTCACTTACGTGGTAACGCCCAATGACGTTATATACTGTAGACGCGTGGTAGAAATCTCAAAGTGGGAAGCCAACAGCAAGACAATTGCACTGTACTCGATTTCTAGTACTTTAGTACTAAACTGCCATGCGTCGAGTAAGGTTGTGTCCTACCAGAAAGTAAATTGCATTAAAAAGCGCCAAAATTCCCTCCCGTGTGATGAGAAAATGTTTCCATTACACGGTAAATAGTAGTAAAAGCGAAGGAATAACATTTCATTTGTAAATACATGCAAATTACTTATTATCATCGATTATACAAATAATACAATTGCTTTCCGCCCAAAGATTTTATGCGTCATTAGAGAACTCAAGGCCTACTAAAGTTCAGGTCTGGATGTGCAACAGCCAAATTATTAAGTCAATGCCGTCGCTAAGTAAAATTTACTTTTTATAATAAAAACCTAATGATTCTTTAGTTACTTGCCTGCGGTAAAACAACATACAGATCAGCAGAAACAACAAATACAATAACAATCAACGCCATTTGCAAACTATCGTTGTTCATTATGGCTTGAAAATTTGACACCTAAATTCGACTGGTGCCCAGGCCTCCTACTTTAGTCGGCCTTGAGAAAGTATTCGACGAAACTTTTGAATTTTGATTGCGAAAATGCCGTCCGCGTTCTATCTTTTATTTCGTCCATATGCACATATTCTGCGTCTATCTTTATCATACATGAATAACTTTTGAATTAAGAAATTATTGAAAATCGCTGAAAACAAAAGAGTGTTGATGAATTGCCATATTATATCTTGAGTTTGTGAGACTATGGCAAGTCTATTTATATGACGTCATTGGTAACGCCATTGTTATATTCATCATTTTTATTTAACATTTCATAGACAATCAATCAGTGCTGCCAATCATAGAAAAAATATTATTACCATGTAAAACAATAATTTATTCAGTGAATGCATTATTGACAAGTTTGTACCTGTATTTATAATAGCAAAATATGAAAGAAATGTATTAGAATAATTACACATACCCGCTAGACAAACCCTGCTTTGCCAATCAAACCATTCAAAACCTGGGATGTTTTTTTAAATTATAATGACATGCAGCTTTCGTAGTTTGAACCTCAATCCAATAAATCGAAGTAGGTACTTTTTTGTTTTTATTTTGACGAGAATTTATTTTATAAGATTGGTACTTCCTAAAATGTCATATTTGATTGTTAGTTAAAAAAGAAATATTCCGTATTATCCGTGCATCAAACTTCGACAACACGAATGTTCCGTTTTATCCGTGAGGTGGACTCTTATGCATATTTACCCTTATTATTTATGCATTTTGTCTCATAATTCAGGAGACTAACAAACAATCTTTTACATGGGTAAAGTAAAGAAGTTAGTGGGCAAGGGCAATGACGTTATATCAATAAAAATGATATAAAAAATATTCCAAGTTATAAAACCACATTTGGACAAAGAAACTATACATACTTTGCAACAAAACTCCATAACATCCTCCCCCAAGACATAAAACTAATAAAAAATCCAATTGAATACAAATCAAGAATAAAAATATGGCTTAAAGAGGTCAATGAGAAAACCCTAGCGAAGACGCTAAAAACGACATAGAAGACAAATGAACTATATTTAAATAACTTTAGTCCTCCTCGGCACAGGACCCCCTAGTGAGGAGGACTAAGAAATGCAATATTTTGTCCTTAATTTCACATTTCATTTTGTATGTAAAATTTTTGTATATAGTCGCTATAATAAAAAAAAAAAAAAAAAAAAATACTGTAGACGCGTGGTAGAAATTTCGAAGTGGGAAGCCAAAAGCTAGACAATTGCACTATACTCGATATTTAGTACTTTAGTACTAAACTGCCATGCGTCGAGTAAGGTCGTGTCTTACCAGCAGGTATGTTGCATTTAAAAAGTGCCAAAATGCCCTCCCGTGTGATGAGAAAATGTTTCCATTACATGGCAAACAGTAGTAAAAGCGAAGGAATAACATTTAATTTGTAAATGCATCCAAATTACTTATTATTTTAGATTATTTTAAATAATACAATTGCTTTCCACCCGAAGATTTTATGCATCATTAGAGAATTCAAGGCCTACTAAAATACAGGTCTGGATGCGCAACAGCCAAATCACAAAGTAGGTGCCGCTGCTAAGTAAAATTTATTGTTTATAATAGTCTAATGACTCTTTATTTATATGCTTGCGGTAAAAGAACATACAAATCAGCAGTAACAACAAATATAATAACAATCAACGCCATTTGCAAACTATCGTTGTTCATTATAGCTTGAAAACTTGACATCTCAAAATTCGACTGGGCCTCCTACTCTAGTCGGCCTTGAGGCAGTATTCGACGAAACTTTTGAATTTTGAATAGGAAAATGACGCCCGCATTCTATCTTTTATTTTGTTCATATGCACATATTCTTTAACCCGTCTGCTTGGTTCAATATATTCGCACCTCGCAATCCGGAAGCCTGGATTTCGCTCGTAAATTCTGAAACTGTCACTTCGGATCGAGATTCGGATGGAGAAAATATCTATGCAAGATAGCTTTCATATTTCAAAGACAATACGAAGCACTATTTAATTTTCTTTTTGGTTAAAAGAAAAATACATATGTTTGCATGAGAGGAAGAGAGATATACAGTTTTTAAAATGTAAGGTCGCTCGGGACGTTTTTGGTCTTATTCCTAAACAGGCAGACGGGTTAAACGTCTATCTATATCATACATGAATAACTTTTGAATTAAGAAATTATTGAAAATCGCTGAAAACAAAAGAATATTGCTTTCTTGCCACATTCAATCTTGAATTTGTGAGACAATAGCGAGTCTATTTATATAACGTCATTGGGCAAGGGAAGGAGATAAGGAAGAAGATGGTTGGGAAGTACCTGGCTATTCAGATCGGGTTACCAAACACAGCTCAAATCATTTTAAGCATCTTTTCGATCCCTAATGGTTAATTCACCAGGGCAATACTAAAAGTATCTAGCACTCTGGATGTATAAATGTAATTAATAAACTTTTTTCCCCCAGAGCTGATGTCAGGTCGTGACCTCGGCGTGGAGGTGGTGCGCAGCGGGGAGCTGATAGTGGTGCTGTCAGGGCTCCGAGTGGAAGGGATCCCCCGCTCCTCCGGTCCCGCGCCTGAGTCGGGGCCCGGGGGCACAGTGCAGCTCGCCCGGGGGGTGCGGGCCAGGTTTAAGCCCCGGGGGCCCGCCCCGCCTATTCCCACAGCCAGAACACAGCAGGTGAGGGACCTATCATAAACTGCTTAATATTCTCATTGCAGTTAAATTGTATCTAACTTGCTGAAGTCCCCGGCTATGTCCGGCCTTTATACAGAGTTTTCAAAAATAAATTAAATAAATCGTATCTTACTAGCTGGTTATTGGCTATTCTCAGCCTTTGCACAGAGTTTTCGAAAATAAAAGAAATAAATTGTACCTAACTAGCTGAAGTCCCCGGCTATGCCCGGCCTTTACACAGAGTTTTCCAAATCCAAATGTGCAAAATTTTATCAACCTCGGCATAAAACTGTAGATTTGCATACAAATCAAATCCACACCGCCTGCTTGCCAGCCCGCTCGTCCACCACATACAGATATTCTCCTTTACCAATTTACACAAAATCTTGGATAAATTATATACCTAAACCTTTCTCATGAATCATTGGTGAAAACTGCATGAAAATCCGTTCAGTGGTTTTTGAGTTTGTCGCAAACAGACAGACAGACGCGGCGGAGGACAATTTATAATATGTAGAGACCTAACTTAACCTAACCTTCTCCTTGCTGAATGGTGAGGGACACATCCTAACCAAACTTAACTTAACCTCACTGCAGCTAAATTATATCTAATCTATTCCCCTCACTGCAGTTAACCCATATTGGATTTTTTTTTAAAGCAAAATTTTGAACTGAATGACAAAAATGTCGATAAATATGATGTTATTCAAATTTTTTGAGAAGTTTTTGGCAGTGGCAAGTTTGTGGCAGTATAAGTCACTTCACTTACATAAATATTTGAAGAAAAAAAAACACTATTGAAAATTTGATTAGATTGTCTGTATAATATAAATATAGCGGCCGCAAGAGGGGGGTCCGACCAAATCGTCTGGAATCCTGGAGTCCTTGGAAATTATCTGAAACATGACATTAAAAAAAATTTCATTATTGCATGAATGTACTATGCGCATGAACCACAGTTTGCAAAATAAAGTTGTTGATTGCAAAATGAAAATTGAATGAAATAAATTAAAATTTTGAATGTAGTTAATCGAATGAAAATTCGATGAGCTATGATTCCAGCCAACTTGAAAAAAATGGTTTTGATAAAAATGCATTTAAAGTTTTCGTTTGTAACCAGGCTGCTCCGTTCTCCATTCTATCGGCTTGGCGGCGCTACTAACTACGAGTATATTTCAAGGATTTTTTGGACCAGATTCCCCCCTTAAAATGTATCTAATCTAACATGACCTAACCTTCTCCCTTTTGCTGAATTATTTAATCGATGCTATGCCAGTACCCACGCAATTAATATGATCCAATCTTGTTCAATATTATGGTCCTACCCATAGAAATCCAAATAGAAAAGTCAGTCATGTTCAAAATTATGGTCCATCCCATAGAAATCCAAATAGATAGGTCAGTCATGTTCAAAATTATGGTCCTACCCATAGACATCCAAATAGATAGGTCTCCTCATCAGGAAAAGGGGAACAAATCAAGTTGCGTGGAGCGGAAAGCTGCCGTGACTGGCTCCGTTTCTGTGATATGTCAATAAATGAATCTGACAGTATATAGGAAACTCACATTGCAATATCACTATTTAGTCCTCGAAAATAAAATCTGCTTACGAATTATTAGTCCTTTTTAGGCTGGGATTAGACTCGTAAATTTTTTCCTGTAAATCGCTCTTGTAAGCGATTTATTGCCAAATTACCAATGTAAACGACACCAAAAGTCACTTAACGTAATTTATAGCAAGTTACAGAACTTATTCTTTCGGAAGTTTTTTGACAGGTCTAATCGCGCCCGTGCAAATTTCTAGCCTTCTTACAGCTTATAAAATCAGTTTGATAAAATAAGAGACTTGCCCCAAGAAATAGCTCCGAAATGCGCCATTGCCGCCGTTGCAAATGTCAAAAATTAAAAGACAATTGTTTTCGTAGGATTTTTTTCCTACAAAACTAGTATTTATTTCCACTTATTTAAGTTTTCTGGAAAATAAGCATCCTTCTATTCAATTATCGGTCCAATCCCTTCCAATCTTAATGTTTCTGTTTTTAACATTTACATGTTTGAAATTTTGAATTCGAAGTCGGTTGCTGTCAGCAGATGTCAGGTAGCTGTCATTCAGGGCAAGTATATAAATTTGGATGCGTATGGTCCTACCACTGTAAGGTCTGTTGTACTCTTTTTCTGTTTTATACGGCAAGAGAGAATGGTTTCAACAGAGTTATCAGTGGAATGCCTTTATGTATTGTATTCACACATTCCAGCATTGATTATATTTCTAAAATTTATTTTATCAATCTTTCTATCAGTATTTCATCAGTAAAAATCCTTACCAATTTTGAATATGTGTAGAATAAAAATAATCTTTTTTAAATTTTTATTTTAACTTTATGAGTAAAACCTCAAATTGTAATATTTAATTAAATAAAAATAATCTTCTGTTATAATAAATTATAGAGGACATTATTTTGTTAAATAGTTTTGCACAATTCAAAATTTGAAAAGGAATTAGTTGTGTATAACATTGTCGTATGATCAAAATAAAAGATAGGTAAAAAAAAATATATTGCGTAAGATTTTTTTTCTTTATCTAGTTTTATTTATCTATTAGATAGATAAAAATAGTTCATAAGCATAACCCTGTTGGATTGTTTCAGTGTTTTATTTCGAAATAGATAAGTACAGGATGGGGCATAAAGTCATGCAATTTTAAGTCTACTATTGCGTCCGAACGGTACTCGGGAGCGGTTCACTTTTAATTTGATGGAGCATTTGCCGGATGTGCAGCAAGCATATTGTCTAAAGAATTTTTACAAAATGGCGATTTGTTAGCATTTACTTCGCTATGAGTTCAATTTGCATGGCCTAAAAAACTGTCCCTGAGAAAATCTGATTAGGTCGTGGGTCAGAAAGTTCAAAGCTATGGGTTCCACTCTCAATCAGAGGCCTGCATGACTTTCCAAGGTCTACAAGAACATAGCATTTAGTGAAGTTAGGATTTATATACAACACAATCCCGGTTTCAACGGAATCAGTGAGGTTAATCTGTAAATTCTGACCAGTAAACAACAATGTTTCTTACCGCAACTGCAAGAATTTGATGCCTATAATAGAAGGACATAGTTTCAACAAATATGCCATACATCGAATGTTTCATTTGCAGTCGAAAACGCCCAGGAGATATTCCATGGCTCCCCAGGAGTCCAGACCTGACTACCTCTGACCACCTTATTTCTGGAGATACATTAAAGTCGAGTTAACTGCGATAATCCAACCATAATTGCCCAATTGAGGTTCAATATTCCGGAAGAATTAGCCGCTATTCCAAGTGCAATGTACCAGCAAGTTTTTACAAATTTGAGATTCAGATTTGAAGAGTGTTATTATGGTTCACATCTGGGTGATGTGGTTAGGGGGCATACATTAATTACGTGAGCTCAAAAGGGGGGGGTTCAACAAATTCTCACGTTACTTGAAAAGAATATACGAAGTGGCCCAAATTTAATCTCACTAAGGGGGGGCGGAGGGGTCTAGATTGGAAGAAAAACTGCTCATGTAATTAATGTATAATAAGTAATTAATAACGAATAACGAATTTTAATAACGAATTATCCCCTTAACGAATTTTCTAAAAAAGTAATTTTTTTTTTTTCAATGCTTTTAATTGTTTTTTTAAATGAATTTTTAATATCCACCCAACTTTATGGTCCACCTTTACAACATTTTCACATAGTTTCTTCATTTTATTTATTATACTAGCTGACCCGACGAACTTCGTACCGCCTCAGAATCAATAACTGTTGAATTAAATTAAGTTTTTTTATTAAGTTAAAAATTACACTATGAAGCCATTATCGATGCCCAACCGTAGGTGTTTTGTTTTTGTCAGTATCAGAGATGGCGATGTGTACGGATTTATATTTTTTGTGATTTTCTTACCTTTCTCCTTACTTACGGAAATTTTGGAAAGGAAGCGGATACGGGTGCTGCCGCCCCGGGAAGCATTTATTGGATAACCAACACCTCTGTCATAGGTCACCCGAAGTGGTTCGCCATGTTTGGTGATTAAGCAGGGTTGCCCGGGTTCATGGGGTGACTTTTGTGCGGGTCTTGGTGGCGGATGCGTCTGCCCACCAGCTGCGTGGCGGGCCGGATCGAGAGAGACTGATTGAGGGAGACTATTGACATTTAGTGTGTAAGAAAGAGGGGCAGTATTATATGATTAAGAACAAAAGCAAAACAATCAGTGCATTGACATTTGACATTTTTGAATTTTTGGAATTCACGCACAGTTAAATATTATACCTATCACAATATTGCTGCAGTTCTTTCAAAATATGAGAATTCGTTCCATACAAAATGTATGAAAAAATTAATTTTCTTCATAACTTTCTTTTTCGTGAATTTTTGCGATGTTTTAATAGTTATTCTGTTATCCGGGGCGGAGACAAATCCAACAAATCAAAGATCATCAAAATCGGTCCAGCCGATCTCGAGTTATAAATAGTGTAACTAACCCGACTTTGTTTTATATATTAAGATTACATTATCTTATTCTCTTGTGGGTTTTTCAGAAGCCATTACCCCAAATTTGTTGGACACCTTGAACATTTTGAAATAAAATTGGCAACTATCTGCTGATTCTTAATTTGGCATTGTAAAATTAGATAATCCAGTCTCATTTATGAAGAATGCAAAATAAATATCTTATCTCCAATATAGTTGTGCGGATGTTATGGAAATCCCGATTATCAGATGACTGTACAGTCTGTTTACATGGCTTAGATAATACACATATTGAGAACAATACGATTAACACGTAGGTTGATACACACAATACAAATAAATGATAATAGAGTTTTTTAAAACTTTTTCTTGAATAAAAATTCCCAATTATTCGTGAAGGTATTCCAATCACTTAACTATAATATAACATGTTAATTAGTAAAATAAACATTGACTTGAACTGCTAGCATGTTAAGTGCAAACACTTATACACAATATTTGTTTTATTAAATAAAATTATTTATTCAACTAAGCACGAGTTATCAGTAAATAATTGATTAGGAAATGAATCTAACTATTTATTTTCATGTATATATTGCTAATTTATTATGGAAAATGTAAAGGTTAATGAAGAATGAAAGATATAATAATTGTAACGAACGTTATAATAGATAAAATTTTACATCATTTCACCACAGGGATATTGATCGTTCAGTCAATTAATCAGACATCTCCAAATACTATGTTTAGAGATGATGAGGAAAGCAATATTCTAATGCTCACCATTAATCAAATATTATTGACACGTGCCTAAATCACTGGTTAAAGTACGTCCCTTAACACCCTGCATGATACACAATAGAATATAAATCACATAGAAGACAGAATATACACTTCAATTTAATTGAATTTAAGTTAAGCCAAAAAAGTGTTTTTATGCTTAAGTTTTTTTTATACATTAGCTTCACACAGGAGGCCCCGAGGAAAATCTTTGGGGTTGCTGAGTAGAGGGTTTTTGCAAGTAAGGGGAGGAAGTTCTGGGAAGGAAAAGGGTATGAGGGGTGGGTAGTAATCTGGGGGTCAGTGTGTCTAGGAATGACGGATGTATGAATCCATCCCTCCCACTGCCGTGCAAGGCGATATTCTGAGAGAGTACGGCTGGAGAAGTCAAAGAGACTGACTCCCTCAACCATTACACCCGCCATTCAGCTGGTGGGCAGATGCATCCGTCACCAAGACCTGGACAAACCTCACCCCGTGAACCCGGGCACCCCTGTTAAGTCACTAAACATTGCAAACCACTTAGGGTGACCTACGGCAGAGGTGTTGGTTCTCAGGGCGGTGGTACCCATACCCGCCTCCCAAATTTGCTTAGAGGTAGAAGTTTTATTCTGTTTTAAAACTAATCTTGGTTAAGGGGAAGAGAAGAGGAATATAGGATGAGGATAGGAGATGCTCCCGATACATTTCCTAATCACATATTAATTTTTGCAGGCTGCAGGCAGCGCTCCGCCCCCTGGGCCCCCGCCGCCCGCCACCATGTGCAATGGCTCCGCCACGGGGGCCGTGTCACCCCCAATGCCCAATGGCGCCGTAGGGGCGGGGCCCTCACAGGCTCCCGGTCCACAGCCCGCCCTTCCCGCCGCCCCTGAAGACCCCCTGCCCACTGGATGGGAAATGCGCTATGACGTCTATGGTCGAAGGTAAGCTAATAAGATTAAACCATTTATTAGCAATGTCATTTTTTCACCCTCTTAAGAATTTTTCCAAGGGACCGGAAAAAATGAACTTCTTTAGCAGGAAAACATTATGTGGGAAAAATTTGGCTAATTTTGGGCCGAGGGACCGAAAAAACAAACTTCTTAAGCCACGTAACTTCTTATGAGTCTCACTGTATGTGTTGAATACACTCTGGTGACATCTGATTCTATTTTGAATTATATATATGTAGCAGTATTAGGAGTTGAAACCCCCGGCGTTTCCCAGGCTTTATGAGGAGTTTTTCTAAATCAGTTGTAGATGGTAATTTTCCTCTTATTTTGAAAGTCATGTGTCCAAAATTTCATCAATCTCTGAAAAAAAAAAGTGTAGATTTGTATGAAAAACAAAGCCGCGCCGCTTGCCTCCACAGACATTGTTTTTTATATGTAAAATATTATACAGATAGAGAAGTGGCATATACTTTTTATTATGTTGCATATACAAGCGTTTTGTTACATGCACATGTTTTGTTACATACGCAGCCTAAGAAGTAATCTCTCAGTATTCCGGCACTTCCTTAATCCTGCACTCTCTGATTCATGACTAGAAATAAGGTTGAGATTATTTTGATAAACAATAGAAAAACTAGTATGTCCTACTCTTAAAAGTTGACTGATTTTTGAAATATTTTATTTTACGTACATATATTGATAATATTCAAGTAGAAAAGTAGAAAATTTATACTTAACAAGGTTCGCTCATCGAGGGAGTAGAGCGGTGATTGGTTAAAAGTTGTGACATAGCTTGAAGTCCATTCTCCACCGGGAGATTTGAATTTACTGCAATACAAGTGGATTCAAGCGACTCTGAATGCATTTACAAACAATTTATTTATAATACATTGGTAATTACACTAATTATTACAAATAGTATTTAGATTGAAAGGGAAATAATCCCTGGAATATTTGCACTGTTACTTCCACATTAATAATGTAGATTCAAGGTTATTAGCACTTGTTGTGCATTGTGCAATTATCAGGATATTTATTGTCTGACAAATGATGTCAATTTTCCAAATTGAATGTTTCATTTAACAAACTATCACAGTCGGGAATAAACAGGGAAAGTGTTGAGAATAATTGAAGAATAATTAACGGCACATTCAGGAAGGAATTAATTAAAAAATAATCAGAGTATTATCTGACATAGACAATGGCCAAATGTCAAGTAACCTTTTGTTCCAGGTGTATATTCCTGTCCCGAATAACACAGTGCGTTCCTAGAGGTATACTGAGTTCTCACTTGGATTCCTGCAGACAGACCACGGCCCGGTTTTTTTCCTCCATCTTGGACCCACCTGTGAACCAGATTAGTTCTTGTTTGGAGGTTGGACCTGGAATCGTGTCCCATTTCTCCCTTGTAGGGTACATCACATCAAACTGTTGTCTGAAGAAGTATTCGGCTTGTTTGCTGTCGAACTTCATTCCAGCTGTCTGACTAATTGCCCTTGATTTGTTCCGATCATTTTTTATATAATCGGCCTGTATTGCTGTAGTCAGGCCGGCAGCGAAGGATGGTGTGACGATAACAAGCCTGGGTAGGAATTACGTGTGAATTGGCCTAGCCAGTAACTTATCTTTAAAAGTTAATAAAACACCTATGAATTACGATTTCAGATACTACGTGGATCACAACACCCGCTCCACGTACTGGGAGCGGCCGATGGCATTACCGGCAGGCTGGGAGATGCGGCGTGACGAGCGCGGGCGCGTGTACTATGTGGATCACAACACACGCACCACTACCTGGCAGCGGCCCTCGCCCGAACGCCTGCAACACTTCCAGCACTGGCAAGGCGAGAGGCGCCACGTCATCACTCAGGGCAACCAGAGATTCCTCTACAATCAGGTACGATACATGCTTAAGTTGGATCCATCTATTTTTGTGTTACAGTAAAATCTGCACAAAAAGTTTCTACATACAATGAGGTCCTTTACAATCAGGTCCGGTGCTCGCTTAGCTTGAGTCTTTTTGACAAGCCCTACAGTGGCACTAGGCTGTCCGCTCACAGGGTAGATCACAGAAAAGATTATATCTGCTCATTTGTACATAGGGAGAGGTAGAAATGTTCCCTGGCACTGTTTACAAATGTTAAATATTCAATACTGAAGTGAAAACCATAATGTAATCAAATACGTACAGATTTTTACACATAAAACGCTCCTAAATGTCTCAACACTGACTTTAACTTCTGTTTATGGAATCCTGTTACAAAGTGGGCTATAATTTTGGACAATACTTACTCAAAGGACTACTTTTGGACAATACTTACTAACAAAGTTACATTCAGTGTTGCCAACTTAACGGACTTCCCGTCATTTTGTGTATAACGGAATTTACAGTATGACGGATTCGAAAAAGGTGACAAATTACATACTTTTATAGGCGAAAATCGCCTATATTTATGGAGAAATTTTGATCCCTGAAATTCTCTAGCCCCCCCCCCCCTCCAAAATGGACGAAATTTGTGTATCTGACGGATTTCTGACCGTTGATCCGTCACGATTTAGCGGGAACAGAGATTTCGAGTTGGCAACACTGGTTTCTGTGATAGCATACAGTCAAAATGTCAAAAGTATGGTGTACTATTGAGCATGTGTGCTCTACTATTGTTTGATTGTCAGAAGAATGATTTTGTGAATATTTATGTATTTTGATAATCTAAAAATAGTATTGTCAATATGTATTGACAGGGAAGGGAATGTGTGCCAGCCAAAGATAGATTAGCTGTAGTGCAGTTTTAATCACTATGAGAACTGTGTTTACCTCCTGATTAATGCATTTTGAATTATATAACGTCAGTGAAGACTTAATATACCGAGATAATCGCGTTTAATCATTTCAGACCTGAATTAAAATAAGCAGTGGTAGAACATAACTATTTCATGCTTGAAAATAATAATTGTTGATTATTTGAAAAAAAATTTTTCAATAAAAAGTACCTGCCACTTTCATTTGAAAGAACATTAGTTCTCAGGTTTCAGATGACATGTTTCACTTAAATTGACAAATCATGCGCTGTGTATGTTAAGATTATAATTTGAATTAGTGCAGTCACTGCCCTCTGTACATTTTTATCTAGATTACTTGCCGACAGGTTGTATGTCGATAATACAGATTTCTGTTGTGCGTCCGTCCAGATGGTGCATTTTATGAAGCAGCGTTTTTGATAAAATAAGCTGGTTTCTTGTATCTTCGGCCCCTTTTTATCACTAATCGTAGAATAATAAGCAAGGCTTCTTTAGCCTTTAGTTAACAATTGGGGAACCGGACCTGGATATAGTTTTACAAGCTGTACAAATAATTGTTGCATGTCGAAGTGTTAATCATGTTTTTAACCTGAAAATCTGTAAATAAATTATCTCAGTGAAACTTGTAAGAGTGTTTTAAATTGAAGAAAAGGACCCTACCATTTCCTAATAGTATACAAAAAATATGCCAGCAATTGGAAAACGAAAAATGCCAATTTTTATTCACTTTACATAGGCGATAGCCATGAAAAAATTTCATATCTATATATTTTCAAATATACATATGAAGAGGTTAAAATATACTTAAAACTAATAACAATACGGTGTTTTCACAGCCCGGAGGTCCGGCAAGCGAGGCGGCCAGCACCAGTGTGGTGCCCCCGACGGCCAGTGCCGAAGAGGAGGAGGCTCTGGGCCCCCTGCCCTCTGGCTGGGAGCGCCGTGTGCAGCCCGAGGGACGAGTCTACTTTGTCAACCACAAGAACAGGACCACGCAGTGGGAGGACCCCAGGACACAGGTTATTTTATTAAATACAATCACGGGAAAAGGATAGAACAATTCGCACCTGAGTGATAATAGTGACACAAGTCAAAAAATTGCATTTTTGAGTTAAGTATGCAGAAATGTTCCTGGATATCTGTTCTACCTTTGATAAAAACGGCACAACTCTTAAAAATATATAGTGGCCTTAAAAGCGAAAATGTTATTGTTATATTATAATATTTTACTCGAATTCAAACAAAAATAGTGGCACAATGGTCATTTGGGCTGAACTATCCACTAGAAATGTAACGAAATTACATAACGGCTTCCTAACTTTTGTAAAACAATGTTTTTTTTTTAATTGAAATAAACTGATTTAATACACTCAAACGAAATATTTAAACTGCCTAGCGATTCCGTATTTTTTGTGAGATCGTTATTGGATAACGGACGTTATCTTCTGTCAGATTTGTGTGATTTTTACGACACATATTTTAGTTTAGATAGATTTAAACATGAATTCCTGCAAGTACGCATGATTATTTATTCATTTGATGTACGTTGTACATAGAAAATGCAAATAACAGTCATAAAAATCACACAAATCTGACAGGAGATTACGCCAATCCAATAACGATCTTACAAAAAATACGGAATCGCTAGGCTGCTCTCCTGAAAATGTAGTTTTTTTGAGTTGTGCCATTGTTATTCCCCAGGTGCGAATTTACTCTAGGGCAGTAGTTGCAAATTGCAGCTCTTTAGCAACTTGAGTGCGTCTCTTCCACAAATGACATGTTTAAATATTTAGCTGTTTAATCAATATATATTATAAAAGAAAGTGTACAATGTGCGTTCCGCTAAAACTCAGGAACGGGTCTCGATATGATCTTCTTTTTCTTCTTGTGCCCTGTCCGTTCAACGGACGTTGGCTATCATGTTGGCTATGCGGACTTTGTTTACTGTGCCCGGAACAGCTCTACAGTAGACTGGCCAAACCACTGTCTCAGGTTTTTCAGCCATGAGGTTCTCCTTCTCCCAAGGCCCCATCTTCAGGCAATTTTTCCCTGCATTATGAGATTCAAGATCTCATACTTCTCTGGATGTCCCATCACTTGCCAAGATATTGAAGTTTTCGGATTTTTATAGTTTTAATAACTTCTTTTTCTTTATTCATCCGAACCATAACATCTTCATTCGTAACCCTGTCCATCCAGCTTATTTTAAGTATTCTTCTGTAGATCCACATCTCGAATGCCTCAAGTCGCCTAATTAGTTCTTCAGTAAGCGTCCATGCTTCTATTCCATAAAATAATATCGAAAACACGTAGCATCTGACCATTCGCATTCGTAATCCAAGATTGAGATCATGGCTGCAGAACATCTTTTTCATGCGGATAAAGGTTGCACGAACTTGCTCAATGCGGCATTTGATTTCAACCGAAGGATCCCATCTATCATTTACATTGCAGCCCAAGTACACAATACTCTGTACCTTCTCTAGTTTTGTTCCAACAATATAAAGATTTTCATCCAATGAGTTATTTTTGCTTATGAGCCTGTATTTTGTTTTATGTATACATATTCAGTTCTAGCCCAAAATTCTCACAAGCCTCAATTCTCACACTACTTCTTTTTTTTTTTTAAAAGTAAGACAAACATTCCCGGGTTACGAATAACCCAACAATGTTTGAAAATCTCCTACTACCACCACAAAAAGCCGAAAATGTTGCTTGCGTTGTGATGGAGGACTTAGCCAGTCAAGGAATCGAACACGCGACGCTCGGGTGAGACCCAAGCGTTATACCCACTCAACCACTGACCGGTCAATGGTTGAGTGGGCAGACTTGATTCAGCAGAATTTGTAGATCCTCAATGTTACTTGTTAGAAGTGATATGATCAAGGGAGTTATATGGTGTGGTAGCCCTATATCCCCCATCCATGAAGGAGGTATCCATTTTTACCTGAGGAGCATGCTTTTGAAGATATAAGGGATGGAAGTTTTTGCCCTCTAGACATTTCTTAAACAGTTCAGAATGTTCGAGAGTATTCAAGAGCATTCCACAACATTTCAGAACATCCGGAACATTCTGGAATGTTGGGAATAGTCTGGAGCGTTCGGGAACATCCCGGAATATGAAATATCATTGTGGAACATTCCAGAACACTCTCGAATGTTGTGGAATGTTCTGGAACATTGTGGACCATTCAAAGCCTTTTTTGTATGTGTGGATTGGGCTACCCATTGGTAGGGATACATAAAGTAAGACCCGTTGTGGATTCGAACATCGGTTCAATCTCATATCCACTCCCTGAGCGAAGCCAGGTACCCCAGATAGTTATTAATATTTCATAAATCAAAATTACAGTAGGTAGGTACTAAATAAGTCCTGTGAGACTGGTATTGTTCTTGTCCGCCAGGATGCGCTGTAGGTTGTTATTCTGATACGCTTTTGCCGCCGAAGTTTCCCATCCTTACCTATGGGTAGGCTTTTGAAATTTGACATTTCTATATTTCGAGAACTTTTCAAGACATTTTAAATAGTGCATGGTTGGAGTTCCTCAGTTAATTATTGTATTTCTCTATATTTGCATGTCAGACATTTTTATATTCAAATTCATTCGCGTTCGTTTTTTATGGTGTAATTTGACAAATTGTCATTATTTTTTAAAATTATCACTTTCTATGTGTTCATAATTATTAATTCGTTAGCAATTAGCAATTACAAAAATACATAAAATTAAAAATTCAATGGATACATATTACACTTTTATCAATAAATAAGATTATTGTAAAGTATGATATATATAATATACAAAGTTTTACTCAGTATACCTACTTTTAACAGACTTCTACAAACAGGGTTCTTGAAAAGAGTTTTGATTTTCTGATATTTGGAGCTTTTACCCAGAGTTTGCCCGCCACTGCTCCACTGCTCCACTGCTCAAGAGGAACATAATAGTTTTGACAATCTATCTAATATATTTTATTTATTTTTAGAACCTTACGAGTATTCTGTGTATTGACATTGTAATTGATTTTCAGGGCCAGGAAGTCAGTACATCCGATGACGTTGCATTGCCCAACGGCTGGGAAATTCGTCACACAGAAGACGGCAACAGATACTTTGTGGATCACAACACCCGCACAACCACATTCCAAGACCCTCGCCCCGGGGCGCCTCAGGGCCCCAAGGGGGTATACGGAGTTCCCCGAGCCTACGAGAGATCCTTCCGCTGGAAACTCAGCCAATTCAGATACCTGTGCCAGAGTAATGCCCTTCCCAGCCACATTAAAATCACGTTGACTAGACAAACCCTGTTTGAAGACTCTTACCACCAGTTGATGCGGTTGCCCGCGTACGAGTTGCGCAGAAGACTTTATATCATCTTCCGCGGAGAGGAGGGCCTGGATTACGGCGGTGTCTCCAGAGAATGGTTCTTCTTACTCTCTCACGAAGTTTTAAATCCCATGTACTGTCTGTTTGAGTATGCCAACAAAAACAATTACAGCTTGCAAATTAATCCTGCCAGCTACGTCAACCCCGATCACCTACTCTACTTCAAGTTCATCGGCAGATTTATAGCCATGGCGCTGTACCACGGACGGTTTATTTATTCCGGATTCACAATGCCGTTCTACAAAAGAATGTTAAACAAAAAGCTAACGATGAAGGATATAGAATCAATAGACCCCGAATTTTACAATTCCCTCGTGTGGATTAGAGACAATGACATTGACGAAGTAGGTTTAGAATTGTGGTTCAGTGTGGACTTTGAAGTCCTGGGGCAGGTTGTGCATCACGAGTTGAAAGCGGCGGGCGACCGGGAGAGGGTGACGCAGGAGAACAAGGAAGAGTACCTGGCCCTGGTGACGGCCTGGAGGATGTCCCGCGGCATCGAGGAGCAGACCAAGGCATTCCTGGACGGCTTCAACGAGGTGGTGCCTCTGGAATGGCTCAAGTATTTCGACGAGCGGGAGCTGGAGCTGATGCTGTGTGGAATGCAGGAGATTGATGTAGAAGACTGGCAGAGGAACACTATTTACCGCCATTACACGAGGACAAGCAAACAAGTGGCCTGGTTCTGGCAGGTTAGACACGTGATGATTTATTACTTTGATTCTGGCGATTACAAATCTATTCTTAATCTCATAACATGACGGCATGCTAACATGTTGATACTTTGTTTGAATTGCAGTTTGTCAGGCAGACAGATAATGAGAAGAGAGCTCGCCTTCTGCAGTTTGTGACGGGAACTTGCCGGGTGCCAGTTGGAGGATTTGCTGAACTCATGGGATCCAATGGACCGCAGAGATTCTGTATTGAAAAGGTAACAACACTACATATTTTATGCAAAATGCTCTTTATGTTAATGTAATATCACAGCTGTTATATGGATAAACTAACTCTATTTGCTTTATGCTTGTACAGGTGGGTAAAGACACGTGGCTCCCCCGCTCCCACACTTGTTTCAACAGGCTGGACTTGCCACCGTACAAAAGCTACGACCAAATGGTAGAAAAACTCAACTACGCCATTGAAGAAACTGAAGGTTTTGGTCAAGAATAATTATAGAGAAGAATATATTTATGCCTTAAAAAGGTTGTCTAGAAATTACAACCTTAAAAAGCAAAGCTGCCAGTGTTTAGTGATTATTAAAACTTATCCATTGCAAATAATTGCAGTCCAGAAGAGCGATTTTATATCTTTCGTGGGATCGTTATGAGATAATGGATGTGATCTCCTGTCAGATTTTTACATATTTACTATAGAATAGGTCGTTTTAAACACGAATTCTTGCAAGTATGCATGATTATTTATTCATTTAATGTACGTTGTACATAGAAAAAGTAAATAAATCACACAAATCTGACAGGAGATCACGTCCGCTATCTCATAACGATCCCACAAAAGATATAGAATCGCTCGACAGATTTTGTACATTACGTATGTAGAAGATGCTCAAATATTTCTGTTATTGATTGCTATGATCTGCTGTTCAGTAATCAATCATTGTTTATTGCATGTGACACCTTTATCAAGGACAGCATTATAATATTATCTGACATTGTTTCATGAAGTGTTCTGTCCACAATCAGTAAAAAGTAGAATGTACATATGAATGAATTATAGTGCTAATCAATAAATTGTGTCATATCCTCTAGAAATTTGGAATTCAAAAGTGGATGTCAAGTAGACTTTACGGTCAAATATCTGTTTTCTATAGTAGTTTACAAAATGGCTCTAAAAAACATTTCTTCAGTATGTACATTATGTTTGTAGCATTCGTACCTAACAGATGTTATTTTTATTTATTCAATTGGATCGTCACCATGGTGTACTAACTGACTTTTTGCAGTTTCTCTTAGAACATAAGGGATCCAAATCATAATCTAGCTCTGCCAGAGAGAACCAATCAGGGAAATACTGTCTTGACCAATCATAGACAGTTTTTCTCTGATTGGTTCTCTCTGACAGAGCTAGATTATGATTTGGAACCCTCATTTCAAAAAGTGAGTACACTATGGTGATTATCTAATTTTGAGGGAAAGCAATTCTTGAGAAGTGAATTAATATTGGATAATTTTTAACCAAAGATGGGAAATTTAATTATTATATTTGTTTAACATTGGTACATACATCTAAGAATTGTCTAAAATTAGCTGCGTAGGTTTTATACAAGATTTTATTTGTGATTTTCTTGCTGTGTATTTAAATTGTTAGCTACGAAATTAGCTGTCTTGGAAATTATAAATTCTAGTATTATTAACTATGTAGTATCTTATTGTTTTGTTGAGTTGAATTTAAGTGATAAAAGCTATTATAATATGATAATTTATAAATTTTTGGGTGCTTTGTTCTTGATATAAATGTGATTTTATAAATCTTTCAATAGGAACCAATGTACTGTGCATGAACAACTTTCTCAATTTCATAGTAAAATATTATTAAAATTGCAATGAATGTTTTGTCCATATATTACATCATATAATATTCTGTATTTGGATAATAAAATGTTTTTCATACAGTGTTGCTTACAAAATATATAAGCTGTTGAATAATTTAGATTGATTTGTTGTTTGTAAATTCGAGGAAAGGTACATAAATTATATATTTGTAAATAAAACCATGATCTTCTAAGAAACTGTATGTGTTGTATGTTTAATTTATTTATAAATAACTGGAATTCTGCAATATACATAATATTACTGCTAATATTTTTTGTTTTGGATAACTAGATATGGCTATAGCTACCAATGGGGGATAATGCAACTTGATGCCTTTTAGTGAAATTTTATTGAATTTTCTTTAATCTGCCTTCTAAAGCCCTCTTCACATGGGAACTAAAATAATCTGAGATTTTTGGGGTTTCGTAGTTTGAGCGCCTTTTTGCTAGTCGGTTTTCAATTTGACAATAATTATATTTATACACTTATGGTACTACACCTTGGGTAAACAAGCACCTTTGACCGTGTAAATAATGTGTATCTTTCCATCAACTTTTTATGGGTATTAAATGTCATTTTAGTTTTATTAGTAATGACAGTCATTTAACAATTGTGTATAAAATTTTCACCACTTTTATTAGTAAAGCTGCTATGATTTAATTGTGAATTAGATGAACCTTTAAAGTTTCAATATGTACAAATGATTTTTAATATCTACCATTGATCAAAAGTGAAATTTTAATAATGGCTTTTGTTAATGCTGATGGATCTTCAGCCTCTAGAGCTAAAACAGTTGTACTGTGCACCCCCCCCCCCCCCCCCCATCAAATTGCATGTTAAATAAAGATGGCAAATGTTGCAGAATGTAATAAATCCCCTTTTGTGAATAGGGCTTTCCAAGTGATTTAGTCGGTTTTCAAGTATTTCAGGGCAAGATAGAATAAAGTGCTCGCAAAGCTACTTTCAGCGTGTATATTGGACTGCATGTATGTAAATAGAAGATAAATGTTAAACAGCTGTGAAGAACAGGAATATTAGCAAGCGCTTGACAACTAGTATCCAAATTGTCCCTAATGTGTCTGATTAAGAATGCTTTTGTATTTAAACAACCATTATTTTTATAAATAATTATGTTCTACTAATACACAGTAAGTAGTTATTAAATGTTAAAACTTATTTGAATAACCCACACAAAAGAAGAACTTCACCGTATATATTATAATCCTGATGTTTTTGGAATAGGGACCAGAAGGCAGATTGTAAATAAGATGTAATACTATTATATTATAATGTGTAGCATGTAAATAAAAAAAAAATTTATGTGAAAGCAAAATCTGATTTATTTGACAACATTTCCATCTAAGCTAGGTAGTAAATAAATATTTAACCTTAACTAAAATTTAAGTAGTGAAAAGAATTGGTATTTATCGGCCGAAAAAGTTGGTCCACATGTTGTCAAAGGGTTCGGTGAGGGCCCCCGGAGAGCCACCGCCTGCGCCCCGCCCCGGGGAGATGGTCACGGTAGTCTCCTCTTGCCCGTCACTGCTCTTCCTAGTTTCAGTGGTCTCAATGCTCTGGAAACAAGAATAACAATGATACATTCATACATCCCATAGAAAAGTATTTAAGTCAAAATTTTCTATTTTAAGTTTTATCTCTGAAAAATGGAGTGATTGTGATTATCCATGCCCCACGAAAACTGTATTTAAGTTAGGTCAGTCCATCTCCGCAAGATGTCGCTAGTATCTCTACGACGAGACTGTTTGTTCATCATGCATTCATCATCATTCATTTGTTTTCGGTCTCTTGTAAAACTTTTTTTTTTTCACTTACAACACTTCTACAGGATGTGCGAATATCATAAGATTGGATCGCTTTCATTTGCATTTTAACTAAACGTTTTATGTAACTTTTCAAAATTGGAAACGATGCTCGTGTTCAGAAATTTAAAAAAAGTATCTTTTCATAAACCTCCAACCTACTATTCATTCTTAGTACAGTGGAACCTCGGAACGAGCACCTCTCATAATGAGTATTCCGCTTTACGAGTAAAATAAACTGGTAAAAAAAAAACGAGTCCCTTAACGAGCGATATTCGAGCGATAAACTCACTTGTGTGGTGGGACTTTCCCCAGTCATTGTCCCCCGCCAGTCCTACATCAGTCTATGATCACACACTTTTGCACAAACTTTTGTGCAAATTTTAATAACCGTTGCGAAAATGCCCCTAAAAAAAGCCGCAAGAAGACAGTCATAAGAGAATAAAAATAACTGTAGAAATGAAAAGTAAAATCATTGAAAAGCGACAACGAGGTGCCGAGACTACATCAATCATTTGCACTATCAAGAACAAGGACAAGATAAAGGAATGGATTCTTCAAAGAGCGTGACCAGAATATCTACGCAAGGGTTACATATTCTCGACACTGTTGGAAGATTGCTTCTCATATGGGGATAAATAAAAAGTAATAGGCCACTTGTAACACATTTAAAAAAAAAAAAATTCCGGTTTAGGCAAATATTCTAAGACATCCTGTATTTTTTTTTTAATCGTATTTTTGAAACCCTGGCGATTTTTTGAAAATTTCAATCCAAAAAATCAGACCATTTTTTATAAACCGGAAAGATGGGACATAATTTTATAGGTGCGAAAAAACGATAATTACATAGCCGAAAATCATTTAAAAAAAAAGAATGTTTTCCACACAAATGGCACAGGAGAAGAACGAGGCATACCAAAAATATTAAATCTCATAAATATTTTTTTCCTTGATCCATCTTATTGATCATAAATCATTATAATGTTCAACGTTTATATTACTAAATCAAATGTAATATACTTGTACTTGTAAATTATAATAATAGTAAGAATATTATAAAATTGGATTTTGTTAAAATCCGCACCATTATCATTATACCTCTAAAACACATACGGACAACGTAAAATGTACGGGGTTCTCTTCTCAACATCTGTCAAAAAATCAAACCAAATGATACGTTCGCAGAGAACAAACAATAAATCTAGTGAACGTTAAATGTCAAATTCAAAAATTCACCTGAAATCAAAGTGATGCCATATAAAAAAAAAAAATCAGTGTGGAATTTTATAAAATTAATAGGAACATTTTCGGCGACGGGACATTTTCATGTAGTGACGTCACGAGCCCAAATAATGGATTTATTTATTTAAAAATAAAAAGAACCGTTCATTTCTAAAAAATTTTACTAACATTTTCGTAATCTTAGTAAAAAAATCTATCCACACGATTTTTTCCAAGTCGTTATGAAGTCCATGCAAGTGGCCTATTGCAAGAGGACATTATCAACGAAAACAATATATATAAGGCGAAAATAATTTTCGCAAACCTCGTCAAGACGTCAAATCATCAACGGCCGAAGAAAAAATATTTAAGGGAAGTCATGGATGGTTTGATAAATTTAAGAGAATAACTGGCATCCACAGCGTTGTGAGGCACGGTGAAGCAGCTCCTCAATCTTCTATATACATATATAAAAATGAATGCCCCTTATGCGCTCCTAAACCATTCATCCGATTGCGATGACACTTTGGTGATTTGATGTGTGCATGCCTGCAATGGTTTCTATATATAATAGTGAGCTCTGGCATTATGAAATTATTTCCTACACTATTTATCTGATCGCGATGAAACTTTGGTGAGTTGTTGTGTGCACATCCGCAAAGGTTTCTATATACACTGGCGAGCGCTATCATTATGAAATTTGTATAAAATTTTTGCAAAATGTGACGAGAGTTGTTTGAAAAATGAGTGTATTTCATGTAGTTTAACAGCAGGGAGAGGCGGAGGGGAATGAAGGGGGCTTGAGAGAAGGGGGAAGGCGAGGAAAGCGGAAAATAAATGCGAGAGGGGGGGGTTTGCGGGATGGGTGGAAGCAGAAAAGGGAAGGGGGAAAGGCAAGGAAGGTGGAGGGGGAATGCAGGAGAGGAAGAGGGGGCGGAAGAGGAACAAGGATGGATGGGAAAGGACACACAGGGAGAAACAATATCTTTCTGTAAGTGGTATTGCAACGCATGCCGGGAAATCGCTAGCTATTTTATAAAATAAAATAAAACTTACTCCATCAGGTAAGAGGACACTCTTCCTCATAAAAGTTTGGCCATAGAACATGGAGTGCTGTTTTGGTTGGCTAGGAAGGGGGCTCCTCGGTGTATATTTTTCTAATTTGGATGTTCCTTCCTCTGTCAGGTCGAATTGTGAACTTCCCTCAAGTTTCTTATCAAAGAGAGAATCCAAATCATCCAATGTCATCCTAAAACAATAGTAAAAAGTTGCTACAGTGTCATCAGCATAATGTCATCTGAATCTAAAATCTCTACATATTATTATAAATTAAGGTCCTTCGCGTCGTCTATCTGTCTGTTCGCGATCAACTCGAAAACTACTGAACGGATTTTCATGCGGTTTTCACCAATAGATAGTGTTTCGTGAGGAAGGTTTAGGTATGTAATTTGTCAAGGATTTGTGTAAATTGGTTGAAACAATAATAATTGTTAGAAGTGTCGGAAAAAGTCAAGCCGCCTGGTAGCTTTCATCGAAAACGCTGCCTAATCCTTTGGGATATAACAAAACAATGCATGGTGGGATATTCCTCTTTTATAGATCTACAAAAAAGTCTGCGAAGGCATATATCTATCTTTTACAGATAGCTTACTATACCCATTCTATCTTCTAAAAAAATTGTCACGTTCATTGCGGTAACTGAAAAGTTATTTAGACGGATACAGTATTAATCCTTATTAACTTAAATACGTTAGTTACCCCAAGCATTTCATGCACATTATTATAATCTTTCACACCATCTCTACGTATTATAAATTAAAGTCCTCCGTGGCATCTGTCTGTCTTTTTGCGATAAACTCAAAGACGGCGGTGGTTATAAAGGTTGGATGACGTTGTGTTTTATTAGCCACAGCAACGCGTGGCCGGGTCAGCTAGTAAATAATATGAGTTATAAAAGCAAATATTTTAGTGTTAAAAAAAATTGTAACTTGCTTGAACAAGTGTGCAAAACAAAGAGATCAAATAAACTTAAACAAATTGAACACAGGTGTAATCAAAACTCAATAAAAAATATAAATGAGAAAATACATTTGTAGCCTGCGCAAAAAATAGTGTTTTCCCGAATTTAAAAAAAATGGTGGTCGGTTAAATAAATATATTTTTTTTAAACTTTAGATCCACACAGGAGGCCCAGAGGAAAATAATTTCCCCCAGGGCCTATGGCATCTTTGGGGATGCTGTGTGGAGGGCCTTTTTAGGAAAGAAAGGAAGTTCAGGAAAAGAAAAGGATATTAGGGGTGGGTAATCTGGGGGTCAGTGTGTCCAGGATTGACGGACGTATGAATCCATCTCTCCCACTGCGGTGCAAGGCGATGTTCCGAGAGAGTACGGCTAGAGAAATCAAAGGGACTCCCTCAATCCTAATCCGGCCTGCCATGCAGCTGGTGGGCAGATGCATCCGCTGCCAAGACCCGGACATAACTCACCCCTGCTATGCCACTTGGATGACCCACGGCAGAAGTGTTGGTTATCCAATAAATGGTTCCCGGGGCTGTGGTACCCATACCCGCCTCCCAAATTGAAACACCTCGCAGTAGTCCTATTAAATAAGCAAGAATATCTTAACTATCGCTGTAGTCAAAGACCACTATTCAGAATCAAAACGTTGCTTGAAATGGCTTTAGCCATGTTTGACGACCAGGTCTGAGCCATAGAAACCTTTCTCCTCTCCATCTCCTTCCTCTCTCCATCTCCTTCCTCTCTCCACTCCCTTCAGCTTTGCAACATACCCAATTGGGATGCAATAATCCCAGGACGGTTACGGTACCCAGACTTTTGTACGGTTTTCACAAAAAAAGTGCATTATTTATATCTTACTCCGCTAACTAACTAACCATCACACCGTTTCTCCGCAGGGGTAGGCAGAGAGGACAGACCGCCAAACAACTCGGTCTTGGCACACACTCTTTGCCTCACTTACATTCATACATCGTCTCATACATTCTCTTCTATTATTCTGACTTTTGACATGGCCCGACTCAAGTATCTGATTCACTTGATCGTGCCATGTCTTCCTCGGGCGTCCCCGACTTCTTCTACCATTCACATTCGCGTTGTATATTCTTCTTACACTACTTTCTTCGTTCATTCGCTCTACATGCCCAAACCATCTGAGGGTCCCTTACTGCCACCCGACCGAGTTTCACCCCCAAGCCACGTAATGAGATAGGGTAGGACGGGTTCTAGCAGAATATTTACCACAACGGAGGGGGTAGAACGGGGTAGGATGGGGTGGAGTGAAACGGAATACCATAATGGCCACTGACCACAAGATACAATAATGATAAACTGAATATTGTCCACATTTTTTTTATTCAGACTTCTCAACCAGGGACCGCCCACGCCCTGGCTCGTTTATAGACCGGCGGATCATCGCGGACCACTGGTTGGGAAACCATGATCTAAATAATGACAAGCAGCTTTCGCAGCTTGAATCTCAACCCATACTAGGAATAATTCTAGGTACTTTTTTGTTTTTATTTTGACAAGAATTTATTTTATAAGATTGGTACTTCCGATAAATGCCATATTTGATTGTCTATTAATTAAAAAAGGAATATTACGTATTATCCGTATATCGAACTTCGACAACACGAAGGTTCCGTATTATCTGTGAGGTGGGCTTATACATTTTTACCAAAAATACTTTAAAAGAAATGTATTTTACAATATTGTTTTCATTGCTTACTTTCCATCAAGGTCGGAGTCCGTTTTATTTTTGCGTTGGGATAAATCCGGAGAGCGGTAACCAGGTTTGAGGTATTCATCTCTTATGCTGCGCTCTCTCTTCTCTCTGATGGATGGCAGGCCGAAGTGAGGCAGTTCGTTCGTCGATGGTGGACTCAATTCATTACCGAAGGTCCCCATCATGCCTCCAAAAGATTTCAGAATTTCACCCATCTGCTGTTCGAAATAGCGCTGCATTTCCAGAGGGTTTGAGAAGACCTGAAACCCTCCCTGGAAGTTGCCAGTTCCATTCCCACCATAGTGACTGAAAGGCAAAAATAAATTATAGTGGAGGTATCTACATATAATATTCACATCAAAATAAAAACTTAGGATCTTATAGGCCTAAGGTAGATAATAAAATAAATATTTGTAAATTGATACCTACTGATATAATTCATCATCAGTGTCATCGTCGTCATCTACATTCCATATTGGGTTTCTGAAATCGTTGTGGAAGCTATCAGCACTGTAATAACAACAAATAATAAAAATGCGTTTTTAAATTCAAACAAAAGGGAAGATTGCACAAAAACAGCTGTAATTTCAATGTGAAGACTGAAAACAAAATTGTCTAATTATATATTATCACGATGGAAGTTGGCACGGGTTCCAAGGAAATATTCTATTATCGAATGTGATTTTTATTTGTGATGATCAGCTTCAGATTCATCAAATGTGAGAATGTAGTCGTTTACGGAAATTAAATATTGTTAATAATGACGTGAGGCAATTTTGGTGTACAAAAAATAACATACGGTCCGATTATTATGACAGCGAGATTGTGTTTGTGTATAAATATTGTGATGCAATATTGGTTCAATAATAATGAAAAACTAACCCTGATGGATTCCGGTTTAGACCTAGGAAGGAACGAAAAATATCAGACAAATTCATCTGGTTCAATTTTACTGCCACGGACACCCGAAAATACACGCACACTTTGCACTAGGTCAATGAAAATCTTGTAACAGGTACAACTGCGCAGTAGGCTTGAGTTGTCAAATTGTGTCAAATCAAAAATGTTCATTTGTCAAATAATGGGCCAATCCAGAGATTCTATTGTAATGTAATGTGCGAAAATCACTTTTCCCGACATGAAAATAAATAATTCAACAATAACATATTCAAAGCTTGCAACATTCTTCGTAAACCATAGAAAATAGTATAATGAACGTCAAATCAAGGAAATAGAAAAACACTGCCCGAAAGAGGTTGACATTCATTTTTTACTGCCCGTGCATGATAGGATTTTTGTTGAATTTATTTATTTTAATCATACTAATTTCATTTATCATATTTTTTTTATGCTTTGTTTCAACATTTCTATATGCCTATGCTATGCAGTCTGAGGACGCGAAATTTCTAAAACGTTAACGAAAATGTACAAAGCAGCTGTCATCGATTTTCTCATACCTCCATGTACGGATATTGATTTTTCTTTTACCCGCAGGAAAGTCAAATCAGGCTCTATTGACGTGCATCCGACGCAAAAGGCTCTAATTGTCCACTACGAATTAGAAGCGCATATTTTAGGCAAGTTGGGTGATCCTATGCATGGGGATAAAAAAGTGAGTAAATAAGTTAATGTTTGTATTTCGCTAAAGCAATACCAAATTATTTGGTGACTCATCATTATATTCGGCGTTTGTGGAGAGTAATTTAATCGTTATTGTAATTAATTTGTACTGATTATTATGTATCCATAAAGGTATTTCTTGTATGATATCTTATTATGCTGTCCTTGTCCCCTTTACCATTTTAGCAATAATTTGGACTTAAAGTTTTCATTTCACCGGTTTGCTTTCAACCTTGTGTAATGATTTAAAAAAAAACCTCGAAACCAACTGTTTTAAATGCAAACTAAAAAATATAGTTTTCTGAATAATGAGTTCTTGATCACAAGAATTTTCCATATTTTATTATATTTACGTAATGTTTTTATTTAGGATTATCAGAAAATAATTCGCCTCAGCAATTTAAATCCGGAATCTGACTGTGGCGCCCTCGCCAAGGAGGTGGTGAGCAAGTGCTCCCTAATACACCCATCCAAGTTGGGAGAAGTGGAGCAGCTTATTTACTATTTAAAGAATAGGAAAGAAGGCCTCAGTGAGTATGAAATTTTTTTCTCTGGGACTGAGAATTCTTTGATTATAAGGACGGACTATTTCATAGTATTTGAACAATTCTTCAAATTTCAATGTTAATTTTTAAGTTCTGTTCAAGTTGTTATTATTTCAATCATGTGAAACTACTTGCCAACAATGATATAATAACAGAACTTGAATACAGAACAATAACTTTGAAATTGATGTGAAACAACCCATTCCTAGTGTTGACAGTATTATTTAATTTTGTACTATGAATATTTTAGAAAATTAGCGCCATGAAAAGCTATATACAAGGACAGTAAAAATATTTAAACCTAATAGTACTGTACGTTTTAGAATTAATTTTATATAAAAATAAAAAATAAAATTTAAATTTAAATTAAAAAATAAAATTTTAGATAAAAATAACAAAAAGACACGGGGTGGATATTGAGTTAAATTTTTTTTTAAACTTTTGTTTTATGTTGCCACATTTTACCTTGCACTAGAGAAAATCTCAGTTGTTGTATGACCTTTAATAACCACTTTGCAAATAAACTATTGCTTGAACATGTCTGATTGCGCAAAAAATCTTTCACATCAATTTACTCACAACTTTGATTTTGTAAAACAAAACCTTCAACAATTTGTGTCTGAAATTCTATCGGTAAATATTTCCCTTTCGAGTCCACGCTTAAAACACACTTTAATATATTTTTTTAAATTGTACTAGGTAGATTACAGTTAGTAATAAGCAATTCAGTAACCGGAATTGAAAAATATTGCATTTTAATGGTTATTTTGTTAACTTTAGGAACGCCATGTTGTTAATTACGACGGCAAACGTCTCGCGTAATTTTTCGGGTTAATGAAACCGAACAAAATAATGATTTACGCATTATTTATCATTTCCGAATATTGAAATTCGTACTTATTATTGTCTAACTGACAGAAAGTGATTTTTTCTTTTAAAGATGCGTATTTCATCGTCGTAATTAACATGGCGGTCCTTGAAAAATGACATTTCGTGTTTTTTAATTTAAAAAAAAATATTAAAACGCAATACTTTTCAATTCCGGTTACTGAATTACTTATTACTAACCATTATCTACTTAGTACAATTTGTTTTAATTTTTTAAAGTGTGTTTTGAGCGTGGACTCGATGGGGAAATATTTACCATTTTATTAAAAGAGCGAGTCATGGTACCAGCTTAATATTTTCGTACTACTCTAAGAGTTGACACAATTGAATTAGAGCTTTAAAAGAATGCTATTCACCAATTTGAATGGTGACATTAAGTATGTCGGCATTATGGTCCTGCCCACTGACGTCGGAAGACAGTCATTTCATAATGCAAAATCTGTGTATCATTTCGACGAGCTGGAGGCAAACTACTTGACAATGACATGTGAACAAATCAAGACATCAGTTGTATGTTGACTGCCGACACGAGCTCATTGAATAATCGGACCCTGCGCAGAAAACTAAAGTAAGGTAATGGTTCGCAGTGCAGTCCATTGTGGGACTTTTCTGCCATCTGAATGTTCGTTTCTAACCGAACCCTCTAATACTATCAAATAGGGTCGAATAGCGACGTGAAAATTGTTTACTACAGGGAGTAAATTATAAGACAAATTACAGAGAGGATCAAACTAAATATTCGGATTTTGTAAATAAACCAAACACCCAGTACCGAACCTTTTTCACCGGCCCTGGAATTTTAGCAATAGCTAGGGATGAATAAATAAAGCAAAGAATTTGTACACCATTGTTGAAAGGCTGGTCTTGTTCGTAAGCAGATTTCATTTTTGAAGACTAAAATAGTACAAGTTGCCTGCTTACTGTGGGATTAATTTATCGACAAATGACTGAAAGTGATATGTTTAATGTGTTGTGTGTGTTGTTGTGGCAGACATTAGGAGCATGAGCCCCGCAGCACCGGCCCAGACGGCCTCCATCTCCAATGTCCCCCAGTATGTGGAACTCCTCTATGAAGATATACAAGACAAGATCAAGGGGTCGGCCCTCATATTGCAGTTGGCCAGGAATCCCGATAACTTAGTTGAACTCTCAAAAAATGGTAATGCACTTACTACATGGCATTATGTATTTATAAGTTATATACATATATACTTTATACGCTAACTATCTAACCTTCATGCCACGCCTTCCCACATTTCTTACTTCATTCACTTTACATTCATAAATACATACTCTTCTTTCATTCTAACTATTGACATGATCCGACTCAGCTATTTGATTCATTTGATTGTGCTATGTCTTCCAGTCTGCTCTACGTTTCCATGCACCTGAGCGTTCCTTTCTTACTCTTGTTCATTACGCTTACATCAGCCTAACATTAATTTCGATCTCATTCGTAATGCAGTCTTCCTAGGGCACTCCGACTTCTTCTTTCATCTACTTACCCATCTTTGTAATATTTTCTTTACCCTCCTTTTAGAGTTAAATAGTATTATGTTCCCAGCTTTTTGTCTCTAAAACTAACCTATTAGTTATTTTTTCAGAGGCTTTGTTAAGTGCCTTATCCAGAGTTCTACGAGAAGAATGGAAAAGAAGTATCGAACTCAGTACAAACATTGTCTTCACATTCTTCTCTTTTTCTACATACAATGAATTCCACCCTGTTATCTTACAATACAAAATTGGATCTCTTTGCATGGATGTTATCGATTTTGAACTGAAGAGATTCGATCAGTGGAAAGATACCATTGATGGCAAAGGAAAAGCCGTTAATACACCTGAAAAGGTAAATTTAATAAAAATTACCTTTACAAACTGAATTTAAATATGACTCTTTTTATTATTTTTTAATGATTTTTTTACAGAGTGAATTGCCTAAGAGTCGCATACCAGAACCAAAGCGGCGTCCTAAATCTGGTACATGGGCTGTCAGCGAGGCTAGCGCCACCAACCGCACGTCCCGTTCCCTGAACACCAGCTACCACGAGGACCTCTGCAATGCCGCAGACTCCAACAAGCCTGATGAGGAACAACTCAAGAGAAAACTCAAAGCCCTTACTAAGAGACAGGAGCAGCTACTCCGAGTGGCTTTCTACCTTCTTCTCAACATTGCCGACAATGTTAAAGTGGAAGAAAAGATGCATAAAAAGGACATAGTTGGTCTGTTAGTCGGAGCTTTGCAAAGGCATTCCAATATAGATCTCTCCATTCTGATTGTTTCCTTCCTCCTCAAGCTGTCGGTGTATCGGGAGAACAAGGATGCGATGGTGAATCATGGTTTCATCGAGAGGTTGCCAGGACTATTGGACAGTGCTACGTCCAGTCCAGATCTTGTGAATGTAACCCTGAGATTGTTGTTCAATCTGACGTTTGACACGAAATTGCGAAGCCGAATGGTTAAGATAGGATTGCTGCCTAAACTCATCTCATTTATTAGTAAATAACACAATTTTTCTTAAACAATTTACCATTTTTTATATTTATTGTGTATCTGATGTAAGTTTCAATTGTTCCCTTTTCTTTCAAGGTGATGATAAACACACGTCAATAGTAACAAAAGCTCTCTACCATCTAAGTATGGACGACCGAGTTAAAGCCATGTTTGCTCATACTGATTGCGTTACCCTGGTGAGTAAAAGAATGCCATAGCAACATTATGTTTTTTTTTAATTGCCTTTCACTTGAAAACTATAAATGACTAGCTGGTACCCCGGCATGCGTTGCAATGCCATTCAAAGAAATAAATTGATTCTCCCTGCATGTCCTTTCCCGTGCGTCCCCGTTCCCTTCCACCTACCCCGCCTTCCCCCTCCCTCGTTTCTTCCCTTTCCGCGAACCCCACCTGCCCCGTTCCCCTTCCCCTGCCTTTCCTCCCTGCTGCTAAAAAATATGAAATACACACATTTTCATTTATACAAATTTCATAACGCCAGAGCTTACCATTATATATAGCCTATATGTTATTCTGATGTATGAGCTATATTATTGTGAAGTTTCATTAAAATCCATTCTGTAGTTTTTGCATGAAAGAGTAACAAACACACATTTATCCATACAAACTTTCGCGTTTATAATATTAGTAAGATAAGATGGGGCGCGATCCGAACTAATCATAGATTTTATAAACAAAGGGAGATATGTTATGGAAGCGTTTCGACTGTCGTCGAGCTACAATCAAACTTCACAAACTATTAAAGCGACGGTGCCCAGTTGTTCCACCCGCCCACTAAAGTTGTGTTTAGTGTAAAAAAGGTCCTGTTGATCAGTCAGACATCTCCGAAAAAACAAAATTTGAGTGGAATAATATGTATATGTAAAAGTGAACCCTCTATCTGGTACAATACTCAGATTACTCTTAAACACCACCAAATTCAATTATAATGCACAAAAACTTGTAGTGAAATAAACAAAAACAAAAAATGTTTTCTGGGTTACTAAGAAATTTCAAAATGTCATACTAATGTACTGGACCATAACACTTCCCAGTGTTATTTTATTTGTAAAACACAGACAAGTATAAATAAAATTTGATTTATGTTTAGCATTCAAATATTGCTTTCTTCATTATCTCAAAACTTAGGGTTGTTTAAAAAAATTTGACGGTTTCATCAAATATTTGAAGTTAATTTTCACGTTCTGTGTAAGTTCTATTAATTTTTTGTTATTATATCATTATAGGCCAGTTGCTCAATAAAACTGAAATAATCACAGAACTTGAATAGAACTTACACAGAATGTGAAAATTAACTTAAAATATTTTATGAAACCTTCAAATTTTTTTAAACAACCTGTTCTTAGTATTTGAAGATGCCTGACAATTTGACAACTGGGCGATCGATGTATACAGTAATTTTTTTAAAAATTGTAGTTTGATTGTTATTTAAAGCACTTTTGTGTTCTTACCAGGTGACTGACATGGTGCTGGTGTCACGTGGTGAAGAAGGTGGGCCGCTGGCCGCCCTCGCCGTGAACTTGGCGCTCAACCCCCGCTGCGCCGCACTCATGGCGGGCGCCGGCCGTCTTGCCGCGCTGGTGGCGCGAGCATTCCGCTCAACGGACCTCATGCTCATCAAGCTGGTGCGGAATCTCTCGCAGCACCAGGAAAACAGGCATCTGTTTATCGTTAGTATTAGTTGCGGTATTTTAATCAGCCATTTTATATAATATGTACTCATTATTATTACTATTTATTATTTAGTTAATATTTTAAAATAATACTAATAAAATTCATTAGAACCTCCGTAAGGAGGCTAACACTAGTGTCGAATAAATAATATTATATTCTAACTACAATTACTCTGTTAACATTTTTTAGTGCACTTGAGTAAATAGATTGATCGAGACTCATTTAAAAATAGTTCGTAACACAATTTGTATTTCTTTGTTATTGACATGTTTAACCTTATTGTAGTTTGAAAAAAAAAACTTATTCAATTTCTATGGTACACAAGATTAAAACAAACTCTGGTTGATAAATTTTCTTCTTATGATTTTAGATTTTCACGGCCAAAAGTATTATCGTTATTTATTTTTGGGGTGTTAAGCCATATTGCACTACCTCCTTCTTTAGCTAACGTTTCGGACAGCGTTACCGTGACCATGTCATCCAAAGAAGGAAGTAGTGCCACACGGCATAATACCCATAAAAGTAAATAACGATAATTGCTTTCGACGTGCTTTAGTGAAACATCGTAGCAATGTATCCGTAATAATTTATTTTATGATTTACAGTTTTTGGACATAATTTTTGATAAGAGCTGCATTTTCTTCCCCACTTACCTCTTCCCTGTCTCCTCCCCCCCTACTATGAGCTTAAAGACATTCCGCAAATGAGTATATCTAACTATCTTTTTGCGGACTGTACTTACTTAAAATTTGTTTCGCTTCTTGTATTTATATTCAACTAGCTGAAGTCCCCAGCAATGCCCGGGCTTTACACAGAGTTTTCGAAATTAAATCTAGACAGTGACCTTCCTTTGCATTACAAATAAAAAACCATACGAATCACTCTATTTCTCTATTCCTCACGAATCACTCTATTTATTGGTGAAAATCGCATGAAAATCCGACCAGTAGTTTTGAGTTTATCATGAACACGCAGACAGACAGACGCGGCAGAGAACATTAATTTATAGTTTGTGGAGATTTACAATTTTTAACAATAATATCTGAGTTTTATTTTCTTTACTTAGATATGAAACAGTTGAAAAAAACAAATGGTGCCGAGAAAATTTCACCTCCAACATGATACATTGAGTTTTGATAAAATGCTCATCAATAATTGGAGATAGTCCTAAATAGATAGACATAGTCCTGCTGGCTTTAGATGGTTGGGAGCAGTTGGGCAGACGAGAGAACTCAAATAAATGTAATATGTATACCGGGAATTAAAATTAAAGTGTAATAATTTCTTGTTTTTTACCTATGTACCTTAAACTTTGCTTATTTGTTTGGGCCCGATGTGTCCGAATTTAGCGGAATCGACTGTACATATGTTCGAACAATGCCATTGTTGGTGATATTAGCCTTCAAATAGATATTTATTTTTTTTAATTTCTAAAAAAGAAAGACAAACATTCCCGGGTTACGAATAACCCGACAATATTTGAAAATCTCCTACTACCAACACAGTAAGCCGATAATGTTGCTTGAGTCGTGATGGAGGACTTAGCCAGCCGAGGAATTGATTACGGGATGCCTGGGTGGGACACAAACACGTTGCCAACTGAGCCAGGTCTGACGATGTTAACGGTGAAACTAATGGTAAAAAATGTGTATAACAATTTAGAAGAGTTCACAATAATCAATTTTATGTGAAATATTAATTTCCTTAGGAGTTTGTGGGCGACATAGCCAGCGTGGTGACCACCCAGCCCTGGGTGGACGAGGCCTTCTGCGTGGAGTGCCTCGGTATCCTGGCCAACATCCTCCACCCCGAGCTGGACATTCTGGCCATCATTCGCCAGTATAACCTCGTGCCCTTCATAATGAACATTCTGGACTCCGGTGAGTTTTGCACACCATCTGGAAATTCATTAATTTCTTTCAGTTTCACTGACTTATAACTAGAGAACTGAAAAAATTGCATTATCTTTTGCTGAAATTCACATTATTTTGGCAAAATTTGCATTAATTTTTGGCGAAAGTGCTAAAAAAATTGCATTATTTTTTAGAAATGTGACTAATTTATTATTAAAATTATGTATGAGAAAAAAAGTTGAAGATTGATCATTCTGAATTTGAGATATGAGATTGACAAAAATGACTTAAAAATAAGAGGTCTCAATGGTCGAGTTGGTTGAGGCGCTTGTCCCGGTAAGACGTTGAGATCCTGTGTTCGAGTCCCAGTTGCGATCGTTATCTTTTTATTTTTCTGTGTCTTGTACTTTTTCATATTTTCGTTTAGATTTATTATATCTTCTTATATATTTATATCTTCTTCTTCAATGAAATATTTTATTGTTTGTAGACAACTGTGCAGCCCCCCAAGTGATATTTCTGTATTCTCACATTCATTGTCTTGGCATATTCATAGTTTTTTTTAAAAATATGTTAGAGATTTGATTGTATTTTTTAATATTTTTTTTATCTTACCTCCACACAGAAAAAATAATTTCCCTCAGGGCCTATATCATCCTAGGGAATGTTGTGTGGAGGGTTTTTTAAGGAAAGGAAGTTCTGGGAAGGAATAGGGGTCAGTTTGTCCAGGAGTGACGGACGTATGAATCCATCCCTTTCAATCCAATTCCATCGTGGTGCAAGGCGATGGGTCGAGAGATTCTGGCTGGAGATCAAAATACCTCTTCAACCAGCCTCTCTCGATCCGGCTCGCCACGCAGCAGGTGGACAGATACATCGGCCGCTAAGACCTTGACAAACCTCACGCTACGAACCTGGGCACCCCTGCTAAGTCACCAAACGTGGCGAATCACTTGGGGTGACCTATGGCAGAGGTGTTGGTTATCCAATAAATGGCTCCCGGGGCGGGGGTGCCTATACTATCGCCTCCCATAATGAAAGTTAAGTTCTCAAGTATAAATCCCTAAAATACAGTTGATGTGATGGTTTGCTTGTTTGGTTGCAGAGAAAGAGTACAGCGAGGAGGTGATCCTGGGCGTGGTGCTGGTGGCGGGGGCGGTGGCTGCGGAGGAGGCGGGAGCGGCGGCGCTGTGTGCGGGTGGCGGGCCGGCGCGCCTGGTGCGACTGCTGCGCCTGCGCCAGGAGGACGATGACCTCGTGCTGCAGCTGGTGTTTGCCTTCCGCCAGCTGCTGCGACATCGCTCCTCGGCCGCCTACCTCATCAACAACACGGGTGACCTTATTAGAATGAAACCCTCTTAAGAAGTTTTTGAAAGGACCGGAAAAACAAAATTCTTAAGCAGGAAAACCTTATTTATGGGAAAAATTGAACCAATTTTGGGCCGAGGGACCGAAAAAACAAAACTTCTTAAGTCACGAAACTTCTTAAGAGAGAACTTCTTAAAAGGGTTTCACTGTATATTATACGCATTACACACTCCGCATAGATGACATAGGCCCTAACGGAAATTATTTTCCTCAGGGTCTCCTGTGTGGAGCTAATGAAAAAAAATTATATATACTTAAATAAATGTTGCCGTAGTGAGAATGTTGTTTTGTTAGAGGAAAAACTGATTCAGAGCAGATAAGCAATCATGTTAACATAAGAATTATCAGTAAAAATATCCTAATGTTTAGCAGACCTTCTCACTAAACATAACTTGTTCAGAAAAGTCCAATTTTTTTTACATTAACTCCATACAGGAAGCCCAGAGGAAAATAATTTCTCTCAGGGCCTATGTTATCTTTGAAGATGCTGTGTAAACAGTCTTTTTGAGGAGAGGAATGAGTGAACATGGGTCTTGAAGAGACCTAAGTTGTAGGAGGGAGGAAACACAGAGGCCGGCAAATCAAGTCATAGAAATGACCCGTTCTCATGTGACAAATGTTAACCGTGTATATGCATTACCAAGGGGATCAATGAGGCTAGTTCCTTGGAGCATCTTCCATTGTAATACCGGCAGAACAAGGACAGCATTCCCACCTGATGTCTGTGCTCTAAAGATTGTAATCCATTTTTTAAGATAGGAGAATCTATCAAACGGACCGCCCGTTTCTGCACAGAGTCGATGGTGTTTTCAGGTATTTTAGGGCTCCAGACTAGAGGTAGCTGCCAAATTCAACCATGAGGCGCACTTCTGATTTGTACAGGGTTAGCAATTGGTTAGCTCCAATGTGAGTATAGAACTCTATCTGCTGCGTGATTGTTAATCGAGCACCCTAATCCACAGGGCTATTAATCACTGATTATTTATTTACATGTCTTTAATGAATTCATTAATTTTTCCTATCAATATAACATTTAGTTTCAATCGATGGCTGGTATCTATTGTGAGAGAAAAAGCCTGCTCTTTCACTCTCTCCATTCACATTATGAGTTTATTTATTTACCTTTTTTTATTTAGTTACCCTTTTTCCTTCATCCCGTCTAAGACTCTTTTTGGCAAATATGTATGGAAACTTTGAAAAATTTGGATCCCCGTTATTAACTCCTGAACTTGTTGAATTTTTGAATCCTGCATACCACATTGACCAATTTATATACATATTTTTGCAGAGGCCCCGGCTTACCTTATAGACCTGATGCTGGACAAGAATGTGGAAATCAGGAAGCTCTGTGAGTCCTGCCTGGATGTCATCACACAGACCAACTCCGAGTGGGCTGACCGAATCAAAGTATGTAGTAAACAAATTCGTCACTCCCGCACTGTTGACTTTCCACAAACCAACAAATCGCCGTTGTAAAGTTTAAAATCTCTAACCATGAAGCAAAAAGAGTTGGAAATTATCAACTTTTTAGAAGCATTTTTTTTAGTACAGTGAAACTCTTAACCTGTTGAATGTTGGATGGTATTTCTAAAAACTGCGCGGAAATTACCTTTCTTTCTGGTCAAATATCCATATAAAAACAAAGGAATTGTTTTTTTGCGATTGTTTTGTATTTACCAGATAATATATCTTATTATTCATGTATGTATATTACGTGATAATATCGTAAGAGGTTTTTCCAGAATAGCTATCTAACTAAAAAAAAAGATTAAAAATTCTCCCATTTTGGAAATAATTGCCAAAAAATATAATCACACAAATATAAACTGATTTTATTAATTCTAAACAAATCAGAATACATACCCAACATGAAAAAACGCAATTCAAAGGAGTTTGCAAATAAATAAAGACACATTTGAAAATGTAAAACATTGATTTTTTCGTCTTTGACAGTTGCCAAAATTGACCCGCAAAGTCTATAGAAAATTCATTTAAAAATATTCTAAAGTGGCTAGGTTAATGAAACCAATGTTTATGTCAAGAATGATATTGGCACAAGCGATTCTGACTTTGTCCTTCATACACAGTTTCTTTATAAATAAGGGTTAAAATCACATTTATAAAAAAAAATATATTCAAATTTAAATTTAAGTTTTCCAAGCGACTGGAAAAAAACTTCTTATGTGGGAAAACCTTATATGTGGGGTGAATTGGGCTTTTCAGTCTTCAAGGGACTGAAAAAACCAAACTTCATAAGCATGAAAACTTCTGAAGAGGGAACTTCTTAACTGGAATATTTTGACATTGAAATTGCGTAACAATCTACTAATCTACGGGATTATTCCACCCAGCTACACAAAACTAGAATTTGTGGATTCATTTTCTAAGCTAAAACATTTTTTATGGTTTTTCTAGGTGGAGCGCTTCAGATGTCACAACGCCCAGTGGCTCAGCGTGGTAGAGACCCTGGGGGCCGGTGACGGGGACAGTGGGGGTGCTGAGGGCGATGCGGAGGGGGACCTACCCCCCTATCTCTCCCCCAACTATTTGTCCACGCATAACCTTTTTCCATCAGGTAACATTCATTCAAATGTAACTCTGTTTAGTGAAGATGTGGTTTTTAAAAAGCTGCAATGGACATACAATATAAAGTTTCATCTTTTCCTTGTAAAGTTCCTTATGAGTTATATTTTCCGTCACATTATTTTTGCTTTCGAGTCATTAAATGTGGCTTCGGCTGGTTGAAAATTTTACTTTCTTTTGGTTTTTACTATTACGCTATTCACATAATTTGAGGTATCCAAAGTATAGATTGGAAGGACAATTATATTTAAAAAAGTTAAAGCAATTTCAATGTCAGATTGTTGATAAAGTTGGGTGATAAAGGTCGACATCAATGTTAAGCCATGGGAAATGGAGAATTCTTCCAAATAAACTGTTTTTATTGTAACATCCATAAAACTACAACTACAATTGGTGACCGGACAACTCAACATGTGCAACTTCATCCCTCTTTTGAAAAGTCAGTAAAAATGATTATGTAATAATATATTTTTTTAAACTTTATTAAAGAGGTTAGGTTGTGGGCCATTTTTTTCAATGCCACTTTGTTGAGTTGTCATGGAACCTCTATAATTACAGTGAAACTCACGGGAAAAAATTGAGCCAAATAAACTTCTTAACCACTCGACCCGTAAGTGTGTTTACAAGACAATATAACAATAGCAGTCAAGTACAATAAGCGTGTTTTCACGCTAACGCATGTGTTCCCACAGAAAAAGTTATAACTCTGTTATTGTTCTAGTGACAACCCTAAAACAAAAAGTAGAAGATCCATATTGAATTAAGCTTCACATTTCTATTCAAAGTTGTCCGTAGAAGTACATAAAAAAGACAACTTATTTTGTAGAAACAGTTTTCACCCGCCAATTCATCCGCCGTTAGACATTGTTAATTTTTTATTAAATATTCTTGTATGAAAAAAGAGGTGAAAAAATTGTTTATTATACATTCATACGATAGAATAAGTGTTTTTATTTTACATAATCCATGATTTTAGTACCATTTTCACATAAAAAACATCACATAATCGTTTTTACAATTTTTTATGTTTGCATTCAAAATTTTAATATTTATAAATGTTAATATTTATTTGTAATATAACAATTTGAAAGCTTATTTCATAACCTTTCAAAAACAGTTTTTTGTATTCGGCTGTGTTCAGAAATGTTTTATTTATAGAGCTTTAATTGCGAAGCGGATATATGTTCGTTTAAGACAAAAAACTTGCATAATCGCAAAATACCTGAGCATGATAACTTCTTAAAGAAGAACCTTATTTGTAATGAAATTTCACTGTACTTATAGTTTATAATTTTATATAAGTTATAATTTTCATTAAAGTTTATAATTTGACTATTACTTTTGTTTTGAAATGTAACATTGCTTGCAGTTCCAAATGACCGTAGAAAAACAATAAGTAAGACAATTAATGTGAGATAACAAAGAAGGGATTCAGGTTAATCCAAAGTCTTCCGCAATTACTGTCATATTAAGAAGGTAATTAGTAAATGCACATGTGTGTGGTGCTTGCCACCTATCTACATATACCTTGACATCTATCTTTATGCACTGTTTTCATCATCTGTTTATCTGAACCATCAAATTGGTTTCACAGCTTTATTCTCACAACTCGAAAACATTGTGCACCACCTGCTAAACTCTCATTGTTAACGTTGCGGTCATTATCTTCACATTTGGAAATACATATTCAATTAAAGACTTCTATTAAGTAAATCTTTTTTTTTTCGGTAGATATTAATTTTCATTTGTACTTTTCAAAATGGTAGCTCAAATTTCATTTAATTGAATTTCATCATGTATTTGAATTTTACTTTTGTTTTCTTGATTGAATGGATGAATGCCGCAGAATTCTGTAAGTAGAAATTAACCCACTTCCCGATGTCCGATCGAGCTGAAACTCGACAGATAGATTCGTTGTCGATGCATTCTACCAACTTTTGTTGGCAATCACGAACAAACACGCATTTTTCCGAAATTAAAGCACTCAATACACAAAGTAAATGTCGGTTTTAAAAATCAGAATTTGGCAAGGTTGGTTGCGCGGTTGATTCCGATCGCTGGGAAGGAAGGTTCAAACCTCAGTCAAACTGAAAAAAAAAATTTTTAAGTTTTAAAAGAAATTTGGAAAAGATGTTTAAAAAAACTTTGTTTTTATTTTAACAGGATAAAATATCCATTTGAGCATCATTCTATGTCATAAATCTATTCTCCATTATAAATTCTCGGAAAATACTCTACTTATATGTTATTGAATTTCAATTGCCATTTTCTGTTCAGTTATCATAGTTTTCATGAATCGATTTTTTAAAGTGTGTTTAAAAAAATTCGTTGAACTCTGGTTCAATGAACTCGAATTTGCCTTGATTTAGGTGTCACGTCATTTTCAAAATGTCTCAAGAATTCACACTAGCCTGCGCTAGTATGTATGCCATTTAAAATAGAATAGCTTTGGAAGTCTACAAACGTATTTGAAAAAGTTGCATCAACACAAATTAACTGGTAGTTGCCGAGTTAAAAAATGTGTTAGGGTCCCTACCCGGGCATCTTCGGTTCAATGCCTCGGCTGGCTAAGTTCTCCATCATTGCACAGGCGACATATTCCGGTTTTAATTATGGTAGTAAGAGATTTATGAATATTGTCAGGTTTTTCGTAACCCGGGAATGTTTGTCGTTCTTTAAAAAATAGATGTTTTTGTTTTAATTTGAATCCCTTCATGAAAATTCTTTACATTTTAACTGTTAGTTACTAATTGAACTGGAACCTTATGTGTTAAGACTCTGTTTCATAATGCAATATATGTTTTTACCGTGTGTGCTATGCTTAGTAGATAATCCTGTTTGTTCACAGAATAAGCTACATAAATACACATGATATTTTATATTAATTTACATATACAGGGTGTCCCAAAATGAACACAAGATTTGAATTTGCCGCCATTTGTGCTGTAAATTGTTGCCAATCCTAAAAAAAAACAAATTTGACAGCTGAGAGTTGAGGGTTGGTAAAAATGGAGCATTGCATGATACATGCAGCCCGTGAAACAATTCAATTACTGCATGAGACATTTTCTGGTCGTGTACTCTCGCGATTCGGTGATCAGAATTGGCCCCCTGGATCGTGTGATTTAATACCATTAGATTTCTTTTTATGGGATTATTGGAAGTCAAAGGTCTATGTCAACAAGCCCACAATTGTGCATTACATTACAGGAGGAAATTAAACACTGTATCAACGAAATTCAGCCACATTTACAATTTGGGAGGCGGGTATGGGTACCGCCGCCTGGGAACCATTTATTGGATAACCAACACCTCTGCCATAGGTCACGCCAAGTGGTTCGCTACATTAGCAGGGGTGCCCAGGTTCAAGGGGTGAGGTTTATCCGGGTCTTGGCGGTGGATGTGTGTGCCCACCAGCTCCATGGCAGGCCGAATCGGGAGAGACTGATTGAGGGAGACCTTATGACCTCTCTAGCGGAACTCTTTTGTAACATCACCTTGCACCGCAGTGGGAGGGATGGATTCATACGTCCGTCACTCCTGGACCCACTGCCCCCACCTCATACCTTATCCTTCCCAGAACTTGCTCTCCTTATTTCCTTTAAAATACCCTCCACACAGCAACCCCAAAGATGACACAGGCCCTGAAGGAAAATATTTTCCTCAGGACCTCCTGTGTGGAGCTATTGTTAAAAACAAAAAAAATGGTCTTGAAAAATTTCGACAAAAGAGTACCGGCAAAGCCGTGGAAGCCATTTATCCGTAAATAACCCTATCCTATGTACTTTATGATTCAATAAAAAAATAACAATCTTAAGACTAAAAACTGTCTTTTCTATTTCAATCTTGCGTTAATTTTGGGACACCTTTATGTAGGTTTAATTGGCGATCAAATTTGTTCTCACATATACCTTGAACAAATGGGTAAACAATAGTGAAATGATTGGCTGCAGCAGTTTTTGTTCACAGGCACTGCACCGGGTGAAAATTGTAATGAAGTATAACGACATTCATTAATTATTGATTAACAGCAAAGTTAATAACTTATTCGTTTTTTGTAGGGTCGCAAATGTCCCTGAGTGCGACAGATGAGTCCGACAGCCTCGGAGATGGGGACTCGAGTGAATCGGGACGTCCACATACCAGGTTAGTAAAAAATTCACTCAACAGCCATTCATAAAAAAATCATAGGTATTCTTTTTTTAAATTTGTAATGATAACATAATTTTATCTCCTTTGTATTCATTTAAAAATTATTCCACTGGTACCCAAGATTAGCTAATCGAGGGGGTAGACTGGTGATTGGCTAGAAAGTTATGACATTGTTTGAAGTCCATTCTCCACCGGGATTTTTGAATTACATAGCTGCAATACGAGTTAAAAGAGTCAAGAGACTGCCGAGCGATTCCGTATCTTTTGTGGGATTTATTTTGTGAGATCTCCTGTCAGATTTGTGTGATTTTCTAGGGCTATCAATTGCTTTTTCTGTGGGTATCAGGCCAGCTTCGCCGATTTGTAACAGCTCATAGTTGAAATCTGACATTGGCCCATAGAAAAAGCAATTGACAGCTATAGAAAATCACACAATCTGACAGGAGATCTCACAAAAGATATAGAATCGCTCGGCAGAATGCATTAACAAACGATTTATTTATAATAGGTTGGTAATTATATTCATTATTATTTATTAAAATTAATATTCGGAATGAATTGGAAATAATCCAGGGATAATTTCCCATGTCACTTTAACATTGATAATGTAGATTCGAGGATTTTAGCGCCTTGCGCAATGATGAATTTCAGGATACAAATTGAAGGTCTTACTTATCAAATTGACATCCAGGATTAAACTGGGAAAACTATGTTGAGAATAATCGAGTAATAATAAACGGCATGTTCAGGAAGGAAGCAATCAAAAATGACCAGAGTATTATCTGATATAGACAATGGCCAACTGTCAAGTTGATTTTTCTTTCAGGTAGAGATGGTCGATATTCCTATCCCGGTTACATGGAATCAGTTTCTTTGCTAACAAAGTGACCATAGATATTTTTCTCAAGGAACTGGTTATTTTTAGAACTGGTTCTTGAAATATTTAAATAAAATTAAAAATATTAGAACAATAAGGAACTCCAGTGAAAAATATTATGGCTTTAAAAAATATGTTCATATAGAAATATAGACCAATAAACGCTGATTCTGAATATATAAGTTTTATTTAATAATATTAAACGCAGAGTTTTTAAAAATATATTAAAAAGTGCATTTTTAAACATCTCGTCAAAACACAGTGTCAAGTTGGCATTACTGAAATGGTTAGTGGTGACGTCACTGTTCCTCGTTTCGTGTCATCACCGTAAAGTCATTGGATGGGAAATGTACGAGAACATACGGGAATGTAGAAATGACACAAGCCATTGTATTAATTTATTTGTTTATTTACATATCTACTGTTTATAGAGATTTGGTTGTTGTGTTTATTGAAACATTATTTAGGCCTAAATAATTCAGTATCAAAAATAGAAGTATCTGTATTATTTAAAATATTGAAAAACTTTAAACTGTGCGAAAAAATCGTATATATATACTATATCATAATGCTACCTACTACTTCACGGCCAAATAAAAATGGCGGCAATCGATCAGCTGATATCGTTTGCCTACACTTTTGTGGATGAATCTTCTTTTTTGATAATATTGATTTTAAAAGCTAAAAAAATAATAATTTCAAATAATTTTTATACCACTCTCCCGTAATAATATTAAAAAAATATAATAAATACAATATAATGAATAAATAATTCCACCTAAATAATGTTTTAACTTATCGAATAGTAATCTTTCTTCCGTATAATTATCATACAAAATGACAACACCTGTTGAGAATAAGAATAACTTTTCAGGAGTGACGGCGTCACACGATTGTAGTGACACATGCGGTGGTTTTCGGGGGTCTTGAAAAATGAAAACTTTGACAATTATTTTAACTATAACTAATTCTAAAAAAAAAATATGTGCAGTTATAAGTTAGAAGGTCATTATTTAATAATTTTTTTTTTTTTTAAATTAGACTGGAGTTCTCTATTGTAAAAAAACCCACTATCACATATTATAATTTTTGAGGAACCGGTTCCAAAAGGTAATAACCTGTTCCACGTTGATCTCTGATAATTGGAACCTCAGTGACAACCTATTTCAGGTACCAATCCACTCTAGTTTCGGGACTTCGAGCTACGTCACGAGCTGACGATTTTTTTCTTACAAAAAATGCCTGATTGAGCTAACCTTGTTAAGGGGGAAATATGTGTAGATGACTCAAAAAAATGTTTTTATTTTTTATTTCATAAATTGTTAGTATAACTATTTAAGAATATGATCCCAAAGTTTTAAATAAAAATTTCAATTCTTTCTGGTGTTATGAGGGTGTTTAAGTGAGCTTCCCCCCTTAATTGCCGAACCGCGAGGTAAACTTGAAACGCGTTTTTCTCGAAATTACTTTTTTGAATTTGTGTGCACTCTAGCTCTTAGAAATTTTTTAACCAATCATTTTAAAAATTAGCAGATACATTCTTTATATAATTACGCACTATTTAAACCTAAATTCTTAGTAATATAATTGGCCAAAGTATTTTTTAATTGCAAAAAAAGTAAAAAAAAAATGGCAAAAAATCAAGGTTTCCTGTTTTACAGACCCTGTAAAAAATGTAATTTTAATTTTTTTTTTGAAAAAGTTAAGTTTATATAGAAGAGAACCCCTATTCATTTGAGATGAAAACTTTGGCCTCCAAAATGCACACAAATAGCTACGTCTGATGGTGAAGTTCGATGGGTAGCAGCTGATAGTTTTCATACAGGGTGTTAAGGGACGTACTTGACTTACTTTAACCAGTGATTCCTGACTTTATTTGGAGTAAAAAATGTAAATGAAATTTTGGTCTCCGGTGACTTTTTTTGACGATTTTTTTTTTTGTTTTCAAAATTTTTTTCTTCAAACTCAAACAAAAAAAAATTTCTTCCACATGTCATCATTGGTCACTCAGCCGGGTGTCCGACGAACCCCTTACCCCGCCTCCAACTGTTCAACAACTACCATTTTTTTATGTTTTTGTAGAAAAAAAACAAAAACATCAAAGAAGTCACCGGAGTCCAAAATTTCATTTACATTTTTTACTCCAAATAATGGTTAAAGTAAGTCAAGTACGTCCCTTAACACCCTGTATTTACCGAGGAAATGCTTAAAAAAATTTACAATATTTTCTCAAATAGTTGCATAAAATGACCTCAAAGTTTCAAAGATTATAAACATTTCTTCCATGCCAAAAAAATTCGTGAAAATCATTAAAAAAAACCTAGTCCTACATATATTTCCCTCCTTAAATACATTTTCTACAAACCTTTGTTTTGTAATGTAATACTTTAATAATAATTTGCTTGTGTTTATTTTATTTCAGATATGGTAAAGATTTGGAGGATGTGGACTTTGCGCTCATGGGAAATTCGAGTCTCCTAACACGGTCATTTAATTCCATAGACAATGAGTCCATAATGTCTATGGAATTCCCACTACAAGATTAATTTTGAACAATTTATGATAACTATTTTATAAAGTCAATGTGCACACTAATATGGCGGCTTTAATTATGTACTTGAATGATTGCACCTTGTCAATAATTTATAAAATAATGAAATACATAATAAGCTACATACAAACCATAAGTTTAGAAACCATAAGTTTACATAAACTTATTTGTATTGGAAGAGTTGAATACTTTTTTTTCAGTGCATTTCTTTATTTTGCACTAAATGAATCTGAGTGGGAATTGGAAGAAGTTACCATTTATTTATTTGTTGGAGAAGAGAGAGAGAAGGATGGAAAGGAATGAATGAGAGGGTATATAATATATTACAGTGAAACACCCTTGTAAGGTTTTTTTAAGCACCAACAAGTAAACTTCTTATGTGGGAGCCTCATAAGAGGGTGTTACTGAATTATGCATTTTGTTTAGCTAGCACTGAAAGAGCTAGGCATCCACGATAGGCTTTCAACTATCTGCCTAAACCGCATTTTAAGATACTCGGACACGTCGTCTGCCAAACTCCAACTTCCAGAAACCCATGGTCGTCACTGGCAAAGTGGAAGGCAGAAGCAGAGGAAGGTCACCAATGCGCTGGGGTGACTAAGTATCACTGGCGAGAAGTGGAGGAGCCTTGTCCACCACGGAAATTGGAGTAGGGGTCATAATCCTCAGCAATGAGGAACCGACTTAAGAAGAAGCATAGTTGCCTGCAAATCAACGCCAGTATAAGAGAATAAAGATGTGATTTTTTTTGTTGAGTATTGTTGGAAAGACTAGGGTTTTTTCAAAAGTCAGTGCCAAAGCCCCTTTCTCTTCATGAAGGATATTTCGTTTTATAAATGTCTTTATTTTTTTACCTATACGCAATTTTTTTTTCATTAACTCCACACAGGAGGCCCTGGGGAAAATAATTTCCCCCATGCCCTATGTCATCCGAGATGCTGTGTGGAGGATCTTTTTGAGGAGAGGAAGGAATGAACATTGGTCTTGAATTATTTTGTGTTTATGTATTTATTACCAAATTGGATCTGTATTTTTTTGTGCAAACCAAAGTTACCCCATGCTTTAATAATTAATTATTGTGAATGTTTGTTTTATTATAAAAAAGAAAACAACAAAAATGTATTTAAATAAATATAATATACACATTATTAAGTACGGTGCTTTAATTTACAATAAATATGTCTTCATCTTAAATTATAAATTAGCTAAAAGGACATAATGCCGAGCCACCAATCTCGGCTGTTGTCTTCTGGGGATTTCTGAAAAAAAAAACAAAAAGCATAAATAAATAACCCATTGTTTGTTGTTGACTTTAAATTTGGAATATTTAATTCGTGTCAATCTCTAATTATACGGAGAGACACATTAGTAGCATGTGTCAGTGTCCTTGCTAGTAATGAGCATGTTATTGGATTCGTGGGTGGAAGGGGAAGTGCTCTAAGCGTGTGGGAACATGTTTGCTTATGAGCATGCTCATTTACATCCAATCTCAGTTTGTGGCAGCCGTGCGTGCATATGCTTTGCAAAAATATCAAAAACTGCCTTTTAGGGAGATGAAAAAAACATTGCTTTTCGTGATTTATTGCAGGAGTTATGTTTTTGAAATACATGGACACTAAAATATCCACAATGGATTTTCAAATTCCCCACAAAATCTCTAAAAGTTCCTTTACCTCTGAAATGGAAATAAATTCTATCAAAATTAGCTTTTATTTTATTATCTAGTCATTTTTGGATTTTTTCTTTCATTCAGGTTTTAAAACAGAAATTTTTTGAAAATTTGCTGCGAAAGAAAACGTAATTGTAGTACATACTTCACTTTCTCACAATTATTATTTTACAATAAGAGTTGGATAAAATCAAGAAATGCCCAGAATCCCCGCAAAAAGTTCTCCCTGCTTCCATTTTGGAAGAGAGCATGCTTATAGAGAGCATGCATGTTCAATTGTAGCTTCGAGCATGCTTATTATTGAGCATGTGTGTCAGTACCATATTGGTGGATGTGTTGGATGTTGGAAACAGTGACCGGAGAACTCAGAATGAAATCAACTCAGAACCTTCTTTGAAAAGTCATTAAAAGTGATGAAAAAAAATTGGTTAAATAGGTTACGTTAGGTTATGGAGTAAGACAAGAATGCAATAAGACAAGAAGGCCTCTTGCATGCCATAATGGAGGGTATGACCGAGGGGACAAACGCTAGGGGACGCCCACGCCGAGAGTACCTGGAGGACCTGCTGGTGGACGTGCGCTGCTTATCATATGCAGAATTCAAAAGAGCCGCACAAGACAGGGAAGAGTGGAAAAAACGAATAGATGAAATTGCTGCAAACCAATCCCAGGATTGAAACCAGAGAGAGAGGTTATGGGCTATTTTAATTATTTTTTTCATAGCTTTTCAAAGAGGTGTTGAGTTGACTTGATTCTGAGCTGGCATGTAACCGTTGGAAACATTCTCAAGTTGTTCAATGGAAACATCCTCAAGTGTTTCAAGGGTGTTCAGTGGAAACATCCTCAAGTGTTTCCAAGGGTGTTCAATGGAAACATTCTCAAGTATTTCAAGGGTGTTCAATGGAAACATTCTCAAGTGTTTCAAGGGCGTTCAATGGAAACATCCTCAAGTGTTTCGAAGAGTGAATCAAACACCGTATCTTGTCTTCTTTTTTGACAGTTAAATGAATAGTGTGTACTTCAAAGCTACAGAGCTTACGATGACTGAAAAAATCCAGACAGAAAAAGCTGTGCTAATTTCATGACATCAGAGCTCATCATTCAAGAGTTTTTGATGCTCAGCACACTATAAAAAGTTTACTAGACAAAAGTGCAGGCGTAATAACGAAACATAATATATCATTATGCGCAAACATCCAAATTCATACGTTAAATTAATTATACTTCATAGACGGTGTCTGGAAACCCAAAGTACAGTTGGGAAACTGGAGATTCTACATCACACATAGTAATAGAACAAAAATAAAACTCCCCTTTTTTCAATTGAGTATTTCAATTTTTATTTGTTTCCTTTATTTTCCGGCAACTAAAGGGATAAAAAAATTCTTCTAAGTCTATGCTTATTTGATTTTCAAAGACATTAATTAAAAAGCTGATAAACCCCCTAGCGACTGATGTTTCAAATTTTAACTTTAAAATTCCAATGACGGACTCGATTTATTCGAAAACAGAAGCTCAATTCAAAAAGTTTTACCAAAAAAAAAACATTTTTTTGGGTACACGCAATGGACAAACTCTTAACCCTGAAACTTTCAGAATTTATTCATTTAGTCACTTTTGGATCGAGATTGTAAAATATCAATGCAAGATAGCTTTCATACTTCAAAGACAATAAGAAGCATTATTTCGTTCTATTTCTGGTTAAACGAAAAATACATATGTTTGCATGAGAGGAAGAGAGATATATAGCTTTTAAAATGTAAGGTCGCTCGGGACGTTTTTGGTCTTATGAAAGTATAATGCGATTACGTGTTTTGGGATGTATTTATTCCTAAACAAGCAGACGGGTTAAAAAGAAACAGATTTTTTTTTCAATAACTTCTGTTTTAATCATTAATTTGGAAGATGGGTATGGGTACCATTTACTGGATAACAATCAATTTAGATTCACCAGTCTTCCGCTTATACTAAGAGTATAGAAAAGAGGACTTATAGGGCATAGCAGCAATTCATTCTAACTTCCAGCCATCTAGATCTTTACCTTTTCCTTATCATCCTTTTTCTTTTTTGGTTTCCTGTTGCGTTGTGGGCCCCCCTCGGCGGAGGCCCGTGGCATCTCCTTCTGGAAGATGCGAGCGTACAGAGTAGTGAGGAAGTTGCCCTTTTTGGTGGGCAGAGAGGAGCACTGGGAGCACCCCTGGGGGCTGCAGCGCTCCCCTGTGGCATGCTGGACCATCTCCACAACTTGGCGGTAGATGAAGGAATGCCTGGAAGAAAAAGGGATTTTATGGTACTGTGGACTATTTGTCTGAATAAATAAATAAATGGTTGGGTTTATTCAGAATGCTTTGCTCAGAGAAAGAGGGAGCAATGGAATTCTGTCTTAGATTGAATCACCGATAAAATATTGTATTTGTTAGCCTTTCTTGAAAGATTTTAGTTTTTTTATGGATAAAACTATTTACTTATATCATTGAGAAGAACATAACATTAATAATCTGAACGAAAATATGAAAAAGAACAAGACAGAAAAATAAAAAGATAAAGGTCGCAACTGAGACTGGAACCAACAACCTCTTGTCTTACCTGGACGAACGCCTTATCCAATTAGGCCACTGCCACCTCTTATTTTTATTTTTTTATTTATTTATTTATTATACAAAAGAAAGTACACATAACATATTAGGAAGCTTTGCCTGTCCAACTAGGAAATTTTCCCGTTCCAGGACAGACAAATTGACAGGTTTAGTTCATATTATTCCAAGAAATGTACATAATTACATAACAAACAAAAAAATATTATTAAATCGTCATATTTGTCAAACTCATATTTCAAATTTCAGAATGAACAATATTATCCTCGGCTATTTTTAATTTTTTCCATTTTATTGGTCACTCACTACCTTTTTTATTGGAAACAATCGTTTGAAGAACTGGTTTGTAACTTAGATAGTGTCTCGGATAAATATATCCGTTTTTTTTATATGCAACACCTATTGACCTTTTTATAAAAGTCTAAATGAATATTCAATTTTATTAGAACAACTCTCTTATTATAACTTTTGATTTATTCTAATAAAAATTGTCTTTTTGTTTATATTCATATTGGGTATGTATTTCATCTTGCATAACTCGTAAAAAGCATTTTTCTGTAAAATTATTAAACTCAAGCTATCCACGAAAGAGACTATAATGAATTCTTTTAAAGCCAATGAATTAACCTGTATTTTACCGTTTATCTCATATTTGTAGGATTTATAAAAAAAATATTAAAAAATCGTAAAGTTTATAATGAAATCGCGCGACTCCTGCATGTTTTTTTTTACTTGAAACTGCCGTGAGGGATACTTATTCGAGTCAACATAGAATATTTTCGAATTCTATATGTTGTCTGTGGTATACTTGATAATGAAAGGTGCATATTTATGGAAAAAGGACTTAATTTTATCCGTAAACAGCTGATCAAAAATTCAGCAGGAAAAAATATTTAAAAAATTTATTTTTAACATTGTTCTAAAATAGTCTACGAAGTTCGGATTTGCGACATCTATGGTCATAATAGATAAAGCATTTCAATAGCTTTGTGTTAAAATAATTGGCTGGCTAAGGAAATGTTTTAAATAATTACAACAAATGTTTTACGAATGTTAGGATTTTCTGGTCCATTTTTGGACCGCTATCAATCGCAGAAAAATAAATGTGGTCCATTTTTCGACCAAAATCGCTCCAGTGGTTAGGTATCACCTCAACACATAAGATACAGAATCACCCTTCTTAGCTCATGATTCAGGCAGACCTGTCATGTTCACAACACACTACAAGTTAAGGGGAGCGGGTGGCCTACAATTTTCAAAAAATCGATGTTTTTTTTCGATATTTGGAAAGAATAATCCTAAGAATATACTGTTAAATTTTTATAATGGTATTGACGATATTTTAAATACTATAGCCCATTTAGCAGGTCAGCGCAGAAGCAGGTAAAAGGGCCAGGTAAACTTCAATTTCGAAACTACTTTTTTCTGCACGGTGTGAGGCAAAAAAAGAAAAACTACTCGGCCGATTCATCTCAAATTTTACTATGTTATTTCAGTACACTAGTACCTATCGCTGGAACAAAAAAAGTTTTTATCTTGAATTCTTCTTATTCTTACATATAAAAACTAATGAAAAAACAGTCTTTTCTGTATGTAATTTTTTTTAATTCTAGTTCGTGTAATAACTACACTCATACTGATCAGAATTTGTTTATTTTTTTTATTAACTGATAAGTGAAAGAGCCAAAACTTGACCCATCACCTAGGTCCATATTTATGGGGAGGGCAACTTCAGCGCAATTCCTTAACTACTTAAAATTCTTTTGTTTTTAATTATAATATTTTTGTATACTAAAGTGATTTAATATATCTATAAAGTTTAAAAAGCATTGTTTTCATTGAAAAAACATCCTAAAAACTCGTCAAATTCACGGGCGCTAGACCACCGGCTCCCCTTCAACCTTAGCGGAATTGTGGCATCCCAGTGACAACCCATACAAAATAATTATAACCTAGTGTAGCAGTGAGCTTTTTAAAATAACAACAAAAAAAAACAACAGTTCCGCTAAGGGTTAATCTGACCTAGTGGCCGGCTTGCAGATGTCCAGGTGGTTGAGGGGCAGCGTGTAGCACGGCCCGACGCCCGCGTCCGCCGAGCTCGGGGGCACCAGCAGCATACGCGGCAGCCCGGGCACCAGGCGGGTGGGGCGCCCCTCGGCCAGGCACACGCAGCGCCAGTTGCCCGTCAGCCACACGCTGTGGAGCCTCTTTAGGACACTGCTGTCTGTTGAAGGAAAATTTGTTTGAATGATCTATTAACCAGTCGAATGCCGACGGATTTCCGGAGAATGTTGAATTATTTGAAATTTTATTTTACCCTTTTGCTTAAAAAATGTGTGAAGAACAAAATGACTTGCCCCAATAAAACCATAGATTTCAATTTTTGATTTTATAAAGGAATGGCTTTAAAAAAGTTATTTTTTCTGCTCTCGCTTTCAACAGGTTGAACTATATACTAAAAATAATTAGTTCTGTGAACAGTAGACCTCAAAATACCAATATAGTATGTTTCTAATTTTTTATGTAGCATTTAAAAAAAATTCAAATAAAGCCGCGTTCAGATGTTTCGATTGTTGATTATCCACTTCTATTTAATGTAAAAAGTTGAATAAGATTATGTTCACACGTTTCAATTTAAGTAGAACCGAATTTAACATTCAAGATGGCGTCAACTGAAATTGTCAGTGCGTGCGTCTCTCTAATTTCTGATGTTCTGCGAGACGAGCTCGAGATTATAAAAATCATGAGAAGGAGTGAATTAGGCGCTAGAATAGTTTTTATTTTATTTTTTACATCGGTCGGCGTCAGTTCCACAAAACCCATCAGCAAATTACGAAAGGGTCAGTATGTTGCGAGGTTGGTTAAGGGGGTTGATTTCAGTCGTTGATCCTCCGTCAAGCTTAACTTTCATGCTAGGGCTAAGTGTTTTTTTTTTTTTTTTTAGAGTGGAGACGGTTAGCATATATATAGTTCCCCTGAGCACTTAGGCCATAGACCCATCGTACTATCTCCTATTTTACCTCATTCCTGTGACAGTAACCCAGTCCCTTTTATAAAGTTCAACAGGATTGTCATTGGAAATGAAGCTATGTCTTCTGGTTCACAATGTGTTTTCCTAGGTCTCATTTCCCGTCTTCACTCCTCCTTGGTTCCCTGAAGGCCCCACAAGGGAAGAGGGCTCCACGACGGAGAGTTCACCTCCCCCCTTGGTTCCATAAAGGCCCCACAAGGGAAGAGTCCACCCCACCTTGGTTCTCCGAGGGACCCAGGAGGGAAGAGGACTTCATATCTCCTCTTCACTCCTCCTTGGTTCCCCTAAAGCAGGGGTGGGGAACCTGCGGCCCGCGGGCGCTTTTGGTGCGGCCTGCTGAAAGAACCACAAAAAATTGCACAGAACGGGATGGGTTTTTTCACGGTGTTTCAGATGCATTTTAAGACTGTTATGTGTAACACACATAGCGTCGAAAACGTTTGACATTCGCAACGTTCCCCTAGGTTGAGAAGCCTAGGCCAGCCAAAAGTCCATAGCTCACCGCTAGAGGAGTGCTGGAGGAGCCTATATAAGGGCCAGCTAACTTCATTCGCGCTCTTCTTCTCACCGAGAGTTAAACACTACACACAATGTAAGGTGACCCGTTTCACCCGGCCAGAGGCCCTGGCCTTGGCAAAGTTCGTGGTCGTTCGTGCTTTGAGATATACCCGCAGTTAAATTCCAAGTGCGTTGTTGCTGTCCCGAGAATCTTCCCGTTGAGACGAACCTGAACTCACGCTGCCTGCAATCTGGTTTTCCGTCAGGCGACGTTGAAAACCAGGCTCCCGATTCCTGCCCACGCTGCAGCCGTTCCATCACGTTAAGGTAGCTAACTCTTATCAGTTTGATTGAGCCATTAACGTCCAGACTAGTTTCGTAACAAAGCCATACAAGAAGTGTTTAACAGGCCTTAAAAAGCTATAACTTTAATATGATTCACCTTGTAACCCTTGTCAATAAATGCTTGTATGTTAAAATAGCGGTTCATTCACATTGACTATCTACATGTGGAGAGCGGGCCGATCCCATAACCCTGAGAAAGTTCATGCTGTTGAGTTATCCGTTCTATCCGCTCACTGTACTGTTCACCGTACTTCCAATCTTTTAACCGCTGGGAGGCCGGAGACGCGCCGGCGCGCGCGTCATATGCGCATGCGCGAGAAAATAATTCAAATATTTGAATAATACTTCCGACAAAAAACTTTTGGTCTACGATTTTGGCCCTTCTATGTACACAATTTGTATGAAGAACAGTGTCAGAATCGCTTGCGCTGTCATTACTCTCGGAGACGCTACAAGTTTCATTCACCTTGTCACCCTGGAATATTTTTAAAACGATTTCTTCTATGACAATCGGCTGTCAGAATTTGCCGCGAATTTAACGGTCGCAATTAATGCGTGTATCGCGAATAAAACCTATTAATTTACGTAATAAATGCAAGTAATGTGGTTTTCGTAGATAGTTTATTGTGATGTGAACGTGTTTCAGTTAATAAAATATACAATAGCTCAAAATTTATCAACAAAACATTCAATTCAAAATTCAAAGTGGTGGTTTTTTAGTGTTTTTTTTGCGAAGTTCCGCGAATTTCCGCTAAATGTCATGGCCTTTGACCGGTTAAATATAACAAGACATTACAAAATCGTTACTAGCAAGCAGTTTAGATACAAATAAAAATGTGATTCAACATCCCCTTTACTTTTACTTTAATTTGTTATTGTGAAACGATAGTGAAATTCCATCGGTTCTTTTAACTTTCTTGTACGAGACAGTCCTGATATTTCAGGATTGATGGCAACTCTATTTGGAGAATCTTAGGCTATCTGTCATAAACATTATTTTCTAGTCATTGTTGCGGAAGTAAAGTCGATAGTAAATCAATAAAATCCTGTAAATGGCAACTACGAAGAAAAGAAAAGTTGAAGCTGAATGAAATGTGAAATCATTTCAAACTAAATTAAGGCTGTGGAAAGTTCAACACGAAATGAATAACACGACTCATTTTTAAACACTGCAAAGACAAAAGCCTTCTACATCGTTTGAATACGCTGGTGGCGTAAATTTTATGTGAGACATTGAATGAACGATTTAAGGACGTAAAAAGCAAGCTAACGGATTTGAACATATTTACTACACCGTTCAACGTGGAACCATCGAATGTGCAGCACGAAAGTATTCAATTACAAAGTGATTTTGAACTAAAAGCTAGATATAACAATCTGCCGCTGCTTGAGTTTCAGAAACGCTGCTTCTAAATTTAGGGAGGCATGCCCTTAAATATGCATCTATTTTCGGAACAACTTAGATACTGCTGTGAGCAGTTTTATTCAAAAAAATCCATCGCAAAGAATCATTGCGATCCAGACTAACCGATGCAAATCTGGAAAATCAGTTGCGAGTAGTAACATCATCAATGCCAGCTAATATCCCACGCCTTTCCAAAGAGAAGCTGTTCCAATCAACACATTAGGGGTCACCAACATACTATATTATCCATCTGATATTATTTTACCGTTTTTTCCTGTTGTTGATCTGATTTGTGTAGGTTTGTAAACACTCATAAGTGCGAAAAAGTGCATTGTGTTAACTAAGTTTTTAATATATTGCCAACATTCCGAAAAAAAGTACTGAGTGTAGTTTTAATTCCCCGCTTCAGATTCACCTTATAACTAAAAACAGTTCTGTATCTAGAATTCAACGAAAAAATTCCAGGTGGGGTTTCATTTTTTGACGCATTCCTCGTGTTAGAAGTGGATTTATAAAATTCTAGTTACGTATTGTGCTGCCAGAATTGGAGGAAAGCCATTTTCATGTTTTGAGTGTAGTTTTTATTCCCCGCGTAAAAATTCACTTTATAATCAAAACCAGTTCTGTGTTTAGAATGCAACGAAAAAATTCCAGACGGGGTTTAATGTTGCTTACGCGTTTCGTAAGAAACCATTCTCGTGCAGTTATAAATTTGTAGTTACATTTGTGCTGCCAGTATTGAAGGAAAGCAATTTCACATTCTGAGTGTAGGTTTTATTCCCCGCGTACCGATTCACCCTGTAATTAAAACCACGTCAGTTGTGATTTCATTTACTGACGCATTTCTTGTGTTGGAAGTGCATTTTTAAAATTTAAGATTCGTAGTTTGTGCTGCCAGAATTAGAGGAAAGCCATTTTCACATTCTGAATGTAGTTTTAATTCCCAGCATGCAAATTCAATTTAAATTAAAACTAAAAACTAGTTCCTTGTTCAGAATGCTACGAAAAATTTCAGTCGTGGTTTTATCTGCTGATGCATTTCGACGGAAACCATTCTCGTGTTCAAAGTGCAGTTATAAAATTCTGGTTGCAGACTATGTGCAGCAAGAATTTTAGGAAAACCATTTGCATGTTCTGAGTGTAGCTAAAATTAAAGAGTGAAGGCAGTTATGTAACTCTTTTTTTATTAGTTTTAGTAAAACCAGTTCTTTGGTTCGATGTGCCCCCCCCCCCCCCCAAGACCGAAATCGGACCGCGGGCTAAAGTATGAACATCCAAATGGCCCGCGATGGTAAATTCAAAGAGATTTTTAGACCTCATTTCTCCTCCTCACTCCTACATGGTTCCCTGAAGGCCCCACATGGGAAGAGGACATTATCTCTCCACTTCACTCCTCCTTGGTTCCACAAAGGCCCCGCGCTGGATGAGTGTCCTTCCCTTTGGTTCCCTGAAGGACCCACAAGGGAAGAGTTCATGAAGGTGACCTCAGCTCACCTCTCCACGGTTTCTCCTCTTGGTTCCTCCTACTGGCCCCAGGAAGGAAGTCTACAGAGGTGGCCTCAGCACTCCTAGGTTCCCAAAAGGCCCCTAGTTTTCGAATGGTCCAATTTTTGTCCCACGAGTTACCAGGGTAATAGAAGGTCCACTCCAGCAGAGCCCCGAGTTCTGGAGTAGCGATGACAAAACAGCTTGGTGTGTTTATGGCGGGATATCGAAAATTTTGTTAGTACCTAAATGTTGTGATTTTACTTAATAATTTCTATTGTAGTGACGAATTTACTCTTCTGTTCACATAATTGATATATTTACCATGTTATTTGTGTGGTTTACATCAGTTTAATCAAGTTATTGTACAAACGCCGTACTTTCAAAGTTGAACTGTCAGAATATTGTTTTATAGGTTACTTAAAAGATAAAATTTACATTTTAAGATCTTTATTTAAAGAGAATTTCTTAAAAGTGATAATTTTTTATAATATTAATATCTAATACATGTGTTCGTAAACGTATCAAAGAAATTAACGTCTTTAGAGATGCAAGAAATCTGTTTTAAATGTCAGTATTATTTCTAAGTTATTTTTTTGGCAATAAAAAAAACTTTGAAATTTTTTATTATTTTTTATTGTATGCACGACGAAAAAGTGAGGTGATAGTTTGCTTCCAAATTTATTACATAAAAGGACTGTGTTTTTGAAATTTTGATTTTTTTTTAAATTTCTCTACATTTTGGTCAAAAATATTTTGGGAGGAAATTTTTTCCCATTTTTTTCCGAGTTTGAATCTTAAAATATGGCAGTTTTTGAAAACTAAAGTGTATTTCAAATACACAAATCTAAAAGGTAATTTTATCTAGTTTTCATAAATGGTATTTGTTTTTACGACACCTTCGAAAATAAGAAATATATAGAACATTCAAAATACTTTGGAAAAATTCCAAATGTCGTTCAGACATCATTAATAAAACAGAGATAAACTACCCTCTCAGGCCGTGTAAACCACATTTTTTTCATGAACAATTTTTTAATTAGTAATGTTTTCACATCCGTGGCCGTTTGTCAATTGAATAAAATTTTCACTGGGTTTTTTAGTAAGGCTGTAAGTGTTTAAAAAACAGGGTTTCTTCTATTTATTTTAAAAACAGGGTGCTTTGTTCACCTTCTCTCAGGTCCTGCACCTCCCTGGAAGGCCACAGGAGGGCGTGTGCGGCGCGAGTGCCGTGGTGTGGAGTGGAGTAGAACACCACACCCCATGTGTTGGCGGCGAGGGCTCGCTCACTCTCGTCTTCAGACTGCAGAGCTGGAACATTACAAAATAAAATCATTTTAATATATTCACACCACAGGGCTAACGGCTTATTTGGGGATGCTGTACGAAGGGTCTTCTTAAGAAAAAGGAGTAAAACTGAATCTTAAATCGACCCATGTTGTAGGTGGGAGGAAACATCAAAGCTGACGAAAGATTCCACAGCCGCCTTGCCTTGTCAAGAGTTTTTTTTTTAGTTATCTTTTTATTATGTGAATACCTCACAAGAGTCCCAGCTGCTCCTGTCTGGAGCCAGTGAGATTATGGCAGCCCCAATTGGGGTAAGTGAGGCTGAAGGTAGTGGGGAGGGGAAGGAGATGGGGAATAGCAGTGGTGGGGATCAACATTTTTTACGTACTGTACCGTAGTCTCACCACCCGTAGAATATAATATAAAATTTATCAAAAAAAATTTTTGGTATAATCTTGTCAATCGGATATCTAAACACAAAATAATATAAAATGTCTATTTATATATAGGTATATGCAGATACCAATTTGCAAGATAGTACAATAAAAATAATGCTTTATTTTGCAAGATTAATATCTAACTTAATTTGAACGCGAGCGATTCCCGCCTGTAACGCCGCAAACAAATGGTTCAAATAGTGATGGGAAATATTGATGAAATATCGATGTTGCATCGATCTTTTTTACCATAGTTGCATTTCGATACATTGTCATAGATAAATCGATTCTTGAACAATCGATTCTCGCATTGATGTCAATTCGATTAATTCTGACCAATCACAACGCTTATCTCACATCGATTAATTCTGACCAATCACGACACTTATCTCACATCAATTAATTCTGACGAATCACAGTGCTTGTTTTTCATCGATTCCATTTCCGAATGAATTACATCGAGATGTCAATAATCGTATCGAATTCACAATCCGACATAATCACTTTGAAATGTCACCGTAAGTAGAATTGATTCTCGCTTATCGATGTTTATGTTCATATCGAATACAGTCCGATATAATCGTTTTGAAAAAGAATCAATGCAATCAGTGGCGGACTAAGCCCGTCAGAGGCCCGGGGCGGCAAAGTTGAATGAGGCCCGGGATTTTTATTCAGTTCACACGGGCCTCTGGTCCTGGGGGGCCTCCAAACACCTCCGTGTTCCTTTGATCAAAACCTAAACAAGGTTTTAAGGCACCAGGGCACTGTAAAATTTATTTACTTTTATTTATTATTTCCTTTTTTAAAGATGCATTTGTTAATAAAATGTTTTAAGGAAATTCACAGAGATACACCATTTTATTAACACATATTTATTAACCCCTTCAGTAATCATAAAAAAAATTTAAAAACGCCAAAAAAACACGATTTTACTACACATTAGTGTCAAGTTTACCGCAGTTATTTCGGGTGTTTTTCGCAATTGATAGCCGCCCGAGTAGGTATACTGGTGTTTCATTATAAATTATAACTTGTACCTGTATTTTTTTTATTGATTCCTGCTTTTGAAATGTGGATCTAAAGGTCTATGCCCACTACACCATTCCATACCATGACCGTACTATGAACGTATCAGACACAAAATAAACACGCTACGCTCTAATATGCCCATTAGAACGTGCTAACACCGTATTATACCCGTACGTAACGGGTATAGTGACCGTATGATAACCGTACACACCGCGGTTAGTGTCCGTACCATCCCCGTTCAAATGTCTGTCTACCTGCTGACGCACGTCTCACAGAACTGAACACAAATTACGAACTGACGGAGTGGCAACGCGGTTAGAACGGGGATCTTCCGCGTATGATCCCCGTTCTAACACCGTCGCGTGCCATGCATAGAGCGGACCGGCACCTGCAAAATATTGTCATCGAGAATTCGCCGTCAGTCCGGTCATGGTACGTGACGGTGTTGGTCGGTGACGCGACGGGTTAAACCGTTTTAAACAGTAGGTTGTTTAAAATGTTTGTTGAATTATCCTTCACCAACACTTTGAACGCATATTTCTCAAATTTACGTTTATGTGTGTTGAATTATCCTTCAGCAAAATTATGTGTGTTGAATTATCCATCAGCAAAACTTTGAACGCGTTTTTCCCAAAACTACGTTTTTCAACCTGATTGACAACATATTAGAAAAACTACACATCCGATTTGCATTCACCAAATCTTAAACTGTTAGAAAATCAAGTCACTATGGCACCACATATTGATTTTTTTTAGAAAGGGCCCCCTTCAATTTTTTTTTATAAAAGCTGAAAATTTTCAATAAAAACTAGAAAATAAAATTCGCTGTTTCGACATTTTTTTTTTACAATTCAGAATTCCCCTACGTGTTGCCATAGACACTGGATTTTCGAACAGCTTAAGACTTGGTATATGCAAATGTAAATACAAATGCAATAAAAATACATATAGGCGGATGTATAGTTTTTTTTTATATGTTGTCAACCAGATTGAAAAACGAGTTAAAAAATAAAGTTTTGCTGAAAGAGGCCCTCGGGGACCAGAGGCCGCCCCTTCCTCCCCCCCCCACGTTAGTCCACCACTGATTCTTTCTAATTACTGTTCTATTTTATTACTATCTTTATTATCTGTAATGATAAGATAACCTTTAGCAAAGGGCCTAAGATAGTAAAAAAAATACGAAGTGCAATATATAAGTGAAACTGGAACTAAAACTGTAATGAAAATAGAAAGATTTTTATCTGTATGGGATGATATTTGCAAGGGCGGATCCAGCTTTGGCGCCAGGGGGGGGGTCACATAGCACCTGGGGGGGGGGGCGGGGGGGTCACGTAGTCGTGGTCAAGTCACAGGAAGGTATAATTTAATTTTTGTAATAATAGATACAAGTAAAAAGTAGGTAGGTAATTTTGATAATAATAGATACAAATTCGTAAAATTGACGATACAGCATCTTATATTGGTGATACAGCATCTTATAAGAAACCGTTTTAAACAGTTTGTGTGTTGAATTATCCTTCAGAAAAACTTTGAATGCGTTTTTATCACTACGTTTTACAACCTGGTTGACAACATATTAGAAAAACCCCGCATTGGGTAGGGTCCCCTAGGATAAAGGGGCCCCGAGATGAGCATTGCCTAAGGGCCCCGACATGTTTAAGCCGGCCCTGGCAGGGCCCGATTGTCCATAAGGCAGTGTACTCCACTATCTATGGGCCCCGCATCGGGTAGGGGCCCCTAGGGTAAAGGAGCCCTGAGACGTCCATTGCCTAGGGGCCCCGACATGTTTAAGCCTGGCAGGACTGTATAGTCCATAAGGCAGTGTAGGCCATTGCCTTTGAAAATCCAGTCACTATAGCCAGGGCCGTGATATCCATAAGACCTGTAGGCAACTGCCCAGGTGCCCCGCATTAGGTAGGAGCCCCAAGGGGAAGGGGGCCCTGGAGACGTGCATTGCCTACGGGCCCTGACATGTTTAAGCCCACCCTGGCAGGGCCGTATTATGCACGTGTAGGCCACTGCCTAGGGGCCACGCATCTGCTAGGGGCCCCTATGGTAAAGGGGCCCCGAGAGATGCATTGCCTAGGGTCCCGACATGTTTAAGCCGGCCCTGCCAGGCAGTGTAGGCCACTGCCTTCGAAAATCCAGTCACTATAGCCAGGGCCGTAGTATCGATAGGCAGTTGCTTACATAAGATGTGTAGGCAACTAACCCCGAATCGGGTAGGGGTCCCTAGGGTAAAGGGACCCCAAAATGTTTAAGCCGGTCCTGGCAGGGCCGTATTGTCCATAAGGCAGTATAGGGCACTGCCTTTGAAATCCAGTCACTGTAGCCAGGGCCGTATTATCCATAAGATAGGTAACTGCCTTGGGGCCCCGCATCAGCTGGTAAAGGGGCCCCGAGATGTGCATTGCCTAGGGGCCCCAACATGTTTAGTCCAAATCTGACTATGACACCACGTAGGGATTGTTTAATAAAGTGCCCCCTTCAATTTATTTTTATTTTTATGAAAGATGAAAATTTACCATAAAAAATTGAAAACAAAATTCGCTGGTCCGCCATTTTTAGCTTTTTTTTAGATATCGAAATTCCCCTGCATGGTGCCATAGACACTGAATTTTCAAACCATTTAAGAATTAGTGAATGCAAATCGGATGTATAGTTTGTTTAATATGTTGTCAACTAGGTTGTAAAACCGTTTCGAGAAAAACGCATTCAAAGTTTTGCTGATGGATAATTCAAAACAGTTTTTCACATAAAATGTTTTAAATCCGTCAATCTTTCGAAATTCTTTAAAAAAAATGGTGAGAGCATTTTTAACAAGTGCGTCTTTCAAAAAATGAAATTAAAAAAATGGCTCAAATATTTTTTTACAGTGTCCTGGTGCCTTAAAGGCTTGTTTAGGATTTGATCAAGGGAACATGGAGGCGTTTGGGGGCCCCCCCAGGACCGGAGGCCCGGGGCGTGCCGCCCCCCCCTTAGTCCACCACTGAATACAATCGTTTTAGAACTGTCACAATTCATTCGTAAACGCAAATCGATTCTAGATCCGAGAGGTTATATTTCAAGATACGTCAAAATATCTCAGATTGTGATAAAGCGTGTTGATGTTATCATCATTCCGCTTTGTTGTAAATGATGAATTAATACTTTTAGGTAACGATCTACATTTCCAGTTTTAGCTTATGTTTAGATTGCCATGGTGAAAGTTTTTCACAATTTAATGTTTATTACTTATGTTATTTTGAGGTTATGTATCATCTAGGGTAGTGTAGGTATATTTAAAATAAAACAATAACTTAGTAGACATAATTTTTAAATTAAATGCAAACAGGGTTTCGCTATAATTGTAGCTTCTTCGGGGCAGTATACAATAGTCTACTAAAATCAACAAGTAATATGTGTTCATATGAACATATCTGCTTCACATGAACAAATATATTTAATTCATTTGAAATTAACATTGGTGTCTCTTACTTTGTAATTAAAATGAAACAATGTTTATAGTAGAATAACCATATTTAATAATATTTTTTTAATTGCGTACAAATGAATAAGTATAACAATTCAGTTTTTTTAGAATTAGGTTACAACCTACTTATTATTTATAGGTTATTTTTAACAAAAACGACATGTTATAATTATTAATCATAATACTTGTATGTTATCAATATTAATAATGGGAATTTGTACTTACTAACTAAACTAAGTACCATATCAGCAGGAGATTACAATATTGTATAAAACAAATATAAAAGAACATTAACCGGTCAGCAACGTAAGCAGATATATGCGTTAAAAATACGACAGCAGTCAAGTACAATAAGCGTGTTTACTTGTCAGCGCGTGTGTCTCCATAGAAACCGTTATAACTCCGTAATTGTTTTAGTTACATCCGTAAAATAAAAAGTGAAAGGTCGATAGTGAATCATGCTGCACATCTCTATTCAAGTTGTCCATAGAAATACATAAAAAGAACATTCTGTCAGACGCGCAGTCTGACACATAATTTATACCGCCGAATTTCCTATGGGCGCCCGACATTGTTAATTTCTATTAAATATTTTTATATGAAATGATAAAAAAGTGAGGTGACAAAAGTGTTTATTACACATTTATACAATAGAATACGTATTGTTGTTAACATAATCTGTGATTTTAGTACCGTTTTCACATAAAAACATCATGTGAGTCATTTTCACATTTTTTTAATGTTTGCATTCTAAATTTTAATATTTACAAATGTTAATATTTATTTGTAATATAATAATTCGAAAGCTTATTTTGTAACCTGTCTAAAACAGTTTTTTACTATTCGGCTACGTTCAGAAATGTTTCATTTATAGTGCTTTAATTGTGAAGCGGTTATAACTAAAAGTTTTCGTAAAATGTCATTTCGTTTAAGACACCAAAAGCTAATATTCTCGAAAATTCGGAGGGGTTAAACGAAAACTGCAGTACAATAATAACATACGTCATAAGGTACGGGTGGGTACCTAACATTAAACATGCCTCTAATATATGTAGATACGTAGGTTGGAAAAATAAAATAAACAGTAAGACAGTTTTTTATACCTAATGAGAATAAACTCCAATTATACTTCAATACAATAAAAGCAATTATAATTATCTAAAAAATATCAGAACTTGAGATCATGAAAGGAAGGGCAATTAACAAGGTAGGAACAATATTGTAGTATATTGTTAATACATATTATAAGCACAATATTATAAATACATAGTTGTAAACAATCATTAGAAATTAACGATTCAAGGATAAAACTCAACACACAATAATTGTTATTTAGTTATCAAAGTACCTACCACTAATGCCATCTATGTCTATGTTTCAAAGCTTAATAAATGTCAGTTCCTGCCCGTCTCCTGAATAAAACAACCTGTTTCATTTAATAACAAGATAATATAACAGTAAACAAGCTTGATATGCTCTACATGGATACATAGGTTAGAAAACATAAAAAAACATTAGGACAATTTTGCCATTATTGAAAGGATTGTTTCCAGGGGCTGAGGAGCTGGTGGAGGATGTTTGACCTGTGCTCCGTCTTCTCATCAGACGAGTGTATACCAATACTTTACCATGAGGAATAGTCAGGCTCCTGGGGATCACGGTACTTTCAGGCCGCGATCCAGTGTTCAAAGATTATATTGGATGATGATTGATAACACTTTACTCTTATTTGAGTGATTTAACATTTATTAAAGATTTAATAATTTACACGATTTAGTGTTCACGTATGAAATGGGTAGAGGTACAAAACGCGAACGAGCGGTGGAATCGAGTGCTGGGAACGGAATAATCTGCTCGGTCATTCTCGGAGCGGTCCCGAGATGTTTTGTCGGAGAGGTGGCGGGGATGCCACACGTAAAAATGAATATAAGTGATGCCCATACCATAATGAGAACAGACTACAATACAATAAAAGCAATATAGTAATTATAAAAATATCAGCAGTTATCACACACTGAAAGAGATCATGTAATAAAAGTAAAATATTAAAAAAGGTACATAGTACCTAGTTAACAATCAATTAACGGTTACAAACAGAAACAGATTGGTTTGAAAGATGAAACAAAAAATATGTAAAAATATGTAGTAAGATAGAAACAGCAAATATTTTTGAAAACTGATCTTCTTCTTTGTGTGCCGTATCAGGTCCCCCCGACGTTGGCGATCACTCTTGAGAATGTTTCTCTGTCTTGCGCTGCCCGGAGCTCACATTTTCTATCTCCTCCACACATTCCTTCCATGAAAACTGATAATATATATTTAATGCAGCACGTGCTCCTTCAAACGAATGGTATTAGTTATATAAATCTATGTTGCTGTTTAAGAAAATCATGCAATCTAAATTTTTGGGGCTTAAACGATTTCTCCGTTGGTTTGTGAGTTGTCCGGCCTTTGAAAACACTCGTTCCGAAGGAACTGAGGTTGCAGGAATACATAGCTACTTTTTTACTAATTGGTAAAGTTCTGGAAAGTTTTTTTTTCTGAGTTTCTTCCTTTTCCCAAAATATCATCGAGTTTTCATTTCGCTGTGGGTATTTCATTTTTAAATACTCTCTGATAATGGTTTGGCCAGAGGTACTGGGATCAATTACATTGGTTTTGCTTGCCCTTTGAGTATCGTAGTTTGACCAAGCTGATGCTATGTTCACCGTATCAATTTTATTTGTGGAGTTGGTTCGCACTCAGTATCGGCTTCTGTTGATGATCCAGATCTGATCAATGCTCGAAGTTCACCTTCCACCAACTTCTGAACAGCCAAGTTTTGATCGAAATCTTATTTCCTTGAATCGTGGGTCGAGTAGCTTTAATAGCGAATTCGTTCTTTTCAATTGATACTAAACGTCTCTCCAAAGCATCACAGAGTGTCATCTGCAGAGAGGAGTCAATCAAGGTTGTGGTTATCATCTTAGAGACACCTCTGCCATAGGTCACCCCAAGTGGTTCGCTACGTTTGGTGATTTAGCAGGGGTGCCCGGGTTCATGGGGTGAGGTTTGTCTAGGTCTTGGAGGCGGATGACCAAGACACACTGAACCCCAGATTTCTACCCACCCCTTAAACCCTTTTCCTTCCCAGAACTCTCCTCTCCTTCCTTTTCCTAAAAAAACCCTCCACACAGCATCCCCAAACATGACATAGGCCCTGAGGAAAATTATTTTCCTCAACGCCTCCTGTGTGGAGCTCATGTAAAAAAAAAAAAAAAAAGAGACGGAAAGATGGAGACCAATGTACAGTGGAATGATCATTGATATTGTGGGGTATGTCTCACCAGATAATACCGTGACGCCTTCTATTGGTCTCAAAATTGGAAGAATGTCATTGATGGTATTCCAATCAGACGGGCTTAAGAAATCAGGTGCTCGTGGGAGGGACGACAGCACAGCTGACAGTGGCAATTTGAGCTCATTAAGTCTACTCATCATCAAAAGAGATGAATTCCACCGCGTACTGACATCTTGTTTCACTTTCAATTTTGGAAGGCCCATTTGCTGCTGAATTTTTCTTAATTTATCAGAAGCAAATACACTCAGCCTTACTAAAAAAAAACCACAGCACGCCCGATAACCCGTGTTATTGCAATAACATAAATAAACCCCGTGTACACTAAAAAACGTTTTATTACCAATAACCTTTCCTACGTGGTCACGCTGTTAAAATGCATTGAAGATCTGACAACGTTGTATATGGTTTTAATTTACTAGGAAAGAATGTTGTTTTAATTCTTCTCCGCCAGGGGCATTATTGGTGCGCTTGTGCATTAATTCTCAACGGCCCGCGATGAAAAGACAGCCCGGTTTGTTTATGGCTGGATGTCAAAAAAATTTGTTAGTACCTAAATGTTGTGATTTTACTTAATAATTTCTATTGTAGTGACGAATTTACTCTTCTATTCACATAATTGATATATTTACCATGTTATTTGTGTGGTTTACATCAGTTTAATCAGGTTATTGTACAAACGCCGTACTTTCAAAGTTGAACTGTCAGAATATTATTTTATAGGTTACAAGATAAAATTTACATTTTAAGATCTTTATTTTAAGAGAATTTCTTAAAAGTGATATTTTTTAATAATATTAATATCTAATACAAGTGTTCGTAAACCTATCAAAGAAAGTAACGTCTTTAGAGATGCAAGAAATCTGTTTGAAATGTCGTTATTATTTCCAAGTTATTTTTGTGACAATAAAAAAAACTTTGAATTTTTTAATTATTTTTTTATTGTATTCACAAGGAAAAAGTGAGGTGATAGTTTCCTTCCAAATTTACTACATAAAAGGACTGTGTTTTTGAAATTTAGATTTTTTTTTAATTTCTCTACATTTTGGTCAAAAATGTTTGGGTAAGAATTTTTTTTCCATTTTTTTCCGAGTTTGGATCTTAAAAAATGGCAGTTTTTGAAAACTAAAGTGTATTTTAAATATACAAATCTAAAAGGTAATTTTATCTAGTTTTCATAAATGGTATTTGTTTTAACGACACCTTAAAAAAATAAGAAATATATAGAACATTCAAAACACTTAGGAAAAATTCCAAATTTCGTTCGACATCATTAATAAAACAGAGATAAACTACCCTCTCAGGACGTGTAAACCAAGTTTAATTGTTTCCATGAACAATTTTTTAATTAGTAATGTTTTCACATCCGCGGCTGTTTGTCAATTGAATAAAATTTTCACTGGGTTTTTTAGTAAGGCTGACTATGTTTAACCTTTCCTGGTCTGTAATGCGTAAATACTACACATTGCTTCTAATAACTTTTATATCTCTATAAATATAATGAATTCTGGATTCAGGTTTTAGGTATTCCTCCGTTATACATTTACACACCGAATTAAAAAATAATATTTTAAATAATTAGCAAATTTAATTCAAAATCAGAGATATTTTGTTAAATATCGGGAATAAACCACAAATACAATCAACCGTGTGCCAGTGTGGACCGTGATACGCGAAGAGCGTGCGGGGGGAGATGACACGCTATGTGACGTCTCGCTCTACTTTGCTATACGGGAACACGAGAAACAGAGACCGCCGTGTTGTGTTTCGACCGTCGATACCTACGACCGCGTAGTAGCTAAACATACATAGCTGTATATATGTATTGGGTAGCAGCCCAGCGCCCAGCGCCTCAGTCGTTCGCGGGCAATCCTTTGAGATGGTCTCCTCGCCCGTTTTTTGAGCAACGGACGATGGTTTTTTCATGTTTTCAGCAATTAAATTACAATTATTATCACTTGTAACACAAATTACGAAAAACAAAAGCGATTAGCTATGAATGTTCATATATTTCAGTTATAAAATCGATGATTTTAACACGGGAATTGATTACACAGCACCGGAGCGCGCGTATTTTTTTAGCACAGTAAGGGAAAGGTTAAAGAATGCCACCAATGCTTTACATTTTTTAACAATTGCACAATTGAAGCATCTGCTTCCAGTGCATCTTTAACCGGTCAAAGGCCGGAGACGCACCGGCGCGCGCGTCATATGCGCATGCGCGAGAAAATAATTCAAATATTTGAATAATACTTCCGACAAAAAACTTTTGGTCGACGATTTTGGCCCTTCTATGTACACAATTTGTATGGAGAACAGTGTCAGAATCGCTTGCGCTGTCATTACTCTCGGAGACGCTACAAGTTTCATTCACCTAGTCACCCTGGAATATTCTTAAAACGATTTATTCTATGACAATCGGCTGTCAGAATTTGCCGCGAATTTAACGGTCGCAATTAATGGGTGTATCGCGAATAAAACGATCATAAAACCTATTAATTTACGTAATAAATGCAAGTAATGTGGTTTTCGTAGATAGTTTATTGTGATGTGAATGTGTTTCAGTTAATAAAATATACAATAGCTCAAAATTTATCAACAAAACATTCAATTCAAAATTCAAAGTGGTGGTTTTTTAGTGTTTTTTTGCGAAGTTCCGCGAATTTCCGCTAAATGTCATGGCCTTTGACCGGTTAATGCATAAATTCAACATATGGGCGACGCACCCAAGATGTGGTTTATTTAGGTGGTCTCTTATAGCATTTTTCATGTTGGCCGCATTGTACCACGATATAGTCTGTGTGGTGTGTGCTTCTTCGGGTAGTAAATAATATCCGTTAATGTTACATTGTTTATTGTTGAAGAGGTTAATATGGAGAGAGCGCACAACAGCGAGTACTTCCCTTTTATACATCTCAATACTCGCTGCCTCGCTCTCATGCCGTCACACTCACACACATATATCACAGTCTGTCAAAAAGAGTAGAAAATATAAAAACTGGAACTACTAAATTTGTAGACTGGCAACACCAATTTAACTGTCAAATATTTTTTTGAAGTGCAATGGCACTGAATGTATGATAGTAAACCGCATTTTAAAAAACATTTTTTCTTCATGACATAAATTTGATTAAAAGGTGATTTATAAAGCGATTTGCTTTAATTTAATTTAACATAAATTTGAATTTAACAATAGAAAGAAAGGAAGAATCACTAATGGTGAGTTTAGTTATACTACTTTTAGATCTGAATGAGTTAAATATATTCAGATCTAAAATTAGAGACATGATCTAAAGCCCAGGCAACGCTAGGTACTTTCTTCTTCCTTGCGCTGTCCCAACTCATTGCCTAGGTAGGCTGTTGGGGTTGGCTCTTCTCGTTCTCAGGTTGTAATATCTTCTGTTCTGGGTATCCCCTTCATCCAGGCCGTTTCTCTGAAGAATTTTGGAACATTGAGTCATTCAGGAGTTCTTCGGTCTTCCTCTGGATGACTCTCGGTGAAGCTCCATAGACATTGCCTGCCTCACTGTGTGGTCTGATGGTCTCCGTCTTATGTGTCCATACCATCTCAACTGTCGTTCTTCCAGCTTACTATTTATGTCTGTGACACCCAGGCTACCACGAATGCGTGAACTTTTGATCTTATCTTTTAGGGATACTCCTGCCGACCATCTAAGCATTTGCATTTCTGCTGTTTCAAGTTGCCTAGTGTAGGAGTTGTACATAGTCCAGCATTCGGAGCCATACATTATTGCGGGTCTTACAATAGTCCGGTATATCTTTCCTTTCAGTTTTATAGGCATTTTGGAGTCACACAATATTCCTGTTACGGATCTAAATTTAATCCATCCCACACCTATTCTATGGATGACATCCGCTGCACATCCTCCGTCTCTGTGGATTAGTGAGCCCAGATACTTAAATGAATCACAGTTGGCTAATGTTACTCCATCCAGTTGCATCGAAGGAGTTACAGCATTTTTGTCTTCAAATGGTAAATACAAATATTCAGTCTTTTTCCTGCTAATTTTTAGGCCATTATCCTCCAGGATCTTTCTCCACCTTTCCAGGCTATTCTGTAAGTCACAATGATTATCTGCTATCAGTACTACATCATCTGCAAAAAGCATAGCCTTGAGAATACTGTTCATTTCTTGGCTTGTTAGATAATTCATGACCATTATGAATAGCAGTGGGCTGAGGACAGATCCTTGGTGTACCCCCACTTTAATTGGAAATTTTGGTGATGTCCCTGATGTGCATCTTACTTGAGTTTCAACGTTTGTATACATATCTTGTATGGAGAGCACATATCCTTCTGGTATATTGTGGGCTCTCAATGCCGCCCATATCAGGCTTCGGGGAACCCTGTCAAATGCTTTTTCCAAGTCTATAAATACCATGTGCAAATCTTTTTTTGCATCTCGATGTTTTTCAACTATTATTCTGACTGTTTGAATAGCATCTATTGTTGATTTTCCCGACACAAAACCGCATTGATCGTCGTGTATTTTTACAATATTCCTTATTCGTGTGTTGATTGAGGTTAGAGAAGCTCACACAGGCGAAAATATCGGAAAAGAAATAACAAGAATTTTGAATGAGTGGAACATTCTTGATAAGGTAATTACCGTGGTGGATTCATTCTTGATAAGGTAATTACAGTTTGTCAAATAAGAGTAGAAAATATATGAGGGCGCCACTGTTGATCAAATGGCAATACTAAACACATAACTCATGGTGTTAAAGTAAAGCTGTGTAACCTACATTTTAATAAAAAATTAAAAAGGCATAATAGTGGAAAAAATATTTTTTCATTGCAGTATAGATACTCGCCGATCTCAAAATTAGAATTGCATATAGGTATATTATTATTATACCTTTGAAATTTTGTGTTAACATAATGAAGAATAACTATAATGTAATAAAATATAAAGCACAGTTTAGAAATTGCTCATATTTATTTAATACTAGATAAAGTACCTAGCGTTGAGAGAAAAATAAATATGAGCAATTTCTAAACTGTGCTTTATATTTTATTACATTATAGTTATTCTTCATTATCCCGGCGATTGCCGCTCGTGCTCCGGTGTGTCATGAGATTTTACACGCGATTTTGACCCTCATGTATAAAGAAAGTGTATGAAGAACACGGTCAGAATCGCTTGCTCTATTATCGCCCTTTACCATAGCGAAACCTGCAATGCAACTAGTCACTCCAAATAATTTATATTTAATTTTCAGCGAGCGCGGGGATGTGCGCAGTTCCACAATTAAAAATTCCTTTATCTACGATTTTGACCCTTCTATGTACAAAATTTGTAAAGGACAGTGTCAGAATCGCTGGACACGAAATGTCATTTCTGCCGCCGGGTGCCGCATCATAATTTATGCATCTTACTCGACTAAAACATCGTAAAACCTATCAATTTACGTAATTAACGCAAGTAATGTTGTTTTGGTAGATAGTTTATTGTTCTAGGAACGTGTCAATAAAATATACAATAGCTCAAAATTAATCCACAAAACATTCATTTCAAAATTCAAAAGTGGTGCTTTTTGCTGGCCTTCCCTGGCTGACCAGGGGTTATGTTAACACAAAATTTCAAAGGTATAATAATAATATACCTATATGCAATTCTAATTTTGAGATCGGCGAGTATCTATACTGCAATGAAAAAATATTTTTTCCACTATTATGCCTTTTTAATTTTTTATAAAAATGTAGGTTACACAGCTTTACTTTAACACCATGAGTTATGTGTTTAGTATTGCCATTTGATCAACAGTGGCGCCCTCATATATTTTCTACTCTTATTTGACAAACTGTAATTACCTTATCAAGAATGAATCCACCACGGTAATTACCTTATCAAGAATGTTCCACTCATTCAAAATTCTTGTTATTTCTTTTCCGATATTTTCGCCTGTGTGAGCTTCTCTAACCTCTCTTGTGGCTAATACAGGAGCATATAGTTTATTACTGTAGATGAAATGTTCGGTAACTGTAATATAAGATTTGTTGCTATCAGAGGACCACAAATCTGTCATGATAGCTAAGTGGTCAATCTTTTCAATCATGGATTTAGTAATTCTGTGAAATTCTTTATACCGGTTTACTAATAAGATACAAGTTAGGAACTTACGACTTGGAGGTACATACAGTGGGTTCATTTTGAATGAATACCTCAAAAAACCCCTGTTTTCGACTATGGAGAGTGGCTGGTAATCTATCACTTTTTTCTCTGCATCTGATAACCCAGATTCTTTTACAGAACCGTGGAGTCGCATTTTCCGAAGCTGGAGTTGTCGCTTAGCCGGATGGATTTGTTGAATGGATGAAGTTGATGATGTTGAAGCAACTGCAATTGTAAGTGGTATTGGAGGAATAGAAACACCACTTGTAGATGTAGAGGCGACATCAGTTGTGTGGGGGACAGGTGGAGACAAACGTGAGGGTGATGAACGTGGTCTGATGTTATCTTCTTGATCTTCTGCGTTGAGTAGATCTAAAGGATGTTTTCGCTTCAAATGCTCCCTTAACCTCTCCGCAACGTAAGCAGATATATGCGTTAAAAATACGACAGCAGTCAAGTACAATAAGCGTGTTTACACGTCAGCGCGTGTGTCTCCATAGAAACCGTTATAATTCCGTTATTGTTTTAGTTACATCCGTAAAATAAAAAGTGAAAGGTCGATAGTGAATCATGCTGCACATCTCTATTCAAGTTGTCCATAGAAATACATAAAAAGAACATTCTGTCAGACGCGCAGTCTGACACATAATTTATGCCGCCAAATTTCCTACGGGCGGCCGACATTGTTAATTTCTATTAAATATTTTTATATGAAATGATAAAAAAGTGAGGTGACAAAAGTGTTTATTACACATTTATACAATAGAATAAGTATTGTTGTTAACATAATCTGTGATTTTAGTACCGTTTTCACATAAAAACATCACATGAGTCATTTTCACATTTTTTTAATGTTTGCATTCTAAATTTTAATATTTACAAATGTTAATATTTATTTGTAATATAATAATTCGAAAGCTTATTTTGTAACCTGTCTAAAACAGTTTTTAATATTCGGCTACGTTCAGAAATGTTTCATTTATAGAGCTTTAATTGTAAAGCGGTAATAATACAAAGTTTTCGTAAAATGTCATTTCGTTTAAGACACCAAAAGCTAATATTCTCGAAAATTCGGAGGGGTTAAATTGGTAGTATTCCCACAATATTTTAAATCTGTTTTACACAATCTACAGTGTACGACTTTTTCAGAAGATTTGGTGGAAAATTCCCACACGGACCTTTTCTTTCCAGATCTCATTATAAATCAGCGCTTTAATAGTGACTTAACATGAAAAACATAAAATTATGTGATTTTATGGATATTGACGCAAAAGTGACAAGGGAGTAATCATGGAATAATTTTCTAGACAGATAGGTGCATTTGGAAAATCGGGAAGTTCCCCTAAAATTAAATTTGGACTAATAGTTTGCAGTACCTAACCTATACATCTAAATAATGTAAAATACATTAGAAAATACTATTCATTGTACTTCAAAAATATGTATAATATTTAATTTAAATTTTACGTAGGTATTCGAATCTTATTAATAATTATTTATAATAATATTCAATTGCAACATGTTTTGCATACATATTTGAAATTCGCGGGTAACATAAATAATATTAATGATTAATCGATAAATCATTCGATCATTTTGATGTATAGATAAAAATGTATTGATTATGTAAATGTATCAATCATTCCCATCACTAGTTCATAGGGGATTCAAAGAATTGTCCTCATGGTATTTGAATTCACATACGAGTGCGCATGCGTAGTTGCAAACGATCGCGAAACAATGCAAGGAATCTATGGGGATAGCTCGGATCGTCCCCTAAGTGCGCATAGATTCTGCGCACTGAGAAATAGACTCGCTGTTTTGGTATATTTATGATTCATTCATTTTGGTGAAGACAAAGCATCATCTGTTATTTCCTTCAGTAGGTTTCGAGTGTAACTGGTGGGGACTGTCCCCATTATCCCCTTGTGAAGAACCGCCACTGGGGAAGAGATAGGTGGGGAAATACCTGGCTATTCAGATCTGGTCACCAAACATGGCTAAAGCCATTTCAAGCAACGTTACAATTCTGATTGGTGGTCTTACACAGGTATCTGAATTAAGACACATTAAGAATTTTATATAGAAATACCAAGTCAGTGAAAATCCTACTGTCCCAATTTAAGCATATTAGTATCATTTTAAATAGTTTTGCAGTTTAACAAAATGACTAGATTACCCTTTTTAAAAGCATAATGATCATATTCATGACCAATCTCCATTGTTTCTATTATTTATGTTTTATTCTTCGTAGAGAAAATAGTAGGGTCTATAAATAATAATAGTTACAGTGGACCAGCATCTGCTTGACGAGCAGCCCGCCCATGGAGTGCGCGGCCCAGAGGGTGGGCCTCTGCCCCACTCCGGCGCGGCGAAGCGCCTCCGCCAACATGCGCGCGCGCTTGTCCAGCCCGCCGCCCCCACTTTCCGCCTCGCACTCGCCAGCGCCCCACTCCGTCATCACCGTGTCGTAGCTCACGCCCAACACTCTGAAAACATACAAGTTATAATAAGTCTCAAAAATACCAGAAAACTTCTTCAAATTTTGTAAATTCACTTTGTGGCACCATTTTATTAATGAAATAATTAAAAACACTTTGTTTTGTTAGATTTAAAGCCAGCATTAAAGCTTTTAAAAAGAAGGAAGAAATTATAAAAACACTTGTTAAATTGTGTAATAATAATCCTGAAAAACGTAACAATAAGATTCCTGAAAAACGTAACAACAACATTTTGATACCTGCTAATAACAATTTAATAATAAACTCATCTGCTAATAATGATCAAAACATTAATATAACCACTGGAGCGACGGCGCGTTTTATAACTTTTGCCTCGGATTGCTCGTGATATTTTCGAGTCCATTTTGAATTTTTTCGGCCGACATTGAAAAAATCATATCATTGTGTCAAAATGAAATCCACTTTTTAGTATATTGAAATACATTCAACACAAAGTAACTGTATGAAATTAGAAGGATACGTTCATTGTCTACAATTATCAATAAGAATTAACGTGATTTTTAGTTTATTTTAACTAAAATAAATGTTTTACAAATACTCCCTAAATCACAATATCAAAATCAGACTGCAGCTTTATAAACATTTGTGATCTAACATTGGATATTTATTTATTTTATTTATTTATTGTTTGTTTATAAATATTACATAATACAATATAATGAACTTAAAATGGCCAACTAGGCAATTGCCCGTTTTAGGACATTCCAATATGATAATGTTTTTACATGTAAATTATAGTAAATTATAGTAAGTTAGTAGTAAGATAGTAAGTGTTGACTATTCTGTTGGTAAAATAATACATATGTATATTCATATTCTAGAATATTTTCAGTTATATCATGACATTTTTTACTATTGTTTAGCTGACATAATAAACTAAAGTAATATTAATAGATAAAACAAGAAAAATGAATTTGAAAATGAAAATGAATGAAGAAATTCTGTTGGTAAAATAATACATACATATATATATATATATATATTCATAAAACTAGTATACTTTCAGTTATACCACGAAATTTTTTTTTACTATTGTTTAGTTGACATAATAAACTAAAGAAATGTTAACCTTTCCGGGAGTAAGTTACGTAACGCTGGCCGTGCTTTGGGGAGTGAGTTTTTTTAAATTTATATATTTTTTATCATTAAATATATGCTTTATGACAGTATCAATGACCCAAAAATGGGTAAAAAAATCGTACTTACCATTTTCAGCTTTTATCGCAAAAAATCCGGAATCGTTTTTCAGGAATCACAAACCATTGGCACATGAACGAAACGGTAAAAAAATGTATTATAACACAATTATTTTCACTTATCACTATCATTGAAATGTGTACGGAGAAAACTTTAAATTATGTGCATAAAAGAAATATTGATTTAATACTGTTTCATTTAATATGATTTTTAAAGTTTTCGATAGTGTGATTCAATCAAAAAAATTTCAGAAAATCACCAAAAACTAATGCAATTTCTCACTTACAAACACAAAACACCAATAATAATGAAAAAGGGATTAAACGCGTCTATCAAAATGCTTTAGATTTCACAAACCACAAAAAAGTTATTTTCATACTGTTTTACACGCGCTCGGGTCAATTAAAGGTTAAAAGTTTAAAAACTACGGAAATTATATTTTGACCCAATGTTATGCACTTTACTATGAACTTTTATAATGACTCTTAAAACACAAAAACCTCAAATTCAATCACTTATGCTCAGATATACTAAAAAAATATATATTTGATACTGTTCGCCACGTGGTTTGATCACAAAAAAGGTTAGAAGTCTCGACACTGTGGAAATCATATGTTGATGCAATGTTATCCACTTTGCTATGAACTTATAATCACACTAAATACACAAAAACATCAAATTCAATCATTTTGCTCAGATATACGAACAAACTATTAGAAATCCGCGAGAAAAACGTCAAAACACGTGGGCGCCGAAATCAACGGTTGAAGATTTCTGTTTATAGTCGAACTTGCGTGTGTGACGTCATCAAAAATAAATAACTGCCGATATCTCTGTCGATAATGAAGCTAAACTTATAAAAATGGTGTAAAGTTATAGGAATAGGTTCACAGATGGCAGAACGATGCATATTTACAGCATATAGGCGCCAAATTTAAGCTTGCGATGCTTGACGGCTATGGACGTCCATACTCCTTTGGCGAAAGCGCACGTTGACGTTTAAGTCCGTCCATACTTCCGGAAAGGTTAATAGATAAACAAGAAAAATGAAAAATAAAAACTGAAAGTAAAGAAGGAACTTTTCCTTTAAGGAAAAATATCACGCAGAATTGAGCAATTTTCGAACTTACTTCATGTAAAAATACAGTTACTTTAATGCTAATATAATACCAATATAAATTAAAATGTAAAGAAAAACAAAAATTACAATTCAATTAATGTTGTTTAGCATATTCTCGCATTCAGCTCTCCCCAAGACCAGAAGCCAATTATTTACCTGCATACGCAGAATGTTAGTACTCTTTGCCTTCCATGCATCAGGTATGAGATTGAGCAATTTAGGGCCTAAGTATGAGAATTGTCTCTGTGCTAAAGATGAGGAAGTGGTGGACGGAACTATTGGGTTTTTTTTTTGCATGTCTTGTATTATGACTGTGGTTTACGGAAGCATATTGGTGCCTCTGTTTTTGAGTATGTACTATGATTTTCCTCATGTATAATTGTCTTACATCAAGAACACGAAATTCTGCGAACAATGAGTCGCTGGGGTACCTGAAAGGTTTTTGCAGTATGACTCTTATAAGCGATTTCTGGGATTTAGCTAAGGGATCGAGTATAGTTTTAGCACAACCGCCCCAACCTAAGGAAGCATAGTCTAATATGGAATTACACATTGCAAAGTAAATTCGTTTCAAATCATTTACGCATAGAATATTTCTTATTGCTATAAACAGATGTGTAAGTTTCCTGACCTTTGTGGAAGTAAATGCTATATATTTGTCCCATCTCAGAAATTTATCAATGATAATTCCTAGGTATCTTATATTGTATATAAGATGCTATATTGTATATGCTATCTTATATAACAAGCACTCATTACACCAATCCATAAAAGCGGGGACAAAACTAACATTACCAACTACAGGCCCATCTCCAAACTCCCAATTGTCAGCAAAATCATGGAAAACATAGTTCTTGATCAACTTTTTCCGGCGGTACAAATAATCATATCTAAAAATCAACACGGCTTTTTCAGAAAACGGTCGGTCGAGACAAACCTTCTGGAATACACAGATTTTATTTTAAATTCTATGGGTGGTAAAAATCAAGTAGACTCTATCTATACGGATTTTTCAAAAGCCTTTGATAAAATTAACATTGACCTGCTTCTGAAGAAACTGTTAAAAATCGGGATTAATGGTGACCTTCTCAGATGGATCAAATCATATGTAACAAACAGAAGTCAAGCAGTTAGAGCTAAGGGTTTCTCCTCGCGTTTTTACAGTATACCTTCAGGAATCCCGCAAGGATCACATCTCGGACCTCTCTTGTTTATTTTATATATCAATGATATAGGTAAATGCTTTAAAAATTCCAAATTCCAAATTTTTGCTGATGACACTAAGATTTACAAAAAAATCACTAATATTAATGACAGCCTAGAATTGCAAGATGATTTCAATAGGCTTGGAATATATTGTGCTAACAACCAACTGTTCCTTAATCTGGAAAAATGTAACACAATATCATTCACCAAAAGCATAAACCCCCTAATATTCCCGTACAAAATCAATGACGTAGAGATAAAAAGATGTTGTGAAGTGAGGGACTTAGGAATAATAATGGACTCCGGAATGTCTTTCCGAACACATATAAATTCCATCTGTGACAGAGCGTACAAACTTCTAGGATTCATCATAAGAGTGACCAAACCATTTAGGTCTCCACACGTAATCAAAATACTGTACGTCTCTTTTGTTCGCTCAATATTAGAATTCGGATCAGTCATATGGAATCCCCAATACAAAGTAAATATTGAAAGGTTAGAAAGAATTCAAAAAAAGATATTGAAACACCTAGACTTTAAATCCTTTCGAACTTCAGAAAACCTAAAAGACTCATTAACATTCCATAATATATCAACTTTAGAAGATAGAAGAAATATATCCGACCAAAAATTTTTATTCAAAATCATTAACAACGTTGTTGACAACAACTATCTTCTAGAACACATTAATTTCCACTGTCCAATAAGAAACACAAGGTCAAACCAACTATTCCACATCCCACACTCAAAAACAAATTACACACAACATTCATTTCTCCGAAGGACGTGCACAAAATACAATGATATCTTTTACGACGCTGATATTTTCCATTTGTCCTCAGGCCAATTTATTAAATCCATAATAGAAAAAATTAAAACAAATTGTTAATTACGAACTCTCCACCCCTGCTGCATGTTATTTTTTTCATTCTCATTATGTTGGTTTTCCTTCTTTTTATTATAATAATAATATTTGGATGATTTATATATCGCATATGCTTTAATTTGTGTGTGTGTTTTTTTCTTTCATTTCTGTTGTATATATATATATTTTTCTTTTTTTTTTCTACCACTTTATGTTTTCTTTAATGTTTTAATCCATGTTTATATATTATAAATTGTAGCGGAAACTTCGCTGGTTAATGCAATCATGTAATATGTTACTTTCTTATAAAATATGTATAACTGTTTGTTTCCTAAATAAACTAAAATAAAAATAAAAATAAAAATAAAAAATATTGTCCACACATTCTAAGGTGTTACATTTACATGTAATAATGTCATTGCAATGGTGTATTCTAATGTTAAGGATTTCTTGTGGTTGACCCGCTTGAGTTGAACTGAAGCAGATGAATTTCGTTTTATCTGAGTTTAGAGTGAGGAGATTCCTATCTAGCCACTGTTTAACTTTGTTTATGCCAAATTCAGCTTTACAGCAAGACTCATTCCAGGTTTTGCCTTCAAATAAAAGTACTGTATCGTCAGCAAATGTAATAATGTGGTCTGCAAAGGAAGTATTACATAAGTCATTTATATAAACATTAAACAATATGGGACCTAGAGTACTTCCTTGCGGTACGCCATATTTAATATTGGCTGGATCACTTAGAGTACCGTTAATATCCACTCTTTGGCTCCTGTTTTCTAGGTAACTAACCAACCACTTGAAAATTTGACCCTGTATTCCAATTCGCTGTAGTTTATTCAGCAGAATTTTGTGCGAGATAGTGTCAAATGCTTTAGCTAGATCTAAAAAAAGTGCAATGCATTTACTACCTTTATCTAGATTATTAGAGATGATTTTTGTCAAATTAGCGATGGCATTTTCAGTGCTTAAACCTTTGCGAAAGCCGAATTGTCTACTAGAAAGGATGTTGTTATTTTCTAGATAATGGATGAGTCGGTTCTTTACAATTTTCTCCAAAATTTTTGAGACAGAGCTGAGCAGGGAAACAGGCCGGTAATTATGTATCAGTGATTTGTCCCCACTTTTATGCAGTAAAATGACGATTGACTGCTTTAAATGGTTAGGGAATTTCCCTGATTTAAAGCTTAGATTCGCAATGAACGCAATCGGTAAGGCTATGTATCCTTTAATGATTTTTAGAAGATTTGATGAAATCTTATCTGGACCACATGCTTTTGATGACTTAAGGTCGTCAATTATCTTCATGACTTCGTTAGATGACGTTGTGATTGAGTTTATTTTGTGACCGATATTAGGGATAGTTAAATTGGCGAGAGCGGTTTCTGATTTCTTACACTTATCGAGGATTTTTTTAGCAAGTGTGTCTCCCACAGATGAAAAGTAGCAGTTTGCAAAGTTTGCCATATCTTTGGGGACTTCAGAGTTTATTGTGTTAATGTATAGCGATTTAATTTCTGAAGATTTATTGATTTTGGATTTGGTTATGTTGCGAAAGGTATCCCAAAAACGTTTTGGATTGCAGTTGTTTTCGTAAATGAGTTTCTTATAATAATTTTCTTTCGCCGATGTAATTAATTTCTTACACAAATTCCTATACTTTTTATAATAACATTGTAATACCAAATTATCAGGATATGTTTTTGCCTTTTCATGAAGATGATTTCTTCTGTGAATCGATTTAACTAGACCCAGGGTGATCCATGGTGTGAATTTAATTTGTTTATTAGATACGGTTATATTACTTGTGTGTTTTGATATATACTCGTGTAGTTTGGTAATAAATTCTTTCATTGCTAAGTCAGTATCTGATTGATCTAGAACATTTAGCCAGTTCTCTGCACTCAAGTCCTCAATTAAATTATTGAAATTAGTTTTAGCAACGTATTTAATTTTCGAAGAAGTGGGAGGCTTGTTTTTAAGACAAAGAGATGTTGTATAGTGGTCTGAAATAGTTGAGTGTATAACAAAAGTGTCAATAAAGTTAATATTTTTCACATTGATGTGATCAAGACAAGATTTACTCGAGCCTTGTTCACGAGTAAAGCTGTTAATAGTCTGTGTGAAACCATTTTCCGCCAGTAGACATAGATAATCGATTGATTGACGGTGGTAATCAGGGATAGTATTAATGTTTAAATCTCCCATAATAATTTGCTGTTCAAATTTTTTAGCATTGTTTAAAATTGATTGCAATGAAAACAGGAAGGGGTCAATATTGATGAAGGAAGGAGATCTGTAAATGGCAAATATGCATATGTTATTATTCAATACTATTTTCATACAGTTTGATTGTGCTAAAGGAATTTCCTCTACATGAGCTTTAAATCCGTCCTTGATGTATATAACAATTCCACTAGATTTGTTGAGGTTGGTTGTGGTGTGATATTCGGAGTAATTGTGGATTGATTTTACGGTGTAGTATTTATTTAACCTTTCCTGGTCTGTAATGCGTAAATACTACACATTGCTTCTAATAACTTTTATATCTCTATAAATATAATGAATTCTGGGTTCAGATTTTAGGTATTCCTCCGTTATACATTTACACACTGAATTAAAAAATAATATTTTAAATAATTAGCAAATTTAATTCAAAATCAGAGATATTTTCTTAAATATCGGGAATAAACCACAAATACAATCAACCGTGTGCCAGTGTGGACCGTGATACGCGAAGAGTGTGCGGGGGGAGATGACACGCTATGTGACGTCTCGCTCTACTTTGCAATACGGGAACACGAGAAACAGAGACCGTCGTATTGTGTATCGACCGTCGATACATACGACCGCGTAGTACCTAACATACATAGCTGTATATATGTATTGAGTAGTAGCCCAGCGCCCAGCGCCTCAGTCGTTCGCGGGCAATCCTCTGAGATGGTCTCCTCGCCCGTTTTTTGAGCAACGGACGATGGTTTTTCATGTTTTCAGCAATTAAATTACAATTATTATCACTTGTAACATAAATTACGAAAAACAAAAGCGATTAGCTATGAATGTTCATATATTTCCGACATAAAATCGATGATTTTAACACGTGAATTGAATACACAGCACCGGAGCGCGCGTATTTTTTTAGCACAGTAAGGGAAAGGTTAACCAGCATTCAGTTAATATTATAACATCAAAAGAGGAATTAAATAGATCAAGAAAAATTGTAAAGTCGTCTAGATTCGATATGCTTCTAATATTCTGATGTATGATTTTTAGATTATATGAGTCCCAGTTATAGTTGTTTAAATTCTCCAGATCCCGAATTATATTCATATTAACGCTAATACCAGAATCATTACATTTATCCGAAGGTAACTGAAACATAATTTTGTGTTTAAATTTACTATGATGTGTAGTGGTGAACCCGTAGCTCTTTTGCGAAAAGTCAGCAAACAAAAAGTAAAAATAGAAAGTGTAAATTACGGTGTTGTTAATCCGTATTTTGTTAATATATTGGATAGAGATTGTGAGTTCTGATAAATCGAGTATGATGCGTATTTTTCTTCGAGATGAAGGTTGATTCCACTACAAGCACATAGAAAAGAAAAAAATGAGAAAAGTGAATTATTATAGATATAAAAGATGTTATAAAAGATGATGGTGTTGGTATGTTTCGTAAAGAAGCAATCTAAGCAGGTGATGATTATGTAAATATCTGTCATGAAGGCTGCAAATATAATAAATATAAAAACAATAAAATCAATAAAATGGCCAAATGCAAAGTATATGCTGTTACTGTGGAGAAGTTGATGCGAAAAAGATGCCAAAAAACAATAATTAAATACCATAACATGCGAAAAATGCAAAAGTAGAACTAATACTAGGACATATTTATGTAAATTAAGATTTTTTCCAGATTTATATAGATTTGCTGGGAACATCATCTTACATAGACTCTCGCTGCTTGTGATAAGTTCATATGAGTTTGACTGAAGAACGAAAAATACCTTTTTATGCGTATAAAAAAGAATGTTTGAGGTGTTGGCATGCCTTATAAAAAAAAAACAAAGAACAAACAATACAATTAATATCAATAATAGAGAGAGTGCATTATTATGAGATAATGAGAGTACATTATATAAAGTGAATGATAATGTTGATACATAGTATTCCAACTTAAAATATATTTTAACATTAAAGTGCATAATATAGTGTATAATGCTTCTGATTGTAATTGATAGGTGTGATAAAAAGCAATAATTAAATACAGTAACATGTGAAAAATGCAAAAATATGTTTAAAAATGAGCGTGGGCATTTGTAATGGGATTTTTTCCCTGATATAAAAACAGTAGGTATACATACGTCTGTTGTATCCTAATGTTAAATTAAATGTTTTAATCACGGATGTCGAAAACTGAATATAGAATATATTACCTTGAATATATAATATTCTGATGAGAATTATGAACTGCCTTCTAAATGCCCAAGAATTGAATGTATTGCCGCACTTCAACGAGCGAATAATTAAATACAAGGTAGATGTACCACTCGCATTTCTAACTTGTATAAGTAAATCGATTTTGCTGTTACTAGACAAAGCTACTAACGTATGTAAGAATGAATTATTTTGATAAATATTAGGTATTATACTTAGGGTGTGTGAATTGTAGATAGCGGTAATATTCAAATAAAAACTTGTAATGAAAGTATTATTTATGGAGATATATAATTTTTTTTTAGAGAGTGTTAAAGAAACGTGAGTTACAGTCAAAGGAGGTAACGTATAATAAAAATAGTGAATACTAATATAAACAATTTTCACACTGATTATGTTGCTACAAGAAAGAACTACTAAAAAGAATAAGAATGCATTATTTTGAATTAATACATTATTTTTCAAGACAAAGAAAAAACTCATATGAAAACTTGCGATGAAAATGATATTAACCGGATTATTTTCCGTTTAGCAGTGAAGTAAATGTTGAGTTACTTTTTATCATCTGTCACAGTTGTTGACGTTTTTCTCGATCAAGATCAATGATGTTTTTAATCGTAATAATTTTGGATGTATCCGTTTGTCTTAGCAGAATGCGCCCCGAGGATGACCAAGAGTATTTGTAGTTATTATCTCTGGCAAATTTTTTAGTTTGGGAGAGTAGGAATTTTCCTTTTTGCGTTAAATGATCCGACACGTAAATCTGTTTGGCTTCTTGCGATAGCCCTAAATCTGCTGTATTGAGTTTGCTTGGGAGGTGGAGGATTTTTTATATTCTTTGATTTTGCGTAGGAAGTCATCTCGAGATTTAATACTATTGAACGACACTATTATAGATCTGGGATTTTTTTTGGACAGTTTTGGTCCTAGTCTGTACATTTTATTAATTTCAGATAGTAAAGGTATCGTGGTCTCTCCGTAATTAATGATTCATCAACATATTTTTATATAATGTAGTAAATTAAGATACGAGGTTTTTAATAAGATATAAATCATAAGAATACGTATTACTAACCTTTTAGAATACTTGCATGAATATTGTTGAGTTTGCAATTTCCATTCTGACAAAATATGCCATCTGACAGCTGGCTTTGGTTGTGATTTACTGGATTAAAACTTTTCAAAACTAATTGGAATTTACATGTGTATCTTTGTTATGAATCCTTCTAATTGATAAACTATAGTTCAAATGCACACGTCAAGTAATTAGGCCGATAATTGTAAAAATGAACTCAAAGATCGGGTGAAATTCGAAATTCAAATTTTTAATTATTCGTTAATTATTCCATAAAATAAACCCTTGATGATTCATCAGGATTTACCTTACCTTATAAGGTAAATCCTGATGAATCATCAAGGGTTTATTTTGTGGAATAATTAACGACCTTCAGTCAAATTTAAACAATCCAGTAATTGGGAAACTTAACCATTAATATTTCAGTCATTTTACTTAAAAGTTTAGGGGCACAGGTAATAAAAAAAAAAAGCTATTCATTTTGTCATCATAAGTACCTGTCTAGAAATGACATAAATACATCGTCTGTAGGTGGTAACAACCACAGTTTGATAATGCCTTCAGAGGGCGAAACAGCTGTAACTCATAATAATAATTACGAAGCAGAAGCAGAACTTGTTAATAAAAAACTGTTTTTATACATTGAATAATAATATTATTGAATATATAAAATAAATAAAAAATTAAAATGGAGTTCTAAAAATAAACTAACAATAAAAAAAAAGCATTTTAACCTAGAATTTTTTTTAGATTGTCAACAAAACAAGATACGTGCTTATGCACATCTTTATAGATAATAGTAGACACAAAAGAATAGAGACATCTATGTAAAATCCTATAAAGGATTTTGTCATCTACATGATTATGCAAAACACAGATCGCAGGAGTTTTCGAAAATATTTAAAAAAAAAAATTTAGTGCAACTAGTGAGAATCTTCCGAAATTTGGAAACTTGGCAAACTTAGACTTTGTAAGTGGTTCCGAAATTCGGAAAAAAGCGTTCCAGTGGTTAAGTGAAAAAAATAAAAATAAATTCCATAACCATGTCATCAACTTAACTCAACATAAGTTTAAAATAGAAGAACTAAATTTGTTATCAAAAGGTTTAAACCATAATCTTCACATAAAAAAAAAAAAAAAAACAATTAGAGTATTGAATAATAATTGGATAATTTATAAAGCGCCGTTTTTGTGAAAAATCACCTCAAGGGCGCTGTACAATTTATTAGGAATGCTTAGGTTCTAACTAATTTTACTATTTACAAATGGATACAGAAACATACTTACCTGGCAGGTCACTTCCAATAAACACACTTTAATTAGAAAGTTTATGCTTGGAGAAGATACGGCTTTGCACGCGGAGGACATTACAGTTAACACACTGGACATTGCATGATTTTACGTTATTTGCTACCCTCATCACTGTTAGTAATACATTGATGAATAGATTAGTGGCAAAAGTAGAGTTGGTATTTATTTTAAAATACTGGAGAATTTAGGACTATTGGAGATTAGTGGCAAAAGTATATTTGATATTTATTTAAAATACTGGAGAATTTAGGACTCTTTAGGGCTGGAGAATGTTCATGAAATGACCTTCACAAACGCTTACATTTTTTTTTTTTTTTTTTTTTTTCTCTACGTTTTTACAGGTTAGTTATTTACGGTGTCGCGGGTATTGAACGTGAAGGTGAAAGATTTTGAGTTTATGGATACGACTGTCTGAAAAGGTGAGTTTTAAGTCTAGCTCTAAATTCCGCCGCGTCTGTGATCATTCTCAAGTCATGTGGCAGTCCATTCCAGGCTTTAGGTCCTGACACTCCGAAAGCGCGCTCACCGAACTTAGTATCTGGTGTGCGCTTTGGTTCCTTTAACCTTCCGATAGCTGATGACGTTGCTGACCTTAGGGTTGACTGTCGAGAATTGGAATTTTCTGGAATACACAATTCCGATAAGTAAGCCGGAGCCATTCCGTTAAGGGACTTAAATACCATCCAGCAGAGCTTAAACTGGATCCTTTCAGGACATTTAAGCCAGTGAAGATTTTTGAGATGCTCTGAAATATGGGAATATTTATTTATTTATTTATTTATTTATTGATTTATTGTGAAAAACAGTATAATCCATTTACATTTCACAAATAACAGTTTATAAATTACAGTTTATAATAAGTAAGTATATACATTTATTTGCATGGGTAAGTACATCAATACTATCTGATTAGCCAGATTTGGTAAATAGTATGCTGATTGCTGTCTTAAAATCTCCTTGGTTCAAATTGAAAATGTCAATCACAGAAGAAATGTGATTTAACAAAGTAGTTATTCTCCCCAAAGGCATGATCATTGGTAGGTTGGTCCTGCCCCTTGGAAAAATAAATAATCTGTGCTGTCTAGCTCTGATGAAATTATCAGGGACATAAAAAGAAATTCGTTCCAGAATATCTGGATTGCAAGTGTGCCCATTTAGCAGCTTGTGCGCCACTAACACCATTGCAATATTTCTCCTGACGTCTAGACGTAATAATATTTAGATACGCCGGTGATAAGTCTTGCCGCAGCGTTGAAAACGGACTGTAATTTGTTAATTTGATATTTTGGAAGACTTGCATATATTCCGTTGCAATAATCTAAGCGTGAAACCACACGTATGTGGTTTCACGCTTAGATAATTCGTAAATTGACTAGTAATTTAGTCGCATCTGTTGGCAGGTTTCTCCTTACTGCTTTAATTTGCCTTAATTGAAAAAATCCCATGCTTACGGTTCTGTTCACTTGAGTTTTAAGGGAAAAATCAGCGTCCAGATTGACACCCAGTAGTTTTATACAAGTCTTTGGAGTGATGTAGCTTACTGAAATGGTTATTGGGGAGTTATCAATGTCATGCTGACGTCTGCTTGTGGCGGTCCAAAGAAACTCAGTCTTTGACGGATTAAGTTTCAATCTATTTGAGGTCATCCAGCGGGTAATTGCTTCTAGACACTCAATTATGCGAGTTTTTAGACTGTCTACTTCCTCTGGTAAGCAGTAAAAGTAAACTTGTTGGTCATCAGCGTAGCAGTGAGATAGAAGGCCAAATGATTCGATTATTTTAGCGACATCATTTGTGAAGAGGATGAAAAGAAGTGGGCCCAGAACAGACCCCTGGGGTACTCCAGATGAAAGGGTTGCATATTTTGATTGGTTTTTCCCTACCTTTACGGCTTGTTTACGGTTACCCAAATATGATGTCAGCCAGCTTTTAACACCGCCATTTAAACCAAAGGATTCTTCTAATCGTTTAATAAGAAAATCATGGTCGATCGTGTCAAAAGCGGCACTCATGTCCAAGACTGAAAGGAGTGCCAGTTTTCCCGATTCGATAGCAAGAGTTATGTCTGACAAAACACGTAGTAATCCAGTTTCCGTTGAGTGAAACCTTCTATATGCAGATTGGTATTTAGTCAGCAATTCATTTGAGTTTCAGTGATAGCAGCAGCATCTGTGAAGCAGTGATTTTTTCAAAGATTTTGGAAATTAATGGAAGATTTGAAACGGGTCGGTAGTTTGAGAGATCTTCAGCGTCCAATAGAGAACTCCAGTGCAATTTTTTAAATTTTTTTTTATGAATAAAGACCTTCAAACTTAAATAACTGCACTTTTATTTTTATTTTTATATTTAGTTTTAATAGTTAAAATAATTGTCAAAGTTTTAATTTTTCAAGACCCCACGGAAAGCACCGTATCTATGGTGGATTGTGTGACTTCTTCACCCACCGATAGTTTATTTATTTTCAAGTTGTCATTTTGAATCAGTGATGTTATGTCTAGGGAAATTTCCCTAGATCTAGGGGAGAAAAATATTTTTTAGGGAAAAGGGAAATCAGGACAAAATCTAGGGAAATTTCGAACTCTGGCAAATTTTTTATTACATATGACAATATTACTGGTATAATTTATATATTTTTTATATATATTTTATATATATATTTTTATATACGTATATATATTTTTTGGAATTCCTATGAATCTTAATTATTGTTCATGTACTTACATGCAATGTTATTTTTAACACTGACAACTCAAAATGATATTATGTATCTAAAAAGATAAATGGGACCTCTGAAAAAAAAATTAAATTTTTAAGTTCCGTTTTATCGGTGATTGCGGTTGATTTTTATTGTGCAAAGTGTTTTTTTTATTTGGAATTCAGTGGTGAGTATATTCGTACTTTTAAATTATTATTTTACGTAGCAAGAAGCGTTTTATTTGGAAAAGCACAGTATTATAAGTACATTTACCAAATTCCGATATCTTCCCAATTAATTAACATATAACAGGATTAGTGTTACACAATCAGGTGGCTACGTAGGTAATTGCGTAAATGTGAAGTTCTAGGGAAATTTCACTTCGAAATCTAGGGAAATAATTTTTTTGGGCAGAACATCCCTGTTTGAATGAAGAATCCAGAAGAATTTTAATGGCGGAATGCTTTGAGATGACTTTTAGGTGTGAGGTGTGTTTTTTATTCAAGATTAACTGCTTTTAATATAGAAAAACATTGGTAAAATGTCTACATTTCACCGGTACTGTTATTGTATTTTAACAAAGTGCAATATAAAAACAATAAATCATCTTTTTCATTGCAAATACAAGTTAGTGACATCGTAAGCCTCGAATTTTGTGTTCAGGCTTGACTGTACATTGTTTTATGTATAACACATACAGAAACACTGGTATTTATAATATACTGATCATGACGATTGTGTAATAACTTGTATAAAAAGCCCTTGATACTAAAAAAATTCGAAAATACGACCGATGTATCGTAAACAAAATGTCAAATATGACATATGACCTATTTATGACTATGCTTAACCTCAAATATAGCCCTTTTACGTCATAATTTTAATTGTTGAGAGCCTAAATATTGTTTCCAATAAACACAATACCTATTATTTATCTAAATCTCTTTAACAGTATGAAAATAACCAAAAAACACGAAATGTTGAATGGCGTGCGTGTCTTTCGTGGCGTAAGGCGTAAGATTTCAAATGTCAATACATCTTGATACACTTCGGTAAATTGGTTAGCAGGTTAACAGTGACGTCACCGTTAACCATTTCAGTAATGCCAACTTGATGCTGTATTTTGAGGAGAGGTTTAAAAATGCACTTTTTAATAATTTTTTAAAAACTTTGCGTATAATATTATGAAATAAAACTTATATATTCAGAATCAGCGTTTATTGGTCTACATGGACATATTTTTTTAAAGCCATAATATTTTTCACTGGAGTTCCTTATTGCGGTTTTTTAATTAGTGGAGTTACAACAGCTGATTTAAGGGATTATGGAAATCACCCATGCTGAGTGACTTATTGAAAAGATGAACTAGAAAGGGAGATATTTCCTTGCAACACTTCTTCAGTAACCACGTTGGAATAGGATCGAGTGAACACTGCTTGTTCGGTGAAGTATTAACTTCCTTACTTCCTCGATGGTTGTAGGTTTGAAGGCAGAAAAGTTTCCGCTATTGCTTTTAGTAAAATATTGTGGTGGAGCGGAGGCTGTTAGGTCACGTATTGACTTAATTTTGTCAAGAAAAAATTTGGAGAAGATTTCCGGAGCTATGTCGGTTGTATTTTGTGTACGTACATTGGCAACAACCGTCTTAATAGAGTTCCACAGACTTCGTGGATTTTGACGCTCTGAATCGATCCTACTTGTCCAATATTCAGATCTTTTCGAGCGAATTAATAGTGCATACTCTTTTTGAGCCTGTATCCAATCGTCCCGTGAAGTAACGCCTGAGTGTCTGTAGGACCTCTCCAATTTACGCATTGATCTCTTCTGGCTCCGACATTCTTCGTCAAACCAGTTATCAGAATTTCGCAGTCGCCGAGTTTTTGTTGAAGTGGGAGCATATTTATTTAGAAGGGTTGAAAGAAATGCATTGTAATATTCTGTCAGTTTGGTTGGTGACTCTGTTTCCCAAACGCTTTGTGTACAAAGCGGAGAAGCCTTTAGTTCAGACAGGAATTCATCAAAGTTAAAGCTTCGCCATGCTCTTGACGTAATAGTTACGTATGGGATTTTCGGAGGGTTAAAATCGATTTCAGCGTGAATTAGCCTATGATCTGATAGTCCTACATCCACGCTATCCGCTACCAAAGGCGGGCCGCTCGACTTTGAGACAAAAATATCCAAAATTCCGCCTGCATCATGAGTTGGAGCATTAACCCATTGAAGGCATCCAAAGCAGTCTAATAAATCACAAAATTTAACGGTGTTGGGTGAATCCGGATGCTCTAGGTGTATGTTAATATCGCCCGTTATAAAAATGGTATCGGAAAGTCCTACAATTCGCTCGAGAAAATACGAAAGTTCATTGAAAAAGTCCGAGGTAATTTGTTTTGAGCCAGGTCGGTACAGGGTGCATAAAATGAATGATGCTCCTGCTGAAAAAACTTGGCATCCCAGGTACTCAAAAGTTATGTATGTACCTAGTGATAACTTTGTCAAACGTAAGCCCTGGCGAGCTAAGATCGCTATTCCTCCGTGATTTACGCTAGAGATGCTATCATCCCCAGAAATCGTGGCTTTAGGTCGGGCTTCTTCTAGTACCGCGTACCCTAAAGCTCGAAGTCTCTTTATTGAAAAAGAGTCGCTATTTTCATGCCAAGTCTCCGTTATGGCCAGAATATGCAGATTCTGTTCATTTAACACTTCCGCTACCTCCTCTCCTTTATTGTTGAGAGATCTGACATTCCAAGATCCAATACCTAGTTGACGGCTCTTAAAGTTGGCATGCCGTTGTACACGTGTTTTAACAATATTATATTCTCTCTCAGGCTTTGAGAGGATTTGGGTTGGAACGTTTCCCTGCTCAGGTATTGGTGGTGACGTAACTGTTTCAATGCCCAGATGTTTTTTCCTGTTCCTCCCTCCACGACAGCCCCTGAATCTAATTTTGATTTTATGGGTAGTGATATTATACCGCGTTCGAGGTTATGCTGCGAAATCTTTGCACTTATTATTGGGTCCAAAACACTTTCACTGTTGAGTTTAAGTAGTGTAGCCCGGTCGTAAATAATTTTGTCCTCAAACACCATAGCGCGAAGTGTACCCCCGTAAATCACTCACATCACACTTGGCACTTGCTATTCACTGTGGTCTTTAACATGTGGCAGGTTGCAGTCCCTTTTCGACCGATGACCGTTTCTTAAGCGCTCTCACTCAGAGTTTTAGAACAACGTGGCAGATTTGAAATTAAAATATTTTAACATTTGGCAGTAGATATTAATTGTGCATTATTTAAAGAAGCAAAATCCTTTCAATACAAATGTGGTGAAGTGATAAAAAAAACATCAATTCTAAATCTAACTTCAACAAAATACAGTATACGTCAGAACAAATGCACGCAATAAATATATCGAAGGTTACAAAAGAAAAAAAACCTCATCATAACTAAAGCGGACAAAGGAAACTCGGTGATTATTATCAACAAAAGTGATTACATTGAAAAAACTATGAACTTTCTACAAGGTGATAACTTTGAAATAGTAAAAACAAACCTAACTTTGAAATAGTAAAAACAAAAAATGTCAGGAATTGATAATGGACCCTTTAAAATCTTGCAAAAGTGATAAAACCGTTAATTTATTTAGAAATAAAAGAATAACTGTAAAAATCCACAAGTTCCCAAATTATACAGTTTACTAAAGATTCACAAGAAGACTCAACCAATCAGACCTGTAATTACCAATTGCAATGCTCCTAGCTATAAATTAGCGTCAACATTAAATAGTATTATAATTGAATCAAATATTTTTCAACCTAAGTATGAAATTAAGAATTCCCTACAATTAGTTGACCACTTAAAATGTTTGGAAATCCCCGATAATGCATTATTAGTATCTTTTGATGTCGTTAACCTGTTTCCAAGTGTCCCAGTTAAAGAAAGCAAAACAATTATAAATAACTTACTGAATTCCTCCAAATTACCTAATGACTTAGCCCAGGATTTACTTAAATGTCTTAATGTAGTCTTAAACCAAAATTTCTTTCAATTTGATAATAAAATTTTCAAACAAAAAGATGGTTTGGCCATGGGGTGAAGTACCAGTCCTTTAGTAGCTGATATATTTTTGAACCATTTATAAAATAAAATCTTTAATAATTCTGCCTTATTACTAAAATATGTGTATTTTTACAAACGTTACGTAGACAATATTTTTTGTATATGGACCGGTACCAAAAGACAACTTCAAATGGTCATTAATTTTTTGAACAAAATTCATAAAAAAATTAAATTTACATTAGAAATAGGAATTAATTGTAGCATAAATTTCTTGGATTTAACTAACTAACTAACTAACTAACTAACCATCACGCCGTTTCCCGCAGGGGTAGGCAGAGAGGACGGACCGCCAAACAACTCGGTCTTGGCACACACTCTTTGCCTCACTCACATTCATACATCGTCTCATACATTCTCTTCTATTATTTTGACTTTTGACATGGCCCGACTCAAGTATCTGATTCACTTGATCGTGCCATGTCTTCCTCTGGCGTCCCCGACTTCTTCTACCATTCACATTCACGTCGTATATTCTTCTTACACTACTTTCTTCGTTCATTCGCTCTACAAGCTCAAACCATCTGAGGGTCCCTTTCTTATAAACCTAACTATAATTAATAATAAGATTGAATTTAATATTTTTCGAAAAGAAACATACGCTGATATAATTATACACAACTCATCTAACCATCCATTTTCACAAAAATTCTTAGCTTTCCATTATTTGATCAATAGATTTTTCAAAGCTGAACTTAACACCATTAAAATAATTGCATCTAATAATGGTTATAACTCCAAATTAATAGACGACATATTAAACAAAAAATATAAGAAAAAATTTCATTTGTCCTACATTTACCCATTGCTTAGTGATAATATTAAAAAACAATAGAGAAAAATATTGTTTGTAAATCATCAAACCTCCAATTTAATCATGAAAAAAATTCCTAATACAATACAGCCTGCTTTTTATACGAATAATAAATTGAAAAATTATATTTTAAATAACAAGGACAAAGACCAAAAAATGAAAAAATCCGGAGTTTACCAATTGAATTGTAATGACTGCAACAATTTTTACATAGGTAAAACTTGCAGAAATTTTGAAATGAGGATTAACACCTTGTTTGCCGCTCGTGCACCGGTGTGTCATGAGATTTACCACGCGATTTTGACCCTTATGTATAAAGAAAGTGTATGAAGAACACGGTCAGAATCGCTTGCTCTATTATCTCCCTTTACCATAGCGAAACCTGCAATGCGCCTAGTCACTCCAAATAATTTATATTAATCATTTACTGAAGCGCGGGAATGTGCGCAGTTCTTGCGCATGCGCGGGAAAAATATGTTTATCTACGATTTTAACCCTTCTATGTACAAAATTTGTGAAGGTCAGTGTCAGAATCGTAGGACACGAAGTGTCATTTCTGCCGCCGGATGCCGCGTCGTAATTGGTGGTGCTTTTTGCTGGCCTACCCCGGCAAACAAGAGGTTAAGGAACATTTGAGATGTCTAAATAGCAATAATTATTCGGAATTTGCTAACCATCCAATTGAATTTAACCATTCATTTGATATAAATACTGGTTATAAAATTTTACACACTAACGTTAGTGGTTTTCACTTAGATCTTTTAGAAATATTAGAAATTAGGAAAAACGTCAATAGAAATTAAAATATTGTTAAATTAATTTTGTGAATAACCCTATCTTAACCGGTTGTTTGCCGTTTGTCACCCGGTGGCCGCGGCACTTTGAAATGCAATTTTGACCCTTATGTATAAAGAAAGTGTATAAGGAACAAAGTCAGAAACGCTTGCTCTATTATCGTCCTTTACCATAGCGAAACCCGCAATGCGTCTAGTCACTCGGAATAATTTATATTTAACTTTTCCGTAGTGCGAGATGTGAACAGTTTCTGCGCATGCGCAGGAAAAAAAAAAAGTTTTTTCTACTTTTTTGACCCTTCTATGTACAAAATTTGTAAAGGAAGTGTCAGAATCGCTTGCGCCAACATTCCCTATGGGATGGGTAAAGATTCCATTCACCTTGTAACCACAGATTATTTTAAAATAATTTTTATCTGTGGGCATCTGGAAATGTCATTTTGGCTGCGTCACATTTATGAGTTCCTCGACTAAAACATTGCAAAACCTATCAATTTACGTAATTAACGCAAGTAATGTTATTTTGGTAGATAGTTTATTGTTCTAGGAATGTGTTTCGGTCAATAAAATATACGATAGGTAAAAATTAATCCACAAAACATTCGATTCAAATTGAAGGTCGTGAAATTTCCGTGTTGTTCCTCCGCGCTCCAAGAGGTTAAACATATTTCCATTGTAATTTTTTGTCTTTGTTCTTCTAAGCACCCCCCTTTCCACCTCTTCCCCCCTCCCCTTGTTGATCTTCTAAGCACCTCCCCTTTCCACCACTCTCCTCCCCCACTACTTCCATTTCTACCCACGCCTGTCTTTCTATGTTTGATCATTTAGTTTTAGTACATATACAGCCTTACTAAAAAACCCAGTGAAAATTTTATTCAATTGACAAACGGCCGCGGATGTGAAAACATTACTAATTAAAAATTTGTTCTTTGAAAGAAATACACATGGTTTCCACGGCCTGAGAGGGTAGTTTATCTCTGTTTTAACCATTGATGTCCGAACGATATTTGTAATTTTTCCATAGTATTGTGAATGTTCTATATATTTCTTATTTTTGAAGGTGTCGTAAAAACAAATACCATTTATGAAAACTAGATAAAATTACCTTTTAGATTTGTGTATTTGAAATACACTTTAGCTTTCAAAAACTGCCATATTTTAAGATTCAAACTCGGAAAAAAATTTCCTCCCACAACATTTTTGACCAAAATGTAGAGAAATTTAAATAAAATCAAAATTTAAAAAACACAGTCCTTTTATGTAATAAATTTGGAAGGAAACTATCACCTCATTTTTTCATCGTGTATACAATAAAAAAATAATTAAATTTTTTAAATTTTTTTTTATTTTAATAATACCGAAATTTAAAACAGATTTCTTGCATCTCTAAAGACGTTAATTTTTTTAATACGTTTACGAACACATGTATTAGATTTTAATATTATAAAAAATTATCACTTTTAAGAAATTCTCTTAAAATAAAGATCTTAAAATGAAAATTTTATCTTTTAAGTAACCTATAAAAAACAATATTCTGACAGTTCAACTTTGAAAGTACGGCGTTTGTACAATAACTTGATGAAACTGATGTAAACCACACAAATAACATGGTAAATATATCAATTATGTGAACAGAAGAGTAAATTCGTCACTACAATAGAAATTATTAAGTAAAATCACAAAATATTCGATATCCCGCCATAAAACACACCGAGCTGTTTTGTCATCGCGGGCTGTCGCGGGCCGAAGAACTAATGCATAGGCACGCCAATAATGCCCCTTGCGGAGAAAAATTAAAACAACATTGTTTCCTAGTAAATTAAAACCATATACAACGTTGTCACATCTTCAATGCGTTTTAACAGTGTGACCACGTAAGAAACGTTATTGGTAATAAAACGTGTTTTAGTGTATACGAGGTTTATTTATGTTATTGCAATAATACAGTTAATCGGTCGCGCTGTGGTTTTTTTTTAGTAAGGCTGTAAATGTCCTGATGAAGAGAAGATCGTTCTTGAAACATGTTGACTTTTAAATAAAGATTATCGTGGTAAAAACAAAGTGTTTTTAATTATTTCATTAACCCCTCCGAATTTTCGAGAATATTAGCTTTTGGTGTCTTAAACGAAATGACATTTTACGAAAACTTTGTATTATTACCGCTTGACAATTAAAGCTCTATAAATGAAACATTTCTGAACGTAGCCGAATAGTAAAAACTGTTTTAGACAGGTTACAAAATAAGCTTTCGAATTATTATATTAGAAATAAATATTAACATTTGTAAATATTAAAATTTAGAATGCAAACATTAAAAAAATGTGAAAATGACTCACATGATGTTTTTATGTGAAAACGGTACTAAAATCACAGATTATGTAAACAACAATACTTATTCTATTGTATAAATGTGTAATAAACACTTTTGTCACTTCACTTTTTTATCATTTCATATAAAAATATTTAATAGAAATTAACAATGTCGGGCGCCCGTAGGAAATTTGGCAGGATAAATTATGTGTCAGACTGCGCGTCTGACAGAATGTTCTTTTTATGTATTTCTATGGACAACTTGAATAGAGATGTGCAGCATGATTCACTATCGACCTTTCACTTTTTATTTGACGGATGTAACTAATACAATAACGGAGTTATAACGGTTTCTATGGAGACACACGCGCTGACGTGTAAACACGCTTATTGTACTGGACTGCTGTCGTATTTTTAACGCATATACATATCTGCTTACGTTGCGGAGGGGTTAATACCAGAAAACAATCAGGATTTAGTCACAACAGGTTTTTAGCATGGGAGTCCCTTGGGATAAAACATTTCTAATTGCGCTTTAAAGCCAGTCCTAATTTCTAATTATGCTTAAAAGCCTTAGTCCATTCTGCCAGTGCAATGTGGAGGAGACTCTTGACCATGTCTTCTTCAATTGTAAAAATCATTCTTCCTTCAAAAGCATATATCATTTGCTTATTAAAATCACCCACCATTCTCCCCACAGTATTCCATATTTGCTGTCTCTCAACAATTCTCACGTTTTTTCAGTTCTAAAAAATTTCATAGACTTGAATGACTTCAATATTTGATTTTTAAAAATTTTTTTTAAAGAAAGACAAACATTCCCGGGTTACGAATAACCCAACAATGTTTGAAAATCTCCTACTACCACCACAGAAAGCCGAAAATATTGCTTGTGTTGTGATGGAGGACTTAGCCAGCCGAGGAATCGAACACGCGACGCCCGGGTGGGACCCAAGCGCTATGCCCACTCAACCACTGACTGGTTTGTCCTGTTCCCTTATGGATTACCCTCGAAATTATAACTATCTTTCTAACTTCATCGGCACAAAGCACTCTTTTTTGTGTAAATTGTCTAGTACAAAAAAAAAATTGCTTTAAACATCTTAACACTTTTATGTAACAATATGCAGTAAATAATGTATAATCGTGTGAGAAATATGGAGATTCACAATGAACGCAAGGCTGATGGAAGCGTAATTGAGTAAGATTATGAAAGGGACACTTAGATGGTTTGGGCATGCAGAGCAAAATAATGAAGAAAGGAGTATAAGGAGAATATGTGATGCGAATGTGAATGGTGGAAAGCCCCAGGAAGACATGGCAAGATCAAGTGCACCAAATACTCAGTTCCAGTCGGGCCATTTCAAGAGTAAGATTAACAGAATGGTATGTATGAGATGATGTGTGGACTTTCCATCTCTGCCTACCCCTAAATCTTAAAAATGGTTACTAAGTAAGTTACATAAGGCTGCCTTTAAATAAGTGAAAACAACACCGTAAGTCACTTACTGCAATTTATAGCAAGATGCAGATATTGTTTGACGCGATTAGCGTCCATGTGATCTTACAGTTTTCTCATAGTTTGTTAAGTTGAGACGATTACCGTAAGAAATGGTACCAAAACGTGCCGATTGTTAAAAATGAAAATACATTTTTTTTCTTTAAAAACTTTTTTTTTTATTTGAACTAAAATTTCATAAGGTGAGTACATTATTATCACCTGAAAACCATATAAAAAAATAACACTACATAAAACTCAAATAAGCGAATCATGAAAACAAATGTAAATAGAAAAATGTTTCTGAATATAACATGACATATTTGAATTCAAAGTTGATTGCCGTCATTCAGATAATTTAAAAGAATAGGTCCTGGGTTCGAGTCCCAGAGGTGTCAATATGTTTTTCTGATTTTTCTGTTTCCAGATTTTCTATTGAGTTTCGCTTATATTGTCTTCATTTATTTAAATATTACAATTTGAGGTTTTACTCATAAAGCTAAAAATTAAAAACAAAATATTCATCCTAGACTTGCAGAAAAGTCGATAGATGTCGCATATTAAAATAAAATGGATAAGGATTTATCCAGACACTATCTAGAGAGCATTTAGTTCGGGTTTGAATCTTGCAATCATACATAAAGATAGTTGCCAATAATATATGCGTTAAAGAAAATGAAGATAATGTAGGTGGTTCTTAGTCGAAGTATGGTACAGTTAAACATGACCGAATTTCATATCGACACCGTGGCGCAGTGGTTAGCGCGTTTGCCCGGAAAGCAAGAGGTCCTGAGTTCGAGTCCCAGAGGTGTCAATATGTTTTTCTGATTTTTCTGTTTCCAGATTTTCTATTGAGTTTCGCTTATATTGTCTTCATTTATTTAAATAAAAGAATTCCATTCACATCCGCTGTTAACCCCTCCGAATTTTCGAGAATATTAGCTTTTGGTGTCTTAAATGAAATGACATTTTACAAAAACTTTTAGTTATAACCGCTTCACAATTAAAGCACTTTAAATGAAACATTTCTGAACGTAGCCGAATAGTAAAAACTGTTTTAGACAGGTTACAAAATAAGCTTTCGAATTATTATATTACAAATAAATATTAACATTTGTAAATATTAAAATTTAGAATGCAAACATTAAAAAAATGTGAAAATGACTCACGTGATGTTTTTATGTGAAAACGGTACTAAAATCACAGATTATGTAAACAACAATACGTATTCTATTGTATAAATGTGTAATAAACACTTTTGTCACCTCACTTTTTTATCATTTCATATAAAAATATTTAATAGAAATTAACAATGTCGGGCGCCCATAGGAAATTCGGCGGTATAAATTATGTGTCAGACTGCGCGTCTGACAGAATGTTCTTTTTATGTATTTCTATGGACAACTTGAATAGAGATGTGCAGCATGATTCACTATCGACCTTTCACTTTTTATTTTACGGATGTAACTAAAACAATAACGGAGTTATAACGGTTTCTATGGAGACACACGCGCTGACGTGTAAACACGCTTATTGTACTTGACTGCTGTCGTATTTTTAACGCATATATCTGCTTACGTTGCTGACCGGTTAATGGAATAAAAGAGCGTAGAGAAATGTTTCTCTCAGACTTTATTTGGGCCCTTTCGTCTTTACTGATAAAATCTTATACATTTGATAGCAGCAATTCGTCATTGATAGGAAGCCATTTCAATGCAAATAAACTTACAGATGGAACTGTCTCTACGAGCACTTACATAAGTAGAACTACCGAACAACTTCCGTGAGCATTAATTACCATAAGTTGGTTGGATATGTAAATGCTCCCGTAAACATAAATATTACTTATGAGTATAAAGGCAACCTTATGTACAGTTATAAAGATAATTTTTAAAATCAAAATTAAGCCTTAACAAAGCTAATATAGGTAAACATTTAAGGTGTTTAAACCCCATGTTTTGTTGTGGATAAAAGATAAATATTTATTTATTGATATTAAATTTACCGTATATGTGGGCAGTCTCTTGGCAGCCAATCTCGGGGCCAACACCGTGTCCTCTCATTCAACTCTTGAAGCTCCTGCTTGCCGAATCCACGATGCCCTCTGCAATAAAATCAAATAATTCAATTCATGAGAAATTTCACCCAAATTGTGTATCAATTAATTGATGATCATGGATTCTAACCTGTGACTGAGAATCAAATCCTTTGGTGCTCGAATTGCTGACTCGGGTAGATCGCGGAGAACAAACTCATATTCATGATCTGCAAATCAAAATACAAATTAATAATAATATGCATATATTCATCCTAAATAGAGAAACGCATCACATCGTCAACGCCATCGGACAAAAAGAAATTGAACAATAAAAAGATAAAGGTCATGTTTAAATTAACATTTCAGCCACATATATTTTTTATTAAAGTAACACAATTCTAATGATCTAATTACAACAATAAATCCTAATTTCGGGCATAGACTGAAAGTATACATTGAAACTCGCTTTAGAAGTTTTCATGCTTGAAGTTTGGTTTTTTCGGTACCCCATTGGATATAAAAAATTTGTATACAGTGAGCGCGTGCGTATCCATATGGTAATCTGATATCAATATAATAAAACGAAATACGACGAAATAACAATAAAAAAATAAAAATAATTTTGTTTGTGGGATTTTTACCCTCAGCACACTATGGAGGTATTAGCGGGAGTTTAACGTTCCAAAGGAGACTGAATTTGAAAAATGGCGCACTTTATCCCACTTGAAAGGTTTTTCCAGATAAGAAGTTTTTTCAGTCCCTTGGAAAACGTCTTAGGAGAGTTTCACCGAGAATAATAGGCCACTTGCATGGATTTCATAACGACTTGGAAAAAATCGTGTGGATAGATTTTTTTACTAAGATAAATTTTTTAGAAATGTACAGTTTTTTTATTATTTTTAAATAAATAAATCCATTATTTGGGCTCGTGACGTCACTACATGAAAATGTCCCGTCTTCGAAAATGTTCCTATTAATTTTGTAAAATTCCACACTGACTTACTTTTTTTATATGGCATCACTTTGATTTCAGGCGAATTTTTGAATTTGACATTTAACGTTCACTAGATTTATTGTTTGTTCTCTGCGAACGTATCATTTGGTTTGACTTTTTGACAGATGTTATGAAGAGAACCCCGTACATTTTACGTTGTCTGTACGTGTTTTAGAGGTACAATGGTTGTGGTGCTGATTTTAACAAAATCAAATTATATAATATTCTTATTATTATTATAATTTACAAGTACAAGTATATTACATTTGATTTAGTAATATAGACGTTGAACATTTATAATGATTTATGATTAATAAGATGGATCAAGGAAAAAAATATTTACGAGATTTAATATTTTTGGTTCGCCTTGTTATTCTCCTGTGCCATTCGTGTGGAAAACTTTTTTTTTTTAAATGATTTTCGGCTATGTAATTACTGTTTTTTCGCACCCATAAAATTATGTCCCGTCTTTCCCGTTTATAAAAAATGGTCTGATTTTTCGGATTGAAATTTTCAAAAAAATCCCCAGGGTTTCAAAATACGATTAAAAAAAAATACAAAATGTCTTAGAATATTTGCCTAAACCGGATTTAAAAAAAAAAAATGTGATGCAAGTGACCTATTGTTTAAAAAGCAATGTGCTTGAAAACTAATTACCATGCCCCTCTGTGGAGTAAAAACTCAAAATCATTAGGTTCGGAGATTGACTAAGACCTACTGTCATTTATGTTAATTACTTACTATATGATCAAAAAGATCTTTCTCTCTCTTAGTGGGTAATGAAGAGTGATATTACGAGTTATTTGTAAATATCAGGGTTTGCTTTAGTGTTCATTTTTTAAACCCGTTATTTACAGATACAACAGGATTAATTGAATCTTCCTTTATTTGAATGAATTCGCAAGCGGAACAAGCAGTTCCTTCAAAACCTAAGAACTGGGACCCGGCCGCTAGGTAGAATAAAAAGTGCAAAATTATCATGTTTATAAGTGTTATTGTAAAATAAATTCAGAATTCTTGTCTAAGTGGAATGTGTTTTTACTGAATGTGACCTGAAACCTAAGCAATAAAATAATATTCTTTTCTTACCATATTGCCTTTCTTCATCATCCTCTGCTTCTATTTCAATTTGGGCTGCTTTTTTTTCATCTTCATTTATGTCTCGTTGTCTCCAGGTCACAAATGGTTCACCTTGAAAAACAATTACAAACATAATTACACAACATACTAAATGCTATATAAATACATGAAATAATATACAGTGAAATTTGCTTAAGGTTAAACGTCACGTAAATGCTATAAATATAAATAAATAGTTTTGTCCATAAACAAACCCAAATCTTTCAAGAAAGGCTGAAAAATAAAATATTGGATTGAGTCACCGATACAAAATTGAATTTTTCAGCCTTTCTTGAAAGATTTGGGTTTGTTTATGGACAAAACTATTTATTTATATTCATTTTAAATATGTACGGGCGCAAACAATTAATTTACCTAAATATTTTAAAGCGTAATGTGCAAAAAGTATTAAAAACCTAAAATAATTTATTTGGCGCCATCTGTGAATGCGTAGATTATAATGTACGTGACGTTTAACCTTAAGAAGTTTCATGCTTAAGTTTGGTTTTTTCGGTCCCTTTATTTTATTATAATTTAACCCTTATATAAAGTGTTCCCGCTTAAGAAGTTTTTTCCGGTCTCTTGGAAAACTACTTAAAGAGAGTTTCACTGTAATTGGACCACTTTAAAATATGTCTACAACAACAATCACAATCACACAACAAAAAAAATATGTTGTCAAGGGCACTCTTCTTTGACAGAGCGTAGCAAAAACCTGTTTTAACTCGACCATTTGGCATTTCATCTGTTGGTAAATTTGTTTATTACATTCCGGTTCTAATTCAAAATGTGGCCATGTTAGATAGTACTTTTTATCCCGCCAGAGTTTGTGTGATTGTGGTTCTTACAACAAGCTGTCAAATCAGGATAACGGATAACCAATAGTATAGTATATACCAGAGTGAAGAAAGTTTGAAAAAATAATTGAAATTGAGATGGTGACATTTCTTTGGACAAATTGAAGAATTCCTTACTTGAAATTTTACACAAAATTAATGATTTATAATTAAGTAGACAAGTAACAATTATTACAAGCAATAATTGTCAGCCTGAAACACTCATTTACATTGAAAAATCTTCCGAGAAAAGATACTTGCCGCCAACGGGACTTGAACCCGTGTCCTTCCGATTGCCGGTCGAATGCTCTGACCACTGAGCTATGGCGGCTTATCAAATACCCGCCAAATAATTCAATATATACTAGTGTTTCATTCAACAATTACTGCTTGTTATATTTTTTCCACCTGAAAACAACCAACTTTATTTTTGTGAGGAAGACATTGTTAGTGTTAAATCCCTCGCTAGGTGGCGTCGAGACAAATTATGTCTGCATTTATTGGGGAAATACTTAAACTTGTTAAATATTAATTATTATTTTTTAATTTATAAACTAACGTTTAGACAAGATTTTTATGCATAGCACAAAGGGTAACAATTATTACAAGCAATAATTGTCAGCCTGAAACACTCATTTACATTGAAAAATGTTCCGAGAAAAGATACTTGCCGCCAACGGGACTTGAACCCGTGTCCTTCCGATTGCCGGTCGAATGCTCTGACCACTGAGCTATGGCGGCTTATCAAATACCCGCCAAATAATTCAATATATACTAGTGTTTCATTCAACAATTACTGCTTGTTATATTTTTTCCACCTGAAAACAACCAACTTTATTTTTGTGAGGAAGACATTGTTAGTGTTAAATCCCTCGCTAGGTGGCGTCGAGACAAATTATGTCTGCATTTATTGGGGAAATACTTAAACTTGTTAAATATTAATTATTATTTTTTAATTTATAAACTAACGTTTAGACAAGATTTTTATGCATAGCACAAAGGGTAACAATTATTACAAGCAATAATTGTCAGCCTGAAACACTAATTTACATTGAAAAATCTTCCGAGAAAAGATACTTGCATACTTGATATCTCAGTGGTCAGAGCATTCGACCGGCAATCGGAAGGACACGGGTTCAAGTCCCGTTGGCGGCAAGTATCTTTTCTCGGAAGATTTTTCAATGTAAATGAGTGTTTCAGGCTGACAATTATTGCTTGTAATAATTGTTACCCTTTGTGCTATGCATAAAAATCTTGTCTAAACGTTAGTTTATAAATTAAAAAATAATAATTAAGTAGACAAGTATTTAAGTACGTACTTACAAATCTTATGATTTCAGAGGAAAATTTGGGTGTGATTTATTAAATAAGAGAAAATTAGAAAAAAAATTGACACTAGAACTACTGTTCACAGAACAACTAGTTAAATTTTAAATTTAAAAAAAAGTCAACGAGTAGCTACATACCCAGCAGGCCATGCACGGTGATCACATCCAGCTTGATGGGCGTGTTGGTCAAGTGGGTAGGGTGAAGCAGCTGCACCGCGGGGCCGTAGTGCTCGAAGCCGCCTCCCAGCCCGACCAGCGCTCCCCCGGCCAGGCACACTAGCTCCGCGTCATCACTCTCCAGCCAACGTGCAAGAGACTTGATTAGACCTGAATTATAATGGTTTATTCCAATGAGTGAAGTAAAATAAATAAGAAAAAATGGAGTGAAAATTTTTACGAGTCTGTTATAGGTATTTTCTTTTCATAAGGTATGTTATTTAAAATACATTCTGATTTTCTTTTTTTTTTTTATACAGGGTGTTAAGGGACGTACTTGACTTACTTTAACCAGTGATTCCCGACATTATTTGGAGTAAAAAATGTAAATGAAATTTTGGTCTCCGGTGACATTTTTGATGTTTTTTTTTTTTTTTTCTACAAAAACATAAAAAATGGAACAGTTGGAGGCGGAGTAAGTGGTTCGTCGGACACCCGGCTGAGTGACCAGTGACGAAATGCGGAAGAATTTTTTTAAAATTTGATTTTGAAGAAAAAAATTGAGAAAAAAAAAAAAAAATCATCCAAAAAAGTCACCGGAGACCAAAATTTCATTTTTACTCCAAATAATGTCAGGAATCACTGGTTAAAGTAAGTCAAGTACGTCCCTTAACACCCTGTATTAACTCTGTACAAGAGGTACTACTGTGGTCTTCCTCCAGGGACTATGTCATCTTTGAGGGTGCCGATTGGAGGGTTTTTTTAACCCTAGAGTACTAATCATCACCTGGGAGGCCGAACTCAAACAGTTTTTTTGTTGTAATTTCAAATTGTGTGACCGTTACCTCAACTTAGTGCCCCCCGCGACGCGGTGGATAGCTGTTGCCTGTCTCGCAGGCTCTTGTCTTTGCCGAGTTACAGAGTTTGGATCACTTGGGAGGCGATCCTTAGTATTAAAGGTAATTATTTTTTTTGGGACTTGTTTATTATTATTGGAGTTTTTGATATGATTAGTGTTAATTGTATTTATAAAAATAAATCGATAATCAAAAAAAAAATTGGTTAATGGAAGGTGACTCTGCTAGTGAAATTGAAGACAATTTAGAAGTTAATGTTTGGCTTTCATGATAAAAATATAAATGAACAAAATGTGGAAGAAAATGTCATTGAAAAAGGAAAACAAAGCATGTGCAACTTTTGCCCAGCAAAAAAAGACTCATAAGTGTGTACTACTGTGCGAAATGCAATAAACCATATTGTCTGGAACATCGATCGCCTAATTGTTTCACTTGTGATAAGAAATAAATAGACTAACTTTAAAGTTATGTGACATAAAAATTGTAATGCTAGATATTAGTTTTTCATAATGATCTCAACCGACTGATATTATATTTAAAAAAAAAAGTTAGGTACGTGTTAAGGGGTCGTCCATTAATCACGTGATGTTTTTTTAGCAACTCTTTAACCCCTCCCCCCCCTGGTGATATGTGGTGAGGTTTTAGACTTTTTAGTGTCATCGGGTTACTTGCTAACTAGCAGATTGTTGACAATCTGCAAAAAAAGTTGATAGGTCGTCAACTTTACTTGCCACTCGCTTACTAGTGATTGGTTTATTTATGTTTTTCAAGATGGCTGCCAAACATCACAGAATTAGTTTACGCAGGCGTTGTTATTCTTGTTACTGGCGCTAGCAGCGACCTCAGTTTCCTACGCTGCTGAGCGAGTGGACAGTTTTGTGTCATCATGACAATCTCACTCGCCGATTTACCCGCTTTTAAACTTGGTAGATAGTAGCTTGTAAACTCGCTAAGAACAATAAGTACTTGAAGTTTAAGAACAATTTATTTTTTTTAAATGTGATTTACAGTTTGTCAAATAAGAGTAGAAAACCTAGGAGGGCGCCACCGTTGTTCAAACGGCAGTATTTAAAATATACCTCATAGTGGAAATGAAAAGTTGTGTGACCGACATTGTTATAAAAAATTAAAAAGACATAAAAGTAAAAAAATAATTTTTTGATCGCAAAATTAGAATTGCATGTAGGTATATTATTATTATACCTTTGTAATTTTGTGTTAACATAATGAAGAATAACAATATTGTAATGAAATACTAGATATGAGAGACATCTATTGGATAAACTGAAAAACTAATAAGTTAGTTGTGTGGATATCGAAGTTACAACTATGCGGGAACTTTCAAAATAATCCCCGGGTTACGAATAACTCGACAATATTTGAAAATATCCTACTACCTCTGTGCCCGGGTGGGACCCAAATGCGATGCCAACTCAGTCACTAACCGGTCAGGTATCTTTTCAAATTGGCCACTTTTTGGCCAGCGTGCACTCTAGAGTGTTTGCAAATTGGCCAAAATGTTCCAATGGTTAAGGGATTGAAATTAATAAAAACCTTATACTTATTATAAATGTTATATTGTCTACCTGCCCTGTGAATGATGGGCAGCAATTCTGTATAGGGTGCTAAGCAAAGCAGCAGTCTCGCGGACATCAGCTGCATTTCTCTTTTGGGAGAGCTGGCAGCCCTTTGCAGCAGGGCCAGGCCCCCATCTTGAGCAAAGTGTATGGCGGCGGGGGCCCCTCCCACCCTCCCTGCCAGGTGGTGCAAGGCGGCCCCAAGGGCCTCCTGCAGCTCTTCCTCAGAGTCGGGGGCCGCACGGGAGCGGGCCCCATCAGAGTCCATCATCTGTTGCACATCCTGGGAAAAGATTACAAGAGTCCATAGTCCCTCAACTTACAAAGAAACCTTTTAATTATTTTGGATAGTGCTGTTTTTGTGAGAATGCTTTACAATGAATATAATGATATCATAGACATCCAAATTTAATAGACCAGAAGCTACAGATGAGGGGTAAAACCAAACTATGGAGGGTGAAGAGGGGAAGATGACTGTGATTCGTTAAAAAATCAAGACAGTATATATGCATCTCGCATTATAATATCACCATTTAGTTCTTAAAAGCAAAACTGCTTTTTAATAAATAGACCTTTTTACATGGGAGCGCGAATTGCCCGCCACGTTATTATCATATTTGACGACCTCCGTAGCCAGTGGGTAAGACTCTTGACTCACAATCCGGAGGTCGCGGGTTCGAACCCGGCACGCGCAAATAAATTTTATTTGATTAATTTGTGTTATTTCACAATTAATTCATTTAAAATAATATATAGTATATTTGCGCATGTTCCAGAGTGGAAGATATTATTAGTATCGCCCTGGTGTAAGACCACCATTCAGAATTGAAACGTTGCTTGAAAATGGCTTTAGCCGTGTTTGGTGACCAGATCTGAATAGCCAGGTACTTCCCAACCTTCCTCTTCCCCACCTCCTTCCCCTCCCCACTACCTTCAGCCTCACAACATACCCCAATTGGGGATGCCATAGTCTCACTGGCTCCAGACGGGAGCAGTTGAGATTCTTGTGCGGTATTCACTGTAAAAAAAAAAAAAAAAATTTGCGTAGTCGAAATCGGCAAAGGAAAGTTCGCCCTTTTTCACACGGGAATATTTTGTTGCCGTGTTCAGTTGAGACACTTTTACATATGTTTCATAATTTACTTACCCCTGTAACCATCGACGAGCTCACTGGAGAAACGCCCACATTCGCTATGTTCAAATATATTAGGGTATAATGTATAGCACAAGCTCTCACTTTTATTCGTAAAATGTGCGATGTGACCAGCGCGCTGGTCAGGACAAGAATGATGACGTCACATTTTTTAGATTCAAGCGACGCTCTCGTAAGCCCAGCTGGCTCCAAGGCGGAGCTATAGCCGGCTCCATGGGGAGGGGGAAATAATACGTTTTTATCACTTAGGGCAGGTCCAGATATATTCATATGTCCATAAATGATATGCTTGATGATTAGAAATGCTGATACATATTATGTATGTTATACATTTTATCACCTGATTCATAGGACAAAGGTGGCTGATTGCCAGGTACAAGAATATGAATACAAGTAGAAAGCAGTTAGCTTGGCAGTGCTTTCTTAATGTTATTTTTGTTATTGAAATGCTATCTCTTTCCAACGTCAGTTGAATCTTGTACATCCGAATTAGCCCTTTTATATGAATAATTATGAAACTTACAACCTAACAGTATGCTTTACTTAATCCAGCATTGCATTCTTTCCACATTTCTACAAATTTTAAAATGATTTTACCACACATCCGCTCCAGCAAACTTATTTCTACAGCATTTAGTCTACTTAAGGCTGGTATTTCAGTTGCTTTTTAAGCTTGGCTATTTATGTTAGTCAACAATACCTGGTGAGGGTCACCATGCCTCTGCAGATAGGCGGCCAGACAGTGGTGGTGAGGCTGCAGCTGGGCAAGGCGCATGAGTGGCAGGCGCGGAGGCAGTGAGCGCAGGGCGGGGGGCAGCGGGGGTGCCCCAAGCAGACGGGGCCCGGCCCCCATGCGCGCCAGCTGCACGGCCGAGGGCCCGTCCAGGCGTTGGGCTATCCACCTCACCTCCCACTCTAGAGACACATTCTAAATTGCAAAGTTCCAACTGATCGGGTAATCCCTAGAAGCATCTACACCGATTTTAACCTTTATGTATCGTATCGCCCGAAAATGGGTCACTATGGTCCCCCATATATCACAAAGTGATTGTGTCTCTTTATAATAATAATAATAATATAATAATATATCTTTATTGAACAAAAAAAAAATGAAGATTTATAACTACAAAAACAAAAAGTACATCATAAGTACAGTAAAAGTACAGTTTAAAAGTTGCATATGTACGAAAGTTAATATCAAAAAACAAAATACGTATATACAGTAGGTAATTAAAGAATAGAGATTTATAATTATAAATTTAGGTTTCTCATAACCTGCCTCACTAGGCTAGCCTGTGTTGAGGCAGTAATTTTATGTCAATTTATTATACTGTGAACATACCTACACTTACATTAGAATAAAATCACACAATAGAATGGTTGCATTAATAATAACAATAACATTGGTACAATAATAACAGCATTGGTTCAATATTAATTTCGAATTATTATTATATTACTTATAATAATAATTAATTATTTATATTACTTTTGTCTTTTTATTTCCCGTAATACTCAGATATAAGTTACTACCTAACAATTTAACGGAACATTTCCCATTTTCGCCCAGCAGTCAATCAATGAGTAATGCAAAACAGTAAAAGAAATAGTACACAATCGATAGTAACTCAATTACATACTACTGTCACTTATAGTCCTTTCTAGAAAAATGTGCCTTTTACGATCACAGCTTATTATCGGTGATGATTTAAAAAAAGTAATGGGTATCTGGGGAGGGGGAGGTGAGAAAAATTTCATTAGAATTGGAAAGATATTATTGAATATCTTAAAAGGAAACGGCTGCACGGCCTTTTTCATACAAAACTTAATTTAAATTTGAGGCCAAAATACTTACCCAAACTGAATAATAATTTTTTTAATCAAAAGGTATAGCAAATATCTAGTACAGATATGTACTACTTTATTTATTTATATTTAAAAAAAAATAGGCCATTAGAATGATTTTTTTCACGATTTTAGAGGCAACTGTGGCAATTTTTATGAGGTGAGACTGGCGATTATTGAAAGTTATGGTAATTTAAAAAAATATATTTTGCCAATCTACCATTAAAATACAATGAAATATAAAATAAAATTTCGTAAAAAAGGCGTTTTCTGTGTCGAAATTTGAAATTTGTGTTCTAATGTAAATCGGTCATTTGTAATTTGAAAATAATTTTAATATTTTATGTAGTTATTCCATCATATTTGTACAGTAAATAGATGGAAATTATTTATTTGAATAAAAAACTAAAATATCAAACTCACAAAAAATTGCCAAAGTTGCCTCTAAAATCATGAAAAATTGTATTCTTTTAATCAATATTTTATAATTTAAAACACAAATCAATAAAGTAGTACATATCCGTACTAGATATATGCTAAACCTTTTGATTAAAAATAATAATTTTTCAGTTTCGTTGGGTGTTTTGGCCTCAAATCCAAAATTAAGTTTTGTATGAAAACGGCCGCGCGCAGCCGTTCCCCTTAAATAGTAATAGGAAAATTTTTTAAATGCAGATCGATTATCGAATACTTTTCTGGGACAATCTAAATTATAGAGAATGTGGTCTAAAAACAACTTAGATATCGCACAAAACTCTCATTTGGGGGAAGTGTGGTAGGGTTAAAGAAAATTAATGTCACCAAATTATAAAAGAACTTTTGACTCCAGGCCAATGCTTGAACCAATTATATTTAGACAAAACGTGTGGGTCTTAAAAATAACACCAAGACTATTCATTTATGAAAACATTTATAATAAAAAAAGTGCATCATCTCTCAGTCAAAAGATCGCAAGTAGCATTGGTTTTAACCTTTTGTTGGTCTACATGGAGCTAATTTGTTTTCCAACAAGTTCGCGACAACAGAATCCCTAACTTTATGAAGATCATTTTTAAAACACAAAATTAAGGCAGTTAGAAAATTTTAGGTATGGGATATCGTGGACTTTATTATTAACAATTTAATCAGTAAGAGAATACTATGTGACAAAGAGTTCTACTGGAAGTCTACTTTTGAGATCGTTATCTCATAACAGTGCTGTATCAGAAAGAACCCTTTTTTACAAAGGTGTCATAAGTTCCAAATTCCATAGATCAATTAAAATGTACATGGGTAGTAAATGAGATATGGGATTTTTTTTTCTAAGCCAAGTGGGATTTAAAAAATAATTATTCGACACTGTAGATTCAGGCAAATTATTTGTGCCATTTTATGTAAATTCTGAGAATTAATTTAACATACTTGAGTTGAAATTAAAAGATAAGCCTAAAAGTCTGATAATCCATTGTTATTCACAATTTTCTTATCCATGGCCAAGAGATAAGAAAAATAATTTATGAAAAAATGTGAAATAATAAATATATATATAAAATAAAAAGCAATTACATGGATTTTTTGAAGACTGATTAAAAAATAGTGATGTAAACAGATTAATTTGTTTTGTTTTGTTTTTTTTAATTTTCATAACAAAGTTGTTTGATATCTTAAAATTGGGTCAGGATTAAGGAGCTTATAGCGTTCAAATAGGCAGCTATCCAGAAGGGATGCTGAAAATTCCAACAGGGAAGCTACAGAATAATGGTTTGTTTACCTTTGAGATGCCCAAGATGCTTGAGATGATGCAGGGCCCGGGCGCGCTCTATGGGGTCGCCATATCGCGCCACTTGCAGCAACCGCCTCCACACCGCTCGCCGCCATCTGCGAGCCCATTTCCCCACATATGGCCACTGGGAAAAAAGAAAAAATACAATATTAAATGAAAAAATAGCATGTATTGTCCTCAATACTGGGAGCTCACCTCTGTGGTAAGGACTTTTTATATTTATTTTTATGTGAATACCGCACACGATTCCCAAATGCTCCCAACTGACTGGAGCCAGTGAGTATGGCATCCCCTATCAGGGTACGTTGTGAGGCTTAAGGTAGTGTGGAGGGGAAGGAGATAAGAAAGCGAAAGGCGGGGAAATACCCAGCTATTCAGACCTGGTCACCAAGCACGGCAATTCAAGCAACGTTTCAATTCTGAAACACCAGGGTGATACTGAAAGTATCTTCCATTCTGGAACATGCCGCAAATATACCTTACATTATTTCAAATGATTAAATTGCGAATAATTGATGCAAATCAATCAAATAAAATTTATTTGCTCTCGCCGGGATTTGAACATCCAACCTTAGGTTTGCTAATCGAGAGCCTTACCCCTCGACCACGGAGGCCATGGAGGAGGACTAATAATATTGTTTCATAGCTCTTTCATAAAAACAAAGTATCGAACTCCGTAAGTCTAAACTTAAAATTTAGGTTCTATGAGATACATTTTGCACAGATTTAGTGTTCCAACAATTTATTATGTTATTTTTGGCATAAAATCTGAATGCAACATATCAATGATAGCCCATACAAAGCAAAGGTGGATCACGTGTACAATACTAGGCTCACACAAAATGAAGGGATGATAGTACCAAGATTTTCTAATAAACATGGCCAGCAAACTTTTGAATACATTGTATCACTTATATTTAATATGCTGCCATATGATTTGAAAAAATGTTACTCGACACCTAAATTTGCGCTATTGTTAAAAACATGACTATTGGAATCAGATTTTCTGTATTGACTGACTCCTACTCCTAGTGCACTTTCAAATTTTTTAGACATATTCTTACTATTTTTTAACTTCTTTATGTTCAGCACTAACCCACACTCTCGAAGCACCAGCCTCAAAACTACGCCAACCGCTAACTTTATATGGGACAATTAAGTGGCATGCACTCGCAAAACCTGGTCAACCTATTAGTCAATGGTTCAAATCTGGGCTTCTGGAATAGAAGTTGTTCCAAGCCCAGAATGGAGTTATAGGAACAAGGACTCACCCATCGCAGTTGGGGCCACATATCTCCAGGTTCTGGATGCTTCAACTTCACAATATTAATCTTTAAAACGTCATATTGAATATAACATTTCAAAGTAATAAATACCATAAATTTAAATACGAATTTACAGCGTAGGGAGTGTGGCGAACCCATCGCTCAGGGAGTGGAAACACAAACCTGCAATAGCCATCCCAAGCCAAGGTGTGAGCTACCATGCTCAGGCTGAATTTCCTGGGGAACAGCGTCACAAACGGTGCCTCCGAGAAACAAGGTCGCATCTCGGAGTATTTAGGAAGTTCTATTTCCCTGGTAACTCGTGGGAAAAAAAAATTGGAGGAGTTTAGTGGAGAGATGATATCCTCTTCCCATGTGGGGCCTTCTAGGAACCATGTAGGAGTGAAGAGGAGAAATGAGGCCATCTTGGTGAACTCTCCCTCTGTGGGGCCTTTAAGGAACCAAGGAGGAGAGATGAAGTTCTCTTCCCTCCTGGAGCCCCTCAGGGAACCAAGATGGAGTGGACTCTTCCCTTGTGGGGCCTTCAGGGAACCAAGGGGAGGTGGACTCTCCGTCGTGGAGCCTTCGGCGAACTAAGGAGTGGAGAGGAGAGATGAAGTCCTCTTCCGTCGTGGGGCCTTCAGAGAACCAAGGAGGAATGAAGAGGGGAATGAGACCTGGGAAGCCACATTGTCGAACCAACCAGAAGATATAGCTTCATTTCCAATCACGATCCTGGTGAACTTTATAAAAAGGACTGGGTTACTGTCAAAGGAATGAGGTAAAATGGGAGATAGTAGAATGGGTCTATGGCCTAAGTGCTTACGGGAACTATATATATGTAAACCGTCTCTGATTATTTAAAATAAAATATGAATTTGCAATATTTCTTCCACAATGTTATGTTATAGACAGTCCGCCCTGTCTCACATATTATTTTACCTGACTCCAATGAGCACATTCTCACCTTTTATAAAGTTAGGTATTTTCCTTGCAACAATTGCACCGGTCATGGTGACATTTTAAGAGAAGATTAGGTAGATGGGATAATTGCACGATTTTATTGACATTTGCTATCCACTAAGTCTTTGCTAATTCATACCTCCCAATCCCATACATACTGCATGAACAAACTAGACTCAACTCTCTTGCGATTGTAAAGTAGAATTCAATAAAAATAACATTCAAAGAGCGAATGCATGATACATTCGTATGTAAAGGGGTACTTACAATACTCCAGCCTTTGGCCTGGAAAAGCTGCAGAAGGGTTTGCTCATGAGCAGGGTCATTGTAGTACAGATACTCCGGGGCTCCTGAACGTTCTCGGTCAAGAGCATGTCCCACCACCACTGAACTCAGGGTCTTGCGAGTCCGGTAGACACCAAACCACGCTCCCCCCCATCTTCAAAGAACAAATAATAATGTCTGACTCATGATATTGCGCAACTTCGTCAACATATTTAACTCACATCGTGAATTAATGATGTAAACAAAATACATTTAAAAAATTTGGAATATGAATACATTTTCATTTTTATTATTCATTGTATTATACTTACGCCACACTAGCGACAGCAGCGATTCCTGCATAATTTTTGACATAACTCCAACCTTTCAGGCGGATATTCCATATCACATTCTTAATTCCGACAATCATTGAAAAATTTCGTTAAAAATTTGAACATATTAAATTTTCGTCTAACAATTACATGATGTATGAACTTGTAATTACTAAATCAAATACAGATAACGACCGACGTTTTCAAATTGAAAAACAAAACTTTGACATAATAACTAATAACACACGAACGAATTCATAAAAAAATATTTACGGGTCTTCCGGGTCTTCTTTCTATGGAATCTAATTTCTAGGGATATTTTTTTACCTAAGTAGATACTAAAATATTGGTAAATCATTTTTTCAATATTGCCACACATTTTAGAAAACAGACGGCTAGAACTCGTGTCATATGTTGGCTAAAGTACAACTTGTACAATCATTAAAAACAGGCGAAAATTAATTTGATAAAATTCAAAGTGATATACCTTTAGGTATTTTAATGTCAAAAATTCACGGAACTGACAAATGTGCACCATCTACAATAAGGTCGCCAGCATGGGAGTAGGCGGTAAACACAAAGAGCTTAGTCAGTCAAGGTACCGGAAATAGTCATATAGTTTTAGAAAGCAACGAAGGATGAGCTAAAATCATTTTTACGAACGCAGGATAATATAATAATAACATTTGTACCTAGCGGCGAACACAGAGCGGCGAAAGCAAAGCTGGACCGCAATAAAAATTGGAAAGCCAGGATATTTTCGGCAAGGATAAAATAAAACCCAATATCGCCGCGTCGGGCGAAGGCAATAAACCTTTTCCTTTGGCCCACAAAGCCGCTGCCGCCGATGGAATTACTTTTGGAGATCTACCCCAGAGCAGGAAGGAAGACTCGAGCGAGAATTTCACCACGAAGGCAGTCACCATTTGCCCGGCCTAGGGGTTGGTACTCCACTTCGCCCACGGAGTGTCCCGACCAGGGATAAAAAATTAATAGTTTTTTGCAGCCCGGCCAGGGTTCTGCAAACGCTCTCCAAACTACACGCGACCGCGCGCAATTTCCCGACCAGGGAAATTAACAGACACGCTCGCGGATTTCGACCAGGAACCGCCGATACTTTCGTGAACTTCCGTCAGAAAGTCCAACCAAGTGACCGTGAAATATTCCGACCAGGAATTTGCGCAAGTTCCACTGTGCACAAATTGTCACAACAAAGAACTCTCGCGACTCTACCTGTGCAATAACAAGTGAAAAAAATAGAACTTAAGTTTAAAGTGCCTAGTGACTGTGTACTTACGCGGAGACTCCATCATCAGCAACCAAAGGGAAGTGACTGAACATTTTATTTATTTTAACCCCGAAGTGATTAGATTCTGAACAATTATATACAGACTTTTCCGTAGAATTAAGCAAACAGACTTTCTAAATTTAAGACGAATTAATTAAGTAGTTTTAAGACTAACACTAGATTAATAATTAACACCCACCTTTTGTATCCTAATGTAATAAATGTGTCGTTTCTTAAACCAGTAGCTTTTTTAATTGTTCCTCCTTAATTTTAAGTTTATAGTTTTAGTTTGAACCCGCCGTAAGGCGCGGGTGTATCAATTGGCGGCCCAGACGTGTGGCTTACCGGCATTTTTTGTCTGGTAGAAATCCGAGTGTGGATTTCCGACCCATGAACCCTGAGATTAGAATAGTTACGTCCAAAGGAGGAACAATAGTTGTTATCAATAATTATTAGTTAAATTCACGCATAGCCACAAACTCGGTGGAATCTAAATGGATGCCGATAGGTTAGCCTTTCACGATACGCGTTAATAGTAATTGTTCAAAATTAATGATAGGTATTTTTTTTGCAATTTTTCTTGGTTTTTTTTTTATTAATAATTTATGTCTGGGTTTAATGCTTCCCGCCTCAAAGAGTATTTGGCGCCCAAATTAGTTTAGGTATAGTTTTAAAAATAGATTTAAAAATTAATTATACATGGCATCGGCAAACACAACGCGAACCACGCGACAAACCACGGCGGATGCATTGCAGGCAGCCGTAGACGTCGGTAACCTCACACCAGCGAAGGAAAAGATGGAAAACAGGGGGCAGACCTCGTGCCATTCGAGGGTTCTGGAAGATCGATTCGAAGGTTTGCCGGAGGAAGAACCCGAAGAGTTTATCGTCGCGTGCGAAGAATTTTTCAGTGCGACAGGCTGCTCATCAGCTCTTAAAGTGGAAAAGGCTGCGAAACAATTGCAAGGAGAAGCAAGAAGGTGGTGGCAGCCTCATTCACGCGGGCGATGGAGCTGGGAGGACTTCGTTGCGCAACTACGGAAGCGTTACGGCGTAGTGGGAGCGAGGACCTCTCTATTAGTCACGCTGTACGGAGACCCGCAGAAAAGCGATGAAAGCGGCGTTGCTTTCTTACAGCGTAAGCGAGCAATCCACAAACGTATATTCGGACAAACAGGCTTGGACGAATTCTGCCCAGATCTGATAGGGCTGATGATGCCTCGTTATCGAGAGCTGCTGGAGGCGGGCCTAATCTTCGGCACGTACACCATGGAAACACTTACAGCACGAGTAAACGCCATCGATTTCCCGAAGGAAATACTCTTCCGTGCACCGCCGCCCCAACACCAGGAAAGGGCGAATACCCGTAATAACGATGCAAGGCGACCGCGTGACCAATTGCCCTGGTGTCATAACTGCCCAGGAAGACATTGGAATGCAGATTGCCCAGAACTGCACCGCCGCAGGGCGGAAAACTAGCATGGCCCGGGCGCCGACCAGATCGGACAACGTCGCGTCCAGGGCCCCCATACATAGGTACGTATGAGTACCAGCATTCACAACGAGAAGATCAGACTGGACCGCATCAAGCTCAAGAACCTCCACAATGCTCCTTCGCGTACGCGCCTGTCGTGGAAACACCACGGTATACGCGTGGCCCAGTTACACCGGATATTGCCTCCGCTTTTACGCAAAATATATCCATACTTCAAGAGCCGTACGCCGGGCCTAGCGGCCATAATATTTCCCCCCTAGCAACTACGTTGGACGGAGCACCCACGCTAGAAAGCGCTCAACACACACCTTCAACGAATATCTGGCAAAACGTTATTAACGACGTGCCAACGCCTGTAGATACTTGCTATCCAGGTGAATCTAGACAAGCGGGCTCAGATAACTTCACCTGTACGCCAGCCGTAGAACCGACTAGCACAAGCAATCCTATTGTACCGGATATCGAGACGATTCCCGCAATCATCCCCATTGCGCAACACGCAATCGATCTGCAGCAATCGTTCCCCAGTAATTCGCCTACAATCGCTTCTACAACGGAGATGATTTCTCCACCCACTGCATCATTGCGCAATGCTACAGATGAACACGATGACGCTCCACAGCCACCCCCCGGCTCCAGCGGCCACAATACGCCGACGGAACCTGCATCAGGTAACCACAGCAGACCACGCCTGTCAACTATTCCTGAAGAAGAAACTCTTTCAGAAAATCACGATACGCCGTACACTCCGACATTAGCTGAGGAACTTCTGACTAGGTATAAGATATCTAATGTTTGGCCCAAATTCCCACCGAGGACGTATGAACCAATTGATTCCAGGAAAGTGCATAACCGAGGCTCTTATGACGCCAGGAAACCACCCGGTATAACATGAAAGCAGACAATCTCATACCGATATGGAGACCATTGTATTATGTAACTGGATAGATGCCTACATAGATCGTTAGGTAATATGAAGTTGTTAGGATAATTTTATAATTTTTTATCGATAGTAGAATTGTTTTAGTTAAGTTTAATAATAGTTACTTAGTGCGTTAATAATATTAATTACCGTTAATTTTCGACAAAACACCCGGGGGCGATTGATATACCTTTAGGTATTTTAATGTCAAAAATTCACGGAACTGACAAATGTGCACCATCTACAATAAGGTCGCCAGCATGGGAGTAGGCGGTAAACACAAAGAGCTTAGTCAGTCAAGGTACCGGAAATAGTCATATAGTTTTAGAAAGCAACGAAGGATGAGCTAAAATCATTTTTACGAACGCAGGATAATATAATAATAACATTTGCACCTAGCGGCGAACACAGAGCGGCGAAAGCAAAGCTGGACCGCAATAAAAATTGGAAAGCCAGGATATTTTCGGCAAGGATAAAATAAAACCCAATATCGCCGCGTCGGGCGAAGGCAATAAACCTTTTCCTTTGGCCCACAAAGCCGCTGCCGCCGATGGAATTACTTTTGGAGATCTACCCCAGAGCAGGAAGGAAGACTCGAGCGAGAATTTCACCACGAAGGCAGTCACCATTTGCCCGGCCTAGGGGTTGGTACTCCACTTCGCCCACGGAGTGTCCCGACCAGGGATAAAAAATTAATAGTTTTTTGCAGCCCGGCCAGGGTTCTGCAAACGCTCTCCAAACTACACGCGACCGCGCGCAATTTCCCGACCAGGGAAATTAACAGACACGCTCGCGGATTTCGACCAGGAACCGCCGATACTTTCGTGAACTTCCGCCAGAAAGTCCAACCAAGTGACCGTGAAATATTCCGACCAGGAATTTGCGCAAGTTCCACTGTGCACAAATTGTCACAACAAAGAACTCTCGCGACTCTACCTGTGCAATAACAAGTGAAAAAAATAGAACTTAAGTTTAAAGTGCCTAGTGACTGTGTGCTTACGCGGAGACTCCATCATCAGCAACCAAAGGGAAGTGACTGAACATTTTATTTATTTTAACCCCGAAGTGATTAGATTCTGAACAATTACATACAGACTTTTCCGTAGAATTAAGCAAACAGACTTTCTAAATTTAAGACGAATTAATTAAGTAGTTTTAAGACTAACACTAGATTAATAATTAACACCCACCTTTTGTATCCTAATGTAATAAATGTGTCGTTTCTTAAACCAGTAGCTTTTTTAATTGTTCCTCCTTAATTTTAAGTTTATAGTTTTAGTTTGAACCCGCCGTAAGGCGCGGGTGTATCAAAAGTACAATAATATTTTGGGTATGCTTCTTTACTACTTATACAATAAATTTGCTCCATCGTGTAACGCAATTTTTGTGTAATATCCACGAACAGAAAAAAAAAATTGCAAAGGACTGGTTGAATTTCTAGTTTCTTGTTTCGTTAGTTTATTTTTGGGGATGAAAATGGCGGCGGCGGTCGACGAATTTGGAATTTGGTTAATCGATAAACTCAAATCTCTGAACACTGATGAAAGTGTTTTTGGTTCTTACATTACTGCGATTTTAGACGGAGATGATACACTCGAAGAAAAGAAAGAAGCCCTCGAGGCTATTATATCGGACTTTGTTGTGAGTTTGACGTTTAATTCCCAATGTGGATCTTTAAAATTCAAATCTTGAAAAATACCAATGAAGAGCTTGACTGAACTATTTAACGATGAAATTGTATCTCCTAAATCCTATCCCATTTATTTAATTTTTCTACTTACAGGATAGATTTTATACATTATTATTCATTACAAATTTGAGGTTATTAGCTGATTTCCTAAATCGGGGAATTGAACATCATGTACTGAACTGCTTGGATATCAATGTATTGTGACTTAACTAATTTAAACTTTTTTAAAAATCGGTATGATTCTGAGGTTGTCTCTTTCTAAATAACATTAATTTATTTTTTAGGAACATGACATCAACAAACATGTGTGTGAGATTATGGAAAAGTGGGACTGTTGCCGCCAAATTGTTGAAATTCCATCCTCCTCCACTGCGGTAGATGTGGAAGACAGACTGGTAAAGCTATTAGGATCACAAACCCTTGCCACATCAGCACCAAAGAAGTACACAGAAGAGGAGAAGAAAATCAGAGAAGCTATTTTGTCCCAATACAGTCAGCTTTCTGACAATGAGGTTGGTGAAGACACTTTTTAACCTATAACTTCTTTTAACACTGCCTCTTGAACCTTAAAAATGCCACTTTTTAATTTCAACAATCACTTACATCGTGAACCCTTGCACGGCATGTTAGATGGGACTACACGGGAAGAGCTAAGTCCAATGTCGTTTATATATTGAAACGTCATTAGCTAAATTCCTAACAGGTGACATGCTTTCAGATCACTCAATTTCATGCTCAATCCCATCTCTCAATTCTTGCATTCGCGAATAGAGTGATAACCATGGTGAAATTATGCATCCTTGCTTAACACCTTTTGTGATGTCAAACCACCCTGTAAAATCGCCGTTCACCCTAACACATGGAACGCTTCCCTCATACAGAGACACAATTGCCTGTATGAGATTCGTATTCACTCCATACTTCAACACCATACTTTAAACACCATACTTTCAACACCCCTTTGAAAAGTCATTAAATCGGATGAATTTTTTTTTTTACATAACCCATAACCAAACCTAACATAGCCTATTTATCCAAGTTTTTTTTTTCATTACAATGACTTTTCAAAGGAGTGATGAAGTTGCACATTTTTGAATTGTCCGGTCACCAAATTATATATACCTATTTTATAATAATTTATTATGTAAATTAAAAAAAACAGATGATGTAAATAAATTATACATACCTATTATAATAAAATATAATGTAAATAAAAAAGGTAATTGTTCAGAACAAACGTCAACGATTAATACGCACTTTTTTTTGTTAAAACTCTTAGATTCTTCTTAATTACCATAAAAGACAACTATTTGCATTCGGGGAGGTTGAAAATGTTACATTTTTAATTTTATTTATGCAAATTGAAAATTTGCTTTCAGGCTGTCAAATCACTCTTTTTGCAATATTATTGTTATTTTAATATGTTGGTATTACTGATATTTCACATTGCATTGGCTGTATAAAATAACGAGTGGCCAGAAAATTAGTTATACCACGAATTTTGAATTAGGTAAGCACTAATTTGGCTAGAAACTTTGCTTGGAATACAAACTAGATAAATCCTGGGATGTTTTTTTTTAAGAATTGATTTTTATCGATTTTTTTCGTCAATAAAGGTAAGAGGTTAGGTTGGGTTAGTAGGTTAGGTTGGGTTAGTAGGTTAGGTTGGGTTAGTAGGTTAGGTTGGGTTAGTAGGTTAGGTTGGGTTAGTAGGTTAGGTTGGGTTAGTAGGTTAGGTTGGGTTAGTAGGTTAGGTTGGGTTAGTAGGTTAGGTTGGGTTAGTAGGTTAGGTTGGGTTAGTAGGTTAGGTTGGGTTAGTAGGTTAGGTTGGGTTAGTAGGTTAGGTTAGTAAGTTAGTTTGGGTTAGTAGGTTAGGTTGGGTTAGTAGGTTAGGTTGGGTTAGTAGGTTAGGTTGGGTTAGTAGGTTAGGTTGTGTTAGTAGGTTAGGTTGTGTTAGTAGGTTAGGTAAGGTTGGGCTAGGTTAGGTTGTATGGATTGTTAGTATCTTCTATGGGTACCTTGCTTGTTACGCACAAGGTTTCTCCTAATTCTTTTTTCTTACTATATGTATCTTTAAGTTATTTATTTAGTTATCTATTGTTTCGTTAATTTCTTTTATTCTTTTGGTAATTTTTTCTAAGTACGCTATATATATTTCGCTTGGTTTTTTCTGATTCCAGATTTCTTGCCTATTTTCTTCTGTTATTCCATAGTTTTTTAGTTCAAAATTTAGTCTGAATCTCTCTGCATCAAAGATAGAGCATTTTTCTAGTACATGTACGCTGTCCTGTATTGATGTTTTGTCGCACGGGCATTTGTCATCATCTATTATTTTAAAACGTTTGAGATATTCTTTGAAGCACCCATGTCCTGTCAAGATTTGGGTTGCAGTAAAACTGTTTTTAACGTGTTTTCCTTTTTGAAGTGCCGTGCTTATATTTGGTAAGTATTTTTTTGTAATTTTTCCCGTGCTTTCCTCTATATATCTTTTGTTCCATTTATTTTCAGTTACTTTCTTTAAAGTTATTTTTGTGTAGCTTTGAGGTACCTTGCTATAGTCTGGTCTTTTTTTAAGTGTTCTTCCCCTTTTCGCTGCTGTATCTGCCCTTTCATTACCTTCTAAGCCGTTGTGCGCTCTTACCCATTGAAAATTTACCCTGTTTTTATTTTCTCTGCATGTTCCTAGTTTTTCTAAACATTCTCTTGCTATTTTATTTGTTGTTCTCTCTTTGCTCAGCGTTTCTAAAGATGATTTACTATCTGAATTTATAGTTATATCTTTCCCTTTTATATTGTTTATTTGTACCCATTCTATTGCTTTTTGAATTGCAATCATTTCCGCCTGGTATACAGTGCAGTAATCTTCTAACTTATAAGATTTTGATACCCAATCTTGTCCATCTACTTTTATAACTACCCCGGCGCCCACTTTACCTTCTTGTTTACTTCCGTCTGTATAAATTTGTATAGCATCTTCATTAATCTTATTTCCTTTATCTAGTTCAATTGTTATATTTTCTTTAACTGTTTTCCCTGGGTGCGGTAGTTCGTTAACACTGCACGTGGTCATTATTTCCCTGTCAGCCGGAAGGAAGTTAGCTGTTATTCCCCTTCTATTAATTCTGTACACATCTTTTACTTCGTCTATTTTTAGATCTATTGGTGGTGTTCCCGCTAAGGCTAAAGCTGAGGTGGTGGAGATTGTCCTGTACCCTTTACAAATTCTAATTGCATATTGTCGCTGAGCGCTGGCTAGTTTCTTCCTATTCTTAACTTTCTTACACGTGTCTCCCCAGACCCCTGATCCATACGTAAATATTGGTACGATTGCCCCGTCATAGATAGTTTTTAAAATTTCAGGCGATAGTCCCCACGTTGGTTTTGCCGCTCTACATAAGGCTTTGAATATTCTTGAGGTTTTACAGCAAATATAATCTATGTGTTTATCCCATCTAAGCTTATTGTCCATTACCATACCCAAAATTTTTACTTCCTTTACTGGTTTTATTTCTTTACCGTTCATTTTTATGTTAATTGTTTTATCCCGGAGCTTACTCATTACCATGATCTGCGTTTTTTTTTCTGAAAATTCTAATTTTACTTTTTTACCCCAACTGCTTACTTTTCCTAATGCTCTTTCCGCCGTTTCTTTAGTGGTTTGTAGGTTTTTTCCGTTTACAATCAGAAGGACATCGTCAGCGTACGCTTGGATGTAAACGTCTGGGCCAAGATCCATTTGCAGTAGTTCATCCAGTGATACGTTCCAAAAGATTGGCCCGCCAATCGATCCTTGAATGCAGCCCTTTGAGACATTTTTTTCGCTCGAATGGATTCCGTGTTTTATTCTTACTTTTCTATTTTCTGTGTAACTTCTTACTAATGTAACTAGGCTGGAAGGGCAATCTTTTTCTACGAGCTGTTTTAATAATTGTGGCCACCACGCGTTGTCGAAGGCTCCTTTGATGTCAAGAGATATGACAATTACTTCGTCATTTTCCTTCATTTTTCTTTTTATGACTTCGACTGCATCATAAATTGCATCTTCGGCTGATTTTTGCGCGGTGAAACCATATTGTTTTGAGCTTAATTTCTTCCCTTTGCCAAGGTTCCATTTTATTCTGTCTATTAGGATTTTTTCAAATAATTTCCCTAGAACCGGTAGAAGTCCAATCGGCCTATAGTTTTCCAGACTGCTGTAGTTGTCCTTTCCTGGCTTAGGTATGATTATGATTATGGCCTCCTTCCATATTTTTGGGAAATATCCTATGTCAAGACACTTCTGGAACAATTTTGTGAGTATCTCTGGGAAGCTATCATTGAAGTGAGTAAGAATGTCAGATGTGATCCCATCCGCCCCAGGGCACTTCTTCGGGTCAATTGATCTAAGGGCGTTTTTTAGCTCATCTTTTGAAATTTTTGGTTCCTGGTCGACTGTTGTCTTATGCGTTGCTTTTGTTCTTATTTCCATTTGTTCAGGAGTTTCATTTATCACATTGTCATCTGGGAAGAAGTGTTGAAGAATTTCTTTAGCAGTTTCTTCAGGGTTATTGCTTTTAAAAGTTGATGTGGGTGCCCTGTTTGGTGGGTTCGTGAGGACTCTATAGATATTGGACCAAGTTGTTTCCTTCGTTTGTTTTTGGCAGAAGTCTTTCCAGCTACTGGTTTTTGACTCTCTTAACTCGTTTTTAAAATTTTCTTTGGCTTCCAAGTATTTGGGTAAAGTCACCTCAGATCTTCTTTGTCCGCATGAATTTTGAAGTTTCCTTTTTGCAGAGACCAGTTCCGATTTTAATAGTGTCAGTGAGTCAGACCACCATGGGCAGTTTTTTCGTTTTCCTCCTGGTTTAGGGATAGACCTTTCGCAAGTTGTTTTGATGATTGAGGAGATAGTTTCTACCTGTTTTTCAAGATTTATTGGGTTACTGGAATAGACGGGGTCTTCAATTGTGATGTTTGCCTTTTGCAACATTTCTTTCGCGACTTTTTCGAACTTGGTCCAGTCTGCAAGCTTTGTTCTGTACCTTGGGGTTGTTGATTCAGGGGGCATTATTGTGTCTGATATACTCATCGTTATAACATTGTGATCAGATAGTCCTGTTTGTTCCACACCCCAGTTTGTGACTTTGTCCATAATATTGTTGGAGCAGAAGGTTACGTCTATGAATGAGGTTAAATGGTTGCCGGATCTCCAAGTTTCAAATGTTGGAGTGCTGCCGTCATTTAATATGTGAGCATCCAGCGTTGCTATCGTCTCTGCTAGTTCCTCGCCTCGTTTATCTGTTTTTGGACTACCCCACCACGAGCTTTTTGCGTTGAAATCACCGCCTATCAGAATGCTCTTGCCTTTTTTCTTGTTTTCTTCATTAAGTTTGGTGATTGTAAGTATCTGGGGTGCAAGAGAGGTTAGGTTAGGTTAGGTTAGGTTAGGTTAGGTTAGGTTAGGTTAGGTTAGGTTAGGTTAGGTTAGGTTAGGTTAGGTTAGGTTAGGTTAGGTTAGGTTAGGTTAGGTTAGGTTAGGTTAGGTTAGGTTAGGTTAGGTTAGGTTAGGTTAGGTTAGGTTAGGTTAGGTTAGGGTAGGTTAGTTTAGTAGGTTAGGTTAGGTTAGGTTAGTAGGTTAGGTTAGGTTAGTAGGTTAGGTTAGGTTAGTAGGTTAGGTTAGGTTAGTAGGTTAGGTTAGGTTAGTAGGTTAGGTTAGGTTAGTAGGTTAGGTTAGGTTAGTAGGTTAGGTTAGTAGGTTAGGTTAGGTTAGTAGGTTAGGTTAGGTTAGTAGGTTAGGTTAGATTAGATTAGTAGGTTAGGTTGGGTTGGGTTAGTAGGTTAGGTTAGGTTAGATCCAATATGAGTCAAGACGTTATTTTTATGCGTTAAAAAAAGATTTTTATATTAGTTATTTTCATTCAAATTCTTTCACCTTTACATAAAGTAGGTACTCTTTAATATAAAAAAAAATGTGAAAATCAATGGTTTCTAGCCGTAGGTTTTAGTATCAGTAATACCAACATAATAAAATGACAATAATCATTACAAATTGCATATGGTGAAGTGTTGTGTTTAAATACGAAAGCAAATTTTCAATTTACGTAACTAAAATTAAAAATGTAACATTTTCAACTTCCCCAAATGCAAATAGTTGTCTTTTATGGTATTAAAGAACTCCAGTGAAAAATATTATGGCTTTAAAAAAATATGTTCATATAGACCAATAAACGCTGATTCTGAATATATAAGTTTTATTTCATAATATTAAACGCAGAGTTTTAAAAAAATTATTAAAAAGTGCATTTTTAAACCTCTCCTCAAAACACAGCGTCAAGTTGGCATTACTGAAATGGTGAATGGTGACGTCACTGTTAACCTGTCACCTCAACAATTTACGAAAAGGGCTATATTTGCGGACAATCTGCAATAAATTTTGCCTATTTGAGGTTAAAGTCGTGTCATATTTGACATTTGGTTTATGTATTTTCAAATTGTTTTATATATGAATAGGACTTTTTATACAAGTTATTACACAATCGTCATGATCAGTGTATTATAAATACCAGTGTTTCTGTATGTGTTATACATAATAGAATGTACAAAATCACACATGAACACAAAATTAGATGGCTTAACCCATTGCTTGCCAGGGAAGGCCAGCAAAAAGCACCACTTTGAATTTTGAAATGAATGTTTTGTGGATTAATTTTGAGCTATTGTATATTTTATTGACTGAAACACGTTCCTAGAACAATAAACTATCTACCAAAACAACATTATTTGCATTAATTACGTAAATTGATAGGTTTTAGTCGAGTAAGACGCATAAATTATGACGCGGCACCCGACGGCAGAAATGACATCTCGTGTCCAGCGATTCTGACACTGTCCTTTACAAATTTTGTACATAGAAGGGTCAAAATCGTAGATAAACGTATTTTTCCCCGCGCATGCGCAAGAACTGCGCACATCCCCGCGCTCCGGATAATTATAATATAAATTATTTGGAGTGACTAGGCGCATTGCAGGTTTCGCTTTGGTAAAGGGCGATAATAGAGCAAGCGATTCTGACCGTGTTCTTCATACACTTTCTTTATACATAAGGGTCAAAATCGCGTGTAAAATCTCATGACACACCGGTGCACGAGCGGCAGGAGCCGGGTTAAGATGTCATTTGTATTTTCAATGAAAAAGATGTTTTATTGTTTTTATATTGCACTTTGGTACAATACAATAACGGTAGCGATGAAAAGTGGATATTTTACCAATGTTTTTCTATATTAAAAGCAGTTAATCTTGAATAAAAAACGACTTCTCACACCTAAAAGTTCACACTAGTCATCCGCAATCATTTTCAATTTGGGAGGCGGGAATGGGTACCGCCGCCCCGGGAACCTTTATTGGATAACCAACATCTCTGCCATAGGTCACCCCAAGTGGTTCGCTACGTTTGGTGATTTAGCAGGGGTGCCCGGGTTCGTGGGGTGAGGTTTGTCTAGGTCTTGGAGGAGGATGACCAGGACATACTGAACCCCAGATTCCTACCCACCCCTTAAACCCTTTTCCTTCCCAGAACTCTCCTCTCCTTCCTTTCCTTTAAAAAAACCCTCCACACAGCATTCTCAAAGATGACATAGGCTCTGAGGGAAATAATTTCCCTCAGGGCCTCCTGTGTGGAGCTTATGTAAAAAAAAAAAAAAATTCCGCCATATTGTCCATTGAAAATTCAAAATGACAATTTGAAAGTAAATAAACTATCGGTGGGTGAAGACGTCACACAATCCACCATAGATACGGTGGTTTTCGGGGGTCTTGAAAAATTAAAACTTTGACAATTATTTTAACTATTAAAACTAACTATAAAAATAAAAATGCAGTTATTTAAGTTTGAAGGTCTTTATTCATTAAAAAAACAAAAAAATTGGACTGGAGTTCTCTATTAAGAAGAATCTAAAGGTTTTATAAAAAAAAGTGCGTATTAACCGTTGACGTTTGTTCCGAATATTTACCATAAAAAGTAAAATGTAAATAAAAAAAAGTTATTTTTTATAAAGAAAGACAAACAAACTGGGTTATGAATAACCCAGCAATGTTTGAAAATCTCCTACTACCACCACAGTAAGCTGGAAATGTTGCTTGTGTTGTGATGGAGGACTTAGCCAGCTGAGGAATTGAACATGCAATGCCCGTGTGGGACCCAAACGCGATGCCCACTCAGCCACTGACCATTAATACTGTAAAAAACCTTAGTCTTTTATTTATTTTAATAAAAAGCCAGTTTTTTTATTTATTTAAAAATAAGTAATGAATGGATATGTTTTTACAGCAGGATGGAGGGGGGGACACTAGTGGTGGAGAAGGCGACGGAGACTTAATGAGGAACACCAACGCCCTAAACGTGGCGGCCGCTGCTCGAGAGAGAAGGGAGAACGCCAAACAGGAATCTGCCAAGAAAAAAGAAAAAGATAAGGAGGACCGGTTAGTATACAACTAATTATTCATTTCTCAACATAATGCACGGACATGTTACCAGGGAGATAAAAATTAATAGAGTCAAAGTCCTTAGTGTACTTATTTTTAAATAATATGTAGATAACTCAACCGAATTTTGTCAATTATTTATAACCATTTTTCATTTTATTAATTCCTGGTTTTTCCATCAACGTTTTACAGTGGTATTTTGTATCACATTCTCGGAACAAACTGTGATACAATACAAAAGTGTGTGCAAACATTGAACTTTAAAATGATGCAAATATCACTGTTTTGTTTGTAAGTCTGTACATTATAACATGAGGTATGTTGAAAATACGCAATGAAGTTTCGTCTGCTGAATAAACAAGCATAACATGTGTATTTTATTTATTTAGTATATATTTTAAAACTAATTCTAATGCTTTTGTAATTGTATTATAATATAGGTAGCGGATTTAATTTGGGAGGTGGGTATGGTGGGTGTCACCCCTGGAACCATTTATTATAACCAACAATCGTTTGGTGACTTAGCAGGGGTGCCCGGTTTCATGGGGTGAGGTTTGTCTTGGTCTTGACAGCGGATGCATCTGCCCACCAAACGGCGTGGCAGGCCAAATTGGGAGACTGATTGAGGGGAACCTTTTGACCTCTCCAGTGTGACTCTCTCGGAATACTGTCCTGCACCGCTGATTCATATGTCCGGGTGATCCAACAGTTGATCCGCTGGCAATTGGCCACCGTAATGATATTTACCATAAAATTATAATTTTTTGTGCATTATTTACTAAATTCCAACGAATTCGTTCTGTACCAAGGTCTAAGGAATGGACTGATTGGTTATCGCATATTAAGTATTTTAACCAGACCTTGAATGTTTCTTCAGTTTGTTGCAAGCAAGCTAAGGATGGAAGACCTTAGGCCCTTTTCTCCGTTAACAATGTTCCCTTTTCTGGACTGCTAGATAGTGGTGCATCTGTTAGCTGCCTTGGCAACAACGCCCACCTGCCTTTTGTTAACAATGGTTTTAAAGTTTCTTCCCAATTTACACACGTGACAACTGCGGATAATGCTTCTCAGTTAGTCATCGGTGCTCTTGCCTTGCCAATTAAATGTGACAATTTTTGTACTTATGCTCTGGTATACACAGTATATAAAGAAGAAGATTTTTCCTTGATGCATTTGAATGAATACAATATGTTTTATACTTTTGTTATTCGGTGGTACATCCTCTCTGCACATCCCTTCGGGGTCACTTTGTTATATTTTGTGTAATAGGCCTCATGCATCACATTTAAAAAAAAAAATTCCGGTTTAGGCAAATATTCTAAGACATTCTTTATTTTTATTTTTATTTTAAGCGTATTTTTGAAACCCTGGCGATTTTTTGAAAATTTCAATCCGAAAAATCAGACCATTTTTTATAAACCGGAAAGACGGGACATAATTTCATAGGTGCGAAAAAACGATAATTACATAGCCGAAAATCATTTTTAAAAAAAATAACATTTTCCAAACGAATAACATAGGAGAATAACGAGGCATACCAAAAATATAAAATCTCATAAATATTTTTTTCCTTGATCCATCTTATTGATCATAAATCATTATAATGTTCAACGTCTGTATTACTAAATCAAATGTAATATAATTGTACTTGTAAATTATAATAATAATAAGAATATTATAAAATTTGATTTTGTTAAAATCCGCACCATTATCATTATACTTCTAAAACACGTACGGACAACGTAAATTGTACGGGGTTCTCGTCATAACATCTGTCAAAAAATCAAACCAAATGATACGTTCGCAGAGAACAAACAATAAATCTAGTGAATGTTAAATGTCAAATTCAAAAATTCGCCTAAAATCAAAGTGATGCCATATAAAAAAAATAAATCCGTGTGGAATTTTATAAAAATAATAGGAACATTTTCGGCGACGGGACATTTTCATGTAGTGACGTCACGAGCCCAAATAATGGATTTATTTATTTAAAAATAAAAAAAACTGCATTTCTAAAAATTTTTACTAACATTTTCGTAATCTTAGTAAAAAATCTATCCACACGATTTTTTCCAAGTCTTTATGAAGTCCGTGCAAGTGGCCTATTAGGTATACCGTATTTTCTCTAAACCGACTACACATTGTATATAAGTACGCCGGGGGGCCATTCATCGGTGTATCAACTGTCATGGAACCATATGTCTGCTACTCCTGGGCAAATTAAACCCCTAAATTTCTACCCACTCCTCATACCCTTTTCTTTCCCAGAATTTCCTCTTCTTCTTAGCGTCCCCAAATTTGACGTGGGCCCCGAGGGGAATTGTTTTCCTCGGGATCTTCTCGGGATGTGTGAAACCAATGTAAAAAAATGATTATTGACAAAATTTTATTCTGTTTTTAATTGTTTATTTCAGAGAGAAACAAAGACAACTTAAAGAGGATAAAAAGGAAAAACGTAAAACACAGAAAAATGAGAGGAAGCGGTAGCATCCATGACAAAGGAAGTTCATATTTATTTATTTATTATTGGAAAGTCAATGCCTACATAGATAATACTTTATGTAACAACTTAATTGATCTGCTGCTGACCTATATTGGCAAACAAAGTATGACACATACCTTACTCTATGCCCAATCAATTGAAAAATTTACCATGAGATTTGTTTATTTTCTGAAATACATATATTACATACATACAAAAGTATGTAAATTGTTTGAAAATATTGCTTGGATATTTTTTGTAATTTTTCTAACATAATTTTATTTTTGCGCTTCACATCTACCCTCTTAACAAATTGTAATAGATAGATAACACAGTGTATAGACCAAAATCAAATTGTATTAACCCCTCAGGCCTCGGGCATATTTTGTTGGAAAGTCGAAATATTTCCACTTTGCAATAAAATACAAATAAATGGAATATTTCTGAACTTATCTGTAAACTAAAAACTGTTTTTGAAAGGTGATGAAATAAGCCAATAAATTTTATAATTTGAAATAAACATAATTTTTGAAATATAAAATTTTTTAATGCAAACATAAAAAAATTTGAACTAAAATTACCGATAATAAAAAAAATGAAAACTGTTTTATTAGATAAGTGGAATTATAAATGCTGTCGACACTTCACTTTCTTGTCATTTTATGCAAAAATAATTAATAAAAAATTCCCAAAGTTTCATAATTTTTTTTTCCAATTGCCATCGGAAGCTTTGGTTTCATAAAATTCCACATTTTAATTATTTTGTTGGGATTTGAATATAAGGTGTGGTTTTTTTCTTTTCTAATACTGTTTAGATCATATTTCTCACCATGGTATTAATGAAGACAACGATTTCTATTAGACCTACAAGAGTTGTTCCTAAAAGCGAACAAATTAGCCTGAGGGGTTAAGGTTGTTTGCTGCTTGAAACCTTGTTTTATTTTAAGCTGAATTTCTTTACTAATAAGATGACCAGGATGAAATTTAGTGAACTGTGTTTTACAATCTTCAATTACAGCTGCTTACATGGCAACTACGATTCAGTGTTATGTACACCTGAAATAAATTTACACACAACATTGTAAACATGAATCTGTCCCTTCAAAAGTACTTCATCTGCAAAATCAATTTCTTTACAAGAACTAACTTAAAAGCAATTTTATTTTAATAGTTATAAATTTTTATAACAGATTTTCAAATAGAGTACTTAACATGGGGCGTATTGATGTAAGAAAATCGAAGAAAATTTTGATTTAAAAAATTGAATATAATATAATATTATAAAACTTTTAAAAGTGCCAACCAAATGTCGTAAATGTATAAATCCGAAAGTATTATTAGTCCATTTTATTTGACTAAATATAACAATATGTACAATATTATGTTTTACATAAATATAAAGTTGTTCATCACAGAATTTTGCTGCGTACAGACTCTGGCTGCGATTACCTCTTCTCTATTGCCCATATTCTAACTGCATTTATTTTTACACCTTGTTAACTGTTCAAATAGGATATCATTGCATTGGCGACAGAAAAAAGATCTTTAGGAAAATATTATTGTAATTAAAACAAATTAATGTGATTCATAATAAAAAAAAATGTTGAAAAGATTTCTCATTGTCTTATTTATAAAAATACTAGCGAGTTCCCCGCAATTCGTTCCGTTCTCCTTCCTTGTCTCTTCCCCTTACGCGTTCCCCCTTCACCTTCCCCGCCTTCCCTCCCCGGCTTCCCTCGTCCCGTGAACCACCTTCCGCATTCCATACGTTCAGTCCCGTTACATTCAGTTTTCAAACAGCTCGCTTGTCACCTATTGCAATTTTTTTATACAAATTTCGTAATGCCAGAGCTCACCAATATAAATAGAAACGTTTGTGGACGTGCACGCAACAATTGTAAGAATAGTATAGGAAATAATTTCATAATGGCACTCAGCGCAGGGGTGGCTCAACCCACATCAGCGAGAACATCATATTTTTGTCAAATCTATGAAGCCACTGTGACTGTTTCATATTATGACAAAAATATATAAAAAATGATGTTTTCGCTGATATGAATTTTTGTGGGTTAGGCCACTCTTGCACTGAGCGCCTCATATAGAAACCATCGCAGGTGTGCGCACAATAACTCACCAAAGTTTCATCGCAATCGGATGAATGGTTTAGGGACTGCATAAGTGACAAACAAAGAAACATTAATTTTTATATATTAAAATGCTATCTGTGTACAATGAAATTGTGACCTGCACCTGAGAAAATGTTGACAATACTATTATTGTTGACTTTAACGCTTTGCGGTTCTTTGACATTATCAGAAGTTCCTCCGGTTCCAGTGTTGGCGTGTTCATTCCAGCCCCACGCCCAAACTGTCCCATCTTCTGCCAAGCACACACTGTGCTCCGATCCTAAACTTAACTTCTGGATAGGTAGATCTGTAAATAAAAATGAATAAAATCAGTAATTTTAATTGCTTAAAAATAATATATCTGCTGAGCGATTCTATGTCTTTTGTGGGATCGTTATCGAGATAACGGACGTGATCTCCTGTCAGATTTGTGTGATTTTTTTTACATATTATAGTTTAGATCGTTTTAAACATGAATTCGTGCAAGTATGGATGATTATTCATTTAATGTATGTTGTACATAGAAAAGGCAAATAAATCACACAAAAATTAAAGGAGATCACATCCGTTATCTCGATAATGATCCCACAAACTGACAGGAGATCACATCCGTTATCTCGATAATGATCCCACAAAAGATATAGAATCGCTCGGCTGGGACCTAATGCTAGGTAGAAAGGCCTATGTCAAAATTCTGAATTGCCCGGGAATGAAGACTGTTTATCAATTTATTGGAACAAAAATGCTGAATCAAAATTTTGCAATACAATTAATGAATTAAAATCAAATTTTCCGTTGTTGAAATAATAAGATTTGTAAGTAGGTACTTAAATACCAACTCCATCCCCTTCGTTATCCTACCCCTCCTGCCTTCCCTCTGCGGCTAAAATATATGAAATAAACACATTTTCAAACCATTCGCGCGCCAAATTTCATAATACCAGAGCTTACCATTATGCGGGCATGCGCACAAAAATCATCAAAGTTTCATCACAGTCGGATGAACGGTATGTCAGTGCATAAAATATTGATTTTTATATGTAAATAAGGTTTTAAAATTTTCTTCACGTATGTATGTCATCGACAATCATCTTCTTCCTTCTCATGCGTCTTGTATGAAAATGAAAAAGACAAGATACCACAACGATGACATCACTCGCCGGGACTAGTGTGCTGTGTATTCTAGGAATCTTAAATATTCTAGTCAATGTAAGGCTTGCTTGAGTAATTTTTTATTTTTTTTTTTTACATAAGCTCCACACAGGAGGCCCTGAGGCAAATAATTTCCTTGAGGGCCTATGTCATCTTTAGGGATGCTGTGTGGAGGGTCTTTTAGGGAAAGGAAGGAGAGGAGGGTTCTGGGAAGGAAAAGGGTTTAAGGGGTGGGTAGGAATCTGGGGTTCAGTGTGTCCTGGTCATCAGACCTAAACACACCTCATCCCATGAACCCGGGCACCTCTGCTAAATCACCAAACGTAGCGAACCACTTGGGGTGACCTATGGCAGAGGTGTTGGTTATCCAATAAAGGTTCCCGGGGCGGCGGTACCCATTCCCGCCTCCCAAATTGAAATAATAAATTGGATGTAGCAGATTTTCGAAACCCGAAATGGAACGTACAAACAAATTTGCAGGCATATAAAATGCCAAATGGTTGAGTTAAAACAGGATTTCGCTACAACACAACAACTTTACTGGTAATAATAAAGCAGTATTTGTAATAATTTATTACTTTTGAATTTTGCTCGACAGGATTAGCGACTATTGAATTTAGTAACTAAATTTGCTTCTCTCTTGCTCTGTATAAGATATACCCCGGCACTGGGGATTGATATTTGTTTGAATAATTAAAAAATCAACCCATAATAAAAAAAAAATTACTATAATAAATCTATTTTAATTTTTTTTATAAGAAAAACTCTCTTTTTCTAACTTTTGAAGGTTATTCCCATCAACATAATATATCATTGAAGAAGCATAAAACAATAATAATCTAAACAAAAATATAAAAGAGAACAATACATAGAAAAAGACAATGGCCGCAACTGGGACTCGAACCTTGACCTCTCGTCTAACCGGGACGTGCCTAGCCATCATCATAATCAATTTCGCTATTGCCACTTTCTGTGAAACTGTCATATTTATAATTTTAGAATTAACAATATTATCTTAGAAGAGAGGTTCTGGGTTCGAGCCCCAGTTGCGACCATTATCTTTTTCTGTTTTTCTTTGTCTTATTCTCTTTCATATCTTCGTTTAGATTATTATTGTTATATTCGTCTTCAATGATATATTACATTGACGGAGATAACCTTCAAAAGTTATAAAAAGAGAGTTTTTCTTATAAAAAAATGGATATATTCATTTAGACTTATATAAAAAGCCAATAGTTCCATATGAATAAATCCAGATATATTTATCCAGGTTACAAAACCAATTCTTAGAATGATTGTTTCCAATAAAAAGGGTAGTTGCCCGTAATATGGAAAAAGAATAAGTTGAAGATAATATTGTTAATTCTAAAATTTGAAATATGAGATTGACAAATATGACGGTTTGACAGAAGGTTGCAATAGTGAAATTGGTTAACGTGCACGTCCCGGTTAGACGAGAGGTCTGGGTTAGAGTCCCAGTTGCGACCATTGACTTTTTCTGTGTCCTGTTGTTCTCTTTCATATAGATTATTATTGTTATCTTCTTCTTCAGTCTATTTTTAATTTTCTTGGGCTGGCTAGTAGCAAATTTCAGAGAATTGAGTGTGTGCATGAGTGCCACCAAAAGTTGATGTGCATGTCATCGACGAGTTTATTTGCCGAGTTTCAGCTCAATCGGGGGTCGGGAGGTGGGTTAATTTACACTTCCAAGATTTGCATTCGTTCACGAAAATCGAAATTCAGATAGATGTATTTAAAAAGTATTACCAACCTTTAATATTTGGCGCATTATGGGACTGTTCTGGATTAAAATCACATGCCAGTTGTCCGTAATTGTTTCTCCCCCAATAGATAGTTTTCCCATTGTTCAGGAGAACGGCACTGTGTGTCCACCCAGAGTATATACTTGAAATGTCTCCAAGACAGTTAGATAAGATGGCTATCTTTATTGGGAAAAATACTTGGTCAAATACATTCTTATTACAGCCGAGTTGTCCATGACTATTGTCGCCCCATGCATACATCATATTATCCACTTTGGACCAAGCTAAGGTATGGTGCTGGCCGCATACAGCATTTTCAATATTTACGAGGCCAGGTATCTTTTTAAATGTATCCGAGTTGAGAATGGAATCTCCCAAACCAAGCTGACCACGCTTCCCGCAGCCTGTGGACCAGACACCACCGTTTATATCAACCAAGATGGTGTGCCGCATTCCCATGCTTATTGTCTTGCCCTTGAGTTCCAGCTGTATGGGTTTTAAAGCGTTGGGGAAATGTTCCCTCGGAAGACCGAGTTGACCGTATGCGTTTGATCCCCATAAATAAAGCACATTTTTTTCTGTAATGGCAGCACTGGAATCCCAACCAGTGCAGATTTTGATGAAAGTTAATCCACTGAGATCCCAGTTCCTAGTGAACGTGTGACAGTGGTTGTTTTCTATGCTCTTGTCCACGAAGCCTAATTGCCGCTGGTGATTCCAACCACAGGCAAATATCCAGCCATTTTCATTGATAAGCAGGGAATGTCCTCCACCTCCGGATATTTCTTTAACTTCTCCGGTCCATGTTTGTATAACTGGCTGCGGAGTCGCGCATTGTTCAGACACTGTTCCTTGTCCTAGTTGGCCATGGGAGTTTGCGCCCTTAAACCAAAAGGTAAATTAAAGTTATTATCAAGTTATTAACATTTTGCAGACATGGATATTACATTATGTAACTCTGACTATTGCAGTCTTTTGATTTTCTCAAGAAACACGATTTTACATGCGCATTCTGATTTAATTCAGGAAAAGGAATCGAACATAAAATAAAAATATCTTATTCATTTAAATTCTTCTCTACAGATAGATATCTTACCCATGATAAAACATTCATAATAAAGATTAGGTTTTTAAAATCTATTTAAAAAAATTATACTACAACTAGCAGCTTAAAATTCAAATAAATAATATAAAAAATGGACATAATATTATAAAAAACAATGTTATTGGATGATATAGAATTCTAAACAATGACACTGACAGCTAGGTTCTAGGTTAGGTAATTTATCATTTGGCAGATTTGTAACAAACGTCATAATATTCTATGGCTAAAAAATGCATATAAGAAGAAGAAGGTTCTTGTCTAAATTTTTCAATATACGCGGTAATTTCAAAATACCAACCGTCACGCTGTTACCATGGAGACAGCAAAAATAAAACATTGCACTTTTGTTTGCGTTTCTGTCGGTCTAGAAATGTCTAAATTTGATGTATCGTAATACAAAATATTTTACCATGGAGAAATACTTATCAGATGATTTTTTCAACCTTGATATATCGACAACTGAATATTCAGGTAAACGTGAAGATAGAACATTTGATGAAATAATTGGACACATTGAAGACATGTTGCTAAATGAAGAATTTATTGTAAGTGTCAGATTATAAAGGATTATTCCATCATAATCTATTTCCACATTTTTTTAATACATTTTTCCATTATTAATATAGGATTTGATTTCATCATTCATGGAGAAATATTGGTCGGAGTTTGAAAACAATGAAGAAAATAAATTTGTGTACACAGATATCTTCAACGAGTACACCCGCACTGTCGAAAATTTTATTGAGAATTTCCTAACAAGCAGGATGAAAGGATTCAAAATGGATAACTTCCTCTCTGACCTTCAGTAAGTTATTACTTATTAACCACTCGGATCCATAAGCTTGTTTTCATGATTACCAGACTTATTTATGACGTATGAGGCGTCCCTGACTTATTACACACACAATGCTGCATTTGAAACGTAGCTTACTTTAATCTTTTCTCCAGATGGTACTTAGTTTTGCCTACATTTTGTTTCTCCTGCTTCAGAAACCCTAACTATAACAAATACTATATTTTTTTATCAAGCTTCATCTAAAGATGCCTTCCCCTATTTTAACCTTTCTTTTATTATCAATTACATTTACATATTAATTTGTGAAATAATTTGAACATTATATTCATTGAATTTGCTTTTACTTTTTTTTTAATAGCCGGCTGAATTTTTTTGTAAAGTGATTGTAACCATTAAATTGATTTTAGGATAAAAAAAGTGGAAATGGAGGGAGAGGTGTATGAAATTTTACTTTCCATGTCGGACTTCGTGATGTTCAAAGAAATGATGCTGGATTATAGAAATGTAAGTAGTTTTCCACATACTATTGAGAATAATTATTATAATATAGATTATAATCTATCTTTCATTAATATTACGTACAACAGCGATTTTGAGCATATTTGGAGTAAAAAATGTAGATGTCATTTTGCTGTCTGATGATATATTTTTAAATTGAAAACAAATTTTTATATAATATTTAATAATAATATATTTTTATATTATTAACTTTGCATGAAGCGCGGGCAATGCCGGGGACTCCCACTATATTTATATTAATAACTTCATAGTAAAAAAATGGACTACGTGACAGAATTTCAATAAATTATTTGACAACTACGACTGCTACTGGGCTTTAATGTTGTCATTAAGTGGAGGTGTGAAACCATCCTTCAATTCAATTTCAATGCCGGCAACCCGGGCGTTTATTTTATGTACACGGTTTACTTTACCCACCTCACTAGACTAAGTCTGTTCTGAGTATGTTCTCACTAGACAAAATCTGGAACTGTGAATGACTTTGCATAAAGAATTGATAAAAGATATGATTTGAGATTTTCACGGGAAAAAGTTTTGTCTTGATTTATTTTTGGGGTATTACGCCATGTTGCGCTATCTCTTTCTTTAGTCAACTTTTCGGACAGCATTGCGGTGTCCATCATTTGAACGTTTGGAGCGCCATTTGTTAAGTAGAATGTTAAATAAATAGAATGGGTGAGGTGCTATTTACTAAATAAACACAGTATGCGTGGGAGACTATAAGTATAAGTTATGCAAGTCAATTTCATCTCGCTCCCGCAAACCACAAATCAACTTTGATTCAGATGGAATCTAGGACGCCAATCCACAACTAGGTATATAGTCGTGGAATGTCGATCTGCAGCAAGCACGAGACTCTCCCTTCACGGCGTGGGCATATCTTATTATGACACTCCTGGAAAGGATCAGGGTAGTCGGTTTACACTATTAAAACCCAGTATTAAGTGAGAACATAAATATAGTATATTGAACATAAAGGACCTGTGACAGAATCATAATAATTACAACGACTCACCCAGGACCAACGAATCCACCTAACCTAAACTAACTACCTACACCCGGACTGCGGCTGAGAGGAGTAGGCCCCTGTCGCCTCTCACGGTGACGCCTGATGATGGATCCTGACGAAGGGTAGGCCCAGACTCTCTCCACCTTCGGTAGAACTCGGCTCGGGAACCGATCAACTATTTTGGGTAGAATCCCATGACCCTCTGCGGATTGCCGGTCCTTCTGCTTCCTCGACGCTACATTCTCAATCCTGCCCAAATGGTAGCAACACTCTCCCTCGGAAAACGGCAAGTTACCATGAAATGGAGTTCTCCACCGGACTCGCTGGCCGCGGGAAGTGAAAATTATGTGCATAACGCTTTATATCACGTCGGGATGGCACTGATCTCAATAATCGAGAGGCCCGCCACAATAACACGCGGTAGAATTTCGCCCGCGTTCGAACAACACGATCTCACTCGCGTATTTTGATGGTTTCAATGTGAAAGCCATTGTTTAACTAAATAGAAATCTATTGTCGCCCGCGTATACTCGATTCCAAAACTTCCTGAACAATTAGCACATTCTTCACTAGCAATATGTGACCTCCTCGCTTCAAAATCAAAAAGTAAGAGGAACCGGAAAACGCTCCCCGCGCTTCGCATAGACAAAAAGAATCAAGAAAGTGTCGCCAACATTATCATTTTTTCTTTAAAAGCCGCAGCTTACGAAAGTACTTCAAGGAATAAAAATATTTTAAATTGCTTCATAACAAGAGCAGATGTGTAATTCAATTTGGGAGGCGGCAATGGGTACTGCCGCCCCAGGAACCTTTATTGGATAACCATCACCTCTGCCATAGGTCACCCCAAGTGGTTCACTACTTTGGTGATTTAGCCGGGTTCATGGGGTGAGGTTTGTCTAGGTCTTGGAGGCAGATGACCAGGCACTGAAGACATTGACAAGACATTCAGACACTGAACCCCAGATTCCTACCCACCCCTTAAACCCTTTTCCTTCCCAGAACTCTCCTCTTCTTCCTTTCCTTAAAAAAACCCCCACACATCATCCCCAAAGATGACACAGGACCTGAGAGAAATTATTTTCCTCAGGGCTTCCTTTATGGAACTCATGTAAAAAAAAATCCTCACATCTTCCATGATGATGGACATTGCAATTCTGTTTGAAATGTGTAAAGAAGAAGTGGCTAAAGAAGGAGGTAGCGCACACAGCATTATACGCCAAAAAACAATAAATTGATTAAAATTTTTTTTAAAGTACAATGGGCATTGAGAACAAAGCGTAAGAGCATTTAACCAGCCAGCGGCCGAAAATCCACATTTTGTCGAAAGTTGTTCTTACGATCGTGCAGGGCAGTTCCAATGAGAAAGATTAATTATTCTCCGTACCAGTTTTTTAAAAATATAACTTGATATCGATTTTATTTCATTTCATTTGCTTTAATTTATACCTGCATCCAAAAATGCTCAAAGGCGTAATGATAAAACTATTAAAATTATGTACTTTTTGTAATTATTTTTTGATTATAAGTATTCATCATTTTTCAACTATGTTAAATAAGAATGTAAAAAAAATATGAAATATATTAGTTTGTAAGTGCGCAAATAAATACACAAATGGACCAATTTTCGTCAAGAAACACATGTATGTATATACTTTTTAATGATTTTATGTAAACTAAAATTAAAATTCTGAAACTTGCATTTCCCAGATAATGGACGATTTATTTTACTGCATGATTATATGATTTGAAATGGGTGTTGTATAATACAAAATCTTTTTTGAAAATTTAACAAATCTACCAACGACCTATGGTATAACCTTATTATACTAAAAATATTTTTTTTTTCTCAAAATTTAAAACATGCGTTTCCTAGATAAAAGAACAATCTTTCGAAATCAATTTATAATTTTTTGTAGAAAAGAGTCAATACATCTAAAAGCTGATTTAAAAATGACATATTTCTGTGGTTTTCTCTGGTTATACCGTATCAAACAAATAATATTATGATGTGTGATATTCTCTAATGGTTTCAGATGAAGGAGGGTTCAGCAGCCGACTTCAGCTCAGACATTTTCATAACAAGTCTATCCAAATAAAAGAAAAGTAAATTTTGTAAAAAATATTTTTGACATCCTAACGTGTATTGTACAAAATAAAGTGTCGTTATAAATATAAAGAAATTTTATTAAAAAAATATTAGCTTAACATGTAAATTTGAATGTAAATTTAGTGCATAAGGATCTGCATCTGGGTGAGCTGGCTGTAAGTATCTCCGGGCATTCTGTACGGGATGTTCCCCGCAAAGCTGGTGAGCGCCTCGGCCTGGTCTCGTAGGAACTCCACTTGCTGGAAGGAAAATCAGGAGATTAGTCACATGATGCAGGTAAGGGTAAACGTAGGGCAGAAACTTCAAGTATGTAGTGCCACCATACTTTGGGAAAATGGAGCCTTTGAATTTGTGGTTTTAGTGTGTTGGGAAGAAAGCAATATATATAATCGAAATGAAAATCTAGTCTCCTTCAACAGAAGCATTCTTCCGAATAGGCCCTCCATTGATATGCTTGGTGTAACTCTAAGTGATCAGATATGGGGGCTCCATCGAAGCCAGAGTAAAGTTAGCCTCCAAAAACTGGGCATACTGGGCATGCAGATACTTTAATAGTACACAACTGTTAACCCTGTACAAATCACAAGTGCACCCCACGGTTGAATTTGGCAGCCACCTCTGGTCTGGAGCTCCAAAATACCTGAAAAATACCTTCGACTCGGTGCAGAAACAGGCGGTCCGTATGATAGATTCTCCCATCTTAACAGATGATTGCAATAGAGAACTCCAGTCCAATTTTTTTTAATTTTTTTTAATGAATTAAGACCTTCAAACTTAAATAACTGCATTTTTATTTTTATAGTTAGTTTTAATAGTTAAAATAATTGTCAAAGTTTTAATTTTTAAAGACTCCCAGAAACGCACCGTATCTATGGTGGTCTTCATCCACCGATAGTTTTTTACTTTTTAAGTTGTCATTTTGAATCAGTGATGTTATGTCGAGGGAAATTTCCCTAGATCTAGGGGAGAAAAATATTTTTAGGGAAATCAGGACAAAATCTAGGGAAATTTCGAACTCTGGCAAAATTTTTATTACATATGACAATATTACTGGTATTATTTATATATATATATATATATATTTTTTGGAATTCCTATGAATCTTAATTATTGTTCATGTACTTACATGCAATGTTATTTTTAACACTGACAACTCAAAATGATATTAGGGAACGTACCCATACTACGTGACACGTTCGGGGGGGGGGGGGGGGGGTCTTCAAAATACCACGCTTGGTACAAATGAGCGGCGGGTTGCTTATGATTTTTATTTTGCAAAGTGTTTTTTTTTAATTTGGAATTCAGTTTCTAATTCAGTGGTGAGTGTATTCGTACTTTTAAATCATTACTTCACGTTTTATTTGGAAAATCACGGTATTATTAGTATATTTACCAAGTTCCGATATCTTTCCAATTAATTATCATATTAATTAACATATAACAGGATTAGTGTTACACAATTGGGTGGCTACGTAGGTAATTGCGTAAATGTGAAATTCTAGGGAAATTTCACTTCGAAATCTAGGGAAATAATTTTTTGGGGCAGAACATCCCTGTTTGAATGAAGAATCCAGAAAAATAATGGCAGTCATGGTGGAATGCTTTGTAATGACTTTTAGGTGTGAGGTGTGTTTTTTATTCAAGATTAACTGCTTTTAAATAGAAAAACATTGGTAAAATGTCCACATTTCACCGCTACTGTTATTGTATTTAATCAAAGTGCAATATAAAAACAATAAATCATCTCTTTCATTGCAAATACATGTGACATCGTGTTTTGTGTCAGGTGTTACTTTGTAGGTACAATGTTTTATGTATAATACATACAGAAACACTGGTATTTATAATACACTGATCATGACGAGTGTGTAACAACTTGTATAAAAAGCCCTATACTAAAAACAATTTGAAAATACATAACCAAATGTCAAAATAGGACACGACTTTAACCTCAAATAGACAAAATTTATTGCAGATTGTCCGCAAATATAGCCCTTTTCGTAAATTGTTGAGGGCCTAAATTATGTTTCAATAAACACAATAACTATTATTTATCTAAATCTCTATAAACAGTATGAAAATAAACCAAAAACACGAAATGTTGAATTGCATAGGTACGTGTGCACTTCACACTTCAAGTCATTTCAAATGTCAATACACACTATCACCAGGTGACAGGTTAACAGTGACGTCACCGTTAACCATTTCAGTAATGCCAACTTAACGCTGTGTTTTGAGAAGAGGTTTAAAAATGCACTTTTTAATAATTTTTTAAAAACTCTGCGTTTAATATTATGAAATAAAACTTATATATTCAGAATCAGCGTTTCTTGGTCTATATGAACATATTTTTTTTCACTGGAGTTCCTTATTTTTAGAGCGAGGTGGGAATGCTATCCTTGTTCTACCGGTATTACAATGGAAGATGCTCTGAGGAACTAGCGTCATTGATCCCTTCGGCACCGGTGCATAGTCGGGAAACATGCCAAACGCGTGCCCAACATTTGTACACGGTTGACATTTGTCACATGAGAACGGGTCGCTTCTTCGACTCGTTCTTGTGTTCAACAGTTAGGCTGTGGAATGATTTGCCGGCCCCTGTGTTTCCTCCTTCCTACAACATGGGTCTCTTCAAGACCAATGTTCATTCCTTCCTCTCCTCAAAAAGACCCTCCATACAGCATCTCAGATGACATAGACCCTGAGGGAAATTATTTTCCTCAGGGCCTCCCGTGTGGAGTTAATGAAAAAAAAAATCTAAAATACCTTAGAAAAATTCAGAACGATGAGAAATGATTAACAGTGTATTCAACAGATAAACAAACAACCTTCTTTGACTGTGTGTATAAGCAATGTATATATCTTTCCATAACTATTTTTTGTCAGTTTCTAATTAGTAAGGTTTTCACATACACGGTCGTTGAATAAAATATTCACAACGTTTTTTAGTAAGGCTGTAAAGTAGTTATATGATCACTTGATTTTTCACCAAGCGATTTAAAACATATCACAAAAATATGCAATAAAGGAGTATCTCGGAAAAATATCAACAAAGATACGATCTCCCTTTTCTTACAAAAAAAGAAAACACCTAAAAGATTACAATGCTACTTTAACGCATCACTAAAACTGTTATCTTCTGATGCACAGTCCGCATGCGCCGCACGTGCCGCATTTGCCAGATTACAACTCGTTGAAGAGTTCATAAAATGCGTTTATTAGTAGGGTTTTAAAACAGAACTCGTACAGTTTTTATTGAATGTGCAACTTAAACATCGTTTAATGGTTGAGTAGTTTTTTATTTTTTATTAGTGTGAATATAATATTATTTAAAAATAATATAAAACACCTTCTGAATTAGCATAAGTCTTACTTTTATTCCTTAGGCTGCGCATACAATTTTGGGAAAGGAATGAAGCAACTTCGTTCAAGGCTGCTTTGTTCCTTTCCTTTGTAATACCTACCTTTTTATTCACATCATATGATGCCATATATAAGGTGTATACCATAAATCCATGTAGTTACCTTGTCTTTCCCCTCCTGTGCCATGTGATCGTTGCAGCGCAGCGCCTGGTAGCGGCTGTAGAGAATGGTGACGGTGGCGAGCAGTAGGTCGGGCACGGCACGACAGACCTCCCCGCTGAGGCGGCGGAAGGCCGACACGCGCTCCTGCTCCTCCTCTGAGCGCAGCGGCACCAGCTTGCATGCGGTCAAGGTCTGAATAGATGATGATACACAGATTATACTTGCTCCACGACTGTAATTTCAACTAAGCTATGTTAGGTACACCATAATCATAATGGGGTTCGTTGGGTCATTTGGACATTAACCCCCAAAATGATAACATTTATTAAAAACAATAATCAGAAATTTTGTGTTACAGACTGGTTGTCCATTTATAACACACATGTAACATAAACTAGATATTTTTGGAAACATTCTTTAAAAAGAAAATAAAAACAACATACTTATTATAACGGGTAACGTGTGGCATTTACAAGCCTCTCGAATCCTTTAAGGCTACTGTTAAAATTGTCAACAGTCTTGGAAGCATTATTTAACAGCGCTATACGTCGTGTCATACTATACCGAAACTGTATGTCCGTTCTGCTAAGTGGGATACATAGCACACCAAGGTGCCGTCTCTGGAGGTAGTTGTATGGTACAAACAAGTTATAACATTCTAGGAGACATGCAGACAGCGCTCTTGAGGCGATTTTTCGCAAAAACAGCGCTATATAAGTTGTCCAAATTTATTATGGGCTATCTAAATTATTATTGATTTTATATGCCACTCCTCCTCAACACGAGACTTTGGTAGCGCATTTCGGCAAGCAGATTTTTGTGATGCATGAATCGCACACATTCTCATATACAGGTATCTAAGTTTTTTTTTTAATCTGTTTTCATTTCTACAAGGTGGCGCAAAATTAATCACACTATCGGAAGATGTTATAATTTTTGCAAATGGCGTCGTACGTCAATCATATTTGACATTTGTGAACTAGACAGCTGCAGAATACAAACAGACAAGCAATGGAGTGCGATACTCCGCAAGAGCGTGGACTAATTGTGTCGATTTAAGCTTTAACGCTTTTAGTGATTTTGTGTCGAAAGTCATCATGAGTGACGAGGCGCATTTCCACTTAAACGGTTATGCCAATAAGCAAAATATTCATTTCTGAGGCACTGAAAATCCGCATATGATGCACGAAAAGCCATTACATCCACTCAAAGCCACTGTGTGGTGCGGCATTCACGCAGGATGAGTGATTGGGCCGTATTTTTTTAGGACGCCATTGGCATTATGGTCATTGTTACTGGCGAACGCTACAGGGCCATGATAAACGACTTCTTACTTCCGGAAATGGATGAGCGGGGCTTGGTGAATATGTGGTTTCAACAAGATGGTGCAACCACGCACACAGCACGAGCCACAATGTATATTGTGAAGGAAGCATTTCCTGGTCGCGTAATCTCTCGCTTTGGAGATTTGGTATGGCCAGCAAGATCGCCCGATTTAACCATCCCACACTTCTTTCTTTGGGGCTATCTGAAGTCGCGGGTTTATGCCAACAAGCCTCAGACAGTCGCAGCCCTTAAGGAGAATATTATCATAAACAGTTATCACCGGAAATCTTGCGGAAAGTCATGGAAAAATGCGATAAAACGGGCACAAATGTGTATCAACACTGGCGGCAGCCACTTGACGGATATCATCTTTTCCACTTAACAGAAAAAATTGTAAAAGTCCAAATAAAGATTTCCATTACTCAAAATCATTTTTTTTTACATTTAGTAAAAAAGTTATTCAAAAACAAAATTGGATGATTAATTTTTCGCCACCCTGTATAATAAAAAGTTGACAAGCTTAACAACAAGATAGTTGTCCACTTCTGCCGATCACAATTTGTTCAAATGGCCATTTGATGACAATGACATATTTTGAATTCCTACAAAACAAGTGGGCCTTAGTTTTAATCACTTTATTGTTTAGGTACAACCGACGTGTTTCACAAACAACGCTCACCTCATCAGGGTTTACTTAAAACTTCAAATGTAAAGTTAGTATCAAAATTTTGCAAATTTAAATCTTAGGTGAAGTGAGGTAGTAAGAGAAGTAATTTGTAAAATTCTCACATTATCCTAAAAAGGCAGAGAGTGGCTAACTGTATCAAAATATGAAAACCAACCTCCATTGCCCCGACGTAATTATTAGCGTGATACTGATCAAAGAACTTGAGGAGTTGCGTGAGGGTGTTGAAGGTGAGCTGTATGTCGTTAGGCAGGGGCGTGTTGGCGTGCCTCTCCTTGAGGTCCTGGCAGGTCTGGGCCAGTCTCTCTCTCAGGGAGCCCGGCCGCATGGGCTCGCTTACTATCTGGCTCAGCAGGGTGCAGCACAGCTCAAACACGCGCTCCACATTCTGCAAACATTACATTCATTGTTAAAAAGGTGGCATGACACAAGATGTCTCTACTTTTCAATTTTATATTTCCAGGGGGTCTATAATGGACGATCGATAAAATCCTATATAAATTCGATATTGCTGAAATCCGTCATCTATGGTCAGTTATCAACATTTACGAGCATGGTCAATGATTGTTAAGAGATATTCCGATTGACAATTGATAAATTTTGGCGCGACCTCCATAGCATCAAATAAGTTTCGGTTAACTGTCAATATACACATATATTTGAATAATGTCGTTCGTTATGCAAAATTACTAGCTTATTTAATAAGCAGATTGAACTAATGAAGCTCTTAGAATTGAATACGCAATCCATAGACTGAAATAATGCATCTAAAACGCGATCAATTTATTCCACCTGATCTTTGAGAAACGAAATATGACTAAAGACCTCATTAACTAATTAACTCCCTGTTAGTGTGAAAAAGTAAATGCAGACTGCCAATGCATATTTAGGTTAGTATTTTAGTTCAACATTGCCAATTTAATATTTTTACTAATTGTTCGACATTTCGGAAAGCGAATTCATAGAAAACACCTTCAGTGTTGCCAGCATACATTGATTTCTTATTTATTCCCTGTCAATATCGGCTCTGCTGTCAAAAGTGAAACTGATCGTTCGGTATATCGATATAAAATGGTTGGACGTTACGCCTATCGATGTGATATTGTAAAGTTATCGATTACTTAGGGTAAACCAATATCAAAGATGGCAAAGTCCATCAAAATTTAATGGCCCTCAGTACAAGCAATTCATATTCAGTCAGTCTTTATAGATGGCCTTGGATGGCTGGGTCTTACAAAGGTCAGTCGAATTTGTTCACATTTTGGAAATAGTATTGTGAAATTTTTCCGTCATCATGCAATAATCTAATCTATGCCCTGGTGGTAGATACGCTACATTAAAATGTGACTGTAAAAATATTACCATTTTTTTTGGTTATTATTGATTTTGGGGTATTATTGAATACTAGCAGTTAAAAACTCGCTCTGCAGGTTTTTGCTGCTAGGCCCTGCGGGCGGCTTTTAGTTCGGCTGCGCCCAGTTTGAGTGTAGGTAACCATTTTAAAAATCCGATAAAAACTGGTTCCAAAAATAGCCAGTTCCTCGGATCCACTGTGATCCAGTGACAGCTAGTCACCGAGTTAAAGTAACCGTGACAGGCAATGACGCCATATGAAATCTCTCCATATCCGGAAAGATACTTAAATTCTATAAATCCGTAGTACTTATACCTAGAGAAGAAACGTCCACATACGAGCTGCTGACGGAAGTAGCGACATCTTGTGTCAAATACTTGAATTTGAAACCGAATTATAACAGTAGCTTTGTGTGAAATTCCACATACACAGATGTTATTTGTGGTGCGGCGCGTATGGCGTGGCGTCCGACATGCAATCGGAGCTGGGTTAACCACGCAGACGCTACGGTATTAATAACTTTCGATTTTAATATGTTGAAACTTAACAGGGAGGGTTTGCGTGCAAAAAACGGTTTAATGAAAAATGTGACCTTTGTGGTCTTTGATGTCATTCTGCCCCAGAAACATAAGTATGATAATAATAAATTTCCATACCACTTATTTGTAAAATTTCAGAATTTTTTTTTAGGTTTTGAAATTAAATAAAAACAAAACAAAAAAATCGACAGGTTTACTTACTCCTGCTAAATCAAACATGTTAATAGCATCTTCAAAGAGACCCTTCTTCACTAGATCCTCCGCAACATTTGCAGCTATAACCTGAAAGAATAAAAGAACTGTTAAAATACACATAACGATTAAATACTTAGAAAAACATAGTCTTTATGTTCTGACGCTAACATTCACATTAGTTGACTAATCAACCATTTAAATAGTTGTTTCGAGAGGCCGCAGGTGACTGACAAGCGCCAAAGTAAACTAGCTATCGACATTTGCTGGGCAGCGACAAATCGCAAATTGCAGATGATAAAAATCGACTGTAAATACGGTCAGTCGCAGGTGACCACTCTCTGCATCTTTTAAGTATAAAGAAACTAGTCACATGTGAAAATACATTGGTTGTGCGGTGAGTTTTTATTTTTTTTTTAAATTTTTTATTTATTTATTAAATTTCAATATAATTACATCTAATACAATATAAAGATATGGGTAGTCCCACAAAGCTGTAACAAATCAGCTTGTCTGTAGGTTCTACCGTATAATATTATTAAATAACACAAATTAGCTTAATTTACAATATTAATACATAATAAAAGATTTAGGCTAGATAAATGTGTTTTTCACTTATTAACCACTTTTTTGTCAGTTTAGGGCAGGGTTCCTCATTATTCTTAAAATTAATGTTTTGAGTCAACATGTTATAGATCAAAGGTATCATATATTCTAGCGTTCTGTACCATACTTATTTGATATTCGTGGTATTTTTAGGCCTTTATTTTCAGTAAATCTTGTTGTGTGACTATGCACCAATAACTTTTTATAAGCGCTTTCTCCCGAATTATCCATAATTAAAACATACCAGAGAAGCCCTTTAATTGGAAGTAGGCCCTCAGACCCATACAATAATTTTAAGTTGTTTCTTTGTTTGTAAATGCTAGGTTTAACAATTTTTTTAATTATAGCAGTTTGCGAATTTTGAATGAATTTAATATTAATTATGCTAGAGTGTCCCCAAGTTCGAATTCCATATCTAAGTATGGATTCGACCATCGAATGATATATAAGTTTGAGAGTGCATCGAGGCAACACAAATTTTAATTTATAAAAATTACTCGCCAAACATCGGAGCTGGTTACAGATTTTGATAACTTGTTTATCCCATTTGAGGTTATTGTCTACGATTATGCCAAGGTAAGTGTATTTATTTGTAAAATTAATTTTTTCAATTTGTTGCCACGACAAGACGGGGCAACAAGTCGCAAGGCTAAAATCGATAGTGTAAATCCCACATTACATATCTACAAAACTATTACTTTACAGATTTCTTTCTTCATTGTTTCGTTGCACATTATTTAGAAAAATTGATATTGGGTACAAGTTTGAGATAATTTTTCACAAAAACGCTGTGCACACAAATTATACAATTACTAATATTATTATTACGGTGACCGGACAATTCAACACCTTCTATGAAAAGTCATTAACCTCTCATCTGTCGCGGGCCAAAAAAATAATCTTTTTTTAAAATGCGATTTTAACCCTTATGTATAAAGAAACTATATGAAGGACAACGTCAGAATCGCCTGCGCCAATATCAATCTGGGACCTAGGTACTATTTGATTATTGTAGCTACTCTGATTATTGTTGGCAATTTTTCAACGTTCAACAGGTGAAAAGTGATGAAAAAAAACCAAAAAATATATTAAAAAATTGGTTAAATAGGTTACAGTTATGGGCTATTTTTCAATTTATTTTTTTCATAGCTTTTAATGACTTTTCAAAGAAGTGTTGAGTTGATTCTGAGTTGTTATGGAACCATTATTATTAAGTATAATGTGTTCTTCTTCTTGCTTTTATTCAATAAAGTATTTATGAAGGGTATTATTTATGTGTTATAAAATACCTTGCTGTCAGTGATTGAGGAATTAAATTGGTCTACAAGCCCCCGGGTACGGACTCCTGTGACGGGGTCAATGCGTCCAAATATGATGTCATAATTCCTACACTCCAGGGCCATGTCTCCAACACACACCATGAACATGTTTCTTCCATTTGAATCTTTCATATTCCTAAATAACCAAACAAAAACAAAAAAATATAAATGGTGAAAAAAGGGGGATATTAAATTTGTATAAACCAGATGTCCTCAAATAGAATGGAAAACGGCAAATCATGTTCGTAATAAAATTAGGATGTAAATAAATATGTATTACTAACCTTAGGAAGTAGAAATACTGTAGTGCCTCAGATGGGTCTGTGACTTCGAATTTTCTAACATAAAGTAAAATCAGACGAGGTAAATTAAGTCGGCGGAGAGGAGCGGGGTCTTCAATATCCACAGAAACTGGAAATAAAAGAGTTTTTTGTGACTGTGACGTTTTAAAAATTATAATGAGTCATCAATACCGCACAAGTGACCCAACTGATCCTGACTGTGAGGAACCTGCGAGACTATACTATCCCCAATTGGGGTATGTTTGAGGCTGAAAGTGGTGGAAGAGGAAGGTTGGGAAGTACCTGGCCATTCAGATTTTATCACCAAACACAGCAAAATTTAAGTTTAAGCAATGTTTCCATTCTGAATGGTGGTCTTTCACTGGGACAATACTCAAAGAATCTACCACTCTGATTACAGTGAAACTCTCTTAAAAAGTTTCGTATCTTAAGAAGTTTGGTTTTTTCAAATTGGCCAATTTTTCCCACACATGTTTTTCTGCTTAAGAAGTTTGTTTTTCCGGGGCCTTGGAAAACTTCTTAAGAAGGTTTCACTGTATAATGGACTAATGGTTATATGTTAATAAGTAAACAGTGAGGAGTAATGTATTAGTTTCTTACTTAGAGGCGCTTGTACAGTCCGTGGTCCACCCAGAAGATATAATTCATTCAAAGCAATGGCCATGTGAACGGCGTGTACTTGATATCTGCAAATAATTAAGTATTTAACCTTTGAAATGCCGAGCTCCCGCGGCCTAAAGGGTAAAACGTACAGTTATGGGACTCTGACATCTTTTGGACATGTGAGTAATAAATAAGCAAACCTGTTAGTAAAAAGTACAAGGTTTTACCAATGACGTTATATAAATAGACTCGCCATAGTCTCACATGCTCGCAAAATAATGTGGCAAGTAAGCAACACTCTTTTGTTTTCAGCGGTTTTCAGTAATTTCTTAATTCAAAAGTTATTCATGAATTAAAAAGTTATGCTACTTTCACACTGAAGCCAAACTTCCAACTCGAACTTCCAACGCATGAACTACCCTTCTACGCAATCGTCTGAAAGTTTGAAGTTGGAAGTTGACCTCAGTGTGACCGTACCATAAGACACTTAAAGAATGTGTGTTTTTTCTCTAATGACGTACAAAATTGTCAGACGGGGAACATGAAAATTAATTGTATTGCTTATAATAATCGATAATAATAAGTAATTTGTGTGTACATGTATTATTTCTTCACTTTTACTAATGTTTTGCCGTGTAATGGAAACATTTTCTCATCATTGAATATGCTAGTGTCATTTGGTCTCCTTTCCACGCTGTCCACATTTGTCACATCGAATCCGTACAACATCGTTTCCTAAAAGGAATTGCTTGGAGGTTGGGTCTTGAAAGAGGCAAGTACTCATATGATGAAATTGAACACATTTAAAACATGTCTTCTTTAGAAAAACGTAGAGAGAACTCTGATCTAATTTGCATATTTAAAATTATCAACAGTATTACTGATACACCTGCATTGTTACAACTCATCCAGTTTAACATCCCTTCCCGTAGGCTTCGAAATAATGAATTGCTGTTCCTCAATCCACATTCTACTAATTACGGATACCATTCTCCCTTATCCAGAATGTCGAGACTTGTCAACGCAAGTCAAAGCATTGATTTTTTTGGTGTAAAACTAAATGACTTTCGGCAGTTGATACGCAATATTTAAATGCTTCTTCATGCTTTGACTTGTAGTGTCTCTATATGGACTTTTTATATTTTACATTGTCATTGCTATTAATTTTTTATGTGCTCTCCCTTCACTGTCATCTCTGTTTTTTTATTCGTGTTATTATTATGTTTTTAATGGACTGTTGTCCGTAAATTAATGAAGAAATAAATCATACATGAGGGCATTTTGGCGCTTTTTAAATGCAATTTTCCTACTGGTAAGACATGACCTTACTTGACGAGTGACAGTTTAGTACTAAAGAACTAGAAATCGAGACCAGTGCAATTGTCTTGCTTTTGGCTTCCCACTTTGAGATTTCTACCCCGCGTCTTAAGTACGTAACGTCTTTGGGTTTTACTCTTAATTTATATTTTTTGTTGAATGTCCAGTAACTGTAATTTCAGTGTCATGTTTCTATAAAAAATGTGTCCAGTAACTGTACCTTTTGTCATATAATTATTTTTTTCTAAAATGCTCTGATTGTTAAATAAGAAACATAGCTGTGAATTAAAAAGGCCAATGTTCAATTTCTGGGGGGAGTCTGGTCCAGCCGATCTTAAATGTCGACTTTTTGTTGTTGTTGACTAAAAATCTTCCTATACGTGTGGAGAATACATTCCAAAAGTTATAGCATCAAATTTGACCTTGAAATATACTTAGGAGCGGTGTGCGCCAAGCAGGTTGACAGAGCGGCCCGGTTACAAGCAAAACTTTAAATGGATTTTCTCAAAACCATGTTTATCAACTTTGCTGGAATCTTCGAATTTTCATCCGATTCACTTCATTCAAAGTTTAAATTAAAGAAAATTAATTTTATATGCGTATGAATCTAAACTTATGAAAAATTATTATTACAAGACAAAGTTATTGCAAAATAAAGGTCAATTTTTTCATCAATTTTCATTTCATGTCCAACATTTTTGCAATCAACAACTTTTTTTTGCAAATTGGGATTCATGTGCATTTTTTTGAATTTAATATTTCAGATGATTTCCAAGGACTCCAGGATTCCAGCCAATTTGGTCTCCAGCAACCTCAACCCTCCACTTGCGGCCACTTTATATATATATAGATATTCAAATCAAATTTTCAATGGTGTTTTTTCTTGTTTAAATGTACCTTTACACGTAACAAAAGTTTCATGAACGAAAATAAATTTTATCTTTGAGAAAAACGCATTGAAAAATAATCTCGGCTGGACCAGACTCCCCTCTTAATAAACGACATTTATTTCAAAAAGCAGTTTCACGTCTTGTATTTTAGTACTCATCGAAAGTCAAAAATGTTGTTATGTGTCCCATAACTGTACGGTTTACCCTACCCCTGTAGTGTGCCGAGGGTAAAAATCCCACAAACAGAAAACACATTGTTTCCAGACCACATGGATAAGCCCGAGCTTAATGGATACAAATTTTTCGTATCCGATGGGTACTTTTGGCGCTCAAGAAGTTAAGTAACGCATTCAATTGTTAGGATATAATTTGTATTGAATAAATAAGTTGAAAGTGTTCTTTTCACCTTGGAATGCGAGAGAGGAATTCAATAGCGGGCTCAAACTGACCAGTGAGAGCTAATACTTGGAAGTAAACCAAGGGCTGTTCATACGCCCTGTAATGAGCTTCACCTGGAATAAAAAAGAAATAAGAACAATATTTTTTAAAAGAAATAAATACATTGTATACAAATCTTATTCAACACAACAAAATATTCTAAAATTGCTTCATGCATAGTTTGTCAAAAAAGAGTAAAAAAAAACATAGGAGGGCGCCACTGTTGTTCAAATTGCAATAGTAAAAATATAATCAAGGTGGTAATCTAAAGCAATAATGAGCTCTATGATATTAAGCAAGCTCCCAGACTCTCCACCCATTTAAGACTCCAAAGATTAAGATGTGTGCACCGAATGCCAAGCACACGAGTACCGAAGAAGGTTCTGACAGGACACCCGGGAGGTAAACGAAAGGCGGGCAAACCTAGACTGAGATGGGAGGATGATGTCAGGAAGGATGCAAGAGGATTACTCCATGTTGTCGATTGGAAGACGACGGCCGAGGACAGAGGGCGGTGGAGGCTTATTTTGAAGGAGGCCAAGGCTCGAAATGGGCTGTAGCGCCATTGAAGAAGAAGAAGGTAATCTAAAGCTGTGTAACCTACATTTTTTATTAAAAATTAAAAAGGCATAAAACTAAAAAAATATTTTTTCTTCCCACTGATCTCAAAATTAGAATTGCATACAGGTATATTATTATTACACGTTTGCAATTTTGTTTTAACATAATGAAGAATACCGATATCGTAATAAAACATAAAGCACACTCTAAAAATTGCTCACATTTATTTAATATTAGCTTAAGTACCTACTAGCATTTTCCAGGCTTTAGATCATGTCTCTAATTTTAGATCTGAATATATTTAACTCATTCAGATCTAAAAGTAGTGTAACTAAACTCACCATTTATGATTCTTCATTTCTACCTACGGTTAAATTCAAATTAATGTTTTTTTATTTTTTAGTTTATTTAGGAAACAAACAGTTATACATATTTTAATAAGAAAGTAACATATTATATGGTTGCATTAACCAGCGAAGTTAAATTAAATGAAAGCCAATCACTTTGTAAAACACAATTGAATCAAATTTATGTCATTAAGTAGGTACCATATCAACAGTGCATCTTCGATTTAATTTTTTTTTAAGAACAAAAAGATGTATTTGTTTTACTACTAATACCAACTCTGTATGTTAGTACAACTTGTATAATCTTATGAATATTTGTCTTGGCCCATTGTCTATAAGTATTTTCTAATATAATTTATCTATTCCATGTAAAAAACTGAAATAGTAACTAATTTAAAAAAAATATGAAAATGTAACTAATTTTAAAAAACTGATAATGTACCTAATTTAAAAAAATCTGAAAATGTAAATAATTTTTTAAAATTGATAATGTAACTAATTTACAAAAAAACTGGAAATGTAAATAATTTTAAAAATATGTAACTTACTTTAATAAATGGCCAAGATCACCCTTAATGGGTGAAAGCCAAATAAACAATTAAAAAAAAAAAAAAAAATGTATTTGTAAATGTGTATATAGTGTTCTGTATTTTCAGTGTCATTGCACCTTAAAAGAATATTTGACAGGTAAATTGGTGTTGCCAGCCTACAAATTTTGTACTTCCAATTTTTATATTTTCTACTCTTGTATGACAGACTCTAACTCTGTAAGGGGAAATGCCTTTCAATCAACCAGAGTGTTACAACCTCATGTAAAACTTGCTCATAAAAGTAAAATTCCGGCAATCATTTTTAATTGTTTACCAAAAAAGAGAACTTTTTTGCAAACAATAAGCAAGTGTAATCAAGGCAAAAGGCTGTTTCTCATTTGGCAAGGACATCACCGTCGGAAGAGAAAACATTATATGCACCGACACACACAATGCTATGTTTGTGTTGTTTGGGTTAATTCTAATTACGCGACCTCTAATACTGATCGTCCAGTTGATTAGTCAGACATCTCCGAGAAATCGAAAATTTGAGTTGAGTATGCAATTACATATATGTAAAAGTGTATCCTCTATCTGGTATAATACTCAGATTACTTATAAACACCACCAAATCAATTATAATGCAGAAAAACTTGTAGTGAAATAACAAAAAAAAATTATGATTTCAGGCTTATTAGCAGGAAATTTCAAAATGTCATACTCATGTACCAGACCGTTATGCTTTCCGGTGATATATTATAGCATATTTAATATGTAAAAATGCACAAATAATATTTGATTTGTGGTGAGCATTGGAATATTGCTTTCATCATCATCTCAAAACTTAGTATTTGGAGATGTCTAACTAACCACAAGGATCGGGTAATATTTAATATGTAAAAAATGCATAAATAATATTTGATTTATCGTGAGCATTAGAATATTGCTTTTCTCATTATCTCAAAATTTTGTATTTGGAGATGTCTGACTAATCAACCGGACGATCGATATTGTCCCCTATTAAAATTATTATAACCTTGCAATACTTAAAAATAACCTTACCATATTCCTCGAGAATTAATTTTTGCAAATCGGAGAATGTGAATATTTCTGAATCAGCGGAGGAATTGGAATCTTCCTTGATGAGGCTAAGTTTAAGCCAAAGGTAGTCATCAGCTGTCTTGGCCACTTCCAAGTGCTCATCGCTCACATCGCAGCATCCCAAAATGCAGTACACCTGATGAAGCAAATATAAATCATGTAGTCAAAACTGCCAAAATATAAGGCATAGTCCGTCAAGTAAGTGTATGTATTTAATAAATCAAATTTGAAAACAGACTAAAACAGAAATTTAACATTACTATGGGAACACAGAACAACACCGATTTTGGAACTTGAAAACATACATTTGACTCTACCATCATATATAACAGAAATTTAACATTACTGAGGGAACACTGAACAACACCGATTTTGGAACTTGAAAACATACATTTGACTCTACCATCATATATAACAGAAATTTAACGTTACTGTGGGAACACTGAACAACACCGATTTTGGAACTTGAAAACATACATTTGACTACCATATATAACAGAAATTTAACGTTACTGTGGGAACACTGAACAATACCGATTTTGGAACTTGAAAACATATATTTGACTCTACTATATACATATAAAAGAAATTTAACATTATTGTGGGAAAACTGAACAACACTTATTTTTGATCTTGAAAACATACATTTGACTCTACTAATATAACAGAAATTTAACATTACAGTGGGAACACTGAACAACACCGATTTTGGAACTTGAAAACATACAATTTGACTCTATTATATATAATAGTATTATTATTTAGATTTAATATATCTAAAAATGTTTTCTTTGATACGTAGTTACATTTAAAAAATACAAAAATACCTTTCCATTCAATTATCTTACTAAGCGTAAAAAAATTACAACAAAAGCGTACAACAATTTTGAATATTAAATATCTTTAGAATATGATGTGAAATCATCTCTTTTCTGGTGGTACCACTAATTTCTGAACACCGTTTGATGTAGATGTGAAAAATAATCACCAGGACCACCTACTGCTTTTTTTAAAGTTACATTATTTTTCTTTGTGGTGGTTCACCTAGGGTTGCCATTTAAAACCAAAGAAACTATCACAGCGCCCCTTATTTTTTTTTACACTTTCTTGATAAACTCTAAAACAAAGAGAATGGATCTCTGAAGCACCTTTGATTTGCAGATAGGAAGATGTGATCAGTACTCACGGCTCTTTTGTAAGGGTCTGTTGTGTTTCTGATGTTCCTACTGTACTGGAAGTTGATGGACGTTTGCAGTTTGTTATTCAGGGGGCAGCCCGGCTTCTTGATTAGCTCTTCCAGAACTGCTATGAAGTCTTCAAATCCTGGCCTGAAATACAATAATTGGTTTAAGTAGAATTGTTTTAATATAATTTTAGTGCTGTGTAAAGCAGTTGTGTGTGTTTATGTATTTAATTATACATTGTTATGTATCTTGCATTTATAAAATGTGTATTAACAAGTACAATAAGCGTGTTTATACGTCAGCGCGTGTGTTTCCATAGAAATTGTTATAACTCCCTTATTGTTTTAGTTACATCCCTAAAACAAAAAGTCAAAGGTCGATAGTAGATCAAGCTGCACATTTCTATCAAGTTGTCTATGGAAATACATAACAGGAATCAGCTGTCAATCGTGTAGTTGACAAAAATATTTACCCGCGCAAATTTGCTGCCGGCAGCTCCACCGCGCTCCACATTTTAAATTTTTATTAAATATTTTTATATGAAATGATAAAAAAAGTGAGGTGACAAAAGTGTTTATTACACATATGTATATACAATAGAATAAGTATTGATGTTTGCAAAATGTGTGATTTTAGTACCGTTTTCACATAAAAACATCACGTGAGTCATTTTTACCTATTTTTAATGTTTGCGTTCTAAATTTTAATATTTACAAATGCTAATATTTATTTGTAATATAATAATTTGAAAGCCTATTTAGTAACCTTTCTAAAACAGTTTTTACTATTCGGCTATGTTCAGAAATGTTTCATTTATAGAGTTTTAATTGTGAAGCGGTTATAACTAAAAGTTTTCGTAAAATGTCATTTCGTTGACACCAAAAGCTAATATTCTCGAAAATTCGGAGGGGTTAAGAACCCACATACTAATAATTAATGTTATATTTAATGCCACATGCAACCCAAAAACTGCTTTTTTCTGGTTTAAGAGAAATATAAACGCTAGAAATATTTCGAATCTCATGCCTGTAAAATTTTAAAATCGAGCGTCTTTTTGCACGAGGCTAGTAAACGAAAAAGTGGTTTTTATTTATTTTGTGCATAATTTTATAAGAACGAAAAAAAGTTAGAACATGGAAAACCTCAAAAATAGTCTAAGCCATAAGGGGGTATTTTTTAAAAATTGTTTCTTGTATTACTTCATAGTAGTCATGAAAAAACATTTTTTTTGGTGGTTTAGGCTTATATTTTTTGTTACGTAAATAATAATTTTATTGTAATTCTAATACATAGAAAAGCTAGTAAAAGCTTTGATTTAGACGTAGCATATTTTTTGATGTTCATACTGTAAGCCGATTCGTCGTAAAGATTAATCAAAATAGTATCTAAATAGGATTTCACGTATACATTCATCTTAATGTGTATTGTTAAAATGCACCTCTTCACCTAGATGTTAAAATGCACCTCTTCACCTAGATGTTAATACATACATTTATCCATTTTAACTTTTTTTTTGTTATCTTAACCTTTAAAACTGTTTTTGATACCTGTATGCACCTAATCACAAAAAATATAAAAATATGTAAATTCCAAAAGGGCGTTGTTGATACAAATAAAAAATAAAATAAAACAGAACAGGTTCAACTGGGCTACGTTACGTTAGTTTAGGTTAGGTATGTTACAGATTGCGTTCAATGGTAACCGGATAAAACAGAACAGTGGCAAAAACTAGCCACTGTTCTGTTTTATCATAAAAGAATAGGTAAGATTTTTCTTCAATGTTCTCTTTTGTCATAGAGTGCGTTCAACATACCCCGCATGCTTGGCGCAGTGCAGTGCAGCCTCCAAGTCTCCGGCCCGCAGGCAGTAGTAGACCATGGGCCACACGGGCCTGCCGTCCACCTGGCCGTCGGTGAGCCCCAGCAAGCCCTGGCCCTGCAAGCGGAGCCCCACAAAGCCCCGCACCAGCGGGAAGGTACCCGGCACTCCGCCCCGCTCGGCCAACTGCAGGTTGTCCATCACAATGCTGCGCATGTAGGTCTTGTATCTGAGAAGGGGACACGTGAAAATAAAAAAAAATAGGCAGGTGCCTTTATATCTTGGGTAGCCCAGGGCGTTTGAGATAGTTTTGCTCTTCTCCTAGGATATTTTGAAATCTTTAGACCTAATAACTATCAATTTAAAACACCATACTGTTTGTTTATGACTTGGCCTTGCAGATGGCTTTTGTTGAGCTGCTGAATGGACAGTGGAGGTAATCCACCTCTTACCCGCCTTGGTATAAGTAACTGATGGTTACTCCTTCAAGGCTCTCGCAAGATTCTATTTTTTTTTGTTAAACGAAGCTACATTTATTTATTTTGAATGAATCTGGACCTCCAGTGTCCATGCATACGTTGTTAGTAAGCAGTATGCAAGTGCTTAACAGGAAAATCAAAATGCAAAAAATAGGTTAGTAAGACAAAGATAAATTAAACAGGGCAAAAGAAAAACTCATTCATGAGGCTCCATGAGGCGGCATTGCATCTGTAAAAACCCGCAAGCACCTGCATAAAATAGAGAACATAAGTAATACAATAAATCTCAAATCAATTGGCAAGTACCAACAAAAAATGTGAATGGCTTTCGGTCTGATCATAAACTACACTTAGCTAAATGGACATGTGTTGTTGATTAACTTTGATCTTTGGTGGATCTTAGAAAATGGTATAGCGAGTACCTATTGTAAATAATTGTTTCATTCAATAGCCACATTATTCTCCCAACTTTACACAGACTGCAGTGTTGTTTTGTAATGTTTTTTTTATGACAACTATGTAGTCAGAGTTTGAAGCTGTCGATATCAACTGCTTGTATAATACACGCCAAACATTAAGACCAGCCTGACGTTGATCAGAAATCATCACAATAAGCAAGTTTCAGGACAGAAAAGTGGCATGGCCCCTGCCCATGCCTTTCTCTGTCGCACATATGTTTTTACGCATCTTTCTTGTTCATTGTAAAGTCAGTATATGCAGGAGAATGGAATGTATCAAGTTTAGGCCGGCCTTAATGATTGGCGTGTACTATAGCAGTCCGTGCATTTCCAGCCTAAAGGTCACTCAATTTTATTATTGAACATGATTCATATGTTTTTATCAATTCAAAATACCTTTGCTGCAGATAATTCCGTCCTTGAGCTATGAGTGCCTTCTGGACAGCCGGGGAGGCCCTGGACTTGGTGGGGTCTTCATTACGAATCAACGGAGGAATGCTGGACATGGTTTTGATTATACACCACATTTCTTGAACTTTCTGCAAATTTAAAGAAAACAAGAAAAATATTATTTTACTAATCGACTGCAAAAAGTAACTAGTTTAGGTTGCTGGCATTCATGTGAGTAATATGACTTTTAGTTATTATCCAGTTTTATTTGAGAGTCTCAATGTTATTTTATATGGAGCAAGCAATATAGCGTATTTTCTTATTATTTGCCAGTTAAATGGATTTTAGCTTGCAATAAAAATGACATTAAGGGGGTATTTCACCATCCACTTGAAAGCTTATCCATAGGACAACGAATATTAATAAATAATCAAATAAGTGCTTGCAAAAGGTAGAAAACTCGGATAACTTATCCGAAAATCCGATATATAGCCAATATTCATAGATTCGAGTACCAAATAGTAAACTGACTTTTAAATAAAATCGGAAATATAGTGAAATCCTCTTAAGAAGTTTTCCAAGGGACCGGAAAATGAAACTTCTTAAGCAGGAAAACCTTATATGTGGGAAAAATTGGGCCAATTTTGGGCCGAGACCGAAAAAACCAAACTTCTTAAGCCACGAAACTTCTTAACCGGTCAGCAACGTAAGCAGATATATGCATTAAAAATAGCAGTTAAGTACAATAAGCGTGTTTATACATCAACGCGTGTCTCCATAGAAATCGTTCTAACTAATGTTTAACTTAATGTTTTAGTGACATCCCTAAAACAAAAAGTAAAAGATCGATAGTGGATCAAGCTGTACATCCCTATCAAGTTGTCTATAGAAATACATAAAAAGAATATTCTGTCATTCGCGCGGTCTGACACATATTTTTACCCGCCAAATTTCCTACGGGCGGCTCGACCGCGCTCGACATTGTTAATTTTTATTCAATATTTTTATATGAAATGATAAAAAAGTGAGGTGACAAAAGTGTTTATTATACATTTATACAATAGAATAAGTATTGTTGTTTACATAATCTGTGATTTTAGTACCGTTTTCAGATAAAAACATCACGTGGGTCATTTTTAAATTTTTTTAATGTTTGCATTCTAAATTTTAATATTTACAAATGAATGTTTATTTGTAATATAACAATTTGAAAGCTTATTTTGTAACCTTTCTAAGACAGTTTTTACTATTCGGCTACGTTCAGAAATGTTTCATTTATAGAGCTTTAATTGTGAAGCGGTAATAACACAAAGTTTTCGTAAAACTGTCATTTCGTTTGAGACATTATAAGTGAATATTTCCGATTTTCGGAGGGGTTAAGAGGGTTTCACTTTAAATGTTATCCTACGGGTAAGCTATCAAGAGAATGGTGAAATACCCCAGAGTTTTTACTGCTTTATATTGAAAGATAGAGCGGGAAATAAGTCATTCAATTTGACCGCATGTAAATCCCTACAAACTAATAATTTAGTGAATTCACACAACTTTTATTATTTATTGTCTACGTGTAATTATAAAACAAACCAAACTAACCGGATCATTGAAGTCCTCGGCCACCTGAGAAAACTTCTGAACGAGCGAGGGTCTCATGGCCCCCTGTAGGACTATCTTGTTATGCTGGTTGACCTGCTTGGCGTAGGCCATCTCCTGATCATCCAGCATGGAGTGCACCATCCTACCCGTTGTGTCCATCAGTGCAGGCGACTCGGGGGCCTTCTTCAGGTCCAGCCAGTTCTGCGAAGGCCCGATCATGGCGTTCATGAGCTTGATCTTCTCTTTGTTCCATTCGGAAACTTTGTGCTCCCATTTCTGTTCTTCAATTGCTTGGAGCGACTGCAATATAAAGATGTTATTATTAAGGACTTTACATTCAACATAACATTTATCTACCAATATAAATAATGTGGACGAAAAGAAGAGGGAAAAGAGTACTCGATTACCGTAGTTGCTGAATTATTCTTGCAAGGAAAAAGTAGTCAATATTAAAAAAAGTTAGAATGTACGATTCAAACGCGGTAAAAGTGAAACCTTCAGAAAACTAGACAAGAGTGTACTATGATTTTTTGTTGTCGAATTCCAGTGCACCTTTTCCTATACGGTCATCTCATTAGTATTTGTGTTTTCTTCTTCGGAGTCGCTAAATGTCGCTTTCTTTTATGTTTTCTTTGCCTGTTCATTTTGGAGTGGTTTGTGAATTTTTTTTGTTCGAAATATTTTTTTTTTGGTTTTTGTAAGATTCGACCCTCGGTTCGCTGAATGTCTTACCACTAAGATTCGTCAGGTGCTTTATACCACTAGACCAGGGGTCGGCAAACTTATTACCCAAAGAGCCAAATATGTACATTACAATGATTAAAAAAAAATTGAGAGCCAAATCTCTGAATTGATGTAGCAAACATTTATTATAATTTTAGCTCTTCATTTATACGCATATTTTTAACTATTAAAACTAACTCTAAAAATAAAAATGCAGTTATTTAAGTTAGAAGGTCAATTCATTCATTAAAAAAAATAATTTTGGACTGGGATTCTCTATTGCCAGTGCTTTGCTGGTTCATCTCTGTTCGTTAATAAGCCTTTGAATCTCAAAAAAAGCGGTTTAGCTTCTTAAGTCGTTTTCCAGATAATCTGGGGGGGGGGGGAGAAACTCGATCGGCTGGCATCCGGGGCACAGCCCCCCTCGCTACGCCGCTGCTTGTGGTCCGTGTCGAAAAAATAAACGTACAAGTGGTCCCGGGTCAGACAAAGGTTGGGAACCACTGATATAGACCAATAAACGCTGATTCTGAATATATAAGTAAGGCATGTTGAATAAAACTTGATTTCATACCTAATAAAGATTTTATTCATTGATAAAAAAAAATAATGTGTAATTAAGAAATCCATAAATATAAATCACGACAATGACTGACAAACACTTAATGCGAACAATGTTCTAGCATCTCCTTGGAAAGTTTGAGTAAGTCAGGTTTGTATGTTGTTATTCTTAATTTTAGACTCGATTCCAGGTTCTCATCTATAAGGCTACTTCTCAGTTTACTCTTCATAAAGTTCACGCTTGAAAAAGATTGTTCGCATATGAATATGTAGAACCCAAAAAGGGAAAGAACAGCAAACGCATACGAATACTATTCCAGGCGTTGAAGATGATCATGTCTTCCTTCTACATGCACAGCAGACCACTTGGGTTGTGAACTAAGCTCACATTTGTTCTTCTCCAGTATTTCCAAATCAACACAAAGACGTTCAAAATCTAAGACGTCTAATTTAGAGCTCCATATTTAAATCCAGCAATTGTATTTCAAAGAGCCGCACTTGGGGTCAAAGAGCCGCATGCGGCTCCGGAGCCGCACTTTGCCGACCTCTGCACTAGACCAAAGGAGACTTGCATTGTACCGTAGATTTATCGTATTAAATTGGAACCGAGTACCCGTGAAATAAATAAACATTTTATTGCTATCTCATTCTCTCGCAGGCTAATTCCTATAGATGTGTGTTTGTCTCTTTTTAGTGTCACTCGATTCCGTTTTATCGAGTTTCAAATCACAACGGTGCTAAAGAAGTTTTCACTTAAAAAATATATGAAATTTCATTCAACTAAAGCAGGGGTAGGGAACCTTTTTGGCATCGAGGGCCATTTGGACGTTTGTGGTATACGCGCGGGCCGCACATTGATTTTCAAGCGTCGGGGGGGGGGGGGAGGGGTAGAAATCGATTTTTTATGACCTCTTTTCCCTTTCTTTATTTATAATTCTTTCAATGAAAAAAAAATGTGTAAAATAAAATAAACATTGTGTTTGGAACACAAGGTAGGTTTTAACTTAGGGTTGGTTTTGCGTAAGAGTCCTCAAGCTTAAATAATAGTTCCCCACAGAATTTAGCAGCATATGGTGTGTAACTCAAATGTAAAACTTCACTCGGTATATTATAATGGCTTCCTTTGATGAAACTGCAATTTATTATTTAATCTATTGTTATATTCTGAACACCTGGTTTAAATTAAATCCGTATGCGGTGAATTAAAACTACACTCAGAACATTAAAATGATTTTTCTTTGATTCTGGAAGTACATTCAAAGTTTGTAACTAGAATTTAATAACTGCACTTCGAATAAGAGAATGGTTTCCCTCAAAATGTGTCAGCAGATGATTTCATGACTGGAATTTTATCATTTCATTCTGAACTAAAAATACTGTTTTTAAATTAAGAGTGAATCTGCGTGCGAGTCCCCAGCTTCGATTTGTGTCACTCTCGTAATGTGCATATGGTTTTCCTACCAATTACAAATTTTTCTGCGTATGGTTTGAAACAAAAATTTTAACTCCACTCGAAACATTAGAACTGTTATCTTCGAAACGCGTACTCTAATTTTGATAGATCATTCGGAACATGAAACTGATTTTAATTTTAGAGTGAATCTGCTTGTGAGTCCCCAACTTTAATTGATTTTAAACCCATAACAGAAAATGGTTTTCCTCCAATTTTTGCACTAGAATCTCATGGATGGTAACAGGAAATTGCATTATGAACACAATAGTGTTTTGAACACAGGAGTGGAACTACGTAGGGATCCATTTGTCCACTAGCTTAAATTATGTTTTACTCAGAACACGTGAAAGGTTTTCCTCGAATTTTTGCACTAGAAACACATGGGTGGTTGGTTTCCTTCGAATTGCCTGAGCAGATAATTCCGCAACACGAATTTGCACTATGAACACAAGAGTGGTTTTAACTCAGGAATGGATGGATCTGCGTAGGGATCCACCAGTCCACCTGTTTTAATTATATTGTACTCAGAACACGCGAATAGTTTTCCTGCAATATTTTTTTTATGATTTTATATTTTTACTATTTACAACAATTTATAAGGAATAATATTTTGGTAAATTTTTGAGATCGCTGGCAATGGTTAATATGCACTTTTTTTTGAAAAAATCTTTTGATTCACCTTAATTACATTAAAAGACAACTATTTGCATTGGGGGAAGTGGAAAATATTTCATTCTAAATTTCGATTACGTAAAATTATATCGCATATCGCTCACCGTACATTCCCAATTGGAATATATGGTGAGCGATACGCTGAAATACGCCATCCCACGCATATTATAGCTGTGAGTGAACACGCTCTTATGAATAAGTTTGAGTGCTTTGAGTCATCTTCTTCTTTCTTGAGCCTAGTTTACCATAATGTCAACTACAGGAGATAAAGCCACTGATCTCCTTTATCAGTACAAATGGTTTGCGGAATTATTAAATCTACATAAATACTCACAGATTTGTTGACTTCATCAGCGAGAGATAAAATTCCATTTTCTCTCTCATTCCGTAAGAAACTTTCAATGTCAGAATCGCCGATCGGATGTAACGGTTCAAATGTTCTGCGAGAACTCAATGTCTCCAGTTTCTGAGATATTTGGGGAAGGTCTATTCCTTTGGACCCTAGTAAAAGATGCCTGAAAAAAGGTGTAAAAAATAATAAAAGATCAAGACATCATTGTTTACATGCATTGTTAGAATGATTTAAAGATGAGTTTATTACGCTTGAATATCGTGAGCTCCTGTCTGCGTTACTCTTGAATATAACTCCTGGGAAGCTTCTAGAACCTGGCCAAGGGACCTTTCAACCCTTGGTAACTCTTCATTGCCTTCAACATCGGTAGCCAACTGTTCTGCGGCATGTAGGAGTGAACTGAAGTCGGAGTCACCCATGATTTCAATCTAATGGGAACAAAATAATAAAAAATATGATTCATCACTTTATAACAATTAAAAGAATACAATTTGCAAGAGTGAGTGGTTTGTATATTTGGAATATACAGGAATTTTCTACCCAATAAATAAGTCCTATTTCCCGCAAAATTTTTGATGTTTTAATGTTCATGCAAGATATTAAGTACAGGTTTATAATATGTATAACAAAACATCTCACTAACCAGATTCCCTTATCCTAATGGGACTTAATTATATTGGTGGTATTTATAATTGAAAATAAGCCGCCTTTTTGTGTCCCAAGAACATAACCAAACATAACCAAGAAACAAAGCAGAAAGTTCGTTCGTTAACTCGTTAACACAACATGTTTTCTCTATGAAAAATATCGCCCTTCTCAAAAAGTAGAAATGTGTATTCTATTTTCATAAAATTATTCTAAAAGTCCAATATCAAACAGTCTTTTGTACTACGTGCCAGCACACAAGAGAGTTAGGTAAGTACTTTGTGTTTAAAAATATTTTTTGTTGTCGCCTTATTTAACCACAGAAAACAACAAATTATTCAAATGTCAGCTTGACAGACTCGCGTATCGTATTATTTAAAATCGAATAATATTAATTGAATATTATATTCATTCACAACAAATTATATAATTTGTGTTCAAAATGGTCGACAGACAGAATTACTCTCGTAATTTAGTTTCCATTCAATATCCCGGAATTGTAAATAACCCGGATAAAGCTATTGAAACTTTAGGAGGCATGAAAGCAATTTCAAAGGTAAAAATATAATATTTTTTCAAGAATATGAGAAAAGATTAGAAGTGTTCTACAGTGTTACAAAATTCGATAAATATCGGTTCGGACTGGCCACGCTTATTACGAATAATTTTTAGAAAAAAACTTTAGATTCGCCTTAATTACTATAAAAGGAAACTTTTTGGCTTTGGGGCGGCGGAAAATAATGCATTTTAATTTTCAATTGCATAAAACCAAAATTCGCTTCGCCACCGACACAGTGAAAATCCTCGGCCGTACCTGTCACTGTGATGTTGGTATCCTTGATAAATTAACAAGAGCTAATACGACTGTAGCCGACTTCGTGGGATAAGGCGCGTAATTATGAAATTTGTCTAGCGGGCTTGTTTGTGTAACATGGTTTGTGATACAAAAGAAAGTGCCCCTTTATAACGCCTACTCGCGTCAAGGCAAGAAAAACATCCCAGTTTTCAAGTAGTTAGCGGCTACGCTAGGTTTGTGTAACATGGTTTGTGATTCTGGCGTACAATCTCACAAGACGAAAGCTACGAAGTCGGCTACAGTCGTATTAGCTCTTGTTAATTTATCAAGGATACCAACATAACAGTGACAGGTACGGCCGCGGATTTTCGCTGTGTCGGTTCGCGAAGTGAATTTTGGTTTTATGCAATTGAAAATTAAAATGCATTATTTTCCGCCGCCCCAAAGCCAAAAGTTTCCTTTTATTAAGGCGAATCTAAAGTTTTTTTCTAAAAATTATTCGTAATAAGCGTGGCCAGTCCGAACCGATAATTACCGGATTTTCAAATAATAAACTTTAATTCTGTATCTAACGACCTAGTTACATATTATAAATTTTAACAGTAACCAAATATACCACAAGTCATATAAATACTACTTCTAATTTAAGGTATATTCTTCTGGGGTACGTCGAATGGAGCTGAGGTTCCGACCGAAAGATGCTTTTTGTAAGGTGGTCACTAGCACAAGTAATTTCACCCCGGGCATTCTGCTAAAAATCCGTGTAAAGAAGAAGAAACAGAATGCAGCTTCGAGTTCTAGTGAAGGTCCTACTATTATTGCCACCGAAGTTGTAGGTGTTGTTAAGCTAGGCTATTCTTTTGATGGTGAGTATTTTATGCCTTTTTTTATTGAAACTCTCGTGGAATTTCGATAGTATTCTCTAAATTGCTAACTCCTCAGGCCTCGGGTCTATTTTGTCGGAAGGTCAAAATATTCCCGCTTTGCAATAAAATCCAAATAAATGGAATATTTCTGAACACATCCGAAAACTAAAAACTGTTTTTGAAAGGTGATGAAATAGACTTTCAAATTTTATAATTCGAAATATACTACATAATTTTTCAAATAAAAAAAATTGAAAACAAACATAAAAAAGTTTACGTTTTTTCTAACTAAAATTACTGAAAATAAAAAAAAAATAAAAACACATTTTTTTTGTTTGTTATTTTATTAGACATTTGCATTATAAACGTTATCGTTAACTCACTTTTCTGTGGTTTTATGTAAAATTAATTCACAAATTTCTTTTTTTTTTCAAATTGCATTGCATTTCATTTTGGATTCATAAAGGTGTATGTTTGAATTATTTTGTGGTGAAAAGGTGTATGTTTAAGATTTGAAAATAAAGCATAGTGTTTTTTCTTTCTAACACTGCTTAGATCGTATTTCTAACCATGATAGTAAGAGATACACAATTTCTATGAGACTTATATGAATTGTTTTGGAAACAATCAAATTAGCCTGAGGGATTACAATTGAGTTTGACGACTCTTCATGATTGCTGTGTAGCAAGATATAAATAATAAAAAAAACGAGTGTGCTTTAGACCCCACGACTGAAGTAAACCTTCAAGACAAACCTCGCCCAATGAACCCAGGTATCCCTGCTAAGTTTCCAAACGTAGCGAACGGGGTGACATATGACCTAGGGGTGACATATGACATTGGGGTGAAATATGACCATGGGGTGACCTACGACCTTGGGGTGACCTACGACCTCGGGGTGACCAACGACCATCCTTATCCTTATCACTCCCGAAGTCAAGCGTGCGTAAAGGTCCGACCGTTCGCCTAGCAATCGATCACCATTCGCATCGATTACCGTTCGCATCACACTTTTCGTAACATCACACTTTTCGTAAAATCACACTTTCCATAACATCACACTTTTCGTAACATCACACTTTTCGTAACCATTCACCGGCTTACCCCCCAAGTTGAGCGTGCGTAAAGAAGTTTTACTTCAAAAAAGGTTAGAAAACTTCACAAAATTATCGCCATTAGGTATTATTTTTGCTAATATTACACCACCATGCTGAATGAACTGTCTGACGTGGTTCAAATTATACTTTTTGTAACATGCTTACTTTTTTTTAGTGCTCGCTGATTTCCAATATTTACCCTTGGCCCCCAAAGATGATGCAAATCCAACTGCGGGATTGAGGTGCATCCTCGATGAGCTTGTGCCCACCGGAATGCCAGATCTGGAATGGATGAAGTAAGAGCCATCGAACCTACAAAGTATTATTTAGGTGTAATTAGGACGCATGCATGTTTCCCGTGTTGCAATGAGAATGCTATCTTGACGAAGTGTACAAAAACACTAAAATGGAACATGTAAATGCTTTCAATGCTTTGACTGTGGTTAACATGACGTAAGCTCTTTGTGAATAGGTTGACCAGGCAGTCTCTGTTTAATGGTAGTAAGTGAAACATTCGAGTATCATTATTTGTTATTACCATTTGATAAACGATCACTACCTAGTTTGGGATGAACCACTACAAAGATGACTAATCTATACCCCTATGTTCTGCTGATGTAAAGATTATTATTTCTTTTGCCTCTGCTCTTATCCAGGCCTCGGGCCTATTTTGTCAGAAGGTCAAAATATTTCTGCTTTGCAATCAAATCTAAATAAATTAAATATTTCTGAATGCATCCGAAAACCAAAAAACTGTTTTTGAAAGATGATGAGATACTCTTTCCAATTTTACAAATCGAAATAAACATAATTTTTGAACAAAATTTTGAATGCAAATGTAAAAAAGTAAAAAATAGCACACTTTTGGTTTTTTTAACTAAAATTACTGATAATGTAAAAAAAAATAAAAACACATATTTTATTAGTCAAACGTATTATAAACGTTACTGTGAACTCAATTTCTTGTCATTTAATGTAAAAATAATTAATAAAAAAAATTTCAAAGTTTCATTATTATTTTTCATATTGCGGTCGAAAACTTTGGTTTCATAAAGATGTACATTTTAGTTATATTGTGGTTAACTTTTAGATTTGAATATAAATTGTGGGTTTTTTTCTTTCTAACAGCGTTTAGATCATATTTTTAACCACGATAGTAAGGGAGACACAATGATTTGTATTGAGACTTATACGAGTTCTTCCGAAAAACGAACATATTAGCCTGAGGGATGTGATTGAGGAGAATCAACCAGTCGCTCTTTAGCTGTACTTGGAATAATAATATTTAGCTGATTTTATAATTCTGTTTCCAGCACACCGGTGCCATACTTCTTTGTCCCACCGGTATTTTCCCGGATGAGCACTCCTCAGAATTATGCGTACAATTACACGTTCTTGGAAAAGGAAAAGGAGAGTGATCTGAAGAACATCTTTACTAGGTACAGAAAGCCACGCACCAGACACACTACTTACGTCAACTTCAACCGCACTGACCCCGCTCCGTTAGAACCAAACAAACTGGCCGTCGATTCATTGTTTGCCAATTGCAAACTCCTACAAACTCTTAAAGAGGTGAGTGACTTTTTCAATTTATGGTGAGACTGAGAATACAGCAATAAATGGGCGAGACAGCAGGAACAAATTTCCTCTTTGTGAAAGCTAGTTTCATAGTTTCTTAGATGTATTTCTTCATTTTTAACTCTAGAATATTCTAACCATGAATAGAATAGATTAGAATATTATACTTTCTCAAAGGACGGCTTGTTTCACAGAAATTCAAATTAACTTTGTTATCAAATGGTCATTCAGTGTCATTTTGTTTTATTAACGTTTGAAACGTCCCTGCTAAATGCCGATTCTAAGAATGGGTTGATAAATTTTTTTTTTAAGAATTCATCAAACATTTTAAGTTAATTTTCACATTCTGTGAAAGTTCTATTCGAGATCTGTGATTATTTCAGTTTTATGTACAGACAAAATGGTACACACGTTAAGACATGTTCGAATGAACGTAAAATCATTGAGCATGGGTACTTAGCTTTAGATTAAAGGGGAATCTTCTGGTAAATGTCACATCATACTAACAAAATTAATATTTAAATACGGTGACAATTCTAACGACAAAATTATTCAACTTTTAGAAGTTTTTACCAAATATGAATTTAAGTGCTTGTTTTTCAATATTCCCCTAATTAAGTTGACACAATATGTTATTTCAATAATGTGGGCGAGTTTAGAAATAAACGGAATAAGGAATATTTACAAAAAAATATATATTGATTGCTTTGCAAACTTTTTCAAGTCTCATAAAATTTTTCTTCAATAACTTAAAATAAATATATTCTTAACCTTCAACTTGCCAAGACGCAATAAAAAACTTTTGTAACCATGAGGGTTCACTGAGATACCCCACAAAAAAAAATGATAAATAAATTTAAGCTAACACACGGAGGATAGTAATTTAAAAGATTTTGGTTACCCTGATGGTAACTCAGGGTTAAAGTAGAATACTGTGATTTTTGCTAATTAATATGGATTTTTGATATTTTCAGCATTTCAGTAACAAACCAATCTGTTCTAAAAATGAGATCTATTGTACAAAAAAGTTCACGGACTTGCAACTGAAAACTCTCCTGCCGTGTGTGGCTTACTATTACCTGAACGGGCCTTGGAGAGGCCTCTGGGTAAGGTTTGGTTATGACCCGAGGAAAGACCCCCAAAGCAGAATATATCAATGCATGGATTACAGGGTTAGGAATACAGGTATTTCATTTTATCCATTTATTTTGTTGTAACACCAGAGCATTGATATGTCAACAATAAATATGATCGAATTTTCACACTTGGAACAAAAAGTAACAAGGGCAACAGCTAGTTTTATGTAAAACACAATACTCTTTTTTCTTATTGTGAATATTTTTAGACAATTAATGAATATTTCAAAGCTCCGTAGTTCACGATGAATTTCAGACAGAAAAAGTTTTGTAAATTTCATGATGCCGAAGCTCCACTGTTTTAGATGGTTTGTGCTGTTGCACACTGATCACTGCTTTTAAATCAAGATTAAAGTTATTATCGTCATTTATTTTTGTGGTATTATGCCGTGTTGCGCTACTTCCTTCTTTAGCCAACATTTTGGACAGTATTATAGTGTCCATCATTAGGATAGATGTATTTTTTGAGAATATAAAAGTTTAAGTATTATTATTATTTTAAATACTTGACCTAGGCATCATTTTTGAGCAGAAACTCTACTTTGTATCTCATATACATATAACTTCTTTGGCTAACATGGCTATGAACATGTTGGATTTTATAGTAAGGATTTCTAACGATTTAAAAAATATTTACACATTAAAAGTTCCGTTCACATCTCTAGTTAAAACAATCTAGAATATAAATCTACAATTTGGTCAACCGCCTTTAACAATCATATTAATATTATCATTGTATTAATTTTAGACTTGGAATTCTTTTAGAATCAACTAGCGAGTTCTCGGTATGGAAGTGTTAATCTTACCAAATCAACACTTTCATATGTGTCACGGGAGTTAAATAAATGATTAGAAGGTTTTAACAGATTCTCTTTTTATTGTAATAGTCAAACACAATCGCGACACAATATTAAATATCAGAAAGTTGCGGGGCTAAATCTGATAGCTGTACACACCAGGACACTTCGGGACGGAATGATTTTGCGGTAGCATCTGGAACAACCTCTAGTCTTTCCGGTGTGACCAGCATTCAAAATTGCCAGTACATAAAATATTTTGTACATTAAACAGTACCTTGCCATACAGGCATGCGTTGCTAAGCCACTTAATAAAGAAATTCTTTTTCCCTGCGTGTCCTTTCCCATTCGTCCCGTTCCCCTTCCGCCTCCCCTTCCTCTCCTACGTCCCCTTGGTCACGCGTTCCCACTCCGCCTTCTCCACATTCCCTCTCTCCACTCCCCTCTCCCGCTTCCACCATCCCGCATTCCATACATTCAGTCTCGGTACATTCACCTATTTTTTTTTTTAATACAAATTTTATAATGCCAGAACTTACTATTATATATAGAAACCATAGCGGATATGTGCACATCAAATCCCCAAAGCTTCATCGCAATCGCAAAGATGAACGGATAGCAACGCATAATTTCATGATGCCATAACTCACTATTGTAAATAGAAACCATCGCGGGCATGCCCACAACAAATCCCCAAAGTTTCATCACAATCGAATTAATGGTTTAGCAATGTATAGACATCTCCCTTGAGGTGATTTTTCACAAAAACGACGCTTTATAAATTAGCCAAATATTGTCTCATATACTCACAAACATATATACATACCCAGAAGCAAGCATATTTTGATTTTTATATACATAGATAGATTATTGAAATTGTTTGTTGCTAATGTTTCTAATATGCCTCTACTGAAGTATAAAGCTGTACCTACTAATTAATTATATACTTTAGCAGTACATACAAATCAGTCAGCCCTGAAGAAATATCAAATTATCGACCTATATCTCTTGTCTCAAACATTGCAAAAATTTTTGAAAAGATCGTAAAAAAGCAACTCATGTACTACATTGATAATAAAAAAATTCTTAGTCCTAGCCAATTTGGATTTAGAGAGAAACTAAGTACTCATGACGCTATTGCTGAACTCTCCTCAACTATATACAACGCATTAGATAAAAAAAACAAATGCCTTGGCATTTTCATTGATTTACGCAAGGCTTTTGATAGTATCTCCCACACAAAACTAATTAATAAATTAAATGATATCGGTATTATTGGTAAGGTTAGGTATTGGCTGAAAAGTTATCTAACTCAAAGAAATCAAAAAGTAAAATTAAATAACTCACTAAGTGTAGATGAAACTTTAGAATTTGGAATTCCCCAGGGGACTGTTATTGGACCAATTTTATTTATAATATACGTAAACCAAATGTTTAAATTATCACTTAATGGTAAACTTATATCCTTTGCTGACGACACTGCAATAATTATCGAAAAAAAGACGTGGAACGATATTACCAATGCAGCCAATCAAGACATGAAGGTTTTAAAAAATTGGTTCGATAACAATTTACTATCACTCAACACAGAAAAAACTTATTACATTCCATTCTCTCTACAAGAAGATGTGCCAAATAATTTAATTAACATAACAATTCATTCCAAAAATTGTGCAAATGACGGTACATGTAATACGGACTGCGCTAAGCTGAATCATAAATCTAATGTAAAATATCTTGGAATCTTAATAGACAAAAATGTTAAATGGAAAGATCATATCAATCTCACTGTGGAAAGAATAAGAAAACTTAATCTATGTTTTCTATAACATACGAAATATTTTAAACAAGAAAACTATCAAAATTGTCTATTATGCATTAATTCAGTCTTTATTACAGTACGGCATTATTGGGTGGGGAGGGGCCTTTAAGGCTTCCTTACAGCCCATAATTATAATTCAAAGAATAATTATAAAAACCATTCTTAGGAAACCATACGACTACCCTACTATACAGATATTTCGGGAATTTAATGTACCATCTATTACAGAATTGTATAAGAGAAACGCCTTATGCCAAATTTATAAAGAATATTTTATTCAAAAAGTTCACCCCTCAGATAGCATAAGCAATAGATTTAAAACTAATGGCTTAATAGCCATCCCTATGCTTAGAACGACCACGGCTCAGCACCACTATTTGTATTTAGGTGTAAGATGGTACAATATATTATTATCCAATAACAAAATTAATATAACAGATACACTGAAATATGAATTATTCAAAAAACAAATTAAGTCCCTTAAATTGGATAATGACATATTGTACCCTTAATGTTTACCCTTTATGTAATTAATTAATTTACCCTTACTTAAACAGCAATATTTAATATTTAAAAAAATTGTATTGATATTGTCTAAATTGTGTACCTACCCAAGATATTTATTTCATTAGTTCTTTGAAAATTGTTTACATAATGAACATTATTATAATTTTTTTGCATGTAAAATACTCCTCCCATAAACACGAACTCCTAGAGCTCAACTTATGGAGTAGTAGAATAAAACATGAATTATTTTGTAATCTTGCATATATTATCATTGTAATGTATAAACAAAAATCTTGAAATAAATAAATAAATAAAAATAAAAAATAAAAATACTTTAACGAGGTCACTGCATAAACGATTCTTTGTTTTTGTTTCTTCTTCACTGCTTTCATAACTTTGTAAACTTTTTAATCTTTTTTTTTAAATAAAATAATAACTTTGTAAACACCACTTTTATTTTATATACTTTATGCCGACCGGGTTTCGCTACAACCGTAGCTTCTTCAGGGCAGTATAATACTCTACTAACATTAAGTTACATTTATGTTATAGATAATGTATGATTTAACAAAATGGTCTGGACTCCTCAAGTGAAGGAGGAAGAAGGCGTAGGTGTAGATGGAGAATTGGGAAGGGAACGGGAGTGTTCTTTGTCAATAGGGAACAATCTTAGTATAGGATTTTTATTTAAATTTAGTTGGTTATTAACTACCTTACTATTAGTGTTTATGGTTTTCCTTAGTTCAAGTGCCTCTAAGTTATCCAACCTTATACCTATATTGTTTTTATTAATTAGGGTGGCGCCTGAGTTTCAAATGTATGGTCTTTTTCGATCAAGGTTTGCAAATTCCAAAAAAATCCAGAGCTGTGTAAACATCTAAGATGTTCTTTGACACGGGTGTTTATATTGTGTGCTGTTTTGCCTATATAAAAAAGGGACACTCACTGCATTGGAGTGAATAAATTCCAGAGTGAGATAGACTATCTTCCTTGTCCTTACCATTCATCAAAAGCTTACCTATACTATTATTAGTGTAAAATGCTAGTTTAATATCTGATGGGAGATTTTTAATGCTTCTTTGGGAAAAATTATTGATGTACGAGATTCTACGCCATTGATAAGGTTGATTATTATTACTTGGTGTATTATTATTACGAGGTGGACTGTTGTATAAAAATTTACATGAGGATAATTTTTAAATTTTTTAATGTAGAATGTTGTTGACTATATTTGGATTGTAACCGTTATTTATTGCAATTTGTTTGATCATAGATTGTTCTATTGCGTAGTTGGTATTTGAACAAATATATTCTTTTTCTTTGTTTTCTTTACTTATATAATATTGAGTGTAATTAATCCTAAATAAATGTATTATGTACTTTTCAGCTGGTCTAAAGAATTTGGTAAAAGGAACTCGCCAGGATAATTTCCATTTCTTGAAAGAAAGAAACAAGAATCACATGAGCAAAATATTTCTCGTGAAGAATGAAAAATTGGAAGAAGAACCAAAACCTGCTGAAAATCCGCCGGAAGTCTCCTACTTGTTTAAGACCGGTGTTTTGCCACCCCGGAGGCAAATGTTTTATCAGGTAATAGGTATTAACAATTATGATGGGGTTATCAAGATATACATTACTGAAATGTGAGGGTCAATCAATAAGTACCCTTGTTTGAAGACAGGTGGCGTTACTGAGGGAAGTTGACATTACCGTCGTGTACTGCCATCTGTCAAACGACACCATACCAAATTTCAGACTGATTCATAAGTTAGTTTTTATTTGGCAGCCAGTTGTATCGTATGTGTTTATTTTATTTTTGGATGGAAAAACACCTGAAGTAATAAAAGCAAAGTTGGATGCTGTCTCTGGGGATTCTTCACCATCTATGACAACCGTGAGATGCCTTCGGTTACTTTCAGCACTGTGACCCGAATGGCTCATAGACAACTAAAGCATAAAAACTGATCATAGACTAATTATGATTCATTACATTTATTATTATTTTTAATTGTTAAACTAACGTTTTAAGACAAGATTTTTATGCATAGCACAAAGGGTAACAATTATTATAAGCAATAATTATCAGCCTGAAACACTCATCCACATTGAAAAATCTTCCGAGAAAAAATACATGACGCCAACGGGACTTGAACCCGTGCCCTTCTGATTGCCGGTCAGCTGCTCTCCCAATTGAGCTATGGCGGCTTATCTTATACCCGCAAAATGATTCAATATTTACTAGTGTTTCATTCAACAATTACTGCTTATTATATTTTTTCCACCTGAAAACAACCAACTTTATTGTTGAGAGAGAGACACTGTTAGTGTTAAATCTGTCGCTAGGTGGCGTCGAGACAAATTATGTCTTCATTTATTGGGGAAATACTTAAACTTGTCAAATATTAATTATTATTTTTAATTGTTAAACTAACGTTTTAAGACAAGATTTTTATGCATAGCACAAAGGGTAACAATTATTATAAGCAATAATTATCAGCCTGAAACACTCATCCACATTGAAAAATCTTCCGTGAAAAAATACATGACGCCAACGGGACTTGAACCCGTGCCCTTCTGATTGCCGGTCAGCTGCTCTCCCAATTGAGCTATGGCGGCTTATCTTATACCCGCCAAATGATTCAATATATGCTAGTGTTTCATTCAACAATTACTGCTTATTATATTTTTTCCACCTGAAAACAACCAACTTTATTGTTGCGAGAGAGACACTGTTAGTGTTAAATCCGTCGCTAGGTGGCGTCGAGACAAATTATGTCTTCATTTATTGGGGAAATACTTAAACTTGTCAAATATTAATTATTATTTTTAATTGTTAAACTAACGTTTTAAGACAAGATTTTTATGCATAGCACAAAGGGTAACAATTATTATAAGCAATAATTATCAAGTATATAAGTCAAGTGTATAAGAAACATTACATTACATTTATCCAAAAAACAAAAATTTGCAATCTCTCTAGTAGCATCATTAACTATTAACATGAAAAGAAAAAGACAAAAATGGCTCATTGAACGTAATTTTTTTTTGTCAAATGATACTTCTAAAATAATAAAAATTTTGCTATTTTTGGTTTTATTCGTTGCATCCTTTTCAATACATTTCAACTCCTCCGATCATAAGATCCTCATTACTTGCATCTCTGTCGGAGTACATCTTGCTTGTAGTATCCCACCAGCAAGTTAAATCCTTATAAAATGTAAAAAAAAATCTGTCAAAACTTCACGTTCATTAGTCATTCCTGGAATTTTATTTATTTTTATTTATTGACGCTCACAGACAGCTACGCACGATGGCTCCCTATTCAGATTGATTACAGTTGGTTCAACGGTTCAACCATGCTACAGACGATTCAACTTGGTTGGACGGTTGGTTGGTTAAACGGTGGTTAGATGCTCTAACGGTACAACCATTCAAATTGACAAACGAGAATTTAGTTTTTTTTTTGTTTTGTTCCAGTATTGCCATCTGAAGATACCGGAGATTGAGGGTATGCTGGCGAGGCTGGGCGAGGTGTTACCGGGCGCATTGTGTCATGAGCGGCGCGGTTGGCTGCCTGCCGGCTTCCAGGACCAGTGTCGGGAGATCATGAATGCGCATATTTCTCAACTTGCAAGGGACATCACGCAGAGTCAGGTATGCACTTAATGAAACTTGATTTTTAGATTAATTTTATCACTATACACGGTGTCTGATGTAAGAAAATGATTACTTCCTTTCCTTTGGAGGAAGCAAACATACGTACTTTGTTTGCCTCATCCTTTGTCTCACTATTATTTAGTGTGTAAGAAAGAGCTGCAGCATTATTGTGATAGGAAACAATTTTTGAGGCGGGTATGGGTACCGCCGCCCCGGGTTCCGTTTATTATATAACCAACACCTCTGCCATAGGTCACCCCTAGTTATTCGCTACGTTTGGTGACTTAGTAAGGGTGCCCGGGTTCATGGAATGAGTTTGTCCGGGTCTTGGTGGCAGATGCGTCTGCCCACAAGCTGCATGGCAGGCTGGATCGGGAGAGAATGGTTGAGGGAGTCCCTTTGACTTCTCCAGGCATACTCTCTCGGAACATCGCCTTGTACTGCAGTGGGAGGGATGGATTCATACGTCCTGTTAAAAAGAAACATATGTTTATTATCTTTTTTGTGCCATCGCCGTGCCGTAACCGTGGGAATTATAAAAGCAGCTTTTGTCTTTTTACATTTATTTATGGATATTTGGTTTTTACAGTTGGCTTCCACATCTGATGCCATGAGCGACGACAAGTCTGTGGAGGAAGAGAAGAGTACCAACCCGGAGGATGGCCAGAATGAGGATGATCCTGAGGGAGAACTTTCAGAATTTGAATACGATGATGATGATGATGACAATGTGTTCCAAGAAAATGAGACGGAGATAATTTTACCAGATTTCAAAAAAGAATGATTGACATTATCGGATGAAAAATAAACTACATATTTGAAAAAAAAATTTTTTTTCCATTGTGTGCCAAAATCCATGTTCATTTATTTCGTTTTTGAGTAACTATTACTAACTAGCACAGACCCTTAACAAATCGAGGGACAGTAATCTTGACAAATCGGTTCCAATTTTGAAAATGTGTTAAAAATTTTATATTACAGGTAAGTATCTTTTTTATCGCTCATCTGAATTCTTTACACCATCAGTTCCAATTTTGAAAATGACACTTAAATTCAAAGCAAATCTGAGTGCACTTAACCAGATTTCACGCAGGACTAATAAAGCATGGACAACCGAAATAAGCATTTTGATTTCTTGGTATAACTTAATGAGTAAAATCTCAAATTATAATATTTCTTCGTTGAAGACAATGACTTTCAAATGAAAAATTTATACAAATCTACAGTTTATTCTGAGATTGATAAAATTTTGCACACTTGACCTTTAAAACAAGAGGAAGGTCACTGTCTACATGGAATTCGAAAAGCCACCCCAACCCCCCTTTTCCACCCCTTAAATCAGAAAAAAGTCCGGGAAACGCTGGGTAATTCAGCTACTTAGAATTTTAAAGAATCTTATAGGGTCGGAATATCAGTTACTTTTTATGCTCGCCATAAGAAGGATTTACGTTCGTCAAGTTGCTCTCTGGTAGGAGCCCCGGCGAGACAAGCCTGGTGATACCATTACTAAAACTACCGATATATCGGCCTATAATCTTTCAAAATTTTGCTGCAGTTGAAGATCACAAATCAAAAGCAATTTTTTAGAATTTCATGTTAGTAATGGATTACAAAAAATGGTCAAATTAATTATTATGAAAAGATATAAAAAATATAGCACTGACAATCGGTCTCATTGGGATCTCCTTTTAATGTATTTTTGGAAGACCGTACAAGGCTGGAGTTCAGGAGGCTTTTACGAAAAGCCTAGATCGAACCTCTTTCCTTGTCTTCAGGTCAATCTTGTTGGTGGAATTATTTTTAATGTTCTTACAGGTGCTGGGATCGCACAGGAGGTCTTCCATCTTTTTTATGTAGTCTACCGTATTATTCCAAAACCTCCTAGATCACAAGGCCGGGACACTCGTTCAAATCAGCCTCCTAACTTGTATGGGATCCCACAAAAATTCTCATTTTACATTATTTTTTCTATTTATTCTTATTTATTAATTTATTTAACCCTTTCCCTGCGGGAAGCGCACCACTGCGCCACCCCTTACATGCCCTGTACGCGGGCGGCGCGTCTGTGCGCCGCGAAGTTTCTCCGGCATTATGTACACGAAACATACTTGAATATGGTAAAATTTATACTCCTAAAAATTCTCAAATCCTTACCCTACTGACATCTTGCGATATTTATCCGTAATACGTATTCTAATCAGAGTTACAGAGATTTGAAGGGACCTCCCAACTCAGAGCGAAAATTGAATCAGTTTGAATTCTTCCCGCGTCTTTACACACGCTACTGCGCAGGCGCCTCTCATAAGCACTCGTAAGATTCTCAAGCGAAGAGGCTCGCCGAGTAATACATTATTATATCGAATTAATTTTTCCTTTTTTGTCGATGTGAACTATTGTGATAAACGTGGACATTTATCTGATTTATCATATTTAAAAATAAGTTTTTTTTATAAATATACTTTCAGACTGTGGTAGAAATATAAAATTTGATCAGTATTAGATTATTTTTTTTAAACAAAAATAAGTGATTCAGAGTGTTTTTAGTGGACAATCAAGTGTAGTGATTTTATAACTCTTTACGAAAAGTTGAAGATGCTTGAATTTTTATCAATAATTGAAATTATTTTTATTACCAACATACAAAATGTCGGGTCGTAGTCTTAATGACGACGAAATAATTAGGCAACTTTAGAAATAGATTATGATTTCCAACTTAGTGAATGTGACGAATATAACAATTACGAAGCTGCAGTTGTTTTTATTATACGGCCCTTTTTGAAGTGTGTGTCAATATTTCATTCATCCAGCCAATCGAGACATCGCACCACAGTTGAAGAGCTGTACTCCGGTATGTTGATATGCTTATTGTGTTGACCTTGAAATATTAATATGGCGGCCTGACCCAAACGTATTCATAACACTACTGAGATAAGTGTCGAAGATTTATAGAGTCCCATTGATAAACCGAATGTTTATTTACACTTGAAAAAATACTTCAAGACATAAGTGATTTATTTTTTAAAACAAATATTAAAATCCACTTGTGATTATTGTTTAAAGCCATAAATTAGATTAGTGATAAATAGCCCCGCGTGTGAACGAAGTGACACATATTTTTGACGCAGAGAAAAGGTTAAAAATATTTTACTATTTAAAAAAAAAAAAAAAACATTTTTTGAGGTTTTCATACAAAGAAGGCTGATTGGATGTAGTGTCCCGGCCTTGTGATCTAGGAGGTTTTGATTAATCACGATAGTGGTTTTTCTTTTGTCGGCTGACAGGACCAAAATTTTCTTATTGGCGCAATTCTCTTCGAACCACGATACAAATACAGACCTCAGTGTCTGCAAAGACTAAGTTCCCTCTGGAAAATAGATGGAGTGTTAAACTCAGCTGTGACGGATGTGACGAGGTTTAAGTAGGCCAGACAGAACCAAAATTTTCTTATTGGCGCAATTCTCTTCGAACCACGATTAAAATACAAGATACTGAGGCCTGCAAAGACTCCCTCTGGAAAATAGATGGAGTGTTAAACTCAGCTGTGACGGATGTGACAAGGTTTAAGTAGGCCAGACAGAGCGGACGATCTCCAAAAGGATTTCAGAACGCTTTCACGCATGTAAACTCAGACACCCTGACAAATCGGCCATCACTGAGCGTTTAAATGAAACCAGCCATTACTTTGGAATTGTTGAAGACCCAAAACTCATAGAGCACACCTAATTACAGAGGCAATTGAAATTTACAAAATCTCATTAATATTAATAGAGACGACCGAGCCAAGCTCAATATTTCTTGGTATCCGGTAATTGACACCTACACCAAAGCTAAATGCAGAAAACCATTTTTAATTAATACTGCAATACCAGCTTTCAACACAAAATTTTAACACAAAATGTCCACAAATTGTTATAGTTAATGCCCAAGAATTACAAAGTCCGACAATTCCCCCCCCCCCTCCCCTGACACTAGTTTTGTTTGCCAAGGATGCACTTTCAGTAGTTTTATTTTCTTGAACCCCTCCCGAAACTAAAACCTGGCTACGCCCGTGGTGTCAACAATCTGAACTCCCCCATTAAATTATAAGTCAGACATCAACAAATAAAATATGTCGATAGTGTAAAGTTTAGATAGACTTAATTATCATTCAAGGGTCGAAAGAGATAATATAATATTGTGGAAATTAAACAGTAGTTGTTAACGAAAGAGTGACCCTAATCTGTGCTGAACTCCTGGCTACTGGTAACTGGCAACACTTTAATTAGATACCCCTTTAGTTTAGTTTGTTGATACTAATATCAATATAATTATGTGCTTATCACTTTTGCCAATCGATATTTTATTTGTACACAATAAATATTAGACTATAATAACGAGATATTTTTGATCAATGAGTAAATATTGATAAAGTTGTTGAACATCTAATTATGGATATGAAATCTTGTTTTTCACTTATTAATATGTACATTATTATTTATTTACTAGCGCAGAGCCGTTAAATAACACGGGAGAATTAAGAAATAAAAATTAAAATGTTCAATTTTTTCAATTAAAATTTGAGAAAAAAATTGCCACGGCTGAGAATTGAACCCCGATCAACTGCTTTTTTTACATTAGCTCCTCACAGGAGGTCCCGAGGAAAATAATTTCCCTCAGGGCCTATGTCATCTTAGGGAATGCTTGTGGAGGGTTTTTTTTAAGGAAAGGAAGAAGAGGAAGTTCTGGGAAGGAAATAGGTACGAGGGGTGGTTAGGAATATGGAGGTCAGTGTGTTCAGGAGTGATGGACGTATGAATCCATCCCTGGCGATGGATCGAGGGATTCTGGTTGGAGAGGTCAAAAGACCTCCTTAACCAGTCTCTCTCGATCCGGCCCGCCACGCAGCAGGTGGACAGACACATCGGCCGCCAAGACCTTGATACAAACCTCGCCCCATAAACCCGGGTACCGCTGCTAAGTCACCAAACGTAGCAAACTACTTGGGGTGACCTATGGCAGAGGTGTTGATTACTAATAAATGGTACCCGGGGCGGCGGTACCCATACCCGCCTTCCAAAATGCTTGGAAGGGAACTATGCTGATCTTCGACTAAAATATACTAGGTCAATGATGCTGACCATTTAAATTACGTGTAATATTTGAAAAACTTTTCACAAAACAATTTCAGGCAGCGTGAAGATCGCGTCAATTTCTTTCAGGAATCAAATGGAAAAAGCTGTGAGAATTTCATAAAATCAGAACTCACTGATCGAGAGTAAAGTTTTAACTGATTTTGCAAATATGATGTGTCAGTTATCCACCTACTTTTTCGTAATCTTAATAAAAAAATCTATCCACACGATTTTTTCCAAGTCGTTATGAAATCCATGCAACTGGCCAATTGTGCGTGCACAGCGCCGGATCTGTAGATACGAGTACCAAGATCTTTGACTTCTAGCTTATATTTTAAATTAGTGAGATAAAGCCGACAATCAAATATAAAACATGTTTGTAGAGTTTAACATTATGCGAATTGATATCTACTGACAGCATTCTATAGGTGTCAGAGACGAGTTTTTATAGCTATCAGACTATCAGGTCTATTCAACTTGCGATTGTGTGGACGCTTTTGAACTTATTATCATCTTATTCAGGTCGAAGCGCCGGAAATGGGAGACTTTAAAGCAGGGGTAAAGAACCTTTATTCTGCCAGGGCAATTTGGATCGACAAATATTATTAAAATGTTGACCATCGCCGTTTTTTTTTGTTGGGAAATTCTGGGTAAGGAACTGGCTACTGCAATCTGTGGTATTTATTTAAACCAGTATAATCAAAGGAGACCAAATTTGTCCCAACTCTCATAAATATGTCTCATGTAAATCGTTGTATCTCACTTATTATCATGGTGAAAAATATAATCTAAGCGATGTTAGAAAAAGAACACTCTACGCTTTATATTAAAATCTAACTATATAAAACAATTGAATGTGCATCTCTATGATAAGAAAGTTTAGGATGGCAATGTGAGAAAAATGTATTAAATTTCGAGAGTTTTTTAGTTCATGATTTTTTTTTATAAAACGGCATAAATGTGAGGTGATAATAACGTTTATAAAAACGCATTTGCCAAAAAAATAGGCGCTTGTTTTTCTTTTTTTCATTACCATAGAAAAAACGTAAGTGAGCCGTTTTTAAATTTTTTATTAAAAGTTTATCTAAAATTTCAGAAATTATATGTTTATTTCTAATAATAACGTTTGAAAGCATATTCTATCACCTTTTAAAAACAGTTTCTAGTTTTCGGAAACATTTAGAAATATTCCATTATTTGGATTTTATTGCAAAGTTCTTTCAAAGTCAAACCTTCTGACGGAATATGTTCGAAACCTGATGGGTTAAAAATAATTTAAATAAAATAATAATACCATTAAATCAGTGGCGTAGCTAGCATGGGTGGCACCCGGGACGGATAACGTGGTGTCACCCCCCCCCCCCCCCTAATTTCGACTTCACAAATGTGTAGAAAATTGATCCATCCTGGGGGAGGGGGGGAGGGGGGGGGGGGGGGGGGGTCGCTAGAGAATTTCAGAAATAGGCTATTTTCGTCTATAAAAAGACAGTCAGGCGTAAAATTCTCCCCGTTTCGCGACATTCCACGGGGAGCCACAGAGCTACGAAAATAAGACCGTATTCAATATTTTTGTGACAGTATCCTTATTATCTAACAAACCTTCGTCTTCCCTATCTCCTTCCCGCTCCCCAACCCCTTCAGCCTCGCAATATACTCTAAATGGGACTTTGTGATCCCACTGGCTCATTGGCTCTTGACGTGGCCCGACTCAAGTATCTTATTTTCTTGGTTGTACCATGTCTTCTCCTTGCACTCCTTTCCTCAATGATTTGCTCTACATGCATCCCAAACCATCTGATATTATATAAGATTGTAAGTATTTGTAATTTGTTTCATTTGTTTCATTTTTGTCATTATTTTTATGTACTGCCATGTTAATTTTACCATTGCTTTCTGATAAAATTATAACACTTCTTACTTTCATTTTTAATGATTGCGCTGTCAATGGAATCATTAAAAATACAAGTAAAAAGTCATATACTTTTATCAGTACGCAAAGAGCAATTAACACGACAGTAAGCATAAGTCCAAGAACCTAACAAAATATCAGGAAAACCTAATTAAGTATTGGTTTAAGGACGAACAAATTATCAGTATTTTACTTGCAGAATATCAGGAAGACCGTTAGAGTATTTGTATAAGAACTAATAAATGGTTAGTAATGGCTGAAAAATATCAGGAGGACTGTCAATATTTTCGTAAAAGAACTAACAAAATATTAGTAACTACTGGAAAAATATCATGAATCACTCTTAGATATTCGTAATTGTAATGCAAAAATATTAGTATTGTCATGCAGACGGAGTTGAAATTGCGAGACATCATGATAATATATTCGTAAAGTTTTTGACAGTCGCGGTCCGAATATCTATTAGGACTCCGTTTCCTGTTAATTCATTCGTAACAACTGCAGTCCCTTTTTTAACAGTAATTCCGAATAAAAAGACAAGAATTCCGAATAAATTCTCAAAACATTTTTCTACGTGCGGTCGGCTGTCAAATCCCGTCGGGGGTAGTGTCACCCCCCCATCGGGTGGCACCCGGGGCGGTCCGCCCCCACTCGCTACGCCACTGCATTAAATATATAGCCAAATCATAATTTTCTTATTATTTTTGTTGTTGTTATTTTGATGGTGGTGGTGATGGTGTAACCGATGACCGATTTTGGCTCTTCCATAAATAATAGGGAAGTAGGTACATTATACGAGAATCCTGAGGTGTATGTATGGTAAAACCATGTAAGATCGTGTGAGAAACGTGGAGATCCGCAAAGAATGAAAGGCTGATGTAAGCGCTATGAGTAAGATTAAGAAAGGGACGCTCAGATGGTTTGGGATGCATGTAGAGCGAATCATGGAGGAAAGGTGTGCAAGGAGAAGACATGGTACAACCAAGAGAATAAGATACTTGAGTCGGGCCACGTCAAGAGTCAAAATAATAGAAGAGCATAGGAAGGTATATGGGACGATTTTTAACGAATGAGACGATAGGGAAACGGCGCGGCGCGGCGTGATGGTTGTTAGTTGGTTAGTCATCTCTCAATTTGATGTTCCGAGTAGCCCACTTTCTGAAAGTGAGTGGTGCAATATTTTTGGGAATCAATTCTTTGATTTGGGAGTTAAAAAAATAAGTTATTTTGCGTTACTAACGGTTACAGGTCACCACTAACCACCACAAAGGACCAAAAGCTGCTAACTGGTAAAACCAGCATGAATTGTCATGTTAATATTTTCACAGTGACATAAACATTTTTACTTAGACGTCGTTACCGAGTTTCCACCGATTTCTTGCAAACCTCCCTTAAACATTTGAAGTTTAGCTCTTAAAAAATATATATGTTATTTTTTAAGATAATATCTAGACATTCGTCGCGCCGAAACGCAAATTATATAAAATTCCCTCGATAGAAAAAAATCGCAAAGTATGCTCCAAAAATTATTATAAACACGTTTGTTTCAGTTATTTTACAAGTTATTTGTATGGAAAAAATCACAGTGTTTCTTTAAATGCTGTTTAAGACAACCCTCGCGAGATTTTTGCTCTATTTTAAACGAGTCGTGTTTTATTAAACATTTTCACAATTATCGCATCGATTTTGTCACTTTAAATACTAGCGCACTCCTCTAACATTCGTAATTTCATAGCTCTCCATCTTCTTCTTTTTGTGCGCGGTTGCGGGGCCTTAAGCCAGAATCACATCTGAATTTAAAATATTTATATAATGTATGTATTTTTATGTTATAGCTGGTTCCCGGCGTGCGTTGCTATGCCATTCAAAGAAATAAACTATTTCTTCCTGTATGTCCATTCTCATGCCTCACCGTTCCCCTTTCCCTCCTACGTTCCTACGTTCCCCTTCACCCTTCAACGCGGTCCCCCTCCCTCGTCACCGCGAACCCCACCTCCTTCGTTACCTATCCTCTCCTGCCTTCTCTCTCTGCCGATAACATATATTAAGGCGCCGCAACTGGGCTCAAAAAGAAGAAATGTTAAGAGGAGCGTGCTAGTATTTAAAGCTACAAAATCGAAGCGAAAATTGTGAAAATGTTTAATAAAACACGACTCGTTTAAAATAGAGTAAAAATATCGCGGGGGTTGTCTTAAACAACATTTAAAGAAACGCTGTGAATTTTTTCTTTCATATACTCACTTTTTCGACGATGTCTGATGTGGTGGCCTCAACTGGCCTTCCTGAGCGGGGGTCGGTCGTCTTCAATCGACTCCCGACCATATTTAAAAAGACCATGCCACTTGTAAATCATTGATTTACTAGGGCACTGTTGCCCATAAACGGTTTGCATTCAAAAAGGTCTGAGCGTTCTTTCCTTGCTTGGTAAGAAATTTTATCACAGAACGGTGTTCAATTTTCTCCATTGTTTCAGTTTTCTGCATTGACTTGTTTAGCAGGCGAATATTCGTAAACGAATGACGCAATATCGCTGAAACTTAATTTATATACTAATGATGAGTCACCAATTAGTATGACACTAAACGAGCGCCCCTATCCCCACTCCATCCCCTCCATTCCACGAACTTTTGGACCTCCCCCGTAACTTGTAAAATAACTGAAACAAACGCGTTTATAATAATTTTTGGAGCATACTTTGCGATTTTTTTCTATCGAGGGAATTTTATATAATATGCGTTTCGGCGCGGGGAATGTCTAGATATTATCTTCAAGAATAACATGTATTTTTTTAAGAGCTTTAAAACTTCACGTGTTTAAGGGAGATATGTAAGAAATCGGTAGAAATTCGGGTAGCGGCGGCTGAAATACACACATTTTCAAACCATTCATGCGCCACCCGTTGTAATTTTTTTATACAAATTTCATAAAGCCAGAGCTTACCTAAAATGTAATGTTATGTAAAAATTTTGAGTCAATCCATCGATTACTTTCCGAGATTTGCGGACCCAAACATACGGAACCTTTGTTTAACACAAATTTCATGACACTAGAGCTTACCATTATATATAGAAACACATTTCTGCTAAAATGCAATTTCTGTAAAATTTTGAGTTAATCCATCGATTACTTTCGGAGATTTGCGAACGCAAATATACGGAACCTAAATTTTTATATATATAGTTTTTCCCACAGGTAGGTACATATTTACATAAAAAGGACATAAACACGCACATTGGAGGGGACCCCACCACTTTCCCAACGGCGTTACAAGGAAACATATGGTTTCCTCCTTCACCGCACACGTCAAACTCTACTCTTTTTTTGAACGAAGCTACATTTAATTGAACGACTCCAGACCCTCCAATGTCCATGCATACGGGGTTAGTAAGCAGTATGCAAGTACTTACATTAACACTATACAAAAGATAAATAAAAGTAGCACCCCGTGGAACAATTCTTCTGAAATCTATAGAGAAAAATATATACAGATAAAGGTGTTAGTAGATAAAAAGAAAAATAAGAGCTGCGCCCGATTGAGGAGACCTGGAAAAGAGAAATAACGAAAAAGTAACAGTAATAATATAATGCAAGTATTTGCAATAATAGCTGAGAGAAGATCAAATGCATAAAAATAAAATATACAGAGAAGGTATTCCACAAACCACCAGGCAGTCCCAATGACAATGTGCATGACTATCGGCCCAACCGTAGACGAAACCCGGAGTCCGCGCCCTTTAGCCGACTCTCCGAAACACGCACAGACACCTCACAATACAATGCAGGACATCATATACCTACTGTTGTTATTGAAGGCCGTTTTTTTTTTCATGCCGACTGCTGACAAACAGCCATTTTTCTATAGTTTTCCTCATTTCCAAAGGTGGCAGTCAAATTGCCTGGTTTAGTTCACATTAGGTAGGTAGATACATGCTGTTATTTGTTAGAACTACTAAAAAATGTACAAGTGCCATTTACATAATAGGCCACTTGCATGGATTTCATTAATGCCTTGGAAAAAAACGTGTGGATAGATTTTTTACTAAGGTTACGAAAATGTTAGTAAAATTTTTTAGAAATGTACTTTTTTAAAAAAATAAATTAATCCGTTATTTGGGCTCGTGACGTCACTACATGAAAATGTCCCGTCTCCGATAATGTTCTTTTAATTTTATAAAATTCCACACCGATTTTTTTTTATATGGCAACACTTTGATTTCAGGCGAATTTTTGAATTTGACATTTAACATTCTCTAGATTTATTGTTTGATCTGCTGCGAACTTATCATTTGGTTTGACGTTTTGACAGATGTTACGAAGAGAACCCCGTACACTGTACATTTTTTAGAACTGTAATGGTAACGGTGCTGATTTTAACAAAATCAAATTTTATAATATCCTTATTATTATTATAATCTACAAGTACAAGTATATTACATTGGATTTAGTCATATATAGACAGTGAACATTATAATCATTAATGATCAATAAGATAGACTATAGATCAAGGAAAAAAATATGTATGAGATGTAATATTTTTGGTATGCCTCGTTATTCTCGTGTGGAAAACGTTATTTTTTAAAATGATTTTCGGCTATGTAATTATCGTTTTTTCGCGCCCATAAAATTTTTAAATTTTTTTTATTTTTATTTTTTATTTTAGCATATAAAATATAATGTACATTTAGATGATGTAATAATTTGCGTACATGTTCATGTTCAAATTTCTTAATTAATACCACTCTTCCATGGAAGCATTAGCTTGTGTCTGGAAGAGTAGTGTACATTTTTTAAATGCTATATTATATCATAAGTTCTTAAATTACAATGTGAATGTAAAAAAAACAATAAGTTGTAAGTTCAGTGTAAATTATAATAATAATAATAATATCTTTATTTGGAAAACAAACAGCTTTACAAAGATACATAAAAAAGAGTGCTAAAATAAAACAGTAAGCCTAAAAACATGTTTTCGCTAATAAAATTTTGTCCGGTCTTTCCGGTTTATAAAAAATGGTCTGATTTTTCGGATTGAAATTTTCAAAAAATCGCCAGGGTTTCAAAAAGTCTTGGAATATTTGCCTAAACCCTTTTTTTTTTAAATGTGATACAAGTGGCCTATTGTTAGATTCACAGTCATGTACAAGGTTATAAAAGCAATAAAGCTAAATGTAGTATTAGTATTAAAAAGCTACTAACAATACAAACTAAAACATTAAAATGATAGTACATGAAAGCCCCAAAGAAAAAAACTGAAATTAACTCATTGAAACAGAAAAATAAAATCTTTCTTCGAAGTTTTTTTACTACGAGTAAAACACATTTAGATGCCAGTTTCATTGGAAGGTACTTATACTTATTTTTTTTTGGTTTGACTGAGGATTGAAAGTTCCTGCCCAGGGACTGACTAAAATGAGTGAACACCGCTATCCTAATTGGATGGTAGCGAGATTTATTTCATATTTTAACTGCTATAATTTTTTTGATACACGAGTAATATCATTTAATTTAAAAAAGAAGCGTATGTGTTCGTGAGTGCCTAGTTGATATAATGCATTGTCATCGACAACGAGTTTAGCTGTCGAGTTTCAGCTCGGCCGTATGTCAGGAAGTGGATTAATTTCGACTTCCAAATTCGCAATAATTAAAAAAAAACCGACACCCACCAATTTCCAACACAACACAAATAGACACGTGTGTATAATTTATTGCCGTAGTTGGCTGCTGCTAGTGATGATCCTGCTGGTGTTGGTGCGGCAAAAATCACACCTAGCACGGTCGATCGATAAGGGTTGTTAGGATAGTTACTTTCAGTAACTTCTCATCGTTCCCTAGCATGACTGCAGATCGCCAACGAATAAGTAACAGTTCACAATGACTATGTGTTCTTAATATATTCGTCGTCAACTGTTGTTTGTACACGAGCGATCTGCAGTTGTTCTGGTGAACGATAAGAAGTTACCGAAAGTTATCCTATCAATCCTTATCGACCGACCGTGCTAGGGGGCCTTATCTATTCTATGATTTGTCCACGACAACAAAATTTTGTATGGAATAGAAACCCAAAGTTGAATGAACTCAACTTTTGTTCTATAAATATTGACCATTGATTAGATTTTTTACATTAGCTCTTCACAGAAAAAAATCCCTAGGGTCACTGTGTGCAAGGTCTTTTTTAGGAAAAGGAAGGAAAGAATCTTCTGGGAAGGAAAACGGTATGAGGGGTGAGTAGGAATCTGGGGATCAATGTGTCCAGGAGTGACGGACGTATGAATCCATTCCTCCCACTGCGGTGCAAATTCTATGGGTCCGGAGAGTCCGGCTGGAGAAGTCTAGGTTAGTTGTTAATTTTATTTTCACATCAACCAGTCTCTCCCGATCCGTCCCGCCACACAGTAAGTAGTCAAACGCATTCGTCGCCAAGATTTAGACACCCCATGATCCTAAAAACCTGCTAAATCACCAAACGTAGTGAACCACTTAAAGTGACCTATGGCATGGTTCCCGGAGCGGCGTTATCCATACTCGCCTCTCAAATTGAAATAACGAAGAAAAATAAATGATCTAGTACGTATTTTGCGTCTCACAAGCATGGAAGGATCCACCATGAAATGTTGGCTGCCATAGCTCCATTGGCTTGGGGCAGAGGGAACTCTTGTGACATAATATTACGCCTCCGTGGTCGAGGGGTAAGGCTCTTGACTCGCAATCCGAAGGTCGCGGATTGAATCCCGGCATGCGCAAATAAATTTTATTCGATTAATTTGTGTTATTTTATAATTCATTCCTTTAAAGTAATATACAGGTAGTATATTTGCGGCATGTTTCAGAATGGAAGATAGGTACTATTAGTATTTTTTCCTGGTGTAAGACCATAATTCAGAATTGAAACGTTGCATGAAATGGCTTTAGCCGTCTTTGGTGACCAGATCTGAATAGCCAGGTACTTCCCCACCTTCCTCTCCCCCATCTCCGTCCCCTCCCCACTACCTTCAGCCTCACAACATATCCAAATTGGGGATGCCATAGTCTCACTGGCTCCAGACGGGAGCAGCTGGGACTCTTTTGAGGTATTCACGTAAAAAAATAGAGTGTGCAATTCACACGCGGTAGAAGTGAAACCGTTAGAAAACTAAAGATGACAAGAGTGGGGAGGCTATATACGAAGCACCGCACAAAGAGGAGACCGATTATACTATCTCACTCTCTTGCACGCTAAATCCAATGTATTTGTACCTTTTTAATGTCGCTTTTTTCGTTTCATCGAATTTCAAATCACAACGGTGCTAAAGAAGTTTTCACTTTAAAAAAGTCATAAATAAAACAGTCCCTCATCTGATATAATATTTTGAAATGCGTAACGGTCATAAAGTAATTACGTCATTGAACGGTCACAAAGTAACTCTGTCATTGAACGGTCACAAAGTAATTCTGTCATTGAACGGTCATAAAGTAATTCTGTCATTGAACGGTCGCAAAGTAATTCTGTGACGATGACGACTTAAACTTACCTGCGTAGTACTTACTGCAAATAATTCACAAAGGAACGCGATGCGCTACCTTGACCGTGCGAAATAATGGATTGAACGAATCGTATCACATTCAATATTATGCTCCTTCGCACGAGTCATTTTATTGTTTACCGATTATTTGATCAAGGTTTGGCATAAGTTACGAGGAGAATCACAAATACCTAACCCTAACGAGGAATACCAGATTAAATAAATATATTTCTTCAAACACAGCAAACTTATTTGGTGGCACGATTTTAATTCAAAATTAACAGATTACTTAGTTTTAACCACTTTATTGTTTAAAAAAAAAACGAAATATTTCGTAAGCAATGCTTACTTCACCAGAGTTATTTTAAAACTAATTAAAATAATAGACATAGACTTACAGGTGTCAATGGAAAGGTGGGAGTTGGAAGAGGGAAGGGGTAATGGAGCATACTTTACAAAGGGAACTAGTTTAATAATGGGTCATTTCAAAATATTTTTTGATTGTTTATAATATTTAAATTAACGTTAATTTCTAATATTTAAGATTTCTAATTTATTTAAACGAAAACCTTTAAAATTAGAAACTCAATTCCATTATCCTCGGAACAGCGAGGGGGGGGAGGGGAGGGGGGAGGGCGGTCCGCCCCGGGTGCCTCCCGATAGGGGGGTGATAGCAAACTACGAGAAACTATTATTGTTTAAACGGTGACCGGCCAACTCAGAAGGGAACCAACTCAGAAAGGTCATAAAGTGTGATGATAAAAAATATAAAAAATGCTTAAATAGGTTATGTTAGGTTACGGTTAACGGCAATTTTAAAATAATTTTTTTCTTAGCTTTTAATGTCTATTCAAAGAGTTGTTGAGTTGACTTGATTCTGAGTTGGCATGGAACCGTTTATGTTCTTTTATCCTTATTTCAAAGTTTCTCGAAGTTTTACCCACACAAAAAAATCCACAATCATTACACTTTAATTTATAGATTCCAGATTTTTTTAAAAAATCTCTTATCATTTAAATACAGGGTGGCGCAAAATTAATCATCCAATTTTGTTTTTGAATAACTTTTTTGCCAAATAAAAAAAAATATATTTTGAGTAATAGAAACCTTTATTTGGACTTTTACAATTTTTTCTGTTAAGTGAAAAAGACGATATCCGTCAAGTGGCTGCCGCCAGTGTTGATACACATTTGTGCCCGTTTTATCGCATTTTCCTTGACTTTCCCGCAAGATTTCCGGTGATAACTGTTCGCATTCCTGTCGAATATTCTCCTTAAGGGCTGCAATTGTATGAGGCTTGTTGGCATAAACCGGCAACTTCAAATAGCCCCAAAGAAAGAAGTTTGGGATGGTTAAATCGGCCATACCAAATCGCCAAAGCGAGAGATTACGCGACCAGGAAATGCTTCCTTCACAATATCCATTATGGCTCGTGCTGTGTGCGTGGTTGAACCGTCTTGTTGAAACCACATGTTCACCAAGCCCCGCTCATCTATTTCCGGAAGTAAGAAGTCGTTTATCATGGCCCTGTAGCGTTCGCCAGTAACAGTGACCGTAATGCCAATGGCGTCCTCAAAAACTACGGCCCAATCACTCATCCCGCGTGAACGCCGCACCACACAGTGGCTTTGAGTGGATGTAATGGATTTTCGTGCATCATACGCGGATTTTCAGTGCCCCAGATATTAATATATGTATATCGCTTATTGGCATAACCGTTTAAGTGGAAATGCGCCTCGTCGCTCATGATGACTTTCGACACAAAATCGCTAAGAGCGTTAAAGCCTAAATCGACACAATTAGTCCACGCTCTTGCGGAGTATAGCGCTCTATTGCTTGTCCGTTTGTATTCTGCAGCTGTCTAGTTCACAAATGTCAAATATGATTGACGTACGACGCCATTTGCAAAAATTATAACATCTTCCGATAGGGTGATTAATTTTGCGCCACCTTGTATATCCCCTTATTATTAAAAATGTAATTTTTAAGTTTATTATTAAAACTCCTTTGTTCTTGGTTCAGATTTTTTATAAAAAAAAACACATTAGCTCAACCTTATTACCGTACTACCCACCACTAGATAAATAATTTTATTTTTTAGAAACACATTGTTCAGATGTGTGTGGGTAGAGTTGTTTACGATATCAACCAGGTACCAGTATAATGCAATGTTTGAGACGTAGAAAATCGCCGTGTTGTTTATTATCAGTTACATGCAGTAGGAATCTCAATGAAAACAATATAAAACAGCTGTGCGGTGTTTTGTTTTTGTTTAAAAATGCGGACTCACAGTACTCACACTGTTTCAAACTAGTCAAATACAATTTAGTTCATTGTAGAGTGTAAAATTGCATCAATTGAAAAAACAAAGAGTCTTATTTTTTTGTATTTATTACTTTCAGTGCGCATTGAGTGAACATTAAAAAATCGGACTAAATATGTTTAGGCATATGTGTTACAAAATTTTTATAGTGCAATTAGTAAATGAGTAAATTTAAAAATTGTAATATTTAATCATTGAAAACATTGTTAGCGACTCTCGAGCGAAAAATGTGAAATGGAAAAAGATTCAAGTCGCATATCTAGGAATTGATCTAAGGACCTCTTTCTTGCCGGGGAAGTGCTCTGACCATGTTATTGAGTTAATTTGATCATATCAATTTACGTCATTTTAATTGAAATGGAGATACCCTACGGTATGCGAATACTTACCCCGCACATGAGGTAAGTGTACAGAATCGACATACGTATAAACTTTTTTATATAACTTTTTAATTTACGAACCGAATGTGGTTTTTATGTCTGTTTGAGATTCCTTAATAATCAATCATATGAATAAACCAAAATTTTGAGTAAAATACCTAAAGCTGTTTAATACAAAAATCAAAATGTAAAAACTGCGTACGGTTACCCCACGTGACTCTATAGACAGAGAGCTGCTTCCTGGGGTCCTAGCATGGTCGATCGACATAGGTTTTATCGAAAATGTCGGTAACTTGACATCGCTCCCAAGCACGACTGCAGGCCGCTAACGAACAAACAACAGTCACATCGGCTAAGGGTTCCTAATTTATTTGACGTAAACTGTTATTTCTTCGTTAGCGTCCTGCAGTCGTGCTCGGGAGCGATTTCAAGTTACCGACATTTTCGATAAAACCTATGTCGATCGACCATGCTAGGGGGCCTGGATGCGACTGAATATTCTTCTTTTTTCGTATTGAACATTTTTCGCTCGAATATTTTTATTTGTTTATTTATAGACATTACTTTATAGAGTAGTGGAGTGCGAGTGTCAGTTCTAACAGTGCAAGTATACAAACTATGTGCATCTTTTTAATGATTTTTTAATAAATAGTAGAATGAACAAAACATATTTTATAATGCAGTTGGATAGAAAGTAAGTAAATAAATAACTTAATATTATTTATCTTAACTTATTGAGTAAACCCTCAAAGTGTAATGTTTAATCACTGAAAATAGTTTTAGCGACCCTCAACCGAAAACTTGAAACAGAAAAATTGAATCCAGGACCTTAGACTTACAGGGGCGCTGCTTTACCACTGTGCTGATGGGACCCCATCCCTGCGGTCATATTTTTAACCGTATCATACTTCGATTAAAACTACAAACATTATCTCAATTTTCTTAATGCATATTTTTTGTAGGATTGCAAGATTCTTCTCGAATTGTATATCGACCGTACTTTTTCGGATGTTACTTTTTAAATTTTTCGATTAAATATAATATTTGATTATTTTTTCTTTAGGTAGATAAATGAATTATTTTTAATTTTATTTTATTTAAGCCTTTAATTTATTTTATTTTATATATTTAAATTAATAATCAATTTTTAGCAGAAGCAAAGAAAAAATGAGTTCACTTTGGGCACACGAACACGCTAAAAATTCACTTATATCAGTTAATCACTTTCGTGTTTTATTATGACTATTATGTGAAATGATCCAACCGAACTATCGAATCCGGTTTCGATTCGAAGATTCGAACCCTTAATCTCTGGGTCTGAGCGCAATAGTTTACCAATCTGCCACGGAGGTCGTCGAAAGTCGTGCATTAAATAATAATTAATAATAAAAAATATACTAAAAACGTATCTTTTTCTCAAGATAATGAGGTTTCAATCAAGGCCGTATTTAGCTCAGGCAACTTAGGCAGCTGCCCAGGGCGGAAATTTGTTGGGGGGCGACATTTCGCCGAAACTCTGATAACTATGTACGAGTATGTAGTTTCCACATTTCACACAAACTTAAACAAATTAAAAAAAAAAAAAAACTGTTTAAATATTACAAATAAAATAGTAAGTTTTCTTCGCACCGTTTCAAATAGAGATGGCGCCAACTCGCATACGAACGCTTCTAGTGGGTCGATAGACTTATTATCAAAAGTGCACATTATGTCAGAAACTGCAATCGTGATAACGGTGGAATTGTATCAGTCCGCGTTCATTACACCAAAATGTTTGACGCGTATGAAGGAAAAGCCATCACACTGGTGGTGAAAATACCTATAAAATGACATCAAGAGGAATCTGAAACGAAAGGCAATGATTGATGAGGAGAAAAAAAATTGAAATTGAATTCACCCGAAGAAACAGATTCAATGGATGAATGGGGGTAAATGGATACAACGTCATCTTGTACGAAATTATGCAGATTCTTCTTCTTTCGTATGGTGGGGGGTCAGAGGGGGACATCTAGGTCTGCGAGCCAGTCTAGGGCCTCAGGCGTTGCCCTGTGGACTTCATCAATCCCGCCGGGGAATGAATGGAGCGGGTATTCGTTGACCACATGTTCGGTGGTCTGCACCGCACCGCATTCACACGTCGCCGACTCTTTAAGGCCCCATCTATGCATCATGTGAGCACAACGGCTATGGGAGCACCTTATCCTATTGATGGCAGTCCAGAGTTTGCGAGGCAATGAGAACCCAGGCTGTCTCTCAGTGGGGTCTTGCACGAGATGTGCGTTTTTGACGTTGGATGATTGCCACTCAAGCTTCCACCTACCTTCTGGGGTGAGAGGTGTTCGAAGGAGTCTTTCTCCTTCCGTCCAGAAGGGTTTTCGAGACTTTAAGCGGCATGCCGGGTGAGAAACGACATCATCGTGCAAGGGTATTTCGCTTTTTTTCAGCGCCTTCTTGTATTCCCTCAGTGTTGCAATCTCTCGCCTGATATTTGGCGGGGTTATATTTGCAAGTACGGGGAGCCAAGGAAGAGGAGTCGATTTTAAGGTTCCGCTGATGGTTCGCATTGTGGCATTAAGCTGAACGTCGACCATGGAAGTGTGGGCGCTTCTGGCCCATACTGGAGCACAGTATTCAGCTGCTGAGAAAACCAGGGCAATGGATGCCGTTCTGAGCGTGTTGGCGTCGCATCCCCAGCTAGTACCAGCCAGCTTATTGACTAAGTTTAGTCTTGTCCTGGTTTTTTTGCCCACTGTTTCCATGTGTTTCCGGTAATTCAGGCTCCTGTCCAAAGTTACTCCAAGATAGCGGGGATGGGGGTCATGGTAAATATTTTTTCCATCAAACTGAACACAGAGTTTTGCGTTTGCCTGTGAATTACTGAGATGGAAAGCTGTCACAACTGTTTTCGACCCAAGATGCAGATTGAGTGCAGAAATAAAATGGTGAGGCGAGGCTTGTACTGGTCACAGTCCTGAAAAGCCGTTCACAAAAATCTCCTCTTTCACACGTCTTGTATGAAAACAAATGAGACATAAGATGGTAGACTGTAGAATATATTTAATTATAACTCAGTAACCAACCAACCCTTTACCCCGGCCCTAAAATACTCGTAGATACTGATTTTTAATGTTTTTAGTTCAAAATTCAAAAATGTCACAGGAGACTAAAATTTCGTTTACATTTTTCCAATCCAAATAATGTCAGAAATCACTAGTTAAGATAAGTTCAGTACGTCCCTTAAGAGGGAATAACCAGAAAAAAACGGAAATATGTCATTTTTAAGTAATATTTTAGACGTATTGACTCTTTTCCACAAAAAATATAGATTGATTACGAAAGACTACACTTTTATCTAGTTTGTTGTTTTAAATTTTAAAGTACAATAAGGTTTAACCGTAGGTCGTTGGCAGATTTGTAAAATTTTCAAACAAAATTTTGTATTTCAAATCATAAAATCATGCAGTAAAATAAATGAATAAATTATTTGAGAAAGCCACTTTTCAGAATTTTAATTTTAGTTCAAATAAAATCCTAAAAAAAGATTCGCGCCCTTGTTATGTGACGAAAATACTTCAGTTTGTCTATTTATTTACGGTCTTACAAACTAATATATTTAAAAAAATTACATTTTTATTTTGTTTAGACTTTATTAAAAAATTATAAATACTTATGATCAAAAAATAATTACAAAAAGCACCTACATAATTTTCATAGTTTTATCATCACGAGTTTGAGCATTTTTAATGTAGGTACGAGTATTCATCAAAGTCGATTTTGAATGAAATAAAATCGACACTGAGTCTTATGTTTAAATGCTGGTATGGAGAATAATAATTAATATTTCTCATCGAAACTGCCCTGTACAGTTATAAGGGTACGATCGCAAGATCATAGTTCGACGAAATTTAAATTTTCGGCCGCTGGTTAATGGCTCTCAACATCCCGTGTATTCATAATTAATTCTGCAGACGTATATTTTCGACATGATTTCGAATTAACGCTCCACGGTGGATACGAGGTCTGCCTGGGAACACTATATAATATTATTATGTTGTTGAAATAAATTCTTTTTTGTCACAATGCCTATTTTGCCAAACACAGACCGGGTGTACCGGGCATCAAACTATACAAGATGCTTATTTAAAGGGTTTAGGAGGAGGGGTCACTTTTTTGCCTTAGGCGGCTCGCTACCCAAATACGGCCCTGGTTTCAGAACCTGGTACAGAATCACATGGCTTGTTATTATTATTATTTTATCTGCCCCGAGTTTATCAGTGTGAACTCGCATTTATCCCAAGACTAAAACGACATCACAGATAAAACATTCATTTAACCGACATAATCATAATTTGTGACGAGATTGCGTACATCTACTTATTTATCTCAAAGATGTTATCTGAAAAGTTTTTGATAAAATTTTCTAAATATATATGTAAAATTATCAGCCTTTTGTTGAAAATTTTTGATTTTAAAGTCGAACGAATGGGCATGCATAATTTTCTTCCCATACTTCAGACAAATTAATGTAAACAACATTTTTTAACCAAGATAATATGATATTTCTTTGTACAATAAAAAATTAGGTGCAATGTATCTACAAGTCATTTTGCAGTCCAACGACCTTTTTATTTTTATTAAAAACATTTTTGTGTTTTTCTACATTCTTATCATGCATATTTAAGTATTTAGCTTCTCTTAACTATTTTTTTATTAATTTTTCTTTACGTTTTTCTTGTCTACCTTCTAAAAAAAAACAAAAAATTTTATCAGCGAAAACATGTTTTCAGGCTTACTGTTTTATTTTAGCACTCTTTTTTTATGTATCTTTGTAAAGCTGTATGTTTTCCAAATAAAGATATTATTATTATTATATTATTTTTTTAAATTTTATTTTATTCACAATTATTTTTACACGTGCGTCGCGCGCCAATGACCCTGAATCAAGAAATACGAGCGCTGTTTCGTGTGTTACCGTGTTGCTAGAACGTGATTTTTACGATCTTCGTATCCATATTCTTCTTCTTCTTCTTGTGCCCTGCCCGTTCAACGGACGTTGGCTATCATGTTGGCTATGCGGACTCTGTTTACTGCGGCCCGGAACAGCTCTACAGTACCACTGTCTCAGGTTTTTCATATTATTATTTTTAATAATTCATATTAGAAGAGTAAATCTAGTTTACAGTAATATTATTTATATAAAAAAAAAAACAATACAAAAAACCTAGCATTCGAATGGCGTTGACACAAAACAATATGTGCGACCAGAAAGATGAACCACGACTAAAAAAAACTTGTGCATTTTTGTTGTGCTCTGATGATGGACACTGCAACGCTGTCCGAAACGTTGGCTAAAGAAGGAGGTAGCGTAACACGGCATAATACCCCAAAAACTAATAACAAAAATATTTTTGGCCGTGAAAATCTAAAATCGTAACAAAACTTGCGCAGTTTATGCTCTAATATATCGATCGTTCAGTTGATTAGTCTAAATCTCTAAATACATTTTTTTTGACAACGAATCTGTGTTTTACCTATTGAATATTTTATAAAATATCACCGAGAGGCATGACGGTCCGGTACATTAGTACGGTATTTTGAAATATCCTACTAGTGACCGAGAAAACATATTATCATTTTGTTATGATTTTAGATTTTCACGGCCAAAAGTATTTTTGTTGTTTGTTTTGGGGTGTTATGCCGTGTTACGCTACCTCCTCATTTAGCCTAAAGGAGGAAGTAGCGTAACACGGCATAACACCCCAAAAATAAACAACAAAAATATTATCATTTTCTTTATTTCACTACAAGTTTTTGTGCATTATAATTGATTTGGTAGGGTTTATGGGTAATCTGAGTATTGTACCAGACAGAGGGTACACTTTTAGATATAACTGTATACTTAACACAAATTTCGATTTTTCGGAGATGTCTGACTAATCAACTGGTCGATCGATATGTAACGTATATTTTATAAAATTATTAACCTCACCAAAGGCTAGTCCTATTGAAGTTAAAAATTGAAATGTACACAATGAAAGAGTACCATGTGAAACAGTGTAAATAAATTCTGGTCAAAGGCTAAGTGGGCATCGCGTTTCGGCCCCACCCGGGCGTCTTGCGTTCGATTCCTCGGCTGGCTAAGTCCCCCATCACGATACAAACAACATTTTCCGCTTACTGTGGTGGTAGTAGGAGATTTTCAAAGATTTTTGGATTATTCTTAACTCGGAAATGTTTAGTCTTTCTTTAAAAAAAAGAAAACATTGTGTTTCAAGTAATTTCGTTTTACTAGAACATTTCCAGTTTAAAGTTCCTTACAAGTCGTCAAGATTTTCATACCAATCAAACTGACCAATTACGTATATCTACTCATAAATTAGAAAAATCTGCGTAGTTGCATTGTGTAAAGTTGGAATGAAATATTTTCAAATCAGTAGGTATTTATTTTGCTGCTCGCATAACCTTATCTAATCTGTCTGTCAAAATGATACCAAAGTATCTCCACACAAACCAGCGTGGGACCCCACCGACCGTGTTCCGCGATCTTTGTCTGTAGGGACAGAAGTTATGACGGACGATTGATTACGTCAAAATCCGATGAAATCAACACAAAAGATCATATCGCACCCGGAGAAAAACAATGGCACAACTCAAGAACCTCTTTTTTTCAGGAGAGCAGTTTGAATATTTCGTTTGAGGGTATTAAATCAGTTTATCTTGTCTTCTTATCTTATATATAAAAATGAATCGCTAAATGTGTTGCTAAGCGCAAATCTCGAGAGCAGCTGAACCGATTTCGCTAATTCTTTTTTTAGAATATTCCTTGAAGTACGACGATGGTTCTTACGGAGAGAAAAATTAAGAAAATTGCGCAGAAAATTGGATAATTTCAGAAAACCCAACGACTATCGCACGTATGACAGTTCGCGTGTTTGAGAATGACATTTTGCGAAACAATGATTGTTAAATCAGGATTCTATTTTTGAAAATCTTTAAGTTGATAAATTTATTTAAAGTAGGTACTCCCCTAATAGTTTGAATCGAATCAAGAATTTTAGATATTTTAAATAGGTACCTACGTTAGGTACTAAATTTAATTTACATGAAAAATGGAAATTTGAATAAAAATTGTAAAAGGTGGCACGCGGGCTGTTTAAAAACTGAATGTACTGGGATTGAATATATGGAACGCGGGAGGAGGGTTGGCGGGACGAGGGAGCGGGAAAGGGAAGAGGGAAGGCGGGGAAGGTGGAAGGGGAACGCCGGAGGGAAAGGGGACGTGTGAGGGGGGAGGGGAACTTGGGAGGGGGGTTCGAGGGTCGGGGGAAGGGGTGGGGGAGTGGAGTGGGAAGAGGGAAGGTGGAGGTGACGGAGTGGGAACGCGAGAGGGGAAGAGGACGCAGGAGAAGTAGGGGAGGCGGAAGGGGAACGGGACGAATGGGAAAGGACACTCAGGGAGAAATAATTTCTTTATTAAATGGCATAGCAACGCATGCCGGGACCAGCTAGTTAACCAATAAAAATCATTATTTTACAAAATTTGAAAAGCAGTTTATTAATATTTATTAGGTTTAATATTATAATAGTACCTAGTACATTGATCATTGTGCCACTATTTTGGCTTGAATTCGAGTAAAACAGTATATTATAAAACTGACATATTCACTTTTAAGGCCACAATAACATTTTTAAGAATTGTGCCGTTTTCATCGAAGATAGAATAGATATCCAGGAACATTTCTGCATCCTTAACTCAAAAATGCATTTTTTAGACTTATGCCATTGTATTCCCGGGTGCGTTATAAAGCAGTGGTTGCCGACCTTTTTTTGACCAGGGATAACTATGACATTTATTTTTTCTCACAGGGACCACAAAGTACAAAAATGTTAAACTGTTAATCGCGTGATTAAACGTATCCTTGCAATTACTATCATTTTGCAATTCAATGTGCTCTTCTTGGACTCCTTCAACTACCTCTCCGTCATTAATGCCACGGACCACCGGTTGGGAACCACTGATATAAAGAGTAAAATACTGCATCCATAATAAAATGGCTAAGTTTGAATCGGGAATAAATACCGCCACACCGGGAACTATCTATTGGATAACCAACACCTCTGCCATAGGTCACTTAGCTGGGGTGCCCGGCTTCTTGGGGTGAGGTTTATCTAGGTTTTGGCGGCGGGTGACCTGGACACACTTAACTCCAGATTCCTACCCACCCCTCATACATTTTTTCTTTCTCTCCTTGCTCTCCTTCCTCTCCTTCCTTTCCTTAAAAAAGACCATACACACAGCATCCTCAAATATAACATAGGGTAATTATTTTCCTTAGGGCCTCTCGTATGGCGTAGGCTCGGTAAGCCGCGTTTTTTCGTCGCACTGCTTCAGAGCATTGTCGACTGGACCACGGCTTTGAGCCCACACCAGTTTCCTTAAGGGCCCGCAACCCAGATTTGTACCGATTTATTACATATTTCCCTTAAACACGGTAAGTTTTAAAGCTCTTAAAAAAATATAATATGTTATTCTTGAAGATAATATCTAGACTTTGCCCGCGCCGAAACGCAAATTATATAAAATTCCCTCGATAGAAAAAAATCGCAAGTTACGCTCCAAAAATTATTATTAACACTTTTGTTTCAGTTATTTTACAAGTTATATACATGAAAAAATTTAGTGTTTCATTAAATGCTGTTTAAGATAATGCCCGCGAGATTTTTGCGCTATTTTAAATGAGTCGTGTTTTATGAAACATTTTCGCATCGATTTTGTTGCTGCTCGATTTTTGTTAGAGCTCTCCTCTAACATTCGTAATTTCGTATCTCTCCATCTTATTCTTTTCGGGCCCGGTTGCAGAGCCTTAACAGTTGGTTGGATGAAACCATCCATCGCAGATTTGAAGACTTCACCAATTTCCTGGGCACATCTTGAGGGATCCGAAGTCCGAAAACAGACAGCTAACCACGTGAAAGCATTGATATGTGCCCGCAGACCGAACCAAACTGCTGACCTATAGTGCCACACTTTCCTCTTCAACCTATCTTTCGGCGGTCTGAAGTTGACGGGGATTGAGGTCGTCACCAGGCAGTGGTCGGACGATCCCAAAGACGATCCTTCAATCTTGTAACCGTGTAGCACAGAGGTTAAAAATATGTAGGTCTAACAGATTGGAGCGGTGAGTCTGGACATCAGGAACCCTAGTAGGCTTTTGAAACATTTGGTTTAATCGGTAACCGACGAGTTCATCGAAAACAAATTCGTCGAAAACGAGTTCATCGAAAATCAATTCATGGAAAATCAATTCATCGAATGATAAATTCATCGAACCGCCAATTCATCGAAAAACATTTTTTTTGTAGATATTAGAGCTGTCAAAATTAAATACCCAAAAAGGTCTGATTAACTGAGTTAAATGTGTTTAGCAACGGTCAGTTTCGTAGTGACAATGTAAAATTTATAGGTTATCTCTTCGATTTCCGATTGTCTGATACTGCAAAAAAGGGATATCTATGGAACGGTGACCAGACAACTCATAATGAAACCAACTCATAAACAACTCAGAAAGGTCATTAAGAGTGATGATAAAAAAATATTTAAAAATTGGTTAAATAGGTTAAGTTAAGTTAGGTTAGGTTAGGTTAGGTTAGGTTAGGTTAGGTTAGGTAAGGTTAGGTTAGGTTAGGTTAGGTTAGGTTAGGTTAGGTTAGGTTAGGTTAGGTTATGTTAGGTTAGTTTAGGTTAGGTTAGGTTGACCAATGCTTTTTTAACTTCTCGGTCCGCTAGGTATTTCTCTCAAATATCAACAAAATATATTTTTTCGATGAATTGGCGCTTCGATGAATTGATCATTCGATGAATTGATTTTCGATAAATTGGTTTTCGATGAACTCGTTTTCGATGAATTTGCTTTCGATGAATTGATTTTCGATAAATTGATTTTCGATGAATTCGTTTTCGATGAATTCGTCGTGAACCGGTTCAATCTATCATCATTTTCAGAGGTTCAACAAATGATTACCTAAAAAAACAGATTTTAAGATAGAACTAACTACTGAACCATTACGATTCACCGCTTAGTATAGCAAGTGGTAAGAATTAACACTATTATCAATTTGGGACGTAGATATGGTTACCCGGAACCATTTATTGGATAATCAACACCTTTTCCACAGGTTTTATTTTCTGTGGTGGAACGCGCCGGAACGGCCTATGACGTTCCGAACATTATTTTCAGGAAAAAATATATTAATAATTTGAACTTTTTTTTTTATTGAAAAATATAATAAGGTTACTGTTTTACAACATAGTATTTACATCAATATTTCAATCACTCTCCTAATAAAGCAGCTGCTTGTGTTTAGGAGAGGACAACTAAAAAAAATTACATTTGCTTAAATTAAAACAAAAAATATTAGTAATTTAACAAAAAATATTAGTGATTTTACAAGAAAATACAGATAAAAGTAATAAAAATATAGGTTAGTTAATAAATGATTTAAACTATTGATAAGGCAAAAACATATTTGTAAATCAATACATATTTCTAAATATAATATACAATAAGTTAAGTTATGAGGTGGTACTAGGATATTTAAATTTAATTTTTTTAAATATTTTTCATAGCTTTCTTCCGATCGTATATCAAGGGGTAATTTATTAAATAATTTTATATCTTGAATGTGTAGTGGTGCTGTGCTGTTGTGGTTCGCACTAGTGGCACGGTAAATCCTCCAACAGATATTATTCTTTTGCTTATATTTAATTGTGGTAAATTATTTTTACTGAAGAAATCTTTATGTATTTGTAAAAGTGCAATTTTGTCATAAATTGGAACCGGGAAATCTTGAAAAACATTTATAGTTGAATAGTAATAGGGCTTTTTTAGGATGATTTTTATTAATATTTTTTGAATTGTTTCCAATGGGAGAAGGGTTGCTTTGAATGCACCCCCCCAAGCAACGATTCCATATTGTAGTACAGAGTGCGCAAGTGCATAATAAATATCTTTTAGTATTTTTAATGATACAGTATTTCTTAATCTAAAAAATATATAGATCAGTTTTCTCATTCTATCTACTGCGGAATTTATTTGACTTTTCCATTTGATGTTATTATCGATAATTATTCCAACATATTTTATTTCTTCTTTACTACTAATATATATACAGTTTTAATATATTAAAGTTTTATTATATTTAAGTTAAGACTCGACTCTAAGCGCTTCGCGAGCTCTACGATACCCTTCATCACAATGATGTGTTTGTTTGTTAAATACAAAAAGTGCTTAATTTTCTTATTTTACTCTTTATTTGACTTAGCAGGGGTGCCCGGGTTCATGGAATTAGGTTTTTACGGATCTTGGAGGCGGATGCGTCTGCCCACCAGCTGCATGGCAGGCCGGATCGGGAGAGAATGGTTGAGGGAGTCCCTTTGATTTCTCCAGCCGTACTCTCTCGGAACATCGTCTTGCACCGCAGTGGGAGGGATACATTCATACGTCTGTCACTCCTGGACACACTGACCCCCAGATTCCTACCCACTCCTAATACCCTTTTCCTTCCCAGAACTTCCTCTCCTTCCTTTCCTCAAAAGACCCTCCACCCAGAATCCTTTAAGATTACATAGGCCCTGAGGAGAATTACTTTTATCAGGGCCTACTGCGTGGAACTAACGTAAAAAAAAACAACAACATTTCTGAATGGAACATTCTTCATTATTTTGGCGATCTATAAATAATACTTCGCCGTTTTACGATAGACACAATAGTTATTGAAGTGAAAACTTCTTTAGCATAACTCAATGAAACGAAAAATACCGACAGTAAAAAGAGACAAACACATACGTCTGTAGGATTTAGCCTGCGAGAGAATGAGATAGTGTGATTAGTCTCCTCTTTTTGTGTGGTGCTCTGTAGTCTACCCCACTCTTGCCTACTTTAGTTTTCTGACGGTTTCACTTCTACCGCGTGTGAATTGCACACTCTGTTTTTTTTACATGCTCATTTGTAGTAATTTCATCGGATTTTGACAGAATCCATCGTTCATCATAACTTCTAACCCTAAACATTTATTTGGGGTAACTACTTACGTCAATACTTTTTTTGCGTTAGCTCCACCAGCCTACAACACATCCAGAACACCCGAAAAAACAGCGTACAACAAAATGGCAAAGGAAACTCTGCCATAAATATACAGGGTGTCCCAAAAGAAAGTTGATATTTGGTGGATCGATTTAAAAAAGTCAGGGTTCTATCGGTCAGGGTTTATTAAATACTAAAATACACAATTTGGGAATTTATTTCTGAAAAGTAATATCGTCCAAATGAAAACCTCGCGTTCGCTGCATTCATTTAATCGAAGAGTAAAATTTCTTATGACGGCTCGCCAGGTAGGCTTCGTGATGGCTGCCATTTCGTGACGGATATTTTCTTTTAATTTCATTTAGATTTGAGATAACTCCACAGGAAAAAAAGTCCATAGGTCATAGGGGTTAGGTCAGGACCACGAGGAGGCCAATTTATGTCACCTCTCCTGGAGATTAATTTGCCAGGGAAAATTTCACCGAACTCATGGCAGAGACGTATTGGACGTATGTAATATCGCTCCGTCTTGCTGGAACCATGTTCTTTGGTTATAGCCAGTAAGTTTGTAGGGGTGCAGCATTAGGTCTTTGTGCAAAATGCTGTGTAACGATGATCTATGCACATTTAAAGCACTTGTGCGTTTCCGAATCGAAAAGTTTGAGTCGTCACGAAAAGACTGATAAACACTCTCTACGTTTTCTACCGTTCTCGATGACCTTGGTCGCCCGGATTTTGGTTTTGCCAGCGTTCTACCGATCTCTTCAAACTTTTTGACCCATTTTCGAATGAGAGGAATGCTTGGCGCATCATTGAATTGACGAAAACTTCAAATATTGCAGAATCTTCTACGCGCTACGGTCGCCGAATCACCATTTTTGTAAAACTCACGCACGCACAACGCGCGGTCGCTCCTGAGAAATGCTTCATAGTAAATAAATTCCCAAGAGCCAGACTACTGATTGACACACCCCCCGCGCCCCTCGGAAAAGTTGCGTTCACACAGAAAGCAAAACAAATATCAACTTTCTTTTGGGACACCCTGTATAGTTTTGTCCGCAAACAAACTTAAATGGTTCAAGAAAGGCTAAAAAATACAATATTTGTATCGGTGATTCAATCCAATATTGTATTTGTTAACCTTTCTTGAAAGATTTGAGTTTGTATATTGTCAACATTATTGGTTCATATTCATATTGCGTATCTAGGGGCGCAAACATAAAGTTTAAAGCATAACTTGTAAAAATCGTTTTTCCCTAAAATGTTTATACTTGCGCTATCTATGAAAGAGTAGATTATCAATTTTTTGAGTATCTTCAATTAATTCGTCATATTTATAGTGATACATTTATTTCCACGTATTGTGGTTAATTGTTCATAAGCACTGGTTAATTATTTTATTAAATTTTGTGATTGATTTTGAGTATGTATTTTGAACATGCGTTGAAACAATGAAAACTTGATTTCGATGAGCAAATAATGCAAAGTTCGTATTATAAAATAAATGCTAGGTGATCGTGCGGATTATCGGATAAAACGGTAATTTAATGTATTAGATTATTAGATCATTGTGCATTAGTGCTTTATACTCCCGATTGTACTTTAGACGATTTAATCACCTTTATCAATGGTCTTTCACCTCCGTAACTGTATTTGCACACATATTTAATAATAAGTTATACCTGGCCAGTGCATCTTTTGTAAAAAAAACGTGAAGGAACGCAGACGTTAGGCTTTTAAAAAATCAGATCTTTTTAAAAAAATTATTTTAAAATATGAAGGTTCAAATAAATCAATTTTAATGTTATGTTTGGTGTTAGGGGTGCCTGGCTTCACGGGGAGAGGTTTGTCTAGGTCTTGACAGGTATTGCGTGGCGGACCATCGGATTGTCGCTTTACACCGCAGTGGGGGATGGATTCATATCATGAGGGAGTACGGCCACTATCCATGGCTCTACCCGACGAACTTTCTTCTGGGCATGTTGGGACTCCACTCCCTGCAGCTCAGAAGGGAGGGGTACGCTGCTACCCACTTATTCAGACTACTGCGTGGCTATATTGAGAATTCAGCCATTCTGGAGCGCGTGAGTCTCTATGTTCCGGATGACTATCTTAGACAACGCCAGCATAGATTATTCTATCTTCCTGCCTGTAGAACTAACCTGCCGATGGTTCTCCCGGTAGGAAGGAGTATATTGCTCCTGAACCAAATCTCCTCCGAGATTGATATGTTTGGCGTCAGTGAGGAGAGGTTCAAAAGTGAAATTCTTTTGATTCTTGAAAGAGTCTCTCCTCATTGACGAGATATTTCACCACTGCCTGAAATTTTTTTGAAATTGATTCTTGATGTTTCTTTTTTATGTATAAATATTTATAAATTTTTTTTTTTTTTATACTATTTATATGTACAACGTAATTTCTTATATGTATTAAAACTAAATTTGTAATGTGTAAGAAATTAATAAAAACATATTATTATTATTATTATATCATCCGTCACTCCTGGACACACTGAACCCCAGTTTTATACCCACCGCTCATACCTTTTCCTTCCCAAACCTTCTTCTCCTTCCTTTCTTAAAAAAACTGTTCAGTTGCGGTCCGTGAGTTTTCAGTGAGCCAGAGTGTTAAGAACGAAAAATACGACATTATTGATATTATTGTAGCTGAAAATGATTTTTCAGTTTTGTGTATGAAGATTTTCAGGATTCTTTCAGTTTGGGGATGCACCGCATCCAAAACAACAAAATCAATAACGTCCATAGACATCCAAATTTAATAGACGAGAAGATACAGATGAGGGGTAAAACCAAACTATGGAGGGCGAAGAGGGGAAAGATGACTGTGATTCGTTAAAAAAATCAATCTGACAGTATATAGGCTTCTCGCATTATAATATCACCATTTAGTTCTTAAAAGCAAAATCTGCTTTGGAATGAATAGACCTTTTTACATGGGAGCGCGAATTGCTCGCCACGTTATTAACACGTTTGCGAAGTCCAAATGCGGCAAAGTAAAGTTCGCCATCACAGAGGAATATTTTATTTCCGTATTTAGTTAAGACACTTATACAAATGTTTAATAATTTACTTACCCCTGTAACCAGCGACGAGCTCACGGAGAACCGCCCACATTCGCTATATCCACATATTTTAGGGTATAGCATGTATAGAATAAGCTCTCATTTTTGGCGTGTTATTTCGTATAATATACGATGTGAGCTCGGCGCTGGTCAGTACAAGAATGGTGACGTCACATTTTTTAGATTCAAGCGAGGCACTCGTAAGCCCAGCCGGCTCCATGGAACCGGTATGGGGATGGGGAAATAATACGCTTTTACCACTTAGGGCAGGTCCAGATATATTCATATGTCCATGATAACGTCGTATTTTTCAATCTTAGCACTTACCCAACCTGCGAAAGCCAGTATTGCTATTGCTATTTCTGGAATTACGGGAATACATCAAGAAATCCACAAATCATTTATCTTCCTGTGAGTTGCAGTCTGATTGACTTCTTTCAAATTTCAACTTTTCCAAATGTCACTTTAAGAATGTTTATGGTTGATTCTTTAACTTACATAGAACACAAATTTTATTTTTTCAAATGTATTAAAATTCAAATTATTCTTAAAAATAGTTTCCGGAACGTCGTAGGTCGTTCCGGCGCGTAAGAAAATTAAGCACTGTTTTAACAAACAAACACATAATTGTGATGGAGGGTATCGTAGAGCTCTCGAAGCGCTCAGAGTCAAGTCTAAACTTAAATATATTAAAACGTTCAAATTATTAATATATATTTTATTGAAAATAGTGTTTGGAACGTCATAGACCGTTCCGACGCGTTCCACTATGGAAAATTAAGCACTATAGTTACATAACAAAGAAAAATTATGGTTAGAGAAAGCGTAGCATAATTCACATGCTCGTGAAGAAGGGTATCGTAGAGCTCGCGAAGCGCTTCGAATCAAGTCTGAACTTAGATATATTAAAACGTTCAAATTATTAATATTTATTTGTCGAAAATAGTCTCCGGAACGTCGCGTCGTGCGACTACACAGTGCTATATTTTCTGTGGCGCGTTCCACCACAGAAAATATAGCACTGTAGTTTTACCTAAAAAATAAGAATTAAGGCTAGGGATTGCGTTTCATAATTCACATGATTATGATGAAGGGTATACTATGGAAAATTAAGCACTATAGTTACATAACAAAGAAAAATTATGGTTAGAGAAAGCGTATCATAATTCACATGCTCGTGAAGAAGGGTATTGTAGAGCTCGCGAAGAGCTTCGAATCAAGTCTGAACTTAGATATATTAAAACGTTCAAATTGTTAATATTTATTTGTCGAAAATAGTCTCCGGAACGTCGCGTCGTGCGACTACACAGTGCTATATTTTCTGTGGCGCGTTCCACCACAGAAAATATAGCACTGTAGTTTTACCTAAAAAATAAGAATTAAGGCTAGGGATTGCGTTTCATAATTCACATGATTATGATGAAGGGTATACTATGGAAAATTAAGCACTATAGTTACATAACAAAGAAAAATTATGGTTAGAGAAAGCGAATCATAATTCATATGCTCGTGAAGAAGGGTATCGTTGAGCTCGCGAAGCGATAGTCAAGTCTGAACATAAATATATTAAAACATTCTAATTATTAATATTTTTTGTTGAAAATAGTTTCCGGAACGTCGTAGACCATTCCGATGCGTTCCACCACAGAAAATAAAGCACTGTAGTTACCTAACAAAGAAGAATTCAGTTTAGGGACTGCGTATCATGATTCACATGATTGCGATGAAGGGTATCGTAGAGTTCGCGAAGCGCTCATAGTCATGTCTGAACTTTGACGGGTACAAAGTATCGCCTGTAATCAGCTCGGCTTGGGTCCTTTTCTCTCCAATTGTCTCCGATAATGATTTGTGTTGTGTTGTATAAACAATAAATCGCTCGATATCTCGTATTTTATATAATGTGTGGAAGTATTTATCGAAGAGAAATATTTACGATTCCGTCATTCAGTCGTGTACAGCCGGTTGACGAGCACATCGCACTTTATTCATAGTGATTCCTTTTTATCAATAATTTGTCGTCGCTCAGTCGGCGATAGTCTTGTTCGGTAGTGAGTGATCTAAAGTTGAAGGTGAGTTCAGCCTCTATTAACCGCAGGTTTTACCGACCGCTTTGTTTCAAGGAGTTTATCAACAGTACCTATCATAGTGCGCCTTGTTAGTGATACAAAGATCTTACTATTTATAGCGGTCATCGGGTGTTATTGACTTTTTGCATTATTGAGTTACCTTCGGTAGTTTGCATTATTCAAATCGAGTAAACAGGAAAACGATTAATTGGCTCAATATATGGTAGTATTCAATTCAAATAAGTTGATTAAATGCCTTTGTAAAAGTGTTTAGAACTAAGTATTTGTTAATTTTGGTTTAAAATGGTGACGTAAAATAAGTTTGCTGTGTTTGAAGAAGAATATTAAATGCCTTTGTTTTTCGAAGAGTTATTCCCCTACGACGCTGTCAGAAACATTTCACTTGGATTTGAACGGCAAGCTTCTTAGTTCTGAACCCAGAGGTCACGAATTCAAATCATAATAAAAACAATTTTATTAATTTTTTCTCACAAACGTAATAAATTGAAAATAAACGAATTTAAAAATAAATTCTGAATGGTATATAAATATATAAATATCATTAGTCCAGATATGATTTTAGATTTTCACGGCCGAAAGTATTTTTGTTGTTTGTTTTTGGGGTGTTATGCCGTGTTACGCTACCTCCTCCTTTAGCCTCCTTTGGCTTAAGGAGGAGGTAGCGTAACACGGCATAACACCCCAAAAACAAAGAACAAAAATCATTAGTCCATATTATATCATATTGATTAATCAGACATCTCCGAAAAAATAGAAATTTTTGTTGATTATGCAGATATATGTAAAAGTGTACTCCCTATTTGGTACTATACTCAGATTATTCAGAAACACCACTAAACCAATAATCGGAAAAACTTGTGGTGAACTAAACAAAGTGTTTCTATTTATTTTTATTTTAAACTTTATGAGTAGAACCTCAAATTGGAATATTGAATTAAATTAAGACAATACTAGCAAAACTCAATCGGAAAGATGAAAGCAGAAAAAAACACGAAAAGGTAATGTTGGTAGTTCTTATTCTGAGATAGTTAAATATGACCGATTCGGATAGGGACACATTAGCTCGGCAAGGCGGAGGTCCTGGTTTCGAGTCCCAGATGTGACCGAATCTTTTTCTGATTTTCTGTTTTCAGATTTTCGATTGATTTTCGCTAATATTGTCTTCATTTAATTAAATAAACAAAGTGTTTTTTTGCGTAACTAGTGTACCCGACCGTTTTGCCTCCTGGTGTTATTTTATACTATATTTAACATATAAAACATGGAGACGTGTCAATAATATTTGATTTACAGCCATCATTCGAGTATTGCTTTCCTCATTATCTCAAAACTTAGTATTTGGAGATGTCTGACTAATCAACTGTATCGATATACGTACTTTCCACCAGTTCCGTTTTCAGTTCTAGTATATATCAATCTATTGAAATTTCTTAGATGTGCATTATTATCTTCCTTTCGTATATATTCTTTCTCTTTTCCACTTTCTTCGGCTTCGCAAGTTGGGTGTCTTTTGTGGTATCAAACGTTTTATTTGTTTCTTCAAATCCAGCAAATTTATTTTGTGGCACCATTTTAATTCAAAATCAAAAGATTTATTTGTTAAAATCACTTTTGATGTCTATAAAAAGTTTTAGTTTTTTTGATACCTAAACTCCGAGGAAGAGAGCATCGCTCTAGAAACATGTCGGTTTTATAGACATTAAAAGTGGTTAGAACAAAGAAATCTTTTTAGAATTTGAAATTAAAACACTTTTGTACTTTCTTCCTTTTAAAACTTTGAATTTATAATTCACCAGGACCGATTTCATCCTATTACGGACATTTTCAGACTGGTAATTTAAAATTCTAATGCAATGGAATTCCACCACGAATTATCAGTGCATAAACTAGACTCATTTAAAGAAATCTTTAATTTTTTTTTTTTAAGTACATTTTTGATAGTTTATCTATTTCTCACCCATGTGTACCGTGTCCTAAGAAAATAAATTAATTGGACCTATCAGATATCAATATCTATGTATTATAGATAACAAATTAATTGTTCAGCATCTGATAAATTAAAATATAAATAATCATTTCAGGCGATACTCGTATCCGCTTTTCAATTTGGAAGGCGGATGTGGGTACCGCCAACCCGGGAACCATTTATTGGATAACCAACACCTTTGCAATAGGTCACCCCAAGTTTGCTACATTTGGCGACTTAGCAGGGGTGCCCGGTTGAGGTTTGTCCGGATCTTGCGTGAGGATGTCTTGATGTCTTGCATGTCTTTGCGGTGGATGCATCTGTCCACCAGCTGCGTGGCAGGCCGGATCGGGAGAGATTGGTTGTGAAGACATTTTGACCTCTCCATCAGGACTCTCTCGGAACATCGCCTTGCTCCACAGTGGTGGGGTCGGATTCATACGTCCGTCACTTCTTGAGACATTGACCGCCAGATTCCTAACCACCCCACAAGCCTTTTGACTCGCCACACAGCATCCCCAAAGATGACATCTGCCGTTAGGGGAATTATTTTTCTCTGTGTGGAACTAATGTGGAATCAGAGTCCGTAACTAATAGTACCTACAAATAGTGCGCGCTATACAGGCTGTTAAGGGACGTACTTGCCTTACTTTAACCAGTGATTCCTGACATTATTGGGAGTAAAAATTGCAAATGAAATCTTGGTCTCCAGTGAAATTTTTGATGTTTTTTTTCTTTCTACAAAGACGTAAAAAAATTGTTTCTGTGAGGCGGGGTAATAGATTGGGCGGTTATTCGTCTGTTGACCAGTAACGACAGTGGAAGAATTTATTTTTTGTTAGACGGGAGAGAAAATTTTTATTAACATTTTTTACTCCAAATAATGTTAGAAATCACTTTAATAAAGTAAGTCAAGTACGTCCCTTAAGATGAATATATACGTGAATTCCTATTTAGATACTATTTTGATTAATCTTTACGACGAATCGGCTTACAGTATGAACATCATAAAATATGCTACGGATAAATCGAAGCTTTTACTAGCTTTTCTATGTATTGGAATTACAATAAAATTATTATTTACGTAACAAAAAATATAAGCATAAACCCCCAAAAAAATGTTTTTTCATGACTTAACAATGAAGTAATACAAGAAACAATTTTTAAAAAATACCCCTTTATGGCTAAGACTATTTTTGAGGTTTTCCATGTTCTAACTTTTTTTCGTTCTTATAAAATTATGCACAAAATAAATAAAAACCACTTTTTCGCTTGCTAGCCTCGCGCAAAAAGACGCCCGATTTTAAAATTTCGCAGGCATGAGATTCGAAATATTTCTAGCGTTTATATTCCTCTCAAGTTGAACGTTTGCGCGGCCCATTTATGCCCGTTTCATACAAATCTTAATTTTGGATTTGAGGTCAAAATACCTAACCAAACTAAAAAAATATTTTTGTAATATAAAGATAGGTATATCAAATATCTAGTCCGGATGAGTCCGGTGAGCTACTTTACTTATTTTTTCTTTAAGTTATAAGTAATAGGCCATTAAAGATTTTAGTGTTTCATGATTTTAGAGGCAACTTTGGCAATTATTTGTGAGTATATAAAAACATATGTTTACTATATTTATTTTAAAAATAAAATAAAACGTTGTTAAAAATGCAATTTTTGGAATAGTCATTTTTACGACAAACTTTTGGGCCGACGTAAATAGGTAATTTATATTTCAAACTTACTCCCCTTAAAATCATATATTTAAACAAAATATATTTTTATTTTATATCTGATCATATTTATATAATAAAGAAAGTAGTGGTCCTGGACCACCTAGGTCCTGGACCCAGCCCAGGGGGGGGGGGGTCATGACCCCCATGACACCCCCCCTGGATCCGCCCGTGTTGACAGTAGGGCGCAATGGCGGAATTGGTAAACGCACGTCCCGGATAGACGAGAGGTTCTGGGTTCGAGTCCCAGTTGACCATTATCTTTTTCTGTTTTTCTGGATCTTGTTCTCTTTCATATTTTCATCTAGTTTCATATTTTCGTCTTTCGTCGTACTAGATATTTTATACGCCTTTTGATTACAAAAATTATTTTTCAGTTTGGTTGTGTATTTTGATCTCAAATCCAAAATTGAGATTTGTATGAAACGCCGTTTCTAACAAACGGGCCGAAATGGGCCACGCAAACGTTCCTCTTAACACCCTGTGTAAGAACGCATACTGAATTTTAAGTAATGAGTGCAACAATACAGTTCTCATCTGCATTTTATGATGCTACACGTGCGTCAAGACGTTACAAAACGAGTTGTGCACCTATGCAGGCGCTCATTAAGGTATGCACGAGCAAAATTAATCATTAAACGTTATTGAGTGTTTCCGTATATATCGTAATATTACATTTAGTGATGTTTAGTGTTTAGGTTGATTTATGATATATAATTATTTATAGATTTGAGAAAACAGTCCACTCGTACTAACGACTTTCCTATCTCACTTTGTGAAAACATAACATTTTAAAAATAAAGCCTACTGTATTATAAATGGAAAACCACAGTTCGACTGCCTTTTACCAAAGTTTAATCATAATTAGTTAGACCGCATTTAATACAAGGGCCTTGAAAAGCTAGTTAACAATTTCAGCGGCATTTACGCGTGGGTAAAAAAGCCGGGTATCTTCTTGAAGGTCGGTTAGAGGTCACCGTTTTTGGGGCTATCGTGTACCAGAAAAAACATCGGGTGTTTTATTACCCTATTCTGATAAATGTTAAATATCTCACTAGGCACCTTCATAAATTATTATTTATTTTTCTATCATTATTTATTTATTATGCGTTGTATTACATTATTTATGGCAGTATCTTTTTTAAATTTGCGATTGATTCTTATTTATTTATTTATTTATTTATTTATAACTTCTCACCATACATTCTTATTTTTTATTTTTACATGCAAAAAAATTAACCTCACTAGGACTAGGCCTGTGTTGAGGTTAACATTTATAAAGTTGAGTGATTTTACACACACAAAATACTAAAATATACTACATTTAAAACACTAAAATATTATAATAAAGTAAGACATAAAAATATCATATTAGTGACCAGATGGGTAATTTAAGAATGATTTGTAACAATATAAACCATAAATAAATCTTTAATTACTATACCCACCAAGAAACAAAGCTAGTTCAAAACATCTAGGGTGACACTCCAATTTTGGCAAATGGAACTCAAATAAAATCTATTTATTTAAAAAAAGCTTATTATTTAAAAAACAAATATTATTAAAAAACAAATCTTTTTAAAAAACTCTTATTATTTAAAAATTGAAATCTTATTATTTAAAAAAAGGACAGGGATGAAAAAGGACAAGGATGAAATTTATGTTATTATTTGTACATAATTTTATGTATTTACAGTTTCCATGACAACTCCACAAAGTGGCATTCTAACACCCCCTTGAAAAGTCATTCAAAAGGATGATTTTTTAAAAATAACCCATAACCAAAACTGACTCAACTATTTAACAAAGTTTTTTTCACATCACTTTTAATGGCTTTTCAAAGTAATAATAATAATAATAATCATAATAATACTAATTGGATAATTTATAGAGCGCCGTTTTTGTGAAAAATCACCTCAATTGCGCTGTACAATTTATTAAGAATTCTTAGGTTCTAACTAATTTGACTATTTTCAAATGGATACAGAAACATACTTACATGGCAGGTCATTTCCGATAAACACACTTTAATTAGAAAGTTTATGCTTGGAGAAGATACGGCTTTGCACGCGGAGGACATTACAGTTAACACACTGGACATTGCATGATTTTACATTATTTGCTACCCGTGATGAAGTTGCACATTGTCGAGTTGTCCGGTCACCATATTTACCATCTCTAATGTCTAAGGGATGTGTGGGATTGAACGAACCTCTCCACATTCTGGAATAATGTTTTTTTTTTTGTATTATGACACTACTTTTCTAATGCAGGTATGTTATGTCGTCCAGTGTACCTAAGTACTAATGTTGTTTGTTGAACTCGACCTTTTTTATCTGTCATGATAAATTTTCATGGATGGAAACATATCATGAGCTTTATAAATAACTCAGAGTCCACAAGTCACGGGCTAGTAACCCGGAGACGGGTAAATTATTTATTTATTTAATTTGTACATGTTCTTATAACATTGCACAGTTAGGGTCTAAGTCGTTACAATTGTACCCTTAAAAATATAATATTTTCTTTAGTCATATTTCACCCACTTTAGTTTCTCAAAAATCTAACGGAATAAATTGATATCGTCTTAATTGAATTATTTAAGTATATGGATCGCATACAACTCCTATAATAATGGAATAATAATAATAAAAAAATAGTAATCTCCAAACGTTCGCTAGAGAACACCGGGAAGCATAATGTAGGTGCCACGCGCAAAGATAAACCGCGAGCAGACATCTGTTGAACCGCGAGTGCTTATGTGTTGTGCTGTGGCTAACAAAACACAACGCCACGCAATTACCCAACCTTTCTAACCAACGCCATCTGTTAAATCAAATCCACACCGTCCGCTTGCCAGCGTGCTGCCCGCTGCCGATTTGAAAGCCTGCTCCTTTTTTTATATATTTCAACCAATTTACACAAAACCTTGACAAATTATATACCTAAAAACCTTCCTCATGAATCACGCCAATTTACACAAAACCTTGACAAATTATATACCTAAAAACCTTCCTCATGAATCACGCTGTCTATGAAAACCGTATGAAAATCCGTTGTGTAGTTTAAAAGATCTAAGCGCACAGACAGCAGGAGCAACTTCATTTTATACTATGTAAACATGGAAACAGTTATTGAAAGCACGCTACAAGAACCGGGTAGGGACGTACGTTATCCTTATCGTAATAGTTATTTAGATAATGAATGAACTTTCGAATGTTATGAGGTCATCTATGTTGACGCCTGATGTTCCTAAATATTAGTGATGTTATAATAATGAATAACCAAAGAGAACATCTAGAAATTGTTATACAACATTTTCGTTCTTATAATAGCTTCCTTATCCATTTACGATAGAGTTGATTCCATTAAAATACTGGATCTGAATAACTAATAGTAGTCCAGCGGTAAGTCTCTTGACTCGCATTCCGAAGGTCGCGGGATCGAATCCTGGCTTGGAAAATAAATTTTATTAGATTAATTTGTGTTATTTCACAATTTATTCATTTAGAATAATGTATTGTATATTTGCGGCACGTTCCAGAGTGGAAGATACTCTCAGTATCGCCCTGGTGTAAGACCACCATTCAGAATTGAAACGTTGCTTGAAATGGCATTAGCCGTGTTTGGTGACCAGAACTGAATAGCCTGGTACTTCCCCACCTTCCTCTTCCCCATCTCCTTCCGATCCCCACTACCTTCAGCCTCACAACATGCTCTAGTAGTATGGTATGTAGTCTCACAGGCTTCAGACTCCAGGGAACAGCTGAGACTCTTGTGAGGTATCACTATAAAAAAAAAACTAACTAACATAAGTTCCCTGCAGGGATAAGTAGAGAGAATGGACCGCCAAACAACTTGGTCTTGGCACCTTGCCTCTTTCACATTCATACATACTCTTCCATTATTCTGACTCCTGACATGGCAAGGCTCAAGTATCTGATTCACTTGATCGTGCGATGTTTTCCTCGAGCGTCCCCGACTTCTTCTACCATTCATGTTATAAAACAACGCGACTTAATAAAGAAGAGGTATGATGTTGAATATCCCCCATTTCAACAAATTTCTATAAAAACACTTCCGTCAATAATATTATTTTTATGTTATGACTGCTTATTTACTGTCATACATTATTTTAACACACCAATAGATCGTAACTAAAGTCAACACTATTATTTTTCATGATTGGTAAAAAGAACAAATAGCTGCTGATATGTTTGCAGTCGGTTTGCTTTATAGTTGTAGGATTTGTGAAGAAGAAAGAGTTATAACATATTTTATTAAAAAAATATTTTCCTCAGGATCACCGCCTTTCAAAAGGAGAAATTTACCCACCCAATGTTAGTAAACTTGAAAAATTACGTCATATTTCCAATGATATTTTAAAAATAATAATCGAACACAAAATAGGCCACTTGCACGGACTTCATAACGACTTGGAAAAAATCGTGTGGATAGATATTTTTACTAAGATTACGAAAATGTTAGTAAAAATTTTTAGAAATGTACAATTTTTTATTTTTAAATAAATAAATCCATTATTTGGGCTCGTGACGTCACTACATGAAAATGTCCCGTCTCCGAAAATGTTCCTATTAATTTTATAAAATTCCACACTGATTTATTTTTTTTATATGGCATCACTTTGCTTTCAGGCGAATTTTTGAATTTGAATTTAACGTTCACTAGATTTATTGTTTGTTCTCTGCGAACGTATCATTTGGTTTGAGTTTTTGACAGATGTTATGAAGAGAACTCCGTACATTTTACGTTGTCCGTACGTGTTTTAGAAGTATAATGATAATGGTGCTGAGTTTAACAAAATCAAATTTTATAATATTCTTATAATTTACAAGTAAAAGTATATTACATATGATTTAGTAATATAGACGTTGAACATTATAATGATTTATGACCAATAAGATGGATCAAGGAAAAAAATATTTATGAGATTTAATATTTTTGGTATGCCTCGTTATTCTCCTGTGTCATTGGAAAAGTGGAAAACGTTCTTTTTTTAAAAATGATTTTCGGCTATGTAATTATCGTTTTTTCGCACCTATAAAATTATGTCCCGTCTTTCCGGTTTATAAAAAATGGTCTGGTTTCAAAAAAAAAAAAAAAAAAATACAGAATGTCTTAGTATATGTGCCTAAACCAGAAATTTTTTTAAAAATATGTGATGCAAGTGGCCTATTAAGAACCGATTATAAAAATAATAGCCATTCAAAGAATGATTGAAAGAAATAATATAAATGAAAGAATATGCATATTATCAACAGTTCCATGTCAACTCAGAATCAAGTCAACTCAACACCATTATGAACGGGCCGCTAAAGTATGTCCATTGGACCTAGTTCACTGAAAGCATGCACTTTGTACATTCTATTAATTCATACATCTGTTAAACATTATAAAACGTTTTATTATTCATTATAAATTATTTTAGTCCCTTCCTACTTCATCGCTTTTCTGATAATATGATAAGGAAGATCCAATAAGTAGTTACAATTTTGAATTTTTTTATTTTTATTTTTTATTTTTATTTGATTCACCTGATTTATACATGTGTGTTACATATTTGACTAATGTGGGCCTCACTGGGTGCTTTACCCGTGTTGAGGACCTCATTTTACAGTTTGATATGATTTATTTTATTTTATTTTTTTATTTAAGATACATATAAAATAAAAACTAAAGAAAAAAGAGACTCAATAATAACATATGAGAATTAAAAGAAAGAAAATAGAGCAAAACAAAATAGAGTAAAATAACACTAAAATAAAACAATAGAATAAAACTATATAAATAGGATAGGATAGGATTAAAAGTTCATTGAACTTGAATAATGTTATGCATTACGCAGGAATATTTCACTTTACTAACCAACTCACCGATATCACCGACAGCCAATGTTAATGATGATAGCCGAAGGTAATCACAATTCACACACAAATTTATTATATTTTGTCTGGCGTCGATTTTTTTATCAACGGTTCAGAGTACCTACACCGCCAGTTCTCTAGAACTCTAGACTAAACGACGATAGATATATTTTGATATAATTTTATGTTATAACTACCGTTTTCTGAACTTTAGAACCTAACTTAATATGTTCTAATGTAAAAATGTGTAAATATTGGAATAAAAAAAGTCTTGCAATGTTTTTTTTTTTAATTTATCGCCTTCATCGTACAAAGCCTATTAGAAGAGGATAATGCATATTAGATATGCATAATACTGATATAATTTTAGATTTTCATGGCCAAAAGTAGTTTTGTTAGTTGTTTTTGGGGTGTTATTCCGTGTTGCGCTACCTCCTTCTTTAGCGTTATGGTGTCCATCACACATCTGCCCTGATGATGGACACTTAACGCTGTCGAAAAATAAAGAAAGATAAACATTTCCGGGCTACGAATAACCCAATAATGTTTGACAATCTCCTACTACCACCACAGAAAGCCGAAAATGTTGCTTGTGTTGTGATGGAGGACTTAGCCAGCCGAGGATCGAACACGCGACGCCCGGGTGGGACCCAAGCGCGATGCCCACTCAACCACTGACCGGTCGATTAAAAACCTATTTCACTACAGAACATCTCGAAAAAATTATATATGGCTCCAGACAGGAGCAGCTGGGACTCTTGTGAGGCATTCCGCGTTAAAAAAAATAGTGTGCAATTCACATGAGGTAGAAGTGAAACCTTTAGAAAACTAAAGTAGACAAGAGTGGGGCTACGAAGCCCCGCACAAAGAGGAGACCAATAGGCTACGAACCGATTATACTACCTCATTCTCTCAAAATCTGAATCTTATAGATGCACGTGTTTGTCTCATTTTAGTGTCGCTCGTTTCCGTTTCATCGAATTTCAAAAGACAACGGTGCCAAAGAAGTTTTCACTTCAAAAATAAAACTTACGTTAATTTATAGTAGGTATATTACACATGTCGCCGGTCTGATTTTTCTACTTTGACCCTTGGGATATCGCTTTAAAATATTAAGGCATATTTCTTAGAACGCTTAAGATAATAATTATTTCTGTTATCGTTGACACACATGCAAGTAGGTACCTGAGTGCGACTTTAATCCCAAAGGAATGTCGATCTTTGGAATGGGATTTGAGCACTGACTAATTGATATTTTTATTGCACAATCCCAAAGTATACAACACCGATTAGCTTCATAACACAAACATGATGCAAACATATTTACAAATTGATTATTTGCAAGATTGAAAAAATACAAACAGAAACTGATCGTTTTATAATTCGACGGAACCACATGGGATTGTTGGTGCTTTAAACTAGTTTCACACGTGAGTGGTTATGCTCTCATAATACAGGGTGTTAAGGGATGTACTTGATGTACTTACTTTAACTTTTTTTTCTTCAAAATCAAACGAAAAATAATTTCCATAACATGTCGTCACTGGTCACTCAGCCGAGTGACCGACCAAGACTGTATAATATATTGGCTTGACCCATTTCTCCACACAATGTGTGGTACGGTGAAATGGGCATACGATCTTGGATAATAATTTATCACAAGCTACAATTCGTACAAATAAAGTACCTTTCTAAGGTATTTTTCTAATGTAGGTCCTCGAAATTATTAGTAATAAGTAATAATACTTAATGATGCACGTAATATATTAACCTGCACAGGTGTTATGGGAGGAACTTCAATTTATTTATAGATTTTTATTGAGGAGGTTTCATTCTCAAAAATGTACACCTCATTAAAAAAATCTTTTCCATTGTTTTTTGTTTCATATTTATTTGGCTTTCACCCATTTAAGGGTGATCTTGGCATTTTCTTTTTTTTTTTTTTTTTTTATTAAGGAGAAAATACAGATACAGACGTCAATTGACAAGAATATACAAAACAATTAATAGAGAATTCGCCTGCATCCAAACTATTTCTCACGAATTAACATTGACAGCAGATGAAAACATATACAAATATTTTTACCGTTAAATACGGAAAAGACGTATGTATATACATAAGTAAATATTATTTTACAGAGAGATGAAGAGATGAGATGATTTTCGTAAAGTTAGTTACATATTTTTATTATATCATAAGTTCCATTTTCATTTTTTTTAAATTAGTTCTTCTTCTTCTTGTGCCCTGTCCGTTCAACGGACGTTGGCTATCATGTTGGCTATGCGGACTTTGTTTACTGCAGCCCGGAACAGCTCCACGGTAGACTGGCCATACCACTGTCTCAGGTTTTTCAACCATGAGGTTCTCCTTCTTCCAGGGCCCCGTCTTCCGGCAATCTTTCCCTGCATTATGAGATGCAGGATCTCATACTTCTCTAGATGTCTCATCACATGTCCAAGATATTGAAGTTTTCGGATTTTTATAGTTTTGATTACTTCCTTTTCTTTATTCATCCGAACCATAACATCTTCGTTTGTAACCCTGTCCATCCAGCTTATTTTAAGTATTCTTCTGTAGATCCACATCTCGAATGCCTCAAGTCGCCTAATAAGTTCTTCAGTAAGCGTCCATGCTTCCATTCCGTAAAATAATATCGAAAACACGTAGCATCTGACCATTCGCATTCGTAATCCAAGGTTGAGATCATGACTGCAGAACATTTTTTTCATGCGGATAAAGGTTGCACGAGCTTGCTCAATGCGGTATTTGATTTCAACTGAAGGATCCCATCTATCATTTACATTGCAGCCCAAGTATACAATACTCTGTACCTTCTCTAGTTTTGTTCCAGCAATATAAAGATTTTCATCCAATGCGTTATTTTTGCTTATGAGCATGTATTTTGTCTTATTTATATTCAGTTCCAGCCCAATTAGTTACTTTGCTTAAATTAGTTACTTTTCTTTTTTTTTAAAATTAGTTACGTTTTCAGTTTTTTAAAATAAGTTACATTTTCAGTTTTTAAAATTAGTTACGTTTTTAGTTTTTTTTTTAGTTAGTTTTTTAAAATTAGATACATTTAAAAAAAAATTACATTGAAGAGACAATAGGAGAATTATAAAATAGGAATTTGTTAGAAACCCCTAAAAGGGTTATTTAATTTAATATAACACCAGAAAATCTCATTAACAAGGGCATTGTAAATTGTGGTCCCAACACCATCACCTCTAAAGAGTCATTAAAAGTGTATTTAATAGTTTTTTACGTTAAGTTAGGTTACGGGCTATTTTTTTTAAATTTTGTTCTAAATGAACACATAAAATGGTAAAATAAGAATGGGAAAAAGTTATACCACTGTGTGTCATTGAAAATATTATACCACTGTGTGTCATTGAAAATATTATACCACTGTGTGTCATTGAAAATATTATACCACTGTGTGTCATTGAAAATATTATACCACTGTGTGTCATTGAAAATATTATACCACTGTGTGTCATTGAAAATATTATACCACTGTGTGTCATTGAAAATATTATACCACTGTGTGTCATTGAAAATATTATACCACTGTGTGTCATTGAAAATATTATACCACTGTGTGTCATTGAAAATATTATACCACTGTGTGTCATTGAAAAAGTTATACCACTGTGTGTCATTGAAAATATTATTTTTTTCCAGCGCAATGGCGAATCCTTCAATTCAGAGTTCAGAATTCTGCATCCACCAGGGGCCACTAAGTCCCGAGTGCGAGAAGCTGGCCCTTGAAGAGCTGCGAGAGACTCCTGAGAGGAAGGCCGAGGCCATCCTGAAGCTGAGGGAGTTGCTTCACGAGAACAAGGACCTCTACTACAGAGACGACGATGACTTCCTCGTCACCTTCCTCAGACCCTGCAAGTTCTACCCAGAGAGCGCGATCGCACTCGTGAGTTCACTTTACTTGTGTTTATATTTCTCCTTCTGTATTAGGTTCCCCAGCCTGAAGCACTCGGTTCACCATAGGGGGCTCTATTTTGTTAAGAGTTAAAATGTGTGCTCTAAGGGTGGAGTTTAATCAGCAACCTTGAGCCAATGTAGGGTATCGCGTTATGTCATTCTCGAATTAAATATGGAATTATAGGATGGGGATCTACTACATATAAATACATACACAACCTGAATACAATTCAAAAAGGAATCATAAAGATCATACTAAAGTACCTATTAGAACGCCTTCGATTGAAATTTTCAATAGCATTGACGTACCAAATGTACAACGAATGTATGCCAAAAATATATTATTGAAGGTATTCAAAAACACTGAATCCTCTACTAGACCGCGTATCCATCACACTAGATCGAATAAAAGCGACATAAAAAAACATTCCAAGTTATAAAACCACATTCGGACAAAGAAACTGCACTTATTTTGCAACTAAACTCCATAATATTCATCGTTGTGTTTCAGTTTCAAGATGGTGGCCGTTTTAATGGTTCAGTAAAGATTCTTTTTTAAAATGGAAAATCGTCTTGTTCACTTGGACTTTATTATTCACATTTAATCAATATTATGGTATCGTTCTGTCAGAAGAAAGATTGAAATAAGAAATGTCATTGAGATACTGACGTTTCTTCGGACAAATTGTATAATTCCTCATTTGAAATAAAACAAATCTTAGGGGGCATACATTGATTACGTGAGCAATTTTTCTACCAATCAAGACCCCCCCCCTTGGTGAGATGAATTTGGGCCACTTCGTATATTCTTTTCATATGATTTATGATTAAATAGGTAGGTATTTAAATACCTACTCACATATCTCAAGATTTCAGAGGAAATTTTTCGTTTTGTTTTATTAAAAGAGAAAAAATAGAAACATACTTTTTAGACGCGATATGCGAGGTACACTGTTCAAAGAAATACTGGTATTTTTGAAACACACATAATAATTAAACTACAAAATAACAGGATAAAGAAAGAGAACTCACAACGACATTGTTCATGTCTGTTGGTAAGTCAATATAAAAAATAAAACAGTTAACTTCTCGTAATATTTTATATTACCAGGCTTTTTTATTGTGGGTAATTTCAATTATGTAGGTACACATCCTTGAATCGTTAACCTCCCTGTTGCAGCCTTTCTGAGAGGTACTTTAAAGTATTATTTTATGTTGTGACAGCTTAAAGATAATCATGTACATAAAGGTTGTCATATCATTACATTGAGAAGAAAAAATGACTGGCCTTTAATTTTTTCAAACGTTTTTATGTGAAATAAAAGGAAGTCACAAACCAAGCAGGTGCTACGATCCTCGGTTGAGAAGGCAGTAAAATAATATTAACTCTTGTACAGCGTGACATATTCAAATAGTTCTCTTCGGAGTGGATGGATTATAGATGAAAGATCAGGAGACCGTATATGCAGATATTATGACTCAGGTCTGCAGATGTAGATTATGGATGTCTTCATGTTGGAAATTGTTGGAAGTTCCCGTGAAGAAATGGTAACTTGGGAGATTTAGATATAGTTATTTAGCTGTTTTTCTTTGAAAGATTGTAGTATTAAATATTTTTTTATATATTTTTTCTATCATAGATACATTGAATATTGAAAATATTTTTTCAGAAGTAAATGTACATTATTTTTTTAAGATAACCTTTATTTTCAATCTTTGAATTATTATGAGTGGATTTAAAATAACATCATGTGTTCCTCCCCAGCTATAATACCGTATTGTAATACAGATTGAACAATTGCGTAGTACACTCTTTTTAGGGTTTCTAGTCTAAGAATAATATACCTTATAGTATAAGTGTAAGTAAACTTGTATTTGTGACGTACTAGATATACGCTAATTATATGTTAAAACACTACTAAACTACATTTTTGACCAAAAAAACACACTCCAACAAACAAAAAATATCACTAATAGACCGGTTAGGCTAGCGTACAAAGAAAACATAAAAACACCGACGGTAAACATTATCTTTGGACAAAGACACCAAAAATACAATGCTATAAAAGCATTCAACAGTCTTTCACTTTAAACAAAAATTGAGTAAAACAAAAATAATTTCAGACACAAAATTAAAAAAAAAAAAACGGATTAAAGAACAAAAAGACAATATTACCAAAATTTTAAAATCAAAGAATAAAACATATACACGCAACACACAAAACCATATAAAACACGTAACAATCACACACACATACATTATAATATATGCCGATTTTCATTTAATTTTTATTTATTTTTTATTTTTAATCTTTATTTTTAGTTCAAATTTATCTTTATTTTAAATGTTTTTTTTTTGTTTCGTCACCAACATTATATATTTATTTTTTTTCAAACTGTATTATGTATAAATTATTATATTATAAAATGGGGGCCTCAGCACGGGTAAACAACCCAGTAAGGCCAACATTACCGGATTGTACTATGAAATATTAAATATGAAAATTAAAATAATGTATCAACAATAAAAAATAAAAAAATAAGATTTAGACAGTTTCAAAAAGTGAAAGGAGAGCAGCGTGTAGATTGCACTTGGTAAGAATTAAGAGTGAACAAATAGGAACCCTATGTTCCTGTTTAAATATTACTTTAGTAATCCCGGATTGCGGGAATTTTCGTAGGCCTAAATACTAGGCAAAAAAAATGTGCGTGTGAGAATTCGATTATGATAAATTGATTATTATTCACAATAATGCGTCGGTTTGAAATGCATGAATTTACAAAAGGTTGACGCTAATGGCGTTAAATTTATAGTTAGGACTGGGATTATAGAGTAATATTTGTCTGAAATCTGACAGGTAGGTATTAAGTTAGTTCAAAGACTAATCGCATAATAAAACTTTAATTTTTAAAAGTGTGTAAATATTTGTGAAAAGTAATTCATCTCTTAATCCAGGTCTTTTGTTGTTTTGAATCTTTGTGAGATTATGAGCCAACGCATTTATTTGATTAACTTCGAATATGCATTGAGATATCAATACTTTGACAACAAAGGCACAGGTAATGCTGCTTATAATCTTAATACTTAAAGTAACTTATCTAGCATTGTTCCTTTTGAGAAGGTCAAAGCGTAATCAAACTGAGATAAAAATTTTCTACCATCATTACGCTGCTTAAATTTGCACAATTTTATATGAAACACTCGTGTGAGGCATGGTCACTGGAAATAGATAGTCAGCAATACAAACATGTTATTATTATATTGTATTGACGTTATATTCACATATTATACTGATTTATAATACTACATTGATGTTATATTCGGATATTATTATAATATCTTATTGATGTTATATTCGCATATTATTATAATATTATGTTGATGTTACATTCGTACTGTATTGACGTAATATTAGCGTATTATTAATATACTAGCAGACCCGGCCACACGTTGCTGTGGCTAACGAAATACAACGCCATTACCCAACCTTTATAAAATCCACACCACCCGCTTGCCAGCTGCCCGCTGCCCCCTGCCTGAATTGAATATTTGAGTTTCTTGGCTTCTCTCTACTATAATAAGTATGTATTTTACATATAAACCTTCACCTTGAATCACTCTATCTATTGGTGAAAACCGCATGAAAATCCGTTGCGTAGTTTAAAAGATCTATGCGCACATACATTTTGAGCGACTTCATTTTATACTACGTAATAAATTATATAAAAATATATATACATATATGTCATACTCGCATATAATTTTAATATTTCATTGATGTTATATTCACAAATTATTATAATATCATATTAATGTTACATTCGCATTTTATTATTATATTATATTGATGTTATATTTGGATATTATTATATAATTGATGTCATATTTGCATTATATTATAATATAATGTTGATGTTATATTGAGATATTATTATAATATTTTATTGATGTCATATTCGCATTTGATTATAATATTATATTAAACTAGTTGTAAGCCATATATTAATTCCTTTAAATACTTATTTGTACAGCGCCCTTGAGGTGATTTTTCACAAAAACGGCGCTTTATAAATTAGCCAAATTATTATTATTATTATGTTATATTCGGATATTATTATAATATTTTTTGATGTTATATTCGCACTTTATCTTCTTTTTAATATATAAAACTAAGTCGGTTTAGTTACACTATTTATAACTCGAGAACGGCTGGGCTGATTTTGATGATCTTTGATTTGTTGGATTTGTCTCCGCCCCGGATAGGATAATAACTATTAAAACATCACAAAAGTTAACGAAATTAATAGTTATAAAGAAAATTATTTTCCCTATACATTTTGTATGGAACGAATTCTCCTATTTTGAAAGAACTGCAGCAATATTGTGAGGGGTATAATATTGAACTGTGCATGAATTCCAAACATTCAAAAACGTCAAATGTCAATGCGTTGATTGTTGTGCATTTGTTTTTAATCATATAATGCTGCCCTTCTTTCTTACACACTCAATGTCAATAGTTGAAAATCAGAGAAATGGTGAACGTATGTCTGCACACCTCCAAATGAAAAATATAATAATTATAATAAATCTCTGAAATGAAACGCATTTTTTTTACATAAGCTCCACACAGGAGGCCCTGAGGAAAATAATTTCTCTCAGGACCTATATCATCTTAGGGGATGCTGTGTGGAGGATCTTTTTAAGGAATGGGGAGGATAGAAAGTTCTGGGAAGGAAAAAGGTATGAGGGGTGGGTAGGAATCTGGGGGTCAGTGTGTCCGGGAGTGACGGACGTATGAATCCATCCCTCCAACTGTGGTGCAAGGCAATGGGTCGAGAGAGTCCGGCTGGAAAGGTCAAAAGGCCTCCCTCAACCAGTCTCTCTCGATCCGGCCCGCCACGCAGCAGGTGGGCAGGCGCATCAACTGCCAAGACCCGGACATAAGTCACCTCATGAACCCGGGCACCCCTGCTAAATCACCAAACGTAGCGAACCACTTGGGGTGATCTATGGCAGAGGTGTTGGTTATTCAATAAATGGTTCCCGGAACGGCGGCACCCGAATCCGTCTCCCGAATTCCCGTAAGTAATTGTAAAAGTAAGAAAATCACAAAAATATAAATCCGTACACAAAGCCATCTCTGATACTGACAAAAACAAAACACGGACAGTTGCGCATTGATAATTGCTTCATTGCGTAATTTTGAACTTAATAAAAAAACTGAATTTAATTCAACAGCTATCGATTCTGAGGCGGTACGAAGTTCGTCGGGTCAGCTAGTTATAATATAAAATTGACGTCGATTTAGCGTATTATTAAAATATTATATTAAAAAAATTTAAAAAACGCATATTATTTTAATATTATATTGATGTTATATTCGCAATATTCGCATGTTATAATATTTAGCATATTATTAGTATATTATATTGATGTTATATTCGCAATATTCGCATTTTATAATATTTAGCATATTATTAGTATATTATATTGATTTTATATTGGCATATTTTTACAATATTATTTTGATGCATAATGTAATATTATACAATAAAACGATATCTGTGAATTTATTTTTAAAGTTTGCTAGTCCATTGCTACGATTGCCTAATCTGTGTCAAAGTAATGAATATTGGCCACTTTAAAATATTGACGGTCAACTGCGTCGATGCGATGCAATAATGAGTACGTCAGCTGAATGACCAAAAGTTCATTGTGTTCGTCACGTGTGGCCGTGAATTGTTCGCCATTTGACATCTACGTGCTCGAATATACAAAACGTATTAATAAATTCAAATAGTGGAACCTATTGTTTAAATTTACATTATTTTATATCGAATTTTAAATTACAGATTGGTTTTTAAGCTGCCCACGAAAAATCGTCAATTATGTAGGTACTTAAAATCTAGGGAGTGTATTTTGCATTGTTTTGTTCATATATATCTGGTTAAAATACACACAATGGCATTTCTTTAAAAAAGTACCTTCGTTTATTTGAAAAATATTACCTCTTCACCTTTGGGCGAAAATCGATAAGCTTGCCTTTTCTTTTATTTTAATTAAATTAAATTCTTAATTACATTTGTTTTTTTTTTTTTAATAAATGGCATAAAAGAGTGATGACATTAATAACTAATGACGTTTATTTATTAGAATTGTTTATTTTTACCTATGTACAAAGTACATGGTGCAATGATTTATATTTTTATATTTGTAAAAAGCGTTAACATTGTGGCTCGCCATAATTTTAATATATAAAACAAAGTAGGGTTAGTTACACCATTTGTAACTCAAGAACGGTTGGACCGATTTTTATGATCTGCTATTGGTTGGATTCGTCTCCGCCCCGAGTAGCAGAATAGCTATTAAAACATCGGAAAAATTCATGAAAAAAAATATGAAGAAAATTCTTTTCGTCATACATTTGGTATGGAACGAATTCTCACATTTTGAAAGAGCTGCAGCAATATTGTGATAAGTATAATATTAAATATTGCGTGAATTCCAAAAATTCATAAACGTCGAATGTCAATGCACTGATTATTTTACTTTTGTTCTTAAACGTATCTATAATGCCGCCCCTCTTTCTTGAAAATGAGACAAACGTTGAACGTAATGTATGTCTGCACCCCTCCAAAGGAAAAATACAATAATTATAATAAATATCCCTCACACGTACAGAGAAAATGAAACGCAATTCCCGCAATTAAGTTAAAAAGTAAGAAAATCACAAAAAAATATAAATCCGTACAAAACGCCTTCTCTGATACTGATAAAGTGCTTCATTGTGGTAATTTTAAACTTAATAAAACAACCAGCTAATAAATTAAGACAACAGTTATTGATTCTGAGGCGGTACGAAGTTCACCGGGTTAGCTAGTTTACAATAAAAACATATACATTTGTTATACACCACTTTAATTTTATTTTATTCACACTCCATCGAGTTTGGAAGCACTCTTTCTTCGTCCGGAGAATATTAGAACTGATATATTTTGATAGTTCTAATATTCTCTAGACCTAGACGAAGGAAGGGTGCTTCCGAAACTGGTGGAGTGTGAATAAAATAAACCTAACGTGATCTGTAACAAATTTATATGTTTTATTGTATTTATATTTTCTTTTCAATCTAAATGTTTATAAACCTACTATTATTATAAAGGCGAAAGTTTGTGTGGATGTACGGGTGTATGTATATTTCTTACTCTTTCACGCAAAAAATATTGAATGGACTTTAAAAATTCTTTCACTAATAGAAAGCTACATTATTAATATATGCTGTATATATTGGTAAGCTCTGGCGTTATGAAATTATTTATTATACCTCCATTGTCCAGACGAAAATCAAAACAAATCGTTGCTTGGTAACTATAAGTAATTAGAGGGCGCGGAGGGGAGGGAGGAGAGGGAGTGGAGTGGGGATAGGGAAGGTGGAGGAGGCGGAGTGGGAACCCCCTAATACTATGCGAGCGAAGCCGGGGGCAAAAGCTAGTAGATATTATTTAATTTTATAATATGTTTTATTTGGTGATCGGCCAACTCAGAATGAAACCAACTCAGAAGCACCTCAGAAAGGTCGAGTAATGATAAAAAAATTGGTTAAATAGGTTAAGTGAGGTTAGCGTTACCGGCTATTTTAAAATATTTATTTCATAGCTTTTAATGCCCTTTCTGAGGTGTTTCTGAGTTGGTTTCATTCTGAGTTGTCATGGAACCGTTTTATTTATGTACCAACCTACGTAATTTTCTCATCTCTATCCTGTTATTCTCTCCAGTGCGTGTACGTGTACAAGGCATTTAACCTATGTATAAAGGTTTAATCACTTAACATTTTTTACATATTCTACGTGGACACAGTTAAATATTTAGCATTTTTCTTTAGTTAATTTAAAATACTAACAATTCTTAATAGCGGATTAATAATCATTATCCAATAATAAGCACGGATATCAAAGTTATTAATTAATTGTAAAGAAAACTATTTAATCAACAACTGGTAGCGTTGTTTATAATCCCGTTATCATAAAAATATGTATGTGAACTTTGTATCAGTAATCACAGGCATTCCAATTTAATTGTTCAAAACGTTTATATTGATAAGAACCACTAATAATTTCTCTGGAATAATAAATACATTGTATTTGACTTATAAGGATACGCCGTACTTTCTACCGATTTCTTACATAAACATTCCCTTAAACATTTGAAGTTTTTAAACTCTTAAAAAGTTATTTTTTAAGATAATATCTATACCTTCCCCACGCCGAAACCCAAATTATATGAAATTCCCTCAATAGAAAAAAATCGCAAAATATGCTCCGAAATATATTATTAACACGTTTGTTTCAGTTGTTTTACAAGTTGTATGTATGAAAAAATTCACAGTGTTTTGTTAAATACTGTTTTAGACAGCCCCCAAGAGATTTATGCTCTATTTTAAACGAGTCGTGTTTTATTAAACATTTTCACAATTTTCGTTTCAATTTTATCGTTTGAAATATTAGCGCGCTCTCTACAACATTCGTAATAAATTATTACATATCTCTCCATCTTTTTCTTTTTGAGCGGAGATACGGCGCCTTAAGGTTTTTTTCCATTTTTTATCGGATTTCACAGAACCTAAATGAATTGCATTTTTAATAATGTTATTTTATTACGAATTTTGACGATTCGATTCAAACCGACGATTTCTAACTAACCATCACGCCGTTTCCCCGCAGAGGTATGCAGATAGGACGGACCGCCAAACAACTCGGTATTGGCACACACTCTTTGCCTCACTCACATTCATACATCGTCTTATACAGATAAGTTTTAAGATTTTCACGGCCAAAAGCATTTTCGTTATTTGTTTTTGGGGTGTTATGCCGTGTTGCGCTACCTCCTTCTTTAGCCAACGTTTCGGACATCGTTGCAGTGTCCATCATCAGGGCAGATCCGGCAGATCCGGTAGATGTGACACGTCTCCCGGATCTGCCCTGATGATGGACACTGCAACGATGTCCGAAACGTTGGCTAAAGAAGGAGGTAGCGCAACACGGCATAACACCCCAAAAACAAATAACGAAAATCGTCTTATACAGACACTTTTATTATTCTGACTTTTGATATGGCCCGACTCAAGTATCTGATTCACTTGATCGTGCCATGTCTTCCTCGGGCGTCCCCGACTTCTTTTACCATTCACATTTGCGTCATCTATTCTTCTTACACAACTCTCTTCGTTCGTTCGCTCTAAATGCCCAAACCATCTGAGGATCCATTTCTTAATCTTACTCTTTATGATTATATTAGCCTTATTTTCTTTGTGGATATCCACATTTCTCACACGATCATACACGGTTTTACCACATATACGCCTCGGGATTTCATTTCAATAGCATTCATTTTACTTTCATCCTTCCTCTACCAGTCCCGTGCCTCACTGTGCCATACGTCAGGGTAGGTACCAGGACTTCATGTGGACTGCTAGCTACGCTTCTTTTGACAGTTTTTTTATTAGCGCCGACGGCATTCAGTCCTCTATTAATGGAATTACCTACATTTACTCTAATTTCAATATCTCTATCAGCCTTTCCATCTCTCTTAGAATTCAACGATTTGAAAATAAAAATGCGAATGTATGAATAGATATAGGTACCTGTTGTTGAAATCTTGCTCGGTTCTACTTGCTAATAAGTCACATTTTTACATATTTTTATTCTGTTTAAATTAAAATGTTCTCTATTATTCATCATCATCACTCTTGGCTCTACAACCCCTGGTGGGTCTTGGCCTCCTCAAGAGTCTTCTTCCACTCATAACGGTTTTGTGCCAGCTCTCTCCAGTTTACAATCTCCAAGGTGGATATATCATTGAGGACGTTGTCGCTCCATCTTAAACTTGGTCTTCCCAGGCTCCTTCGCCCTGTCGATCTTGAGTTCAGCAGGGACTTTGGTGCTTGATGCTCGGTCATTCTCTCTACATGACCCAGCCACTGAAGTATACCCAGTTTTAAAGGGAAGAAACCGGTCCTAAGATACGCCTCAAAATTTTCCTTTCAAAAACATCCATTGCTCGCTGATTCCTCTTAGTTAGTACCCAAGTCTCAGCTGCATATGTGAGTACTGGTCTGATAAGTGTTTTGTACACTAATATCTTGGTGTTTCTGGACAGCAGTCTGGATTTTATTTGGTTTTGTAGGCGGTAATAACAGCGATTTGCATTCACTATGCACTTCTGGATCTCCTCTGTGGTATTATTCTCGTTTGTTATCAGGGAGCCTAGGTATGTGAATCTTGGTACCGTTTCAAAATTTTGGCTTCCACATGAGAGAGTTAGGGTTTGTTGGGCGCATCTGGGCGTTTCTGCTGGTTTACTATGAGACCCATATTTTTAGCAGAACTTTCAAGATTTATGAAGGCGTCACGTAAAGAATCTTGAATTTTCGCGATTATGTCGAGAATTATGTTCCCTGTTATTTTAACATAATATAACATTCTTTGCTAAAGTACCTACTATTTTTTTGGTTATAACTATAACACTTAATTAAATAATTGTATCCTGTACCTAAATACTAGCTTTTATCGTACACACATACTTTGTTTTATGTCAGGTCTTTTAACCTAGTATATTATTTAACTATTACACGAGTACATATTTCTCTTCTATTCCTTTCCAAGTTTATCTCATTGTACTCCCAATAACAACTATATCACTTCAGCGATGTTATTTTTGTGTACTCATTCATTTTTATTTCTTTCTTAATAAAATACTGATATCCTCCTGTGTACCACTGGATACATAAATATAATCTCATGTATCACTTTAATGAAAAAGCCATTTTATGGCGTTTAAATAAATACTAATTATTTGTTTTCAAATTTTACATTGTAGTGATGGTGTTTTTACAATTTGAAAGACATTCTTAAAAGCTGCCCACATCAAACATAATTAATTTAAGGATTGTATTAGTACATCAAACGTCTACAATAATACAAGTGAATAGAGGGTTTTTCTTTATTTTATTAATAAAATAATCTATATATATAAATATGAATCCCTGTTTCCCTTGGTCACGCCATAACTCCAGGACAACTTTACCTACTCGTATCACATTCATCTGTTTTTAAAGTTTTCTAATACTCTGTAGAAGGTTCTCACGGAAAGAAAAAGTAAGAAAATTGCGCAGAAAATTGAATAATTTCAGAAAAATTGACTATTTTAGCTTCGCGCGTTTGACAGTTCGCGCCTTTGATGAACTTGAATTTAGCAGGCAGCTGTTTTTTTGTATTAAAAGAATTGTTTATGGATTTTTAAAATTATAAATATTTTAAATAGGTACCTACCTATGTTAGGTAGATTAAGATTATCTATCACTAATTATAACACTCAAAATGGTTTCATAAAAAATGCGGTCTTGTAATCTTTTGTAGTATTTTTCTAAAAAACCCTATAATAAAATGATTACTATTCTATTATTAAAATGAGTTTGGAAGAGCAAAACATTATATTATTTATAAATAATAATTCTAAACGGATGTGTGTGACACTTATAATAATAATAATAGAGTTTATCAGCACAAATCATTATTATTTCCTTTGCCCGATAGATATGGGAGAACGACCCCGAGTTATACGTATACCAAGTGGCCAAGTGGCGCCTGCAATGATTTTCGCACTTTACATACACATATTGAATTTTATGACACTTTCTAACTTATTAAAATATTTACATATTTGGAATTAAAGATATTACGAAGGTAGAGTAAAAAAATCAAACCGTAATAAAATCAATGTTTTTGAAGTGAAAATTTTTTTAGCACCGTTGTGATTTGAAACTCGATGAAACAGAGACAAACACATAGTATATCTATCGGATTTAGCCTGTGAGAGAATGTCATAGAATAATCGGTCTCCTATATGTGCGGTGCTTCGTAGCCTATCGGTATTCTCTTTGTGCGGTGATTCGTAGCCTCTCACTCTTGTCCACTTTAGTTTTCTGAAGGTTTCACTTCTGTGAACTGTGTTCATGTGAACTGCACACAAATTTTTGAAGTGAAAACTTCTTCAGCACCGTTGTGATTTAAAAAGAGACAAACACGTACATACGAGTATATCGACAGAATAATTGGCTCCCCTTTGTGCGGAGCTTCAGAGCCTCCCCACTCTTGTCTACTTCAGTTTTCTGATCGATACTAAAAAGAGACAAACACGTACATCTATCGATAGAATAATTGGCTCCTCTTTGTGCGGAGCTTCATAGCCTACCCACTCTTGTTTTAGTTTTCTGAATGTTTCACTTATATCGCTTGTGATCTACACACTTGTATTTTTTTTACTGCAATACACCTATCTTCAATTTTCAGGCAATTTCTTGGGCCGACTAGTTGCCAATTTCAGAGAAATGCGTCGGTGTGCGTGAGTGCCATCAAAATATAATGCATTGTCATTGGCGTAGAGTCTACCTGCTGAGTTTCAGTTATATCGGATGTCAGAAAGTGGGTTAATTTCCTCTTCCAAGATTTGCTTTAATTTGTTCATACAAGAAAACAACACCGGAATTCAAATAGATATAGGTACTCGTAATAAGTACCATTTTCGGAAGAAAATTTCTTGGGATATAATGCGTATTATAATATAATTTAAGTATCCCCTGGTGAAATATATAATGACCACCATTCGAAATCGAAACATTACTTGATATGATTTTAGCTGTGTTTGGTGTCCAGATCTGAATAACCGAATACTTCATAATCTTCCCATTCCAGCTATCGCATACTTGTGGGGACCTTGGAGGTTGTCTTTTTGTGTTTGTTATGAGTTTGATATTGGAAATCTTAGCGTTGCTGGATGTTTGACGTTACCGTAGATCAAAACTCAAGTGGATTTTTTAAAACGCAAAAAAATTAATTAAATACTGAAGATTCATACTCTGTACCAGTGATTTGGTACCTATTTGTACTGTATCTACTTAGTCCACTCATTCCGACAACGACGATGACTCGGTGGGCAAAGGGCGATTCCTATCATTAAAACAATGTTTCAAATAATGAACTCTCGAATTTATGATAACTTGATAGCGATATGACTACATTAATTATGGATTAAATACATACTTTGTATAATTTTCTCTAAGAAAATACAATTTACCGTCAGAAATATACAGAACACCATCGTATATAATTATTAAATAAATGCTTCTCCCAGCGATTTATTGTTATAGTCAATCAGAGAATCTACCAACCTAAATATAGTCATATTAAAATTGATGCTGCTTAAAAAAAAAATTAAATTAGATGGTTCGAAATCTGCAGGACCCGATGGAATTCCACCAATATTTGTAAAAACTGTATTAGTGTTTATATAGCTCATGGTCTTTTGGATAATTTCCCGACGGAAATACAGTTTTCTATCATAAATTCATAAGAAGGGTGATAAAAGTAATATTTGCAAATACAGACCAATTTATATACTTTCAACAATACCTAATTTTTTCGAGTCTTTGAAAATTTTAGAAAATTAGATAATTCAGTAGATCATATTAATCACTTAATTGTACATACTCGAAATGGTTTTATCGCTGCCAGATCAACTTTTACTAATCTAATCATTTATCATAACTATATTTCCGAGTCATTGGCAACTAGAAATCAAGTATTCAGACTTTAGTAAAGCATTATTTGATAAAGTACCACACTCCGTTCTGATAATGAAACTAAAAAATATATGAATGAAGAGGAATCTTTTTAAAAGATTATTTAGTTATCTTAAAAACAGAAAACTTACAGTTAAAATTAAATCTGCCCTGTCATATAACTTTGTTGCCATGAGTGGTGTCCCACAACGATCACACCTTGACCCTATTTTATTTAATACTTATGTTTAAATGATTGAGGGAGAGTCTTCGATTATAAATTAAATTTTGTACAACTTATGAACATTATTACAAACAAAGCAATAAAAATGCTCGGTTTCATGATAAGAATTACCAAAGACTATACATGTAATATATCCACGTTAAAATGTTTGTGTTTTTCATTAGTCCGGAGTAAAATTAAGTATAACTCACCTATTTGGACACCGCAATATAAGGTAAAAAAATACAACACAAATTTTTAAAAGATGTACACTATAAATTTAATATTCCCGTTGAAATGATAAACTACCATTTAATGAAATATCTGAAATTGATAATGTTGTCCGACAGAAGATTCGTATCTGATGTCATTTTTCTTTTTAAAATCTTTAATTTCCTTATTGACAGCCCTGCACCATTACACTTGATTTTATTTCGCGTTCTGAATAAATCTTTCACTGCAACAATAATGTCAATACCAATTCGTTTATGGATTTTCGTATAACCCTCTTACTATGAGGTAACCAATACGCAGAAGTAGAAGTAGCTATTTTTAATAGCACCGAAAGAATTTACAAAAAAGCATACCACGTGTTTTTTTTATACAATTATTTGTTTCCAATAGCCTAATTGTAAATTTTACTTTCTATCAGTATGTTCACACTGTATAATTGTTTTGTAATCCATTTTAATGCAAAACAAATAAATCTATCAAAGAAGCGTCCAATCCACTTTGATTGTAAAATACATGTTGCTACGGATTTTAAGAAAATAAATCTTATTATGTCTCTCTTGAACTCCCTAATATTTCATCAATAGCAAGTTTATTACTGACAAAAGATAAAATTTCAGAAAAACAAGATTATTAATAAATAGATGTAATAATAATAACATGTATAATATAGATAAGGGGATTGTTATGCTCGATATTAGTTATTTATTGTTTTTTCTCGACCCCGAACTCTCCTATCGGCTAAAAGTTACAAAGAATCCATGCGTATCTATTTATTATAAACCCTTTATGCATAAAATATATTTTATCGTATTTCGAGATAGATAATATGTACCTTGCACTTAATTGTTTGAATACGATAAAACCGATTATGACACATCCAAAGATGGTATAAGCAATACGAAAAGTCATTGGTTTCATAACAAAAAGATCCTGTTTTGACGTTCCAAGTTCCATTTAAATTATGCAAATATAAACTGTGTAGATATTTAACGCAAAATAAATAAGCCATGTTGTGAACACCGCCATTTCTAACATAACTTTGGCAAACATATGTAAAGAAACACCGCACGTACAACATGTAGGTACAGTCACCTGTCTATTGAAAAAGATAATTAATTTAAATCAAACATAAAAAGATAAAAGCCGGCCTTCCCGAAGTTGAGTTAAAAAGGACGCTAAAAATCGAGAAAGCAAAACATTTTTGAAAAGTACAAAAAATGGGCACAAAGTTCGCTTTAGCACAAATGTAAGTGAGAGTGAGGAGAACTGTGAGCAATTTACAAATTTATCGGGATTTATTTTTGGGGTTATGCATTACCTCTTTATTTAGCGAATTTATTGATTGTTTATTATATTTTCACAACACTGATTCATATATTTAAATTAAAAATATTCAATGGTAAAATTAGAGAACAGTAAACCGTGAAAGGGAGAGTTATTAATTTAACGTTCATCGTATCATCATTTTGAACACGATCGCTATAAAAAATAGTTGCTGGTTACTGCTTACTGTTTGCCTGCAACTTTCCAAAACCATTCTGGGACTGGTGACGCATGACGGTGACCTTAAAAATGATGTTCATTTTAATAAATGTCGTTTATTTTTTTTGCAGATGCGGCGGATTGCCGAGTTTAAGCAAGCGAATGCCGAGGTTTTGGACGGTCTGATGCCAGTGGACGAGAAGGCGGCCTTCCTCGACAATGATGTGGTAAACATCCTAAAGAAGCGCGACCACAAGGGTCGGAGGGTATTGCTCGTCAATTGCGGAGGTTTGTCACCAGTCACTACATAACCTCAGCTTTAACTACACATTTCGAATTTATATGTGCACTTGTGCAGGAAACAAGAAAGAAACCAAAAGACAAAACGATTTTTTAAAATCTATTGTTTTTGTCATCACCAAAATATAAATATAATCGACTCCTCTGGTTATACAGATTAATTTGTAGATCTGTACATATTCATAACCTTCATAGTAGAGCTTTGGTTCAAGGGTTTGGTTCAGATCAAAGTATAGCTTTTGACTATATTTGACTGTGTATAATTGTATGGTGACAGGAACTAAGCTACCGGATAGGTTCTTGCCAACCTCCCCATTCCCTTTATTATTCTCCACTCTGTCTCTTAACAATCACTAATAAATTGCGGGTGTCATAGTCCCGCAGATTGGTGTAGATTATAATTTTTACCCATTTCACGAAGTCAACTATAACAGAAATATTTTCTAAGTTAGTATCTCCAAAGGAGGTAATATTATGCAGACGATTTTTTATCGTAGTATTAAGTAGGTATGTTATCTGCATATATACCATTTTACAGGAGCGATGTATGTGGTTTTTAGAAATTTTTTGTATGTATTTTTATGATACTTACACATTGCACTTTTAAAAATTATCAATTAAAATCGTTGTTTATGACAACACCGTGAAAACAAAGACTATCTACTATCTACTATCTCCTATCAAGCGGCAGATAATTCGTAGATAGCGAACTTTACGGCGCACGTCGACGACTTGTCTACCCCAACAATATACATTTTCTTAACACAGTCAGAGGCATCGAGTCAACTCGTTCAAATAAATTAATACATTTTTTTTTTAAATTGAAAAAATCTAAAGCATGCACTTCTTTCCTGCCTTACATTATGCCAAACATAATGCTAAGGCGAATCGATTTAGCCTTGCACCGCGGTTGAAGGGATGCATTCATACGTCCGTCATTCCTGGACACATTAACCCCCACATTCCTACCCGCCCCTCATACCGATTTTCTTCCCAGAACTTCCCCTCCTTCCTTTCCTTATAAAAACTCCACACAGCATCTCCTAAACACCGCCTCTTACATAGGCCACGAGGGAAATTATTTTCCTCAGGGCCTTCTGTGTCCCGGGACGTGGAGCCAACGTAAAAAAATAGCTTGAATTATTTCAATGAAAATTGAATATAATTGAAGAATTTGAGTAATTTATTGAGGTGGGTTTCAGGAACCTGGGACCCCAAGAAGGTGAATTCCGACCAGCTGTTCAGACTGTTCTACCTCATCCACGAGGCCGCCATGTTGGAGCCTGAAACGCAAGTCCGAGGCGTAGTCGTCATAATGGACTTTGAGAAGATGGGCATGACTCAGGTAACTATCCAACTAAAAATTCGAACAAATATTTGTATAATAACGTTTCATTTTCGTCACAGGTATATTAACAAATACATTTTGTTATCGACAGCTGTTTTTCATTCAAATAGAATTGTAATGAAGTCGTATATTATTTTTTAAATAATAATTTATTAAATTTAAAGAGATAGGTGAAGTGACTATTTTCGATTAATCTTTACCACGAATCGGCTTACCAAATAAACAATATACAGTTTGTCAAATAAGAGCAGAAAACATAGGAGGGCTCCACTGTTGTTCAAATGGCAATACTAAACATGTAATTCGTGGCAAAAATGTTTGTAAAAAATTCAAAAGTCATAAAAGCGAAATTTTTTATTTTTTTATTGTAATGTAGATACTCACTGATCTCAAAATTCGAAGTGCATATCGGTATATTATACCTTTGCAATTTTTTGTTAACATAATGAAGAATAACGACATTATAATTTGTTTAGTAGGTACCTAGTTTTGTTCGCGCTTTAGATTAGGTATCTAATTTTAGATCTGAATATACTTAACTCATTCAGATCTAAAAGTAGTGTAACTAAACTCACCATTAGTGATTCTTCCTTTCTACCTACTATTAAATTCAAATTTGAAAAGCAAATCACTTTGTAAAGCACCATTTAATCAAAGTTATGTCATTAAGTAGGTGTCTTAACAACATTTTTTTAATTTTAATTTTCTAAACTTTATGAGTAAAATCTCGAATTATAATATTTAATTAAATGACGACAATATTAGCGAAACTCAATCGAAAATCTGAGACAGAAAAATCAGAAAAGATATTGGCTCCGCTGGGACTCGAACCCAGGACCCTTTGCTTACATGGCAAGAGCTCTACCGATTGAGCTACGGAAAGCTCTACCGATTGAGGTATTCCGGAAAGCTCTACCGATTGAGCTATTCCGTAGCTCAATCGGTAGTTTATTTTAAACAATGTAATATTTGACAATAACATAGAACAAAATATAATATAAAACATTACAATAACACATCAAATCGTTAAATATATTTGTAGGATTCCACAAAGTGTTGGTTTAAATTGCATTTTAGAATATAAAGAGAATCAGCGAATATATCTACAATACCACCAAACTTGTTGCCTAAATCATGCATCCTATTGGTAAGTGAGTGTGATTGATAGTTGGTTGTGTATTTGTTGTTTTTTATATGTTCTCATTATTTTAGGTCGGAGGGCTGGGCTACACCTTCTCCAAGAGACTGATGACCTTCATCCAGGACGCCATGCCCCTGAGACTTAAAGAGGTTCACTTCGTCAAAGAACCCTGGGTGTTCAGCGTCGTGTGGAACCTCTTCAAGCCCCTGATTAAACAAAAGTTGAAGAGCAGGGTACGTTAACCAAAATACTTCCACCAAATTGTCCGATTTAAAAACAAAAAACGCAATAGAAACTAGAAACTTATTTTAACACTCGAAGAACACTAACTCCAATTATTTTAGAAGGTTCTAACTTCACTTTAAACCTTTAAAGACTGCCATTTTGTTTGCATCTGTTAGTTGATCTTTTTTACGGGCCGTTTGTCACTTTAGTTCGATAGGGTTCTAACTTCGGCTCTGAGGTGAAGTTTGGAATGATTTCTCATGATCTGTATGATCATGATTTACAGGTTTAATATTGGGTAAGGTATTTTAATTTAACATATTTATGTATGGCAATATAAGGTATGTTCTTAAATGGTGAGTATACGTCCTATTTAAATATTTTCCTTTAAAATATGCTAAATTAAAATGCTTTACACAATATTCAAAATCGGAAATCGGTATTAACAGATCATGGGAAATCGTCTTTGCAAACTTTGACACCTCATATCTCAGAACAAGATAAAGTTAATCAGAATCACCTCCAAAGTGACGAAATATTAAAATTTTTTTCGATGATAATCTAAATAATAATAATACTTTGATGATTTTTCTAGTGCCATTTTTGTGAAAAATCACCTCAAGGGCGCTGTACAAACTTATAATATATTTCTACAATCTTACTTCCAACTACAAACTAGACAAACTATCGAGGGCTGTCGGTAAAATAATGTCTCCAAGGTGCTGCAACACTGGCGTGTAGCCTGGTTTCCCCCTGCCAAAAATACCTGCCACGTAAAATCGTTCCTCGCGACCGCAGCACCTCGAAGACCTTATTTTGCGGACAGCCCTCGTAACAACTTATGGCTAAAAATTGCATCCACCGGTTCATCGATCACCGATACGAAACTATATGTACAATGATTTTTATTTATTTATTTAATATACAGGGTGTAACAGTACGTACCCGAGGGATTTTAAGCAGCGATTCCTGACCATATTTGGAGTAAAAATGTAAATGAAATTTTTGTCTCCGGTGACTTTTTTGGTAACATTTTTTAAAAATTTTTAATGTTTTTTTTTTCGAATTTTAACAAAAAAAAAATCTTCCGCTTGTTGTCATTGGTGACTCAGCCGAGTAACCGACCAACCCCTTACCCCGCCTCCAACTGTCCAACACCTACCATTTTTTAATGTTTTTGTAGAAAAAATAAATAAATAAAAAAAAACATCAAAAATATCACCGGAGATCAAAATTTCATTTACATTTTTTACTCCAAATAATGTCAGGAATCGATGGTTAAAATCCCTCGGGTACGTTCTGTTACACCCTGTATATGGCATAAATATAGACATAAACACTAATTACATGTCACAAAAACATAGGAAAAATATTAGTAATTATAAAAAAGTGTATGTATAACAATTGATTGTAGTGTTACATTGGGAAGTGATACCAGAGATACATTTACAAGCACATTATTTGTTCAATGAGCTCGATGCTGCGTAAAAATGTACATATATTGTTAAATATACTCTGTACAGGCTGAAAATATACAACTAAAGAACTTAATTTACCACATTCTAAAATAAAATCGTATCTCGAAAGGATTTCGTGGATGTAATGAACGTAGGTCGGAGATTGACTACAGAACATATCTCTGATGAATGAAAGATGCGGAAGAAGGCTATAAAAAGCGAGTATAGAGTCTCTTAGATTTTTGTACGTCATACAAGTTTGTACTTTAAGATAGGTATTGTACTACAAATAACTAAATGCTAAGCATCAGAGCATGTAAGTTGGAGATTTAAATTTTTTTTATAGACCTGATACCTTATTTTTTCTAGGCTTATAAAAAGGCTTATCAAATAAAAATAAAAGTCGATTATATCAAGGTCAAGATGTATTCTATTTGCAGAATTTAGTTAAAGCCTATGTTATGTTTCTAGGTGATAAAATTTACAAACAAAACACACTTGACATTGAGGTAAAATTACACATTATAATGTTCACATTAATACAAAATTATGTTTTTTTTAAACTTATTTTTATTGGGTTAACTATAAGAAATAGAATGTGCCTATAAGCTATACACAGACAGATAAAATGGTAACGGTCGCAACTGCGAACAAGGAACACTTTGTCATCTCACCGGTATAACGCCTCTAACCATTCGGCCATTGTGAATCGTGACCTGAATTTTATAACGTAAATTATGTTGATCTCATATTGAAATTTCAGAATTAGCACCCTCAACTAATTTTCCATATTTTTTGGCCGCAATCTTTTTTAGTATGTTTACAAAGCTTGCAACAGTTGAATTCGTTACACGTATCTTCATGCCCCGTTTTCTGATGTTACAACAAGGATAGCGGTCAGCTGCAGTCGTCCCTAGATATCCCCACACGAATTTATTTGTAACATTGATAGCGTCTCGGATAATAATGTATATCTGTATAATTTCCAGATGTTCTTCCACAAGAACAACATGAGCTCCCTGCACAAGCACCTTGCGCCCAGCCACCTTCCAGCAAACTTCGGAGGCGAACTACCTGCTATCGACTACACGGGCGCGCAATGGTACGAAGTCGTGCAGAATCACCTCGACCACATCGAGTCCTGGAACACCTACGGTTTCGTCAAGAAGCAGTCAGAGAAGTAGCCACAGCCAACAAACCACGCCACCACTTAGGTTATTCAATTGAACGACTGCCGATGCTGCTTTATTCATATCAAAATAGCCACATATTTTAACCCATTTGAAGGGAAAGCTGGAAAGTTAGCTGTTCCACTCATTAATAACAGTAATTGACAGTAATTTTTCAAATCGACCAAATTCGTTTGGAAGATAAGCTGAAAACGGTCAATTCAATTTGCAGAATTATCGTTGCTGCTTTATTCACGTTAATAATGGCCACTTTGGTCAAGAAATAGTTATTTTCCAATCGAACACACTCATTTAAGATTGCCGTTGGTTTTGTTCTCAAAACTGTGCTAAAACCAACTGTTGATCACGATAGAAAACGTAAATATATATATACTGTTAACGATTGGTTTGAATGCGGACTGGAGTCGAGAAATCTGTTCAGATTTTTCTGTCAGTAATTTCTAAGCAATATCAACTAAATATTTTTAGATCGCAATGTAATTTTCATCATACTTTGAAATACTTACCCATTTTTAAAATAAGACCAGGAAGTTTATTTGATGTTTTCCATTATTCATTGAGAAAGCAAACTAGTGTTGAAATTCGGATGAAAGCAGAGTATATAGTAGTATAGAATAATTATAGTAAAATATTCCTAGATACCTTTTCGGATGCCAAAACGTTGGTTGCAATATTGATTGAATATCAAACAATGCTCAATTATCAGTTAGTTAAAAACCAAAAAATATTTCTAGGTTAAGAAGATAAAAGTTCTATTTGTGTTCAAATTATGTTCGAATCAATGTTAATTAGTACTAGTAGGTATCTATTTATTTGACCTGTTGCTACACAGATAAGTAGATTAATTTTATCTTGATATTACGATGGATCCTGTTACATCTCTGTTTATTGAATGATATTTAAAATTTAAATACTTACTTTTAAATACCTTGAAACCTGTCAATTTTTTATTAAAAAAAGTTCAAATTTAAGACTGGAAATAGTGCCACCCGTACGTCGGTCGCTTGCGGTAATAGTAGGTGACTAAATGAAGAGTTGTAGTGTGAGGAGGACCATAGATTCAGCTCGTCAGCGCTACATCGTCGGTCAACCGACAATATCTATGCATTGCACTATTTCCAGCCAAGTCTAAAAATTTAATATTATGCTCTAAAATCTGGTAAATCACACGTATTGTAAGAGACAGAATGTAAGCATTTTTTAAGTCCCAGCTGCTCTTCATTGTCCGAAGCCAGTGGGACTATGGCATCCCCAATTGGGGTATGTTGTAAGTATGGAATGAGTGCGGAATGGAAGGAGATGTAAGAGGAAGTTTGGGAAGTACCTGGCTATTAATATCTGGTCACCAAACATTACTAAAGACATATGGAGTAATGTTTCGTTTCTGAATGGTGGTCTTTGACCAGGGCGATATTTAGAGTATCTTCCACTCTAGCAATCATCATTTATTTTTATCAACTAATATATCTGATTTTTGATGGCATTGGTCCTTCAAAATCAGTTGTCCTTTGTTAATTTTTTCAATCAAATAATGAAGGATCGAGTTATATTTTGGTAATTAAATATTAATTGAATGATAATGTGACATCGTCTAGTTAATTAAATGGTAATGTGACATTGTCTAGTTAAATGAATGATAATGTGACATCGACTAGTTAATGTATGATCATACTCACTTAGATCTGTTCATCCTTCATCCTCATTAATTTAGATAAAGTTTGTGCTCTTGTTAAATAATATTGTTGAAATATTTTGAACAAGTTAGTGTGTGAGGGACTCGACTTACATATTTTGTGAATTATAAATAATTTTAATGTGCAATAATACATTTTATACTATGTTAAATTAATTATTAAATAAAGTACCCATTTAAAAATGAATTACAAGTTTTATTAAACTGTTGAAATGATAAATGAAACAATGATAATAAGTGATGAATTATGTTAATTTTATTGATGTCTATGAACCTCGGGGGATATTGCACCAACTCCGGGTAAACACTTGAGTAACTACTCGTTAAGTTGCTTAATTTTATAATATTATTAATTTATATGGCTGTAAAAATAAACATTGACGAATAACGCAAATTGTTAGTTTACTTAATAAATTTATTTAATTATATTTTTGTGACTTTCCGAACAAATATTTTCGATGGGTACATTCACGCCTGAGATGTTAATTTTTTTTAAAACTAATTTTACATTAAATTTGATGTCATGAAAAAATCTGAATATATATGTTTTTTCAAATGAATCACGAAACAACTTTTAGGAACTGCCTTCAAATTATTATGACACTAAAATGAGCATTTCCAATAAAAAATAATATTCATGCAATACGAACAAATAAGTTGGTACTATAATGTCACAAAAATTTAAGTATTACCTATTAGAATTTTATATTATATAGGTAGGTATAAAGGGGCGGCTGCTTCATTAGGTCAACGGGACAGTACCAGGCGCGGCTGGCGCTAACGTGCAATGGTGCGCTAAACCGTCAAAAAAATTGAACATCATTTTACAACTCATCGGATTTCTACGTAATGTGTTTATTTAGTAAATTGAGCACAATATTTTAATTTAATTATAATTATTTATCAATCTAACAATTAACAATGTATTAAGGACAAATAAACGCATTGTTCCCACCCGCCAGTTACGGCGGCTACCCGCTAGGAGCGAGGAACCGAGGTTTTTTTTTTTTACATGAGCTCCACACAGGAGGCCCTGAGGGAAATTATTTCCCTCAGAGCCTATGTCATCTTTGAGGATGCTGTGTGGAGGGTTTTTTTTTTAGAAAAGGAAGGAGAGGAGAGTTCTGGGAAGGAAAAGGGTTTAAGGGGTGGGTAGGAATCTGGGGTTCAGTATGTCCTTGTCATCCGCCTCCAAGACCTAGACAAACCTCACCCCATGAACCCGGGTACCCCTGCTAAATCACCAAAAGTAGCGAACCACTTGGGGTGACCTATGGCAGAGGTGTTGGTTATCCAATAAAGGTTCCCGGGGCGGCGGTACCCATTCCCGCCTCCCAAATTAAATTAAAAACGTCAGAAACATGTCATACTAAAAATCGGCTGACCGCGCGCCGCACGGCTGACCCGAAGAGCTTCGGCATTCTTCGGAAATATTCCGAAGCTTTGGTTCCAGCGGTAGTAAGGTTTGAACAAGATAATATTAAGTAATAATATTTCTCTTCTAAAATGTAACCATTAGTCAAAGGGTCAGCTATGCGTCTCGTGTGACATTATCTTGTTCGAGCCCTTGGGATGTACCTTTTTGACATTATTATTTGTTTGTCACCCATTGATCGAAGTTGTCACCTATTGCGAACTTCAGAGGTCAGTAACGACAGTAAATGGCGATATTGGCGATCCACGCCGCGGAGTGAAATGTTTCTTGTGTGTTAATTATTATTATTGGATTATTGCGTTATTATTATTATCTTTGGAAGGTTGAGTATTTTTAAATGGATATCACACCCACCCTTTCCACTAATCTTCCAATAGATGTAATATCAATAGTAATGGAGTGTAAAATGCTTCTAAAAATATTGATAACCAGAATAATTCTACAATAATTGGATAATTAATTACTAGAGCGCCGTTTTAGTTATGTTGCGTTGTACAATTTATTATGAGTTCCTAGGCTATATGTATTTTTATTATTTAAATTTACAAACAGATGCATAAAACATACCTACTTTCCTGGCAGGTCAATTCACTATATTAAACTCTAGACATCAGCATGTTTTTACATCGCACGATATTTTTACTATTACAGTTACATGATATTTTTAGATACTTAGCAAATAATGTAAAATTATGCATGATGTCTAGATTAAAAAAAAAAAATAATATCAACCTTTCGTTTTTTATGAATGGCTTGGTGAACCACCTATAATTTGAGGCACCGGCTGCTCCTGGACAGTACCTACCCCTCAAAATTATAAGATGACAATTAAATAGTTCATATAAAATATTATTTATTTATTTATTAACGCATTGAAGGTTTTTAAATAAATACATTATTATAAGTTAGTTGATCAGAAGTGTGATGATAAGTGAATAACTATTAGGGGTCGTCCATTAATCACGTGATGTTTTTTAGCAACTTTTTAACCCCCCCCCCCCGGTGATATGTGGTGAGGTTTAAGACTAACCCCCCCCCCCCCCCCAAAATTACGTGTATTTTTTTTAGTACAAAGTATTTTGAAATTTTCAGAATATTATCACAAAAAATAAATACGCGTTATATCTCATTATACCCCCCCCCCCCTCGTGATATTTCGTGTTTTTTTCCGAACCCCCCCCCCCTTTAGTTTAAGAGCCATTAACCAGCGGCCGAGAGTTTTAATTTCGTCGAACGATGATCTTGCGGTCGTACCCTTTCAACTGTATAGGGCGGTTCCGATGAGAAAGATTAATTATTCTCAATACCAGCGTTTTAACACAATAACTCAATATCGATTTTATTTCATTCAAAATTTGCTTTGATAAATTACCTACATTAAAAAATGCTCAAACTCGTGATGATAAAAATATTAAAATTATCTAATTTTCAATTATGTCTAAGTGAAATAAGAATGTATTTTTTTTTTAAATATTAGTTTGTATGACCATAAATAAATAGACAAACTGAAGTATTTTCGTCACAAAATAAGGGCGTTATTGATTTTTTTTATGCTTTTAATTGAACTGAAATAAAAATTCTGAAAAGCAGCTTTCCCAAATAATTTATTGATTTATTTTACTGCATGATTGTATGATTTGAAGTGTATGTTATATAATACAAAATTTGTTTGAAAATTTAACAAATCTTCCAATGACCCACGGTAAAACCTTATTGTACTAAATATAAACATATTTTCTCAAAATTTAAAACATAGCTTTACTAGATATATCACTAAACGAGGAAAGTGTGAAAGTCGACCTATGCATGAACAAAGACAATGCAAAATTGCTTACAAACTCTGAACCAGTAACTATAAAAATTGACAACCAACCACTCGAATATGTGTCAGATTACATCTATTTTGGACAGATAATATCTCACAAAGATCAAACCACTAAAGAAATCGAGAGAAGAGTAGCAAATGGATGGAAGAAATACTGGTCTTTGAAAGAAGTCTTGAAATCTAAGGAGCTAAGTATGCAAATAAAAAGGAAAGTCTTCAACACGTGTATACTTCCAGTCATCAGTCAAACTTGGGCACTCACCAAACGCCACAGAGAAAAGTTGGAACGCCAGAGAGCCATGGAGAGAAGTTTGACAGGAACAAGGAAACAAGACAGAGTGAGAGGTAGCACAATAAGGGAGAAAACTAAAGTTGCCGATGTAGTTACCCGAATAGACCAACAAAAGTGGAGATGGACAGGACACATGATACGCGATCCACAAGAGAAATGGTGCAAAAATGTCACTGACTGGTATCCCAGAGATGGCAAGAGAAGTAGAGGACGTCAACACATAAGATGGGAAGATGACCTAAAACTCACTGCTGGACATCAATGGAGAAGATTAGCGCGTGACAGGTCCCAATGGAAAATGTTAGAGGAGGCCTATGCCAAGAGGCAAACTGAGCTTCGGGATATACTATAACAAATAAGATCATGTCTAATACGTACCTAACAGAAGTCCAGAATAAAAAGGCTTATTATTATTATATTTACTAGATAAAAGAACAGTCTTTCGAAATCAATTAAAAATGTTTTTTGGAAAAGAGTCAAAAGTTTAAAATTTGATTTAAAAAAGACATGTTTCCGGTTTTGTCTGGTTATTTCCTGTTAATAACTGGAAGCATGGGCGTAGCCAGGGGGGGGGGGGGGGGGGATTTTGGGGGTTCAACCCCCCCCCCCCCGAAATGAATCTTCAATATTGTTGCTGTACTTATAAGCAATTTTTTCAAGAAATGCTATTTTTAACACCGATATCTCAAAATGATATTATGTATCTAAAAAGATAAATGGGGACCTCTGCAAGAAAAAAATAATTTAACTTGCAAGTTCCGTTTTTTCGGTGATTGCGGTTGATTTTTATTTGGAATTACGTTTCTAATCAGGTGACTGCTTAAAATAAGATTTATTTTCTATATACATTTGTTACTTTAATTAACCAATGTACATAGAAAATAAAAGTTTTCAACATAAAATGTCCACAAATTGTTATTAGTTAATGCTCAAGAAATACAAAGTCGTCCCCTCACCTCCCCCCCTTTTTTACTCATAATATGGGAGTATACATTTATTTTTTTAATTTTTATTTTTTTAAATTATTCTCTGAAACATTTATTATAATTACAATTTTACAAGATTATATAACAACAATATTTCAATCGCTCTCCTAATAAAGCAGTTGCTTGTGTTTATGAGTAAAAAAGAAGTAGGTACTTAAGATAGTAGTGCTATGAAAGTAGTTAAAGAAAAATGTTTACTAACTTTGTTTATATTATTATAACCATAAACACGACTAGTTTGTTGTAAAACAAGTTTGTAATTAGAATTAGCATACATTTATTACACCCAATTGAATGTTTTACGGAACATATCTAAATGAATATAATAGTAAAAGGTGCTCGTGAAAATAAATTATGAAATTTATAAGTAGTTACATTATCGTGGTAAGTTATACAACGAGTTCGATATAAGTAAGTGAATAATATGATAACAAGAGAATTTTTTTTTATTTTTTATTATAGGTACAATGATTTTTCATTTATTCTGTAACTACATAAATAATTAATTATATGTAATAGGGTGGCTTGTCTTTAGTCTGCAAGTAGTATATTCCATACCTGGAAAGAAAAAAATCCTTATTGTTTAAGATATCTGTCAAACTAACATGATTAAATCCGACTTTGGAGGTATAAGGGTCATATTTCGCTTCCTCATCCATCTCTAACCAACGTTTCGGACGGCCTTACAGAATACATCATCAAAACAAATGTTGCATATGATAGAATGATGTTGGAAAAACTAAAAATTGTTTAAAATTGAGTGGGAAGTGTAACACGTTTCAACACTCCGAAATTCATTTAGCTTCTTCGATTTAAAAAATTGTGTTATTTATTTAGTTTATTCTCGTACAGCTTAAAACCCTTCACTTTGCGGTAGAACAAAAGATGAATTAACGAATGATATAAAACCATAGATTTTGGTAAACGGAAAAAAACACAACAGTGATAAAACAGACCACCATAAATGGTAAGTTAGGCAAGGCTTATTGTTTTTTTTTTATTCACCTTTCTTCTTCAATGTTCTATTTTGTTAGGGAACCAGTTTATTTGTATCCACAAAATCTACAATAGCTATACCACTGCCTGCAAAGCGTATTAAACTGTATTCGTATATAATATGTAAAAAGCAGCCACTCGAGCGACAGACCAATTTAAAACTTTTTCCTCGGATTGCTCGTGATTTTTTGGTGATCATTTTGAATATTTTCCGCCCACATTAAAAAAATCATACCTTAGCTTAATAATTCAAATTAAGTACAAATGCGTCTAGGGAAAATTTGCTTAAAACTGGCAGCAAAGCAATCCGAGGTATTTTAAATAGTGCCATATTGTGGCAAAAAGCGCTCCAGTGCTTGGTGAATTATTCTATGATCAAAGGTAGGGTGTGTATAGTTTTCAACTTCGGGTATGACTTGTATTTGAATTTGAAATTAAATATTTGAAAATGAGATTTTTATTACCATCTTCCAAGGTTTGTATTGATAGTTACGAGCGTTACGAAATTCACAGAAACATCAGAAATTTGTTGCATTTCAAAATTTCATAAACCTTCCAACACATACTTTAACTCGTAGAAATAAACTTGAAGTATGATACTTCAAGTTTATTTCTAACATTAATTGTTGATTTTTTTCCCGTCCGCCCCTTGTGCCCCCCCTCAGGAAAAAATCCTAACACTAATTGTTGGTTTGTTGCCCGTCCGCCCCTTGTGCCCCCCCCCCCCGGAAAAAAATCCTAACAGTAATTGTTGATTTTTTTGCCCGTCCGCCCCTTGTGCCCCCCCCCCAGAAAAAATCCTAACATTAATTGTTAATTTTTTATGTGCCCCCCAGAAAAAAATCCTGGATCCGCCCTTGTTCGCTTTTATTGTGATAGGCACAGCAATTCAGCCTTTATGGATTACAAGCACATCATTGATAAAAAGAAATCATACTCTACTTACGATCTCATAATTTTCCTTCCCCCCATAGCAGCGTGCACCATTGATTTACATCTACTCTGTAGAGCCTCCAGCTGTGTTTTGCACTTCACCCCGAGGAACACGGGACCTCGGGCCTCCAGGGAGGCTATGTAGAGCTCCAGGGCCCGGTCCCCCGAGCAGGTGGCGGTGATGTCGAGGCCACACCCCGGCTGGATCCTGCCGCCGTTGGGGTAGAAGTCCGAGTGCCCCAGGGGCTTGTAGGACCCCAGGAAGCGGCGCCCCCCCGTGTGGATCACTTCAACATACTTGGCGTCGGTTCGGGCCAGTCGCTTTGTGGGGCTCATGTGGGATAGTCGAGATACGGGATCTAATCCTGGAATAAAACAGTTTGGGAGTGAATTGAGGTTAAGGTGTTGTATTTCTTAAACGCATTGTCTAATTAATATATGGGTAGGAGATTATGGAATAACAGTGAACAAATGTCTCTGATGAATGGAGGTATAAACGGCCTCTTCGCGTGTTAGTGACTCTCTTCCATTTTGACCAATTACCAGTACTTTAATTTTATAGCACACTTATTATTGGAGTCTATGTTTTATTGTACTTTTCTACTAACAAAACACTTTCATTATACTCAGTAAGAGGGCTGTTCGGAAAGTAATCACACAGTTTGACTTTATAAAAACAAAAAAAAACACATGATACAAATAATGTATTATGCTCCTTACAAAACTACGGCTCTCCACAATTTGTCAATGAAGAAGCCAGTAGTAGTAAGGTGAATTCAATCTGATCAAGATTAAACAAGTTGTACGAAGTTACTTACCTACGGTTTTTTTAAAATTAATGTCACAAAGGGTAAAAGAGATAATTATTGCCCGCAAGGCGCCGCATCCGCGCTCAAAAGGAGCGCGCTAATATTTAAAGCGATAAAATCGACGCGAAAATTGTGAAAATGTTTAATAAAACACCGTCAAAAATCTCGTGGAAGGCGTCTTAAATATCATTGTGAATTTTTTCACAAATATACCTTGTAAAATAACTGAAACAAACGTGTTTATAATAATTTTCGGAGCATACTTCGCGATTTTTTTCTATCAAGAGAATTTCATATAAATTGCGTTTCGGCGTGGAACGCGTCTAGATATTACCTTAAAAAATAACATTTATTTTTTTAGAGCTTAAAAACATCAAATGTAAGAAATCGGTGGAAATTCGGGTAGCGGCGGCTTAAGGAAATTTTGGCTTTGAATGGGTGTAGGTTAGGTTAGGTCCTTTCCACCATATTAGAAAACAATAAATAGTTGGATAATATTTAATTAATTTCTTGTCATATCATTCCATCGATTATATTACGCCATAACCAAATGATATTAAAAAAAATAATATGGCTAAATGTACAGTTATATGCAGACTTGTTCACAGGGATTCCCACACCACAATAACAGTAATAGTTGTCCACTTTAGTAATCCCATAAAAATCGTTAGGTAATAAAACAACCCGAAGATGGTACACACTTATGTATTTTGTTCTGTGTCAATAATAAGAGGTAATAATTTAAGCAATTCTTGCAAAAATTGAAAAAACTTCGATTGTATTCGCTTTTCAATAACGTAGAATCTGTTTCTGCCGATTCACATAGAACTAGTAGAGACATCTGTTGAGACCTTGGTGAAATATTTACGTACGGTCGTCAGAAAAGGACAATATAAGTGAGGGTGGGCAATCACTATTTGCAGGCACAATCGTTGTCTAGTTTACACTAAATTAAAATAAAAATGAAATTAACCCTAAATTAACCCTAGAAGCCCAATCTAGGTAATTTTTACCGAAAACAAATATCTGTTTTCTCTTTCGCACACTTCTTTCGATTGCCTTGATTGATCGAACCAACTTAGTACCCGCCAAGCCGCCAAGAGCCCATAGAAGACGGCGGTGTTGCCTTGGTAAGTCCCTTCATATTGGAGTTATCGTACTGTTGTAGGTCAATTTGACCTATGTTTGGGGTTTTTATTATTTGATGATGTGTGTGAAAAGTGTTTTTTTTTATTTATTTTTTTTGTTTTTATTTTTATTTTTTTTTTTATTGGCAATGTTTATTAAAAATACATATGAAGTTATAACAGTTACATAGTTACATAAGGTTAACAAAAAAAAAAAAATTGCCTTTCCTCACCATAAAGAGACAATGCTCTTGTGTTTGGTGAGGGAGTTCTAGCTCAATTAGTAAATTAATGATCGTGTAAGTTAGTAATAACGTCTATTGTAAATAATAAGTAGGTTAAAAAATCTTGTATAAATTAAAAAATAAAAATACTGAAGAGTTTAAAAAAATCATAATGTAAATTAAAAAATCATTATAAATGGAAGAATCATGTAAGTTAGTAACAAAAATTATTGTAATAAGTAAGTAAAGGATACGTAAGAAAGAACGCAAGATTTATACAATAGTAGACTCAGAGATTTAGAAACTAAGAAATGAAAGAAAAAAGAAGGAATAAATGATTTATAAAATAGCAGACTTTAAGATACAAAGTAAACATATTTGGGACTTTTATAGCAGTTTAAGGTAATTTTTTAATTTGGACTTAAATTCCTGCATATTTTCGATGGTTTTTTAATTTTAATGGGAGGTTGTTATAATAGATTATGCCCAGGTAAAGATAGGAATTTTGAATCTGCTTAGTATTAAATTTAGGAATTTTAATAGTTTTCTGGTATCTTGCTGATGTATTGAATTGGAAGTTACGAGTATTTAACTGTATTTCTTTGTAAATTTGAAGTATTGAATATTTTTTATAGATTTTGTCTATTACAGGCACATTGAATATTGAAAAAAGAATTTCAGTAGGAAATTTAGACGGTTTTTTCAAGATTATCTTAATTATCAAACTTGAACAATTTTGACGGGATTTAAAATATTGTCATATGTTCCTCCCCAGCCAATAATACCATATTGAAAAAAATAATTACATAAAACTGTTTAATAGCTATAAAACTGTTTAAAAAGTGAAGGCTACTGCCATCTAGCGGCGTATATTTGTAGCTTGACTGTTTGGATCACAGATTACAGACTAGCGCCATAGGGCCGCACTGTTTTAAGTGCTAGACGATAAAGCAGATTTCTGGCATCTGTATCGTATTTATAGATTAGCAATGGTGGTTTGTTTTTTGTTTGTGTGTGAAAATGTGTGGTTATAAATAGGATAATTTTTGGTTAAAAACTCTCTTAATTCGTGGATCTCCTGTAAACAGCTAGCATTAACTAGCAAGTGGTCGAGTGACCAAAGTCAGTGTTTTGTCGGGTCGGGAACAAAAAAGTATTGTAACATGTGCTGTGAATAAACGAGAAGAATTCTGCCTTGAAGAAGATGTTTTTATTTGAAGTCCTTCTGCCAAATACCAATTTATTACAAAAACATTTATTGGTTAGTAGAAAAAAGAAGATTTTGTTTAGTTTTTTATTTTTAGTTTAAAAGAAGCAAACCTGATAATAGTTGTTTAATCAAAGTCTAATAAATAAATATTATTCTAATTATGCTTTTTTTATTAAAAAATAATAAATTACACAGAATAAACTATGTTACAAGTGTATTTTATTCATGTAGGTAAATTTGACTTATGATTGGGCTTTTTAGATAGCAAATGTGTTGGGCTTCTAGGGTTGAAATAATACCCTAAATTAAAATAAAAATGAATGAAAAGAAGTTTTAATTGGATAATGTACAAAATAGTAAGAGAAATACACGTGAAACATATTTCTTTCGATAAAATAGTGCCAATTTTTCGCGTAACAGCACCATATTGCGAAAACACTAGTTTTCGGCATGGTACCTAGACATTGATTTATTAGCATCTAGCAGACCCGGCCACACGTTGCTCTGGCTAACGAAACACAACGCCATTACCCAATCTTTATAAAATTCACATCACCCGCTTGCCAGCTGCCCGCTGCCTGAATTGAATATTTGAATTTATCGGCTTTTCTCTACTATAATAAGCATGTATTGTACATATAAACTAATTAACTCGCCGCTAATTATACAATGCTTGCAATGCAACACTGGATATTTGAAAAGGAAAAATCAAATACGTACTTACTCTAGGACATCTATTTTCCAATTTCTTCCGTAGAACAATTTTCAAAAGTGGCTATATTACGGCCCGCCAGCCGTTTTAAATCGCACAAAAATATGTTTTCTTTGAATTTATCGGCTTTTCTCTAATATAATTTACATGTTTTATACATATAAACATTCCTCTTCAATCACTCTATCTATTGGTGAAAACCGTATGAAAATCCGTTGCGTAGTTTAAAAGATTAACGCGCATATACATTTTGAGCGACTTCATTTTATACTATGTAATGATAATGATTTATTGCATTTAGGTATACTTGTACATTGTTGCACAAGTTATGGCAATGCTTAAGAGGAAACCCTGTCGCCGAGAAATAGACAAACTGATGGCAGGGCACAAAAAGAAGAAGAATACACTCGTTTATTGGCAATAATTGTTCTTCCGTGGACCATGATGCTACATTACATTACAGTACATTTTTCTGAAAATTATTTAATATAATTAAATAAAATCGATTAAGTGATGGACTAAGTGATAGCTAAGTCCACATCTCTTTGGTTCTGGACGCTAAGGCTACCGGATCGAAACCCGGTGTGAGCAAATTTTGATGTTATCCGCACATTGTCAGCTAACTTGTTAAATGCACCTGTCTAGATAATAAAAATCAACTGAATTACTTTATCCCTCAATTAAAACTATTAAAATTCATTGTTTGAAATAGCATAATTAATTAATTATATATTATAATTAATTAAAGTAGGTACTACTACTAAAACTTATCTAACAAACTACTAACATATGTTTGAATTAAAACCAATAAGAACAATTATTTTATCCTGAATTACAACAATCGCACTAAAAATATATATATGTTCCTTCAACTATGAAATTTATTAAAAATGTACCATTATCGACTGTTAATATTTTGTTTCATATACGACGCGACGGCTCTAACTTTATAACATTAAATTGTTTTTAATTAGAATATCTGAAAACGAACTTGTATAGGTATGCAGTAGTACTGGGCGTTGACGATAATTCTATCCTACGCCAACGTCGTTATCGTTGGCAATTTTCAACTGTTGAAAATAGCTGTTGAAAATAACGTCGACTTTGACGCAACTATAATAGGAGATCGACACGATACTAACAAAAAAATATATCAAAATCGTATTAAGGAATCCCTTTTAACGGGTGGTTCCCCGAATCATTGATGTATTATTAATTATTATTATCTCTATGCCCCACGCGACACACACGTAATAATAATCCTATAATAACGTTGAAAGTTGAAACTGTTGGAAAACGTTGGTTTCGGTGTTGAAAATATTATCCTGTTGAAGATATATTTTGCTTGTCACTGATAAATTCGCTTGTTGCTTGGTGCTACGTATCGGCCGTATTGGACGGGAAAATAAAAAAAACGTGCAGTAGGTATGTACATTACCAAAAGACCTTGTGTAATTGGGTATAATATCGTTCACGAAGTGTGATCTCTTGACCCTTTTGACTTAATAATTCCAACACCGTTGAAAACAATAGGCACAAAACATTGACAATTATCAATAGGTTATTTTTTTGCTTGTCGTTGATAAATTTGATTGTTCCATGGCGCTACGTATCGGCCGTATTGGATGGGAAAATAAAATAAAACGTGCAGTAGGTATGTACATTACCAAAAGACCTTGTGTAATTGGGTATAATATCGTTCACGAAGTGTGATCTCTTGACCCTTTTGATTTAATCATTCCAACACCGTTGAAAACAATAGGTACAAAACATTGACAATTATCAATATGTTATTTTTTTGCTTGTCGTTGATAAATTTGATTGTTTCATGGCGCTGCGTATCGGCCGTATTGGATGGGAAAATAAAAAAAAACGTGCAGTAGGTACGTACATAACCAAAAGACCATTTAAAATATCGAGTAATGTTGTTCACGAAGTACAAACTCTTAACCCTTTTTATTTATTAGGCAGTTGAATCGTTGACTGCGTTGAATAATATTCGCATGTAGGTATTATATTTCAACTGTTGGCGCTAATTATTTTCAACAGCGTTGGACGTTGAAATAATATAACTATTGTTTCCAACGGCTAGTTATATTTTAATACAGTACTAGTATGCAGTCCAAATTAGAATTAGAAAGAATATTTATGTACCATTCACAACCGAAACGTTGCTTTAAAATGCTTCATCTATGTTTAGTGGCCAGATCTGTTTAGACAAGCACCCTCTTACTTCCCGCTTCTTCTCCCTTCCGCACTTCTTCCTTATAAAAAAAAAACTAACAAACTAACCTCATGGTTAGCTCGTTAGTTTTTTTCAGCGTGATCGCTGTTTTCCCGCAGGGAGAGGCAGAAAGGATGAAACGCCAAACAATTCGGTCTTGGCACACACTCTTTGCCTCATTCATATCCATATATTCTCTTCTGTTATTCTGACTCTTAACATGGCCCGTCTCAGGTATTTGGTTAATTTGTTGCCACGCCTTCCTCGGGCGACCCCGACTTCAGTCCCGGACACATCACGTCATTTACATTCTTCTTACCCATAATCCCACTGGTTCGGCATCTATATTTGCAGAGCAGCCATCGTGGGAATTTTCTTCGCATGGTTTCCGGTATTTGTCTATTCGGTAGCCAGTGGGACGACGGGCTTACACTCCTTTCATAGAACCTTACAAACGGGGACATTCTTCAAAATGGAGATGCCATATTTCCGGGTAGATGATAATAAATTTAATAAAAAAATATATAACCTTACCGGTTATGGCGTAGACTTTGTTGGGAGCAAGAGTTTTAGACGACAGGCCGGCTAAATGCGCCCCCAGACCGAATCCGATGATGTGGATCTTGTCAAGGTTCATGCCATGTTGGTCCACCAGATATTTGAGGAAGCGTCCGATATACCAGGCCGTATGGGCCAAGTTGTCCTTGGATGTGTGGTAGGACTGGTCCGCGAGGAGACCCCAGTCTATCAGAATTACGTTGACGTCCATTACTTTGAGGAAAGCTGGAATGTTCAAAATGTGTTAACACTAGATCGAACAATAGCAAACCATCTTAATACTGTGACTGTCTCACAATATCATCACGTTATAACGTTACAACCTCAGTCTTTGAAGAGTGGTGCCTTTATTTCTGCTAGTTTTCTTTTCCAGTTCTTGTGTTCAAGGATGCAGTGTTCGCCTGCACACTCCACGCTCCACACCTTTAAGTCAACTAAGTTTAGTTTTTCTGACGCTCCTTCGTCCTGCAGGCTTATTACAAAGGAGTAAAGATGCTTTTTTGGTAGAGGGAAAACTATTATCATTACTACGTGCCCTGTCCAGTGGAAGGTCTCATTTTTCTCAGTTTCAAACATCTCAATTTTTTATATCTTTTTATTGACGACTCTTTAAAAAAAAATTAAAAGATATTTAAACACGATAAATATTGCGGTTAGTTTTGTTGATGAAGTGGGTAGGTAATTCTGACATATGAGCTTAATTTTACATACTGTTTTTCAGCTCTATGCTGAATTTAGAAAATCTATCAGCGCTCCATCCATGGATCAGAATCTTTGTATCCCTTTCCTTCACTCCAATCATGTCAATGTTCCAGTAATCACCAGGATGTATGTCTAGTTGCTTCTCCAAGCCGAGAGTCTCTCTAAAACATCAAATGACATTAGAACATCGGTTGCGATCGACCAAGTACCGAAATAATGCTTTAAGGGGTGAGAAAAGGAAAACTGTAGATTTTCACAATCACACGTCGCAACTAAGTAGTTAGGTATAGCTTAGCGGGCTTCATGATAAGCACACTGTCTCGTTCCAGTAGCACGCTAACACACAGCGCACGTATCACGTAATCCCGTCCCGACGTGTAGGAGGATAGTTATTTAGTTGTTTCAATAGAAAAAAGATATCGAACAGCAAAATGATATTTACTTTTTTTACTCCAAGAATGCTCAGGAATAGCTAATTAAAGTCTCTCGGTACGTGCTGTTGCATTTGTACATATATATATTTTTTCGATAAAATTGCTAATTAATTTTTGAAAATAAACACTTTTATGCAAACCAACATTTTTTGGTGGACAGAAAATTGTTTTAATTTCATTAAATCTTTGTATTGTGGTACCATAGGTGTCCATCATCAGTAGGGCTTCATATGCCAAAAGAAACAATATATTATACATTTAGTCATGAGAATTTTGAATCACATTCGTCCAAACATTATTGCATTAATGGAATCATATTTTACAAAACATCACGTACCTGGTGTACAGCCAATACGTAGGCTTCATCATGGCTTCGCCAGAATCAAGATCATCATCAACAGTATTAAATGGTTCAACATTTCCGTAAAAAGTCATATTGTATTCCGTGAGCATCTGTCCTTGGTCCTTTCTATATGTCGCATTGTCCAGAAGTAATGTTATGTTACCGAAATGCAATGTACCGTTGTCGTGATGAACTTTTGAAATGTGTTTGAGTTGTGCCGTAACATTGTTATATTGTAATGTAACATTGTAGGGTTGTAATGGTATAACTCTGTGCTCTAGTAGTGCAAAACCATCGTTTGGTAGTGTCACGTTGTAGGGTTGCAATGTGACGTTACCCTCTTGCGACTTTAAGTGGTTGTCGCTCCGCAGTGTTATATTTTCTTCACTATGTGATAAACCTGGAGAAAAACATATATTTATCAAATTAACGAATGTCTTCAAAACGTTTGAATTTGGTAAGGTAAAAATAAACGGAGTTTGTCTTATTCGCTTATGTTACAAATTTGTTAATTCAAGCATCAGATATTATTAATATATTTTTCTTCGTACCGGATCTTTCAGGATCAGCATCACCAAAGAAGACATTTATGGTATTTTAAGGAAGAAGAGGAAGTATTGAGAAGAAAAAAGGTTTTAGGAGTGGATGGGAATCTGAGGTTCACTGTGTAGGAGGACATACGTATGAAGTATGAATCATTCCCCACGATACAAGGCAATAGATCGAGAGAATCCACCCTCTGAAATGCCTGAACAAACTTCACCTCATGTACCCGGGAACCCCTGTTAAATCACCAAACGTAGCGAACCTCTCAGGGTGACCCAATGGCGTATATAAGAATGGCGTATATATGTTTATCCAATAAATGGTTCCTGAAACGGCGGTACCAATGTCCGCCTCCCAAATTTCATTCATCATCAAGTAACACCTATTAAAATCTCCAATATTGCTAATAACACTTTGTTCGAACACATACACCACCATGACAAACAAATTGCGTGTTTCTAACATGTCAAACACTCCAAGAGAAACCACAAGTCAGCGATAAAGGTTTAAAGCACATTATTTTTAAATGAACTTACCGATGAATGAAAGTCCATAGATGAATATATAGAGAAAAAACATTTTTCACGTAAATATTTTATACACTTGAACAAAATGAAATAAATTGCAATATCTCACTTTGAACGATAAATATGTAACACCAGACGTTCGAGCGGGTACTTGATTGATTACTTGACTTGAATCATTGATTCAAGAACGTTAGAAGTGTTGACATTGGATCATTGGATGATGTTATTGAGAGGTCAGACGGGGTCTTTGGATATCAGTTTATAGTATTCGAATGATTATGACGGCTTTGTTTTATCTTCAGTTTACTTCCTGTTAAATAAAAACAGTTTTAAATAACTTCTAAGTAGGGAATGCAAACTCGACTCGAGATCGCAAATTCGAGATCTCGCGAGATTTGAAATTACAATCTCGCGAGATCTCGGAATTTTCGGGATCTCGTTAATTAAAAGAAAATATTATTCGAAAGAAAACAAAAACCATTATTCTTTAATATTAGTTACTAAACGAACGAATCTCTTCATAGTGGACGTCCTGAGTGGACGTGTGTAGCGTCGCTGACTACTGCCGCCCAATCCCGCGGATCTCGAACGGGATCTCGTCATATTATGCTTCGGGATTGATCCCGAAAAATGTCACGAGTTCTCGCAAGATCGAGATCCCGCGAGATTGGAAGCAATGATATCACAAACACCACAGCGACAAAAACAATGGGGATTTTGAAAGAGTTTAACAATTATGGATCCAGTGGTCTTCAATAACAGACTGCTCAAACTAATTTCATTGATCATAAATTAATGTTAGGTACATTTAAGCAGATTTCACATTCGTAAAGAAGCACGCAAACACATTCTAGATATTTTGTCAACATATTGTAAAATTTCAAACTTAATACGTAGTACCATGCCCTTGTTCGCTCTTTATCTATCTACGGCAGGACTTCCCAACCAGGGGGGCACGCCCCCCTAGGGGGGCGTAAAGAAATGTCAGGGGGGGCGTAATCGGTTTTAACCATAGCTCTAGCAAAGACTGAACTCAGAATCGACCAACTGGTAGAGAGCATGCAAGCTCAAGTATCTCATCAGTACTTTAAAAGTTTTTATTTATTTGTTCTAAAATTACTTTGAAAGTTGTTAGTCATTATCTAATTATAAAAATATAATTTAAATAAATAAAAAATAATAATAGAATAATATGTAAAATTAAAAGAAAACTAAGAAACGTAAATGTGAAAGTAATTAATAATTAAAAGTGTATCTACTCTTCTATTAAAGATCGATAATAAATAAATAAATTTGTATCTGTATAGTACCTATTTGAAATTCAAATAAATAATTTAAAAAATAAACTATTAATAAACAAAAGAAAAATGTGTTTCTTAATTTTGTTGAAACATAATTAAGGGGTCGTCCATTAATCACGTGATGTTTTTTAGCAACTTTTTAACCCCCTCCCCCCCCTGGTGATATGTGGTGAGATTTTAAAGTACCCCCCCCCCTCCATACCCAAAACACATGTATTTTTTTAGTACAAAGTATATTGAAATTTTCAGAATATTATCTTTAAATGTAGGTATAATAAATACACGTTATATCTCATTATACCTCCCCCCCTTGTGATATTTCGTGATTTTTTCCGAACCCCCCCCCCCCTTTCGAGCCTCACGTGATTAATGGACGACCCCTAAGGGGGGCATGAAAATATTTTTTTTTGGTTCGGGGAGGCTCGGCGAAATAAAGGTTGGGAAACCCTGATCTACGGCATTGTAGGTTGGGGAGGATCATAAGATCATTTATAAAAAAAAAATTACGCCTATGAAAACACGTAAATAAAAAATCTAAGAAAACTACAAATTTACGAGAAGTGGAAACCAATTTATATCACATAATTTTAAAACAACCCAAATGCACTACCACTACCCAACACAGTTTTGGACGTCATCTATTAGTATTAGAAACAACATAGGTCCAAAGTAAGACTCTTGAGGAATTTCAGATTTTTGAGGAATGCGATTTTTTTAGTTATGTATATTTACCGAAACAAATTGGCTGTTGGATTTTAAATATGATGACAAAAGATTCAATGTTGGTAGGTCGAAGCGTAGTTTAAACATTTTCCTCAGAAGGATAGTATGGTTAACAAGGTCTAATGCTTTGGCAAAGTCGGTGTAAACTACATCTGTTTGGTGCCTAGAGTCTAAACCGTTGGCTACTAATCCCAAAAAAGTAAGCGGAATTGTGATTGTTGATTTATTTGGAAGGAAACTGTGTTGATTTTCTCCAATGAACGGCGCAATCTGTTGATTTAATTTGTCACAAATCAATTTTTCAAATAGTTTTGGCAACACTGATAATACGGCTACCGGTCTGTAGTTTTTGACGTCTGTCTTATCTCCAATCTTGAAACTATTAACCAGGTAGAATGCACCTGATGAGAAAACAAGTTTTCTGTGAGGTCTCCGAATCACTGTACAAGCAGCCACCACGGAACCGGTAACTCAGGTTTGAGGAGTTCACGCCATTTTCACTCAATTAAGATGCACCCGATGACCCACAGATTTGCTTTCAATAGTGTGTCAATAAAGTGAAGGTTCGTAATTATGAGTTAATAATATTTTTTGAGAAATATCACCTCAAGGGCTACGAAGGTAATTACTAGGGACATAGATAGTCAAACTAAAAAGTAATAACCTCGATTGAAAGGTTAACAACTTGTTTATGCGGTAATAAAATGTCTTTTATTTAATTAATTAAGTATAAGCTTTCCCTGACGAAGGAACGTTTGTTCCGAAACCGGTCGGATTTGCACATTTTATAAGTGGTTTATACAAAGTTGCATTGTTTCATTTTAATTAATTTTACATTTATATTTTAGAAAACAACGTTCCGTAATCCTAACTAATATTGAAATCTTTAGAGCACAAGCGTCAGGTAGGTATGCTGTCCTTTTTCTACCGTAAAAGTGGAAAAAAATTGGAAGTTGCTCCGTCATTGATAATGCGTCATTGATCCCTTCGGCACCGGTGCATAGTAAAAAAACACAGGAACACGCCAAACGCGCGCCCAAACCATGTACATGGTTGACATTAGTCGCATGGTTGGTTGCTTTTTTTGAATGAATACCTCACATGAGTCCCAGCTGGTCCCGCCTGGAGCCAGTGAGATTTTTGGCATCCCCAATTGGGGTATATTGTGAGGCTGAAGGTAGCGGGGAGGGGAAGGAGATGGGGAAGAGGAAGGGTGGGGAAATACCTGGCTATTCAGATCCGGTCACCAAACAAGGCTACAGCCATTTCAAGCAACGTTTCAATTCTGATTGGTGGTCTTACACCAGGAGAATACTGAGATTATCTTCGATTCTGGAACGTGCCGCAAATATACCATATATTATTCTTAAATGAATTATTTTGAAATAACACAAATTAATCATATAAAATTTCGTATACGACTCGCTATTGAGTTCAACAGCTCGGCTATGGGATGATTTGCCGGCCTATGTGTTTCCTCCCTTCTGGATCTTTTTCCTAAACATACCTTTTACACAGCATCTCCAAAGATGGTATGAGGGAAATTATTTTCCTCAGGGCCTCCTGTGTGGGAGTTATTGTTTTTTTGCCCTTTTTTCACTTCGCAACGGAGCGACTTATCGAACGGATTTTTCGCATTGGGATAATTGGAAGACTTGGAAGTCACATAGGCTACCCTTAATTAAGAAAAAATCTCTGTACATTAATTTGTCCGTAAAACACGCGAGCAAAGCCGCAGGAAGAAGTTAGTATTTCACATATATTATTAGTAGGTATATTTGTATGCGACATCTAGCGATGCTTCAAAAAACTAATAACACTGCGGGGAAATAAACGCAAAGTTGTTGATATGGTATGTTTTTTAGTGTTATCATTCAACGTGAGTTCTACAATAAAATGGTTTTACATCAAACAAATAGGTACTACATTATTGTAACAAATGATTGGTTCCAATTTCACGGCGATAAATAAGATAATCTTTATCACGAAGTCACTATTTCCGAAAACATAAAAAAAAAACTTCTTACATTGTGATTACAGTACATTGTGTGGTAAGTATATTCACGATTTGTTTTATTTAAATACCTAAATACATAATACATATATTTTATTGAATATTTATCACGATGATTCAATATTATTATTATTAGGTAGGTCCTTATATTTTATTTGTGAGTGAGAAGCCTCAATAATACCCACGAAAAAATGAAGAAATTTTTCAACTAAAATATATACCTAGGTCGGTACAAATAATTCTTTTGAAGTGAAACTTCTATAGGCCCGCTATAATTCGGATTTCGGATGAAACGGATATGACGATTGCTGCACCTGCGACGTACAACTGCGCTTATTGACCGTTTTGATTATGATGTCACTTTTAAAGGCTCCTAATGGTTGAGATATGAAACGGAAATTACGCTGATCTTCGCTCATTATTAGCTTTGATTGTGACCTCACTTTTCAAGTATTGGCTGATATTGTTTTGGTAAAGTTTCGCTCCTACCGCGTGTAAACTGCTCTCGAATTTTTTCATGGCTTTTCACCCAAAGGAATGTTCTGGCCGGTGACAAGTGAATGATTTTGTGAGTGTAATTTTGGGTTAATATTCACAAATTCGGTTTTAATAACAAGAACCTATCTAAATTATGCAATAATACTATGCAAATAATAATAATACGCTAAAAACGTAGGTATTTTAAAAACCACGTAAATTTTTCTCCTTAATTTTCACGTTACATGGATAAATTTAAAAAAATCTATCAAATAACAGAATTGGCAAATATTATGCAATTTTTAGTACATGTGTTACTTAAGGTGATACTTAAAAAAATCGTACTCTGCTCTTTCATAGATGGCTGTAGTTTAATTATTATGGGTTTAACACTTTTGGCAATATGCTTTAAATAATTAAGATGAATTAATTGTTTGCGCCCGCACATATGAATAAATATATTTGTCCATAAAAAACTCAAATATTTCAAGAAAGGCTAAGAAATACAATATTGGATTGAGTCACCGATACAATATTGTGTTAGTTAGCCTTTCTTGAAAGATTTGAATTTTTTATGGACAAAACTATATATTCATATTGCGTACGGACGCCAACAATTAATTCTTCTCAAATATTTTAAAGCATAACTTTCAAAAAGTGTTTCAACATTAAATAATTAAATTAGCGCCATCTGTGAAAGAATAGATCTTGAATTCTTTTAAGTATCACCTTAAAATAACCTCCTACACATGTCTGGTAAGTTACATTATCGTAAAAACAAGCTTATGGGTCCGAGTGATTAAGCACAGGTCGTTGAGTTCTAACTATTAAATACATGGCACTTGTTGGTAATCGCAGGAAGAGGTATTGTATAATGGATGGATGGATACTGTGTATTCCCCAAATCAACAAATAGATAAGTATCTACCCGCACATTATCACAATTGAAACGGAAGTCGAGTTAACGGTAAAGACACATCTACTTGCATATAATTAAAATTGATTAACCCGATTATTTACCGCATAATCACTGTCCGGCCAGTATATCTAAGTACCCATTGCGAAGAAGAATTAATTAATAGCACATAGAGGTAATTTTTAATTTACATCGGCTCACGTCCAGTGAATTATTGAAACGAACAGTTCCGATGGTAGCCGATCTCATACGAAGTTACATACGGCTCCCGCACCAATTCGCCTACGGCTTTTCAGGTTTCGAAATTTGTATCAAAACCATCACTCGCTCCAAAGATTTGAGGTCCGTTCTGACCATGGAGTCAGTGTACTGTCTACCTCAAACCTTTCAACACCTCGCTTTGGTCACTAATCAAAATTTTACAATAAAAAAATACTTATATGCCATGATATAAAAATATCAATAGAAGAGACGGTCCTAAATAATGTGATAATTTTTATTTAAGTACACAATTGTTTGTGATAAATAGTTTACTGTTTTTATCAAATTTAATAATAATCTTAAAGATAACACAGTGACAAGTGAAGTTTAATTTATAAATAATCATTTTGCGAACACCTGATTCAAAATCGTTGTTGATAAAATTCTCACGTTTTAAAATTTTCAATTTTTTTGTTTGTTATTCTTTTTGATAAATAAACATGAGTCTCCTCATTGATGATGATGGTGTCCCATACATCCAACTGGGGAATTATAAGATTAAATTAGAATTAGAAGAACTAACGGCGGAGTTGAAAGTGAAAGCTGAACAGGAACTAAGGGAAACTGCCGAAATTGTGGAAAAAGGATTAAAAGAACTGAAAGCTTTGATTAGCGGTAAGTAAAATCACCTTACTTATAAAATTGTAAAATACTAAACAATTTATCAAATGTTTCAATTTATAAATGTTTCAATTTATAAATGTTTCAATTTATCAAACAATTTATCAATTTATCAAATATTATTTAATGTTTCTGTCATTGTCAAATGACAGAAACACTGTCCTAGAACGGGAGACCTTCCTAGTTGGAAGGTCTTGTAAAAGTCTTCCTCTTTGTACTTTATTCTTTGTAACAAAAACAAACAAACAAATAAATACATATTTTAAGTTAATTTACACGTTCTGTGTAAGTTCTATTCAAGTTATATTATTATATCATTATAGGCCAGCTGCTTCATAACACTGAAATAATCACAGAACTTATATAGAACTTAAACAGAACGTGAACAATTTGATGAATCCGTCAAATTTTTTAAAACAACTCATCCTAACAAAATTAATGTTTCCAAGACGGAATGTTCGACGTTCTAAAATATACCCGTTCGATAAATATGAAGAAAATCGTTGAATTTTTAAATGACATATTTTTTCCTTGTGTACAGAAGTCGATATTTACTAATGACTTGAAAGTTGTTCGTAAATTGTTAGTTTTTACTGGCGGGTATTTCACACTACTTGGAAGTAAACATACTCGATTTTCTTTGTAATGGTTTATTTATCTTGATACCAAATAATATTAAGATGGTTTTGGTGAGGCCTGTCTAACTGGGAGAAGTTCCCAAATGCCTTAAAACACATATTTATTTGATTGTGTTAAACTGGTCTGATTCGTAATGCTTATTGTGGTCTGCATACATTATTTTCCCATGGAGAAGATCTGTGCTATCGACACATTTATTTAGTATCTGACTTTATGAATGAAAGGAAACATTCGCATAAATCATCATTGAAGTAGTGAGATTAGTGGGATGCTTTGGTATGATAGCAGTTGAAATAGTCTAATTAATAGTCTAATAGTCTAACTGGTCATTACCAGTCGAAGAGATAATAGTTTATTTAATACATCTAAATTTTTATTTTAATAAATATGAATTTTGAAATTTCTGCGCCAGTTGTTAAAATATGTTTTGAATTTTACTATATAATTATTAAATGTGTGCTTTTATTATTCTCTATCTACCAGTAAACTTATTATGATTTTGGTAAATATTCCATAAGCTGCCGCACTTTTAATTGGCACAGATTTTGGAAATTACACTACGTCAACTTGATTACTTCAAGAAACAACTAATTACGTTTGAATAGATGGTAGACTAACTAACTAACTAACTAACCATCACGCCGTTTCCCCGCAGGGGTAGGCAGAGAGGACGGACCGCCAAACAACTCGGTCTTGGCACACACTCTTTGCCTCACTCACATTCATACATCGTCTCATACATTCTCTTCTATTATTCTGACTTTTGACATGACCCGACTCAAGTATCTGATTCACTTGATCGTGCCATGTCTTCCTCGGGCGTCCCCGACTTCTTCTACCATTCACATTCGCGTCGTATATTCTTCTTACACTACTTCCTTCGTTCATTCGCTCTACATGCCCAAACCATCTGAGGGTCCCTTTCTTAATCTTACTCATTATGCTTACATCAGCCTTACATTCTTTGCGGATATCCACATTTCTCACACGATCATACATTGTTTTACCACACATACGTCTCAGGGATCTCATTTCAACAGCATTCAGTTTACTTTCATCCTTCCTCTGCCAGTTCCATGCCTCACTGCCATACATCAGGGTAGGTACCAGGACTCCATTGTGGACTGCTAGCTTCGCTTTTTTTGACAGTTTTTTATTAGCGCCAACGGCATTCAGTCCACCATTAATGGAGTTACCGGCATTCACCCTTCTTCCAATATCTCTTTCAGCCTTCCCATCTCTCGTAAACATACTACCCAGATACACAAACTCATCCACCTGCTCCAAATATTCATCATTCACAACTATGTTGCATACTGTTTTCGTACTCTCCCTTTCAAACACCATGACTTTAGACTTACTTACATTCATCATTAGCTCATTCTTCATACATACTTCGTTCATCCTAGATGTTAGATGATGCATTAAATTCCATTTTTCCAATTCCATATTCAATTAAAGTTCGAAAATTTCCTTATCCGAAAGATCACTTTACCGCCATTTTTTTTGTGAATTTGACATTTGCGAAGTTATGTTTCAATCTAAATATGCATGAATTACTTAGTTTACCCAAACTAAGAATCTGATAACCTATTTTGTGTACGTAAATAGTTGATTATTGTAATAATCGTAGAAATAAATGTATTTTCCATCATCTGTGTCTAAAAGTGTGGCGATTAGTGGAAAAATAATATGTTTTTTTAAAGAGTCCAAATAACAGTTAATTTGAATTGGAAAAATCGTAAGCCACATTTTGAAATGTTATTCTCTTAGGACTGTCAGAATTCAGATTCGGAGGAAAATATTTTTGCATTCCATTTGATTTCAGATAAATTCGCTGTTTTTGAACGCATATCAAAATTAAAATACCTTTCTTGAAAGCAGATAATGACTCTCAGATTTTAAGTATTACTAATCGACATATGAAATTAAAAACATTAAAATTTTGGACGCAAACAAAGAAAAAGTTTTTCATGTCGCTTACCAACGGTTTTTACTAAGTGAACTATAATTACTAACTACTAAAGGTAATATAAAAATTAACGATACTACACTTTTTTTGGTTAGATACAAAAAAATATACGCTTAAAAATTTGGAAACCTTGTTAAATATTTTTAAATGCCAAATGTCGTTTCATAGAATAATTTCAAAAAATTCGGGAGTGTCTACAGCATTTTTTTAAAACAAACTGAAATAGCGCTATTCTTTCTTTCTAAAACCATAATACAAAATGAGACCAAAACGACCTCCGTAGTCCAGTGGGTAAGACTCTTGACTCACAATCCGGAGGTCGCGGGTTCGAACCCGGCATGCGCAAATAAATTTTATTAGATTAATTTGTGTTATTTCACAATTAATTCATTTAAAATAATATATAGTATATTTGCGGCATGTTCCAGAGTGGAAGATACTATCAGTATCGCCCTGATGTAAGACCACCATTCAGAATTGAAACGTTGCTTGAAAATGGCTTTAGCCGTGTTTAGTGACCAGATCTGAATAGCGAGGTACTTCCCAACCTTCCTCTTCCCCACCTCCTTCCCCTCCCCACTACCTTAAGCCTCACAACATACCCCAATTGGGGATGCCATAGTCTCACTGGCTCCAGACGGGAGCAGTTGAGATTCTTGTGCGGTATTCACTGTAAAAAAAAAAAAAGATAGCATAAGTTTTATGAGACCGTGTCAGGCTGGGAGATATATCTCCCAAAAAGACTGCATGGTTGTTTGTTGTCTTTGAAGAATATATTCCAAAATTGCACAATTGAGCAGATCTTTGTACCTGTGAAGCCGTAGTTTTAGGATTTTGTCATAACATGATAAAGGACTATTATATTTGCCAATCAAATCGTAACCTTAATTATCTACACAATATTATGTTTTCAACAGGTTACTAAATGAGATTATATTGATTACAAAATAATTGTTATCCCGTGGTGAACAGAACTTTATCAGTGTTTTATCTACAGACAATTTAATACTAATGCTATAATGTAGCTATGTATATGGTTTTTAAATTTGGTTAAGTGAAAATGATGCAAATATCCGGACATTGTGTAACTCGACGGTCATTGTCATTAATTATTCATGTTCATGTCATGACCCACAGGACGTCATGTAGCATTTTAGTAGTTTGATTGCATCATTGACACAATACTGGCGTACCGCGCTGAATACTTTTGTAATACTCATAATAATCATAATTAAACTACTGTATTCGGCGATTCCATGACAATTGATTTGTATTCCGCGACTTTTCAACCCGCATCAAAATATCCCCGACAAAATATCATACGGACTAAACATCCCCAACTAAATATCTACTAAAGCCTACCCTAACCTGACGGCCTATTCCGTATTTTTTGTGAGAACGAGATCGATATCGCGCGAGAACTCCTGTCAGATTTGTGTCATTTTCAATGGCTGTTATTTGCTTTTTCTACGGGCCGATGTCAGAATTTCAGCTTTGAGCTGTCACGTATGTTAGTTTAGGTCATTTTAAACACACATTCCTGCAAGTGTGCAAGCTTATTTATTCATTTAACAGCGATACATAATCCCACAAATCTGACAAGATATCTCGCCCGAGATCTATGTCGATCGAGATAGATCTCGGGCGAGCTATCTTGTCAGATTTTGTGGGATAATGTATCGCTGTTAAATGAATAAATAAGCTTGCAAACTTGCAGGAAAATTTGTTTAAAATGACCTAAACTAACATACGTGACAGCTTAAAGCTGAAATTCTGACATCGGACGGTGGAAAAAGCAAATAACAGCTATTGAAAATGACACAAATCTGACAAGAGTTCTCGCGCGATATCGATTTCGTTCTTACAAAAAATACGGAATAGCTCGTCTGGTTATATCCCATTTTTTTGTAGGTTGGGTTAGGTTAGGTACCTGACCTAACCCAACCTAACAGAAAAATGCCACAAAAATAATTCAGACATCCTATAAAGATAATAAATTATTGTTAAAAAAATAGTAAAATGTTAAATAAGGTTAACTTAGGTTAGGTTTTAGAAGATGTTTTGTTAGAGGTTGTTTTGTCCGTTGGATATTTCGTCAGTGATATTTTGTCGCAGGATGAAAACGCTCAGTTCAAATTGATCCTCCCCTGGCATACTTACGTACAATATGCAGTCGGTTTAGGGAAAATGCACTATATACAAAATATAACTAAGTTTCCCCGAAAGGGTGTGCAGAGAGGATGCACCGCCGAGTATCAAAAGTAGAAAAACGTATTTTCAGTCAAATGCATCAAGGATAAAACTACTTGCATATTATAAATTGTACCAGCGAATAAGTACGAAAAATTGACGCTGTAAATGAAAACAAAATCTAGCTTATGATCCCAACTTCATTTACGACGATATTCCTGTCACAGTTTTTTTTATCCCGGCCACTTTGCAGCTACCAGGTCAACCGATATTATTTTTCTAATGAACCGACTTTTAAAGTGAAACTTCTTTAGCCCCGTTAGTGATTTAAAATAAGGATGAAACTGAAATGCGTCACTAAAATTTATTATTTGGCGGGTCCTTGGTTTTAATACAATGCGGTAAATTCATGCCTCGGCGCGAGATTCCGATAGCGCAGCAGATAAGGGAACGTACCCAAACTACGTGACCAACTTTTTGCAATTTTTGACCCCCCCCCCCCCCCCGAATAGGTCACGTAGTATGGGTACGTTCCCTAAGGCACTTGACAAGCCTCAGCAGCCAGAGAGGCAGACTTCTAGCGAACGGATGTTCGAATCCCACGAAATTATTTTTTTTTTTTTTATGAAATCAATATCCAATCTTCAAACCACTTTAAAATAAACACGCAAAAGAAAAGAAAGCGACATCTAGCTATTTCCTAGTTTCACTTCTATCGCGTACGAATTGCACATTCTGATTTTTTTTTGGAATGGGTTCCTTTTGACTTTTATAAAATTCGAAAATTTAAGTTGTGCCTATGTACAAAAAATGTATCTGAAATGATATATTACATAAAAGTAATTTTGAAATTTTCCAATCAATTTGGTTAAAAAATGCTATGGTTAAAGCTATTATTAGCTTATGGCTAATTTAATGTCAAAATACACAATTTTGGCGGCGTTCTTTAATTTCTTCAGTTTTGATTGGCACTAATGGGTGTTAGATACTTAGTAAAAATTACTTTTCATTAGTCCAACGAATTTCAAATGAAGTAAGAAATAAGTGCGTGTATAATGTGGTACTTAAATTACGTAGGCGTTCCAAATTGGTTTTTATTTGGTTAGAAAAATTAATGGGTACAAATGTGATAAGTAAATTTTTGAATACGTTTTAATAATCAAAGGGCGAAGTGAATCAAAAAGTCGTAAGTACGACCTAGCCACTTGACGCAGGTAATCTAACCGCTTTCCCGCCCTGGTATAATTAACTTAAGGCTACTCCTTCAGGGCTCTCACAAGAACTCTAATTTTGTTTATATAAACGAAGCTACTTTTATGTTGAACGAAGCTAAACCCTCAAATGTCCCTGAGAAGCAGAAGTTAATCAGTGATGGGGTGATGGGTTAGTTATAATAATTGATGAACAAAGCATGAAAAATATAGAAAATACAGGTAGTAGTATTTTACGACTATTGATAGAAACAACAAATCGGTCGAAACAATGGAAAAATTATAACAAAACATTATAATAATGTCACTTGTAAAATGCAGGGACAAAGGTAACGTAAACATACAAATAAAAGTTAAAATGAGCTACGCACGACCTAGCAACAAAAAACCCACGGAAGTGAGTTTTAATCTGGTAGTTTTTATTAATATTTAATGCATGACAATGGTACAATTAAAAGAATTAGCCAACGCGGACTTCAGAAGGAATCTCTGCATGATTCCTTATTAAATTGGCAATTCACCCTAAAAACAGTGCTTTGTGAGGTAAGAAGGTGCTTTGTCAATAACTGAAGGGAACTGCTTTTTCTGTAACGTGACAATGGTGCAAATGATCTCATACATGAAACAATATTACATCTATAGAAAATCATGGCGTGTCTCCGAGAATTGAAAGAATTAGCCAATGCGGACTTAGATGGAATCTCTGCATTAAGGTAAGTTTTTTTATTAAATTGGCAATTCACTCTAAAAAGAGTGCCTTGTGAGGTAAGATGGTACTTTATCAATAACTGAAGGGAACTGCTTTTTCTGTAATGTGACAATGGTGCAAATGCTCTCATCCATGGTACAGTGGAAACGAAAGTGAAACAATATTACATCTGTAAAAAATCATGGCGTGTCTCCGAGTGATTTTGTTCACTAAATAGCATTTTAACCCACTTTCCATAATAGTTTAGCCTTCACGGATGTCTGAATGTTACCAATCGACTAGTATTTCCTTTCACGTAGGATAGCTAATATAAAATTGTTTAAAATACCGCTTTGCAACGAAATTAACTGCAGTGACGTGGGCAGACACATCGGATCGGGAGAGAATGGTTCAGGGAAACCTTTTGAACTCTACCGACCTCTCTCGACCCGTTGCCTTGCATCTCATTGGGAAGGATGGATTCATATTTCCGTCACTCCTGGACACATTGACCCCCCAGATTTCTAACCATCTATCTATCCTACCTATTTCCTTCTCAGAACGTTCTTTCTTGCCTTATCCTAAAAAGATTCTCCACACAGCATCTACAAAGATGACATAGGCTCCCAGGGAAATTATTTTCCTAAGGGCCTCCCCTGTGGAGCAAATATAAAGATTAGTAAAGATTCTTTTTGCAAATGTGATATTGTTTTGTTTATTTGGGAGACATGGTCTTACTTACAAAAATGTAAAATTCCCGAAAATAAAATAAAAAATTCATAAATACTAGTGAGCTCTCAGCACGCGTTTCAATGTCACTCAAAATGAGAAATAGTTTTTCCCTGCGTGTCTTTTCCCATTTGTCTCCGTTCCCCTTCCCCCATCGCGTCCCTGCCCCTTCTTCGTCCCCCCTCCCTCCGCCCTTCCCTATGTGTTGTATGGACCCTGTACTTTAGTAGGACCTGCCATTCATTTTCATATTATATTAAGATATGGTCAATAATTAGGTTTTTCAGTACCCAATTACCTAGTGATTAAATAAGAAAATATTGGACACTAGCTTTTTTGGACATGGCGATCTGCAATTTGGAGATCGTGCTTTCGGAGCATCTGGGCCGAAGGCTTGGTATAGACTCCCTCCGGAATTAAGATACATAACAAGCCCAACAGAATTTAGGTTCAAACTAAAAACCTACCTTTTTGGGCTCTCATACCCTTAATTTAAATAAACCTTTCTGAGAGTATCATACTTGAATTGCCTATGATATGTCTTAATCAAACTTTTCTAACTGAATTAAAATTACCCGAATCTTAGACATCAATCTGTCTCTTGACGAATCACATTTAGGAATATCAAATCCTTGTACTGTACTGTACCGCCCACCGTTAAATGTTACTTTTACTTTGCAAAATACACTAACTAACTAACTAACTAACTAACCATCACGCCGTTTCCCCGCAGGGGTAGGCAGAGAGGACGGACCGCCAAACAACTCGGTCTTGGCACACACTCTTTGCCTCACTCACATTCATACATCAAAATACACTAATTAAGGAATATATTATATGTTAATATAAAAATATTTTTGAGGATTAAATAACATGCGTTCATATTTATGTCCTCTGCGTGCGAACTCTATCTAAATTTCTTTAAATAGACAATAAACTGCGTGAATTTCAAGTGACCTCACACGTAAGTATGGTCTTGTATTCATTCATTTTTAGGCAGCATCGCGTTGAACCGGTGCGCGGTGGATGCAATTTTTAGCCATAAGTTGTTTTTAATTGTTTGTCTAGCTTGTAGTTTTCGTAGATTTTAGAAATGTATTATAAGTTTGTACAGCGCCCTTGAGGTGATTTTTCACAAAAACGGCGCTATATAAATCATCCAAATATTATTACTATTATTTAAGGCGTTGTACGCACAAAGTAAGTTCTGTAGATGAGTTAATCGGCAGTTTTCATGTAGGCTGGTATAAATAGCATGTAGGTTACATTGAATCCTTGATGAGATCTGATGGATATAAATTGGTCTTAATTAAAAGCAGCGCCGAGTGGTACATTTTTGTGCTAAATTTCCAATTGAAAAATACACGACTGTTCGAGTTGTGGTCGAAAATATAATCATATAAATTTTCTTTCTACTAAATAACATCCATATAAATTTATTATAATATATGAAGACAGAGTGTTAAGGGACGTACTTGACTTACTTTACCAGTAATTCCTGATATTATTTGGAGTCAAAAATGTAAATGCAATTTAGATCTCCGGTGACTTTTTTTTCAATTTTTTTTCTTCAAAGTCCAACAAAAAATTTTTTTCCGCATGTCGTCACTGGTTACTTAGCCAAGTAGCCATCCAAACTCTTACCCCACCCTAACTGTCTAACACCTATATTTTAATGTTTTTGTAAAAAAAAATGTCACCGGAGACCAATTTCATTTACATTTTTACTCCAAATAATGTCAGGAATCACTGGTTAAACAAGTCATGTCTGGGCCCCGGCATGCGTTGCAATGCCATTCAAATAAATAAATGGATTCTTCCTGCATGTCCTTTCCCGTGCGTCCCCGTTCCCTTCCACCTTCCCCGCACTTCCCCTCCCTCGTATCTTCCTTCTCCACGAACCTCACCTCCCCCGTTCCCCTTCCCCCTGCCTTTCCTCCCTGCCGCTAAAATATATGAAATACACACACTTTAATTTATACAAATTTCATAACGCCAAGCTTACCATTATATAGCCTATATATTATTCTGATGTATGAGCTATATTATTGTAAAGTTTTATTACAATCCATTCAGTAGTTTTTGCGTGAAATAGTAACAATCACATATACGTGCATACAAACTTTCGCATTTATAATATTAAGTAAGATTGTATTTTTCCTTTGTAGGGGTGCAGACATACGTTCACCGTTTGTCACATTTTCGACTGTTGACATTTAGTGTGTAAGGAAGAGGGGTCGCATTATATGTTTAAGAATAAAGCAAAACAATCAGCGCATTGACATTTGAATTTTATGAATTTTTGGAATTCACTCACTACTCAATATCATACAATATCATATCACAATATTCCTGCAGCTTTTTCAAAATACGAGAATTCGTTCCATACAAAATGTATGAGAAAAAGAATTTTCTTCATAATTATTTTTATCGTTAATTTTTCTGATGTTTTAATAGCTATTCTGCTATTCGGGGACAAGGGCGGATCCAGGATTTTTTTTCTGGGGGGGGGGGGGGGGGGGGCACAAGGGGCGGATGGACAAAAAATCAACAATTACTTTATATCAAGTTTATTTCTACAAATTCAAGTATGTAAAGGAAGGTTTATGAAAGGGTCAAAACGATCGAAAAATTAAATGTTTAAAAAAGACAGTTTTAGCTTCGAAGTATGTACTGTGATGGAATCTCCACAGAACACAAATATACCTTCTGGAGAACACAAATATACCTTCTAAATCCGCCCTTGTTCGGGGTGGAGACAAATCCAACAAATCAAAGATCTTAAAAATCGGTCCAGCCGTTCTCGAGTTATAAATGGTGTAACTAACCCGACTTTGTTTTATATATTAAAGATAACTAGAAAGGCCACAAGGCACCACTGAATTAAGGTAGACGGTTTCGATTCATATGGCGAACGATGTATGTATTCAATATATTTTATTGAATGCGGGTCAGGGTTGTACAATGTTTATGCGTTTATTGTAATTTTGATTCAAGATAGGTAGATAATGAGGTTTAATACCTGCAAGATGTCCCTTACCGTGCGACCTGTGTGGCATTTCGAAGTATAATTTAAGAATAATCTAAAATGATATACCGAATTACGGACTTGTCTTATACCTGCCTATTACGTTTGAGTTCATTTTGCACTTTTCACGATTCACGGTAACGGTACTGTGACGGAAAAAAGGCAATAAACATAAGTTCCTTATCGCTATAATGCTGTAGCTCTTTCTTACACATGAAATAATAGTGAGACACATAAAATAGGTGTGACCCTTTTCTCCAAAGGACTACTTTTTTGCAATGGAAATTGCGTTTCATTTTCTTTATGTTGTCAAGACGTTTTTACTCCTGCAGCCCCAAAGTAAAAAGAATACTGTTCAACGCTTTCTGTACCTCGCTGTACACATCAGAACTGTGGGTTGACTATACTGCAACCCAATGGCATAAGTTAAAGGTTGCTTACAATAACACTTATCGCCAACTTTTCCGCCGACCGAGATACTGCAGTGCTATGGAAATGTTCCTGGAGGGATGAGTGCACACTTTCCGAGCACTTCTCCGCCACCGCATGGGAATTTTATTGCGCAGACTGCGCCATTCGAAGAATGCGATCATCACCTGATAATCATGATCATGATTAATGATTTATGATCAATAAGATGGATAAAGGAAAAAAATATTTATGAGATTTAATATTTTTGGTGTGCCTCGTTATTCTCCTGTGCCATTCGTGTGGAAAAAGTTATTTTTTTTAAATGATTTTCGGCTATGTAATTATCGTTTTTTCGTACCTATAAAATTATGTCCCGTCTTTCCGGTTTATAAAAAATGGTCTGATTTTTTCGGATTGAAATTTTCAAAAAATCGCCAGGGTTTCAAAAATACGGTTAAAAAAAAAACGGAATGTCTTAGAATATTTGCCTAAACCGGAAATTTTTTTTAAAAAACTGTGATGCAAGTGGCCTATTAATCTTGAAGTTACCAATCGCATGGACGATTGGAATTCTAGACTCTTGTTCAAAATTTAAAGAGATTTTTTGTACTAATAAACGAAATAAAGCAATATGTTACAGTAAAAATGTTTTTGTAGGAGGCTAGATCACAACTCGTCTTACGGCAGTGGTTCCCAACCTTTTAGCCTTAGCAGAATATTTACCACAACGGAGGGGGGAGAATGGGGTAGGATGGGGTGAGGCGAAACGGAATACCATAATGGCCACTGACCACAAGGTATAATAATGATAAACAGAATTTCGTCCCGATTTTTTTTATTCAGACTTCTCGACCAGGGACCGCCCGCGCACTGGCTAGCTTATTGACCGGCTTATATCGCGGACCATCTTCTAGCCTTTTGCGGACCACTGGTTGGGAAGCCCTGTCTTACCTAACCTAGAATAAGTTTAATAATCTATGCGCTTGGTAGCCCTAGGCTACCAAGCGCATAGATTATTAAACTTATTCGTTTTAGTTTAGGAACCTCACACTATCAAACAATACAATTTGACAAGATAGCAATGTCAATGTTCATGATTTATTAGGGTTAGCTATTTTATATATTTATGTATTTCAAGATTACCTGTAGGTATGTTTGTGTAGGCGCATAATGCTTTCATTTAGAAAACGGGGCATTTCGGCGTCCCGATGCTGTGTTCGGGGACATCGGGAAACGCTGCCTGAAAACGGGACTGTCCCGGTGAAAACGGGAAGTGTGGTCAGATTAATCGTGAATAACTGATTGACTAATGAAATACACTTAGCAACAAGTTGTAATTTCAATCAGATCGTTTTGGACCGACCAGCCCGACAGATAGACTGAACTGATAAATGAGTCGAAGTCCTTTCACAGATCACAATGAAACTGGGAATTTATCGTATTTTTGTATTATTACATTATTTAAGATAAGTGGTTTATCGATCAATAATAATTATTTTGCATTATTGTAAAACACAGTTTTGTTGATTTTAAGATTAATAATAGTAAAGAATATTTCTCATAATAACAATTTAATATATTAGGTACTTATCAAATAATCTGGCATGTGCGTGTTAAAATAATATTCTATGGAGGTTACAAAAATTAGATGTCGGTATATTGAAAGAAAATAGTTAGTAAGGTATTCATTAGCACCATTTTCTTAAATCAAGAATATTTGGTAATAAATGGACTTAAGTTTATTTAATTTTAAAAAATTGGAATTTTGTCACAAACAAAATTGTTTCTAATTTTGAAAAAAAGGTGGTACAATATTGAATCGGTGATTCAATCCAATATTGTATTTGTTAGCCTTTCTTGAAAGATTTGAGTTTTTTTATTGACAAAACTATCTATTCATATCATGGAACTATGAATTCATTTTCATATTGCGGATGCACGGGCACAAACAATTAATTATTCTTAATATTTTAAAGCATAACTTGTAAAAAGATCTGTGTAAATCCATCTATGAAAGAGTAGAATAATAATTCTTTTGACAATCACCTAAAAGAATTCATATCTTCTCATTCATAACTGCGCGAATTTAATCACTTTAAATTATGTTTTAAAATAAAAAGATGAATTAATTGCTTACGCCCGTACATGGAGCATGAATATGAATAAATAGTTTTGTTCATAAATCAAATCTTTCAATAAAGACTAACACACAATATGGGATTGAATCACAATTGCATTTGTTTTTTCTTGCAAGAATTGGGTTTTTTATAAACAGAACTATTTATTCATGTTGCGTGTATACTGTATACGGGCGCAAACCATTCACAATCAATCAGCATTTTTCCGTAAAATAATTTAACTCGCGCCATCTCTGAAAGAGAAGATTATGAATTCTTTTGAGTATCACCTTAATGTGACTTTTTCGTTGAAAAACGTTTATAACTTTTTATAACCAGACTGGTTTTATTTTATAACGCACATCTATAGAACAATACAATATTTTTATTGGTATTATAATAAGGAACTCCAGTGAAAAATATGTTCATAACACGTTCATACAGACCAATGAACGCTGATTCTGAATGTATAAGTTTTATTTCATAATATTAAACGTAGAGTTCTTAAAAATATATTAAAAACTGCATTTTTAAACCTCTCGTCAAACCACACTGTAAAGTTGGTATTACTGAATGGTTAGTGCTGACGTCACGCGTCACCAGTCATTGTATTGAAACTTTGATTATGTAGGTATGACACAAGCCATCAGTATTAACTACATTTCATGTTATTTGTAATTTCATACTGTTTATAGAGATTTAGTTGTTGTGTTTATTGAAACAATATTTAAGCCTAAATAATTCAGTATCAAAAATAGAGGTATCTCTATTAGTTTATCTCTGTTATTTAAAACATTGAAAAACTTTTAACTGTACGAAAAAATTGTTTAATATTTTATATCAAAATGCTACCTAGAGACGGGCAAAGCGGCTCAGATGAACGATAATGAAAAGATCCGGTTCAGTGAATCGGCTCAATTGAACGACTGAATTAAGCTACAGACACACTTGCTCATTAGAAGCCAAAGACCATGCTACCTAGTAGCAATTGCTACCCGCTCACTCGTTCGCAAAGATCCGCGAACCGCGAGCAAGTGTGTCTGTAGCTTTGAAGATCGGTCTTTACGGATCCGTATCCGGGTCACTGAGCCGACTCGTTCGCGAACGACTCACTTCTCTAAGAACTTCGAATTCAAAATGGCCGTCGTCGATCAGCTGGTAGGCGCTGTATCGCCTGTGTCTTATTTGCCTACAATTTTTGCAGTGTGCAGGTGATGCTCCGTTTGAGATAGTATTGATTTTAAAAGCTAAAAAAAAATAATTTCAAACAATTTCCATATCACTCTCTCGTAATAATATTGAAAAATATAATAAGATTATAAATATAATATAATAAATAAATAATTCCACCTAAATAATGTTTTAACTTATCGAATAGTACCATACTTTCTTCCGTATAACTGTCATACAAAATGAACACCTGTTGAAAAACTTTTCAGGAGTGATGACGTCACACGATTCATTACACGTGCGGTGTTTTTCGGGGGATCTTGAAAAATTAAAACTTTGAAAATTATTTTAACTATTAAAACAAACTCTAAAAAAATATGCAGTTATTTAAGCCAGAAGGTCTTTATTCATTAAAAAAAAATAAAAAAATTGGACTGGAGTTCTCTATTGCGAATTACACTTACCAATCGGCCTGAGCAGCTGGTATTTTGATTGCAAATGTGACATTTCCACTCGTAGATACTTAAGTATATTATTATGAAGTTTTAAAATCTGTATTGTTTTGAGCAATTCCGGGTTTTTGTGTTGGTTCCCAATGAAACACCTTGACCTTCATGACCCAACTGACCTTGGGAAGCACAAAGCTACGACAATTACATCTGTTATGTGTATTTTGGCAAACTGCTTTTGAGAACAAAACTTAATGAACAATGATTGAACTAAATAGGTCAGAAACAATCATAGCTTTCCACCGATTAAAGTGAAAAATTGATATTTCTGCAATAAAAAAATACCTTGCCGTAAGATACTAACTTTAATAAACAAATATTATTTTTCGCAATGGTGAATGCATTTTTTATGTGAATACCGCACAAGAGTCCCAGCTGCTCCCAACCGCCTGGAGCCAGTGAGACAATGGCATCCCCAATTAGAGTATGTTGTGAGGCTCGAGGTAGCGGGAAGGAGAAGGAGATGGGGAAGAGGAAGTTTGGAAAGAACCTAACCATTCAGATTTGGTACCAAACTCGGCCTATGCCATTCCAAGGGAAGTTTCAATAATGAATGGTGGTCTTCACCAGGGCGATATTGAGAGTATCTTCCACTCTGGAACGTGCCGCAAATATATCTTATATTATATTGTGAAATTACACAATTATATCTCATAAAATTAACTTGCTCACGCCGAGATTTGAACTCTCGACCTTTTGATTGCTGGTCGAATGTCTTACACCTCGACCACGGAGGCAGTCAATAATCATAAATTTAAAACATGCAAATTTGGTTTAAATGGTAAAAGAAACAAAACAAAACTAAAGATAAATAAAGTAGCGTTTTTTCGAAAAGCCTTTAACCTCTCCAAGGTGAACAAGCACTCTGATAAAACAAGTCGGTAGAGTAACCTAACAAGGCATTGTAAGAAATGCACGGTGTCATCATTTTCATATCACTGTTGCTGATTTTACAAGCGATCCCACAATTATTACCCTTTGATCACCTTTGATGCCAGTCTCCCCCAACTTTCTATTTCTTCGAAACAAAAATGTTATGAAACACTCACTTTTTGTACAAACATATACCACTGTTTGTTTTTTTCTAGGTACTAAAATAAAATATATTTAACTATAATATTACCCACGTACAGGCTGCGCCTTGGTGGGTTCTCATTATTTTTATTTTATCCAAAATATGTAACTATAAAATGTAAAATTGGGAAAAATAAAGGATTTAAAAAAAAAATCAATCGAATTGTTTTAAATTTACAGCCTACAGCTTATTTTGTATTTATGTAAGAAAACGCTTTTATTATTATAATAATAATAATATTAATTGCTTGGATGATTTATATTTTTGTGAAAAATCACCTCAAGGGCGCTGTACAAAATAATACATTTCTAAAATCTGAAAAAAAAAACTGCAACCTAGACAAACAATTAAAAACAACTTAGGGCTAAAAATTGCATCCACCGGTTTATTGATCACCGATACGAAAATATATGTGCAATATTTTGACCAATGAACGCGATGCTGCCTAAAAATTAATGAAAACAGGACCACACTTACCCGGGAGGTCGCTTGAAATTAACACTGTATATTGTTCATTGAAAGAAATTTAGAAAGGGTTCGCACGCAGAGGACATAATTATGAACACGTATTATTTTATCCTGAAAAATATTTTAATATTAATATGTAATGTATTCTTTGATGAGTGTATTTTGGAAAGTAAAAGCAACATTTAATGGTGGGTGGTGCAGTAGTACCTATGAGGATTTGATCTTCCTAAATGTGATTCGTCGAGAGACAGATTTATCGTGACGTTATTACGATGTGATGGCACAAACAAGCATAAAATGTTCTTCATAAATGTTCTTCATCCTAATAATGCTGCAGTTCTTTCTTGCACTTGAAATAATGGTGAGACAAAAGATGAATCACACAACGGACTTGTGTCTGTTTCCTCCAAAGTACTACTTTTTCTTTTCGGGAAACAGATGTATCTTATTACGGCTCAGCGACGGCGATGGGATAGCCGAGACTTTATTGAAATTTATTTCATGTAATTGTAAAAAAGGATGCGGCGTTGCATGTGGCTGCAGGAAAGCTGGATTGAATTGTTCTATTGTGTGTGGGTGCTGTAATGGTCAAACATGCCGAAATTCGACGGAGGTTCATATCGATGTCGAGGAAGAAGATGAAGAGATTTTGTCAATGGAAGCCCAGAATCTCAGTACCACAGGCAATGAATTAGATGATGACATTGATGAAGACTGTTACTAAGATGTCGATATCAACCAACCGGCATCAACAAAAAAATATCATTACGCAATAGCCAATATATAAAATAATTTCGAAATCTACTATCGCTGGTATATCTGTGGAGTAGACCTACAGGGGATACCACAATAAAAAAATGCGCCATGTTCTCTACCTCATGATGGTGTGGAAATGAGTTAACAAAATTATTATAATTATATGATAAAAAATATATTATATAATATAATTATGTATAAAATGGTCACCAACACTAACTGGGCGAAGCCAAACCAAAAGCTGCCTACAGGGCCTAGCAGTAAAACCCTACGGAGCGGGTTTTTAACATCTAGTTATGTAATGAATAACCCGAAAAAATAACACAAATTGGGAATTTCATCATTTTTTAGAAAAATATTCACATTTCCGCCACTGTAACTCGTTACCTATTAGACTTACAAAAAAACTTTATAAATAAAATGTACGTAATTTATTTTTCTTCTTCTAGTTCACCTTGTATAACTTGGTTGTAAAATCAACCATTTCATAATTATTTTGAAAAAAACAAATTTTGGGACCTTCAATCCAAGATGGCGGATCGAGCTCGACCCTCCCGAGGTCGAAAACTTTTTTTTTTCTTTAGAGTCCCAATCTTAACAACATATATCAAAATCGCTACTACATGACCTTTTGCAAGGTAAAACTACGGAATGACTGGGCTATTGTATCTATATTCCATAGTTTAAAAATTATCGCCACGGCAAGTAGTATTGTAAGGGTTCACGGAGACGTCACAAGAAGAAGACGATGCAAGAAAATCATTACTTTTTCCTTTGAAGGAAACAGACCTACGTACATTGTGTATATCATATTTTGAAAAAGCTGCAGCATTATTGTGATAAGGAACATATTATGTTTATTGTCTTTTTTGTGCCGTCACCGCACAGTATTCATGGATCGTGACGATATTAATTCTTATACAGGGTGACCGGGGGTAAAGTGCATTAACTTCGGGAGGTGATTCTACACGATGGTAGCAGTAAATTTTTTATTTTAAATTTTAAAGACTGTCTGATTGGTTTTCCAACTACTATTGAATACATTTCACGCGTTCCCTTTTCACGAACCTCGTAACAATGTATTGTCTATGACTACATTACAGATCAAGGTCACGGTGCTAATCAACTCACTGTCTATTATAAAGTCATTTACACCTCAATATAGTGAAGTAAGATCAAGTATGCAATTACGCCAGTACCTATCAAGTTGTAATGTAATGTTGACTACATTCAGAACTTAAATTAATGTTCAATTATCATCAGTACCTATTGAAGCCATTCGGACAGTGGGTCAGCGATTCTTTTATCTTTTACAATCATTCAAACCGAATGAACCGAATGACGTATGGAATAGTCAGTATTAATACTTCATTAGGTAGGTAATGGTTTTAAGATTGTTTATAAAGGTGTCAAGTTGACTTTCTTACCTATCAGTGGTTTCTGTCGTTTATTTGGTGTAATTAAATTTTTGTTTATGAAATTTTTGTCTCCGGTGACATTTTTGATGGGTTTTTTTCAACTAAAACTGTAATGGACAGTTAAGGTCGGGGTTAGGGGTTGAGCAGTTAATCGGCTGAGTAACCAGTGAAGACATATGAAAGAATTTTTTTTGTGTATTTTTGAATGAAAGATAATGTATCTAGAATTAAGTTGTAAGTTCGGTGTTATGTAATTATAAGTATTTATCAACTATCAAACAATTTTATTATTTGGAAAATGTATCTAGAATTATTGTAATTAGTTGATAAAAACAAAACAAAATTTAACTTATTTGAAGAATGGAGTATCACTAGGAAACTGAGTTATTCTTGAGATTAGATTAGTCGGAAACTTTTTTTTTTTTTTGAGATTATCTTTAAAATATTTTTTAACAGTTTTTATTAATTGGATTTTATCATTAATTTTTCTAATTTCATCCGGTAGTCGGTTGAAAATAAGTCTTCCTTGATAAGTATAAAAATTTTGTGCGAAGGAACTGTTTGAATTTGGGCATGAAAAAATATATTTATGTCTTGTACGGTTTTCAGTTATAAATTGATACTTTTCTTTTTCTTTTATAATTTGAATCAATGCATTTTTATTGTACAGATCTTTGAATGAAGGTACTTGGAATTCCTTAAATAATTGATCCGTTGGGTAGTCAGAAGGTTTTTTTAATATAATTTTAATTATTAGCCTCTGCACAAGATGATACTTAAAAGAATTCATAATATTTTCTTTCATACATGGGGAGAGTTTAACTATTTTTTCACACGGTATAATTATAATTGTATATCACGGTACGTATGAATTTATCCAAGGAATAGCACGAAGTCCCTTAGTGCTCATTCGCTGAAAAGATTTATGCATAATTGACGTAGTTCAGATAATAAGTCGAAAAGTATTACAGGTAGGAGTGCGTCTTCGTGGCCTTAGAGTGGCCACCGAATGATAAAACTGCATCATTACCAAGTCAAATCAGCAAAATTTTGACTTAATGCTTTTTCGCAGAATGCCACACATTCGGATATTTTTCTAAATTAATATGATTTTGCGTTCGTGATCAAAATGTCTTTTCTCGCCAAGGCTACGGTGAGTTGGACGCATTTGCAAGATGCGGTTTTATTTTATATATTGATTCATTGAAATCCGTTTCCATGCATGTAGCGGAGTAAGGACTTTAGTCGGCATTTCACTGCGGAATGTCGATTTTAATGTCTTATTTAAATATTTTTCTAAAAATATACATGAACATTGCATATAATATTCACAATTAAAACATTTATGTTCTTGAAGAACGGCCATTCAGCTATTTTCATGGAAAACATAATTTTCGATTTTAAACCAAAATACCCAACCGAACTGTAATTTACTTGTTTCAGAAAAATGACTAGAAAATATCTAGGACGAGCAGGAGTAGTGTTTTATGTTTTGTGAATAGTGTTTTAAATTGTAATATTATCTATATTAAAAAAAATATAATAATCTTGCCCTACCTTACTTACTTTAACTACCCTAATAAAATAAATAAGCTTGCCCTACACTTACGTCTTTAAATTAAAAAAAAAAACTTTTTTTTTTCAGAATAATATTCTGGCATTTTCAATAAAAAATCTACATTTTTTTACAGAATAACTTTTTGGCATTTTAACCAGCATTTGGTTCTTTAGAACGGGCAATCTGCCCAGGAGAGCTAGCAACTAATATCGACCCACAAGACATAATAAACACTTGTCCACATTTTACTGTCTGTAGATATTTTGCAATATTATTACTATGTTATTTTTGCTATTATTACTAAGTATCTAATCTAATGTAATACATAAAAATATGTCTAAATTTTAATTTGTTTACGACAGATTTACGACAACCAGTCTTTTGTAAATTAGATTTAAGCCTATAAAGATGATTTTTTCAACTCCCTTTTAAATTAAAATTTAAAATTTTTATATTTAAATAGGTAGAGAAAAATTTAAAGTAGTTGTCATTAAAATATATAATTGCCAAAGTTGCATCTAAAATCATGAAGAATCGAATTCTTTAATGTCCTATTTTATAATAATTTAAAACACGAAAAAAATAGCTCATATCCGTTCCGTAAAATATCTGTTTATCAGTCAAATTAATTATATCTGCAAAATCATAAAAAAAATTACTTAATCTTTGTTGGTTACTTCCAGTGGGTTCCATGCCAACTCAGAATCACCTCAGAAAGGTCATTAGAAGCTATGAAACAATAATTTTAAAATAGCCGGTAAAACGTACCCATACTACGTGACCAACTTTTTGCAATTTTTAACCCCCCCCCCCCCCCCCCCGGTGACCAAAAACCTAAGCCCACCGCCGCTCATTTGTACCAAGCGTGACATTTTGAAGACTGTGTCACGTAGTATGGGTACGTTCCCTAACCTAACTTAAACTTTTTTTTTTTAAACTCTGACCTTTCTGAGGTGGTTCTGAGTTGGCCGGTCACCCTTCCAGAGTTATCCCGTAGGGTTTACAAAAGACCATTCTTAAAATTTTGCATCTTCGCTAAATTTATACTTTCCAACATAGGTATACCTTCTTACAATTTAAACTAAAATATAATATACCTACTAACTTCTGACAACAAATTCTACATTAAATTCGGATATTAAACATAAAAATACAATTAGGAGGAAAAAGAAACCAAACAATTACCGGAACATGGCTTATTACGTATATTAAAAAGATGTTCATTAAGAAAACAATTTTTTTTTAAATATTTTTTTAGTTTAATTAAATTAAACATTTAGATCTGCTGAACTTAGAGTAAGCTGTCTCTCGCTTAAATTTTGTCGCACACTTAGTTCCGATATATAGGCTGGCGCCATTCCTTGCAATGCTTTGAAGGTCATTGAAGCAAATCTTGAACTCTATTCTTTCAGGACATCGAAGCTAATGAAGACGATCCCTTAGAAGCGGGGTTATATGATAGTACTTAGATTCACCAAAAATCATTCTTGCCGCAGCATTGAAAACGGACTGCAATCTATTTAATTGCCTTAGGTAGGCCAGTATACGCACTATTACAATAGTCCATAAGTGAGACAACGAACGACTTCATGAGGGACTTTGCCCCATCAGAGGTGCGGATACTGATTATATTATTACCACTCTCGTCTAGTTTAGTTTTCTGAAGGTTTCACTTCTACCGCGTGTGAATTGCATATCTAATTCTACCCCGATGGAAATTGTTTTCCTCAGGGCCCTCTATGTTCCTGTGACCTGGCTATTCAGATCTGGTGACCAGATCTGAATAGCCAGGTACTTCCCCACCATCCTATTCCCCATCTCCTTCTTTTCCTCACTATTTTCAGCCTCACAACGTACCCCACGTTGTGAGGCTGAAAGTAGTGCGAAAGGGAAGGAAGGGAAAGTGGGGAAGTACTAAACCATTTCAAGCAATGTTTCAATTCTGAAAGACAGTCTTTCATCTGAACGATACTGACAGTATCTTCCAATGTGAAACGAGCCTCAAATATGATATACATCATTTTAAAGGAATATGAAATGAATCCGTAACCACTGGATTACTAGTTGAGAGTCTCTCCCCTCGATGCCAGGCCGGCAATGTAGTATGGCATTAGCATCATGGTTGAAAACATGTTATTTATATCAACAAGATTTAGGCACGTATTGCAAGATGCTTGTGTTGTAAACCGATTGTTAACGAAATTGGATGATTCCGCTTGTTATTTCCCACAAAATCGCCGTCCAAGGCAATCGCCGCTGTGCTCTTAAATTCAGAAGAAGGCCGTTGATGTAACCAATGTCTCAATGTGCCCCAGACTCTCCGTTGTTCTTAATGCCAGCTGTGATGCAACCGACTGCGGCTCCACCAATCACCTGCTTGCCCCATGTTCTACTTCTGCGTGTCGGACCGGTGCGGTGGCGGTCTTGAGGCAACATTCTAAGCCATGCGTTGAAACTCGTTTGACCGTGAAATTACCTATAGGTACCCAAAGTAACTCCTGAGGTTGCCGAATAAAATCATTGTTATTTCCCTGATTGAAAACACTTCACTGTGTGACATTTACTTCATTTGTTAACTTCATAACTTTAGTAGTATTTAGTATTTGTTGTAGTAGTAATAATTAGACTTCGGATTACGTGCATTTGCATGTTTATGCATAATTTTTACCCGTTCTTGGTTGAATTTTTGTTATTATTTTTAATATAACTCTGTATTTAAACATCCATGTATGTAAATTTTTGGGCTGTTTTATCTATTTATAAAAATGAGTCCCTGATTCCCTTGGTCACGCCATAACTTCAGAACGACTTTACCTATTTCATTAGTCTTTTTTTAAAAGTTATCTAATACTTTGTAAAAGGTGAATATATAAAAGGTGGTATTGAATAATTTCAGAAAACTTAACGACTATTTTAACTTCGTACGTTTGACAGTTTGCGAGTTTGATGCATTAAATTTAGCAGACAGCTGTTTTTATTTGTATCTATTAAAAGAATTGTCTATGGGTTTTTGATGAAACTTTGGTGAGTTGTTGTGAGCACGCCTGAGAAGGTTTCTGTATATACTGGTGAGCTCTGGCATTATGAAGTTTGTATAAAAAATTGCAATAGGTGCCACGCGAACTGTTTGAAAACTGAATGTAACGAGACTGAATGTATGGAATGTGGGAGGGGGGAAGCGAAGGAAGGAGGGTTGAGGGAGGAGGGGGGGGAAGGGGTGGGGAACGCGGGAGGTGAACTCAGTAGGGGGGGGGGGGGGTTGCAGGAGGGGTACCCGGTAGGGGTGAGGGGAACTCGGGAGGGGGGAGGGGAACTCGTGAGGGGGGTTCTCGGGACGGGGGAAGCGGGCGAGGAGAGTGGGGAGAGGGTAGGCCGAAAAGGCGGAGTGGGAACGCGAGAAATTATTATAAAAAAAATGACAATGAGCTTTTAGGTCTTAAATGCAACCAAATTCTTTAAACTAAAGTCGTTCAAAATTGTAATATTTAAATAAATGAAGACAATATAAGCGAAACTCAATCGAAAATCTGGAAACAGAAAAATCAGAAAAACATATTGACACCTCTGGGACTCGAACCCAGGACCTTGCTTTCCGGGCAAACGCGCTAACCACTGCGCCACGGTGTCGATATGAAATTCGGTCATGTTTAACTGTACCATACTTCGACTAAGAACCACCTACACTATCTTCATTTTCTTTAACGCATATATTATTGGCAACTATCTCTATGTATGATTGCAAGATTCAGCCCGAACTAAATGCTCTCTAGATAGTGTCTGGATAAATCTTTATCCATTTTATTTAATATGCGACATCTATCGACTTTTCTGCAAGTCTAGGATGAATATTTTATTTTTAATTTTTAACTTTATGAGTAAAACCTCAAATTGTAATATTTAAATAAATGAAGACAATATAAGCGAAACTCAATCGAAAATCTGGAAACAGAAAAACCAGAAAAACCAGAAAAACATATTGACACCTCTGGGACTCGAACCCAGGACCTCTTGGAAAGCAAGAGGTCCTGGGTTCGAGTCCCAGAGGTGTCAATATGTTTTTCTGATTTTTCTGTTTCCAGATTTTCGATTGAGTTTCGCTTATATTGTCTTCATTTATTTAAATATTACAATTTGAGGTTTTATTCATAAAGTTAAAAATTAAAAATAAAATCGTTCAAAATTGTTATTGCCGATATTCTTGTATTTTCTTAGGAAATGGAACTTTTGAAAAGATTGTTATTTTCCCCCAGAATTTCATTGGCAACTGCCTCGCTCACGCCAATCATAAAATCAAAGATTTCCCAAAGGAACGGTTCCGTGCGACAATTGTCTATAGGTATATTCTTTTTGGCATTGATAGTGCACTAATTTTGGGACGTAGTTGACTTATTTAACCAGTGATTCCTAATATTATTTGGAGTAAAAAATATCAGGGGTTTTATTTGTCAGTTTATTTATGTTTATTTTTTCTCAATTTTTTTTCAGTTTTCACTTCAAATAAGTACTTTCCTCTAATCCCTGTTTAATCCGATGGCTATTAAAAACGTAATTATTAGTATGGCAAGGGCCATGTGCTTCATTGCTCCAACCGTCATGAGATCTTCATTTTAAGTTTCATATGGTTGTGCTATTGTTAGGTTAGGTTATTACATAATTTATTAGTTGAACATGTTTTTTTGTCTCAACATGGAAAAAACCAGCTAATTTAATTTCAAAGACTTCATTGTCGCTGTCATAAAGGATTGTTTCTCTTGGATTCACAAAGTCTTTTGTCCGCTAATGTGAGACATCATTAGTATCCAACCCATGGTTTCTAAAGGTATATTTTGCATACTTATCTGTACATCTACATGTTTATTTGTGTGTGTGTGTTTTTTTTTTTTTTTTTGTGGGGTAGAGGAAGGTTGGGAAGTACCTGGCTATTCAGATCTGGTCACCAAACACGGCTGAAGCCATTTTCAAGCAATGTTTCAATTCTGAATGGTGGTCTTACACCAGGGCGATACTGATAGTATCTTCCACTCTGGAACATGCCGCAAATATACTATATATTATTTTTAAATGAATTAATTGTGAAATAACACAAATTAATCAAATAAACTTTATTTGCGCATGCCGGGTTCGAACCCGCGACCTCCGGATTGTGAGTCAAGAGTCTTACCCACTGGACTACAGAGGTCGTCAATCAGTGTTATAACATTATTTTGCTAATGTTGGTCTTTCTGGGTGATCTACTCATTCCGAGGCTTCCATATTTATATACACACACACACATACAAAAATATATATTTAAACTACGCATCAATTTGGGAGGCGGGTATGGGTACCGCCGCCCAGGAAATATTGGATAACCAACAGTCCAGTGGGTAAGACTCTTGACTCACAATCCGGAGGTCGCGGGTTCGAACCCGGCATTTGTGTTATTTCACAATTAATTCATTTAAAATAATATATAGTACATTTGCGGCACGTTCCAGAGTGGAAGATACTATTATCAGTATCGCCCTGGTTGAAAAACGTTGCTTGAAAATGGCTTTAGCCGTGTTTGATGGCCAGATCTGAATAGCCAGGTACTTCCCAACGTTCCTCTTCCCCACCTCCTTCCCCTCCGCACCACCTTCAGCCTCACAACATACCCCAATTGGGGATGCCATAGTCTCACTGGCTCCAGACGGAAGCAGTTGAGATTCTTGTGCGGTATTCACTGTAAAAAAAAAATACTAAAGTTCCCTGATAGTAAAGTTTTGCCTCTTTGTACGTACAACAGCAATCATTAGAATGTGTGCAAAAATTTACATAAAATTTATATCACTGTTTATTCAAATAAAAGTCATTTGTGAACGCCCACGTAATATACGTCGCATTATTTCGTTCATTTGATATTCACCTTACCAATGATAACTAATTTCTATGACGTAACGAACTCGTATTAACTAAGAAATGTACAGTCAATCAGAACTTGAATATCTTTGATCAGAACTAAAGAAATTAAATAACGTCGCACGATTGGCGTGAAAAAAATTCTTCTTGATAATCGGAAAATTTGTCAGAAAATAGAATGGACATTTTTTAAAGACATTTATCTTTTTGATATTATGCGCAGTTTTGTAAATTTTCCATAATGGGCAATGTTAATTTTTCTGAAAAAATTCTTCCAGATAATTGGAAAAAACGAAAAATTGTACTGAAAGTGTCGGGAAATTTTTATAAAAACATTTTTTTTTATTTTGTTGTTTGAAGCTTTTCATTTTTAAAATTGTTCGAAAAACGGAAAAAAATAGCTCGGAAAATGGATTCGGAAATTGTATAAAAGTTTTTGAATCTGAGAAAGTTCAAGTTTTGTGTATTTTCTTTTTGAAGTTTTCTCATCGGGGATGTTGTTTGATAAGTTCAACGTTTCATTTTTAAAATAACAGAGTGCGCCACTTTCGCTTAGAACAATCTGAAACTAAACAGGCATTAGCATAATGATACTATCAGATCAGATCTGATGCATCAGATGTTATTTTGAGGTATGAGTATAAATGACAAATATTACAACAAAGATTTATGCTAGGTGTAAATGAGAGTAACGCCAGTCTCATGCGAGATCTGTACACTCATAATATGTGCGGCTTCATCTATTTCACCGCTTCACTCGCTATGCATTTCCATTGGCTTCAAGCTATAAGACACAGGTAAGGAAAGAGTAATTTGGGGGGAAAAGGACACGAAAGGGGTGAAAAGGGCACAGACAAGGAAAGAGTAATGTGGGGGATGAAGGGAAATCCAAAGATTGAACCCTGCTCTTCCTATAATATGTTAGCTATAGAATCAAGAACGGAATTTTTAAATTTATTTGGAAATCAAATATTTCTCAATCACATTTTTTTAACTTAGCTTTTAACCTGAGGTCTCATCATTATGGATAGGAAATCATTTTTATCCCCTATCTCTTTCTAATGACAGAGATGACTGGTGACTATCAGTACCACTTCTATTGTATTTGGCCTTTAGTTTGAAAATCGTTCAATGTTGTTATAGTGAGGGGGGGGGGGGTCTGGTCTAAGAAAAAAGGGAGCAGACATATTTTTCGAATTCAATTTTTCGATATTGTTCGAAATCCATTGTTCGAATTTCAGTTTTTCGAAAGACTAATTTTTCGAACAGCAAGTGGCCGAAAGACATATTTTTCGAATTTGTTAATCAACTTTTGAAAATATATAATATTTCACTTACTTATGACTAACGTGCTACTGTTAGATTAGCTTAGGTTAGTTGACATTGTCCAGCCAATAATAAAATACTGTTGTACGTAATGTATACATACCTACTTACTTATATCAATTCTAAAAACTAGTGTTTCATTCAATTGATGTTCGAAAAATATGTTTTAGAAAAATTGAAGTTCGAAAAATTGTATTTCGAACAATTGAATTCGAAAAATTGATTTCGAAAAATTGCAATTCGGTCAACTTACCTAGAACCAAGAAAAAATACTTTTAAATGTTTCATTTGAATATCTACATACATATAAAATATAGAGATACAGCGGCCGCAAGCGGAGAGTCCGAGTAATTCGGCTGGAAACCTGGAGTGCTTGGAAATCACAATTTGCAAAAAAAAAATTGTTGATTGCAAAACTGGCGGACATACTCGTACTTAAAATGAAAACGGTCTTAATTTTGCAACAACTTTGTCCTATAAAATTATTTTTTCATAAAACGATATTCATCCGCATATAAATTTAATTTTATTTAATTCAAAATTTGAAAAAGTGAATCGGATGTAAATTCAATGAGTTACGATTCCAGTCAACTTGAAAACGTGATTTTAAGAAAAAGACGTTTAAAATTTTTGCCTGTAACCGGGCCGCCCGTTTTCCGGTCTACCTGCTTGGCGCGCCCAGCTCCTAACTGTATTTAGAAATCGAATTTTATGCAATAACTACGGGAATGTATTCTCCACATATATATGAAGATTTTTAGGCAACTCAAAAGCCGATTTTTTGGATCCGCTGGATCAGACTATCCATTAAGATTGCACTATAATATCCCATACATCCTATGTACCAAGAGGCAATATTCTTCTGTAATTGCAATAGTGATTTTAAGGGGGTATTCTAGTCTAGAAAAAAAAAATTCTTCTCATATTTACATAATTTAGATATTCAAAAATATTTCCTTTAAAAGGATTTTTCGAAATTAGAATGATTTTAAAAGTTATAACCAATTTAGTGTCGCGGTTTAGACGGAATCTAACTAGAATCTAAACAGAACAAATCTTTAAACGCATTTTCCTCGAAACTACTTTTTTCGAGATGTTTGACACGATATTTCAAGTTCTACTAAACCAATTTACTTGAAATTTGGTGTGAGCCTTCTCTATATACTACTCTACCGCGTATAAAAAAATTATCAAAACTATAACAAAAAATCAATTTTTACTATTTTTAAAAATTTCGGAAAAGTAAAAAAAAAACTGGTTAAAACCTATCTTTGTATTTCAGACAGCCGCCATTTTGCAATTTTTTTTTTTTTTTTTTACTTTTCCGAGGTTCAGGCCATAGCAGCATTTTTTTTAGTCTTTAATGTTTAATAAATATTTTTTTAAATAATGGCAACTTATTTGTTTCTTTTTTATTGCACCTGCAAAAATACCTACAATTCATGCTTCTCGACTAGAATACCTTCTTAAGTAAGATACTGCGAATATATATGTAGAGCGAAAGCAAGGTTTTATTGCGAAAACCTATGGAGCTGGGAAATACAAGGAGGTCGGATGTTTTGTTATACATAGTTATCAGGTTTGCTACGTGGCGCGGTGGAATAAGCATTTTGGTTTAGGTAATCCGGAAATCCAGGAAATCATGTGATAATGTGTGTAATGAACATTAGGAAACTGAAAAGTATGATTCTTATTCATAGACACGAAAACATATACATAGTGAAAAATATAATTGTTATTAACAAACACAAATACACACTGAAAAATATAATTCTTATTAATAGACACAAAAACATTTACACACGATTCTTATTAACAAACACATATACATACGAAAAACTATGATTCTTATTAACAAAGCTATACACACATCGAAAATTATGGTTCTTATTAATAGAGACATAAAACACATACACACTGAAAACGGAGGCGTCTACTAATATCTACAGGAATTCCAAAAACTGAAAAAATCGAACTAATATCTATGAGAACCAAAGTGTTGACGAATATCTAAAGCTCAAACTGCTAACTAATATCTATGAGAACCAAAGTGTTGACGAATATCTACAGCACTCGCAGAGGTTGGATTTGCAATTATGTACAGCATATTGGAATAACGTAATATTGCGTATCCAGTTTAAAAAACTTAATTTATGTAAGTATGTATGTAAAAATCCCACATATCGGACTCTTGGACACATTTAGCTGATTAGTCCAACCTAGGCTCTGTAGATATTAGTTCAACCTACGCTCTGTAGATATTAGTCAACACTGGGACCGTCATAGATATTCGTCCGACCTTAGTTCTGTAGATATTAGTCGACACTCTGAAGTTCGTAGATATTAGTTCAACATATGAGCTGTAGATATTCGTCCGACATACAGGCTGTAGATATTAGTATCTGAAGTCCTGGAAACTATGATTCTTATTAATAGACATAAAAACATTTACACACTGACGATAGACACAAAAAACCTTTACGCACGATTCTTATAAACAAACACATATACATACTAGAAAATATGATTCTTATTAACAACAAATACACACATCGAAAACTATGGACACATGAAAACATATACACACTAAAAACAGTTTTCAGTGTTGTTAACATTCACTCGCTGAACACCATAATGCTTATTAAGAGACACATTAAAACCATTTTTGTCTCGGAAATATTGAATAAATAATTTAACATATATATATATATATATACGAGTAAGTGGTTTAAAAATTTACGTTTACTATTTCAGCTTGATATTAATTTATAAATCTGAGAAATTGGTGATGTAAAATGTGATGTGAACTCGTATATATATATATATATATATATATATATATGTTATGATTAAGGTTTTCACGGGTGTAAGATGTAGAACAATTTTCTCGGTTTACCCGCGTAACGTAGTCCTTAAAAGGACTTTTTAACTCCTGACGTTTCGGACAGATCACACTGTCCATCTTCAGAGGCCTTATGTCTTGAGTTTTTGTCTCAAACTGATAGCTTTCGCATGTCTGTTCGGTCCAAAAGCTAAAACTTAAGTGAGTGCAAGTCACTTCTTATGTCTAGAACGAAGTACCCGGGTTGCAGGTGATTGATGGTGGAGGGGGTGGGGGGCGGGGCTGACAGTAGATACCTGATTGGTAAAGCTAATTGGAGACACTACTGGTAATTTTGGAAATGCCGTTTTTGGGGTATTTTCATCGATTAAGACTTTCCAGGTGTTGGGAATTCTGATTGCGTCATTTCTAGTATTCATATTATTTTTATGTTTATAAATTTCTATTGCTTCGCGGTAAATTCTTTTTGGTTCATTGTATATGCTAGCTATTGTTTTTGTATTATTAAAGTCTATTTTATGACCTTCATTAAGGACGTGTTGCACTATGGATGAAGTTAAGCGTTTATTAGTGACATCTACTTTATGTTCTGCAATTCTACATGATATTTTTCTATTGCAACGTCCAATATACACCTTTTCACATGCCCCACAAGGTATTTTATAAATACCATGTGACTCAAGTGGAATGTGGTCCTTTGGACTTCTTAATAGAGACGAGATTTTATTTTCTGATTTATAAATAGTTTTGATTTTATTTCTTTTGAGGATTCGACTGATTTTATCTGTCGAGCCTTTGATGAATGGGAGAATTGCTATAGAAAGGGGTTCTTCTTTCGTTTCAGAAATAGTTTTTTTTTTTTTTTTTTGCGTTTATTTATGGATTTGTCTATTAAATATTTGGAGAAACCGTTTGCTTGAAGAGCACTACTCAAACTCACTACCTCAGGATTCGACTGATTTTATCTGTCGAGCCTTTGATGAATGGGAGAATTGCTATAGAAAGGGGTTCTTCTTTCGTTTCAGAAATAGTTTTTTTTTTTTTTTTTTGCGTTTATTTATGGATTTGTCTATTAAATATTTGGAGAAACCGTTTGCTTGAAGAGCACTACTCAAACTCACTACCTCAAAAGAAATAAAATCAAAACTATTTATAAATCAGAAAATAAAATCTCGTCTCTATTAAGAAGTCCAAAGGACCACATTCCACTTGAGTCACATGGTATTTATAAAATACCTTGTGGGGCATGTGAAAAGGTGTATATTGGACGTTGCAATAGAAAAATATCATGTAGAATTGCAGAACATAAAGTAGATGTCACTAATAAACGCTTAACTTCATCCATAGTGCAACACGTCCTTAATGAAGGTCATAAAATAGACTTTAATAATACAAAAACAATAGCTAGCATATACAATGAACCAAAAAGAATTTACCGCGAAGCAATAGAAATTTATAAACATAAAAATAATATGAATACTAGAAATGACGCAATCAGAATTCCCAACACCTGGAAAGTCTTAATCGATGAAAATACCCCAAAAACGGCATTTCCAAAATTACCAGTAGTGTCTCCAATTAGCTTTACCAATCAGGTATCTACTGTCAGCCCCGCCCCCCACCCCCTCCACCATCAATCACCTGCAACCCGGGTACTTCGTTCTAGACATAAGAAGTGACTTGCACTCACTTAAGTTTTAGCTTTTGGACCGAACAGACATGCGAAAGCTATCAGTTTGAGACAAAAACTCAAGACATAAGGCCTCTGAAGATGGACAGTGTGATCTGTCCGAAACGTCAGGAGTTAAAAAGTCCTTTTAAGGACTACGTTACGCGGGTAAACCGAGAAAATTGTTCTACATATATATATATATATATATACGAGTAAGTGGTTTAAAAATTTACGTTTACTATTTCAGCTTGGTATTAATTTATAAATCTGAGAAATTGGTGATGTAAAAGGATAAATAAATATTGTTTTCATAGGAGTCAAAACCAAGGTTCAGAAATACATCCATTTCAATACTTACAGAAATATAATAATTAATATTATTTAAGTGTGCCCAGTAAGAACCCCAACAACTTACAACAATATTTCCAATACTTCATTACAATTAGGTATACCTTAAACCAGTTACAGTACAAGTTTATTGATTAAATTAATCGGTAATTTTGCGAGCGAAGGTCCAAATAATAATATTTTCGAATTTATTGCCGAGGGTCAAACAAATAATTGCATTTATAATATTATATAAGTGCATATTTTACTTTTTACCATTTTTTAGTGCACTACACGTTTTATTCACTAAAAAGTCTGTCAAAATTATAAAAACAAGTAACTTAAGATTTTTCACTTGGCAACATATCGCTCCTCCGGTTGATTAGTCAGACATCTCCGAAAAATTGAAATTTGAATTGAGTATGCAGTTATATGTTATACTCGTATGTAAAAGTGTACTCGCTATGTGGTACAATACTCAGATTACACATAAATGCCACCAAACAATTATAATGCAGAAAAACTGCACAAAATGTTAAGGTTTTCTCGGTCACTAGTAGTAATTTCAAAATGTCGTACTAATGTACCGGACCGTTATTCCCCCCCCCCCGATGTTATTTTATAGCATATTTAATATGTAAAACATGGATACATGTAAATAATATTTGATTTATGGTGAGAATCCGAATACTGCTTTCCTCATTTTCTCAAAACATAGTATTTGGAGATGTATGACTAATCGGACATCTCCAAATACTATGTAAACTAACTAAACTAACTGGACAATCGAAATGTAAACACAAGTTTTGAAATTGAAATACCCTACTAAATAATTGATAAAAGTGGGTGATGCAAGGATCAGATTTCGAGCAACGTCGTTTAAATATTGATTGATTATTGTTTAGCATTTTCCTTTCGGAGGGAAAGTGACTAAACAAGTAGAGACTGTTTTAAAAGAGGTTTGTGTTACTTTTGCAAATTTCGGCCTCCCATACGGAACATTTTGATGTAGGTTTTATTTAATAGATCATTAAACTCGACAATAAACATAAATCAATCGCCTACTATGTTGCCATCAATATAATCAGAATGTTGAAATATTTATGTACTACCAGCTGGTTCCCGGCATGCGTTGCAATGCCATATTCTTCACCTTCCCTGCCCACACTCTTCCCTCTCCCGCTCCATGGACCCGCAAACCCCCCTCCCGTGTTCCATATATTCAGTCCCAGTACATTCAGTTTTCAAACAGCTCGCTTGCCACCTATTTCAATTTTTTTATTCAAATTTTATTTTTCGTGTATTACAAATAAACATTTTTCTATATTATAAGAAAAATCAGTCAAATTTGATACCTACCATAGAAATTTAAAATATCTATAATTTAAAAAATCCATAGACAATTCTTTTAATACAAAAACAGCTGCCTGCTAAATTAATTTGGTAAATTTTCGGGATTAGTGTCCATGGTTATTACGAATAATTTTTAGAAAAAACTTTAGATTCGCCTTAATCACTATAAAAGGAAATTTTTGCATCACGGCCAGACGAAAATAATGCATTTTAATTTTCAATTGCGTTAAATAAAATTTCACTTCGCGAACCGATACTATGACAGCCCGGCGGCCATTTCGTCACTTTTATTTTGGTATCCCAGATACAAAAAATGCAAAAAATTTCCTTTAATAGTGATTAAGGCGAATCTAAAGGTTTTTTCTAAAAATTATTCGTAATAACCATGGACACTAATCCCGAAAAATTACCTTCAATTTCATTAAACTCGCGAACTGCCAAACGTGCGAAGTTAAAATAGTCTTTAAGTTTTCTGAAATTATTCAATTTTCTGCGCAACTTTCTTAATTTTTCTTTCCGTAAAAACCTTCTACAAAGTATTAGAAAGCTTAAAAAAAAGATGAATGAAATACGTAAAGTCGTTCTGAAGCTATGGGGTAACCAAGGAAAACAGGGATTCATTTATGTATATATATACCTACCAATTATTTTTGCTTGCAATTAAGAGAAATGCAAATTGGGAATACTAAAAAGGAAAAATCATTGCAAATAGTGCAACAATTTGTTAAAACGGAGAGAATGCATCAAATGTATAAGAAATAATGTACAAGACGTGAAATGTAAATTATAAAGATAATATAAAATGATAAAAATTTAGAATTCAAAAGCGTATTAATTAATTTTGCTAAAAAAATAATTCATACGCTTAAAAAAAAAATTGTGTGCCTACGAGCAGGGCTGGGCAAAATACATGCTTTGCTGTAATTAAAATACAAATTACAAAATACTTTTTCGCATGTATTTAAAATACGTAAAACAAAATACTTTCAAGTCGTGCATTTGAAATGCAAAATCATTATTTTAACATTTTTTTAACCTTAAATACAAAATACAAATTACAAAATACAAAATACATTTGGTTTTGGTAGAACCTTTGGTCACAATAAATTGTCGTAAGTGCCCTTCCTTATCTAAGGGTGCGTTTCCACAGAAGCAAAGCTGAGCAGAGTGAAACAGAGACGGTCAAAAATTGACCAATCATATTGCTCAGAAGACACATCTCGTCTCCGCTCCACTTGTAAAGTTTTGTGGTATACGACCCAGGTTTAGATAATAGTAATTATTATTATAATAACACTAGCTGGTTCCCGACATGCGTTGCAACGCCATATTCAAAGAAAGAAATTGTTTCTCCCTGCATGTCTTTTCCCGTGCGTCCCCGTTCACCTTCCGCATCCCCCTCCCCTCCCGCGTTCCCCTTCCACCTTCCCCATTTCCCTCTCCCCTATCCCGCTCCCTCGTCCCGCCAAACCCCGTTCCCGCGTTCCTTATATTCAGTCCCAGTACATTCAGTTTACAAACAACTCGCGTGCCAGCTGTTACAATTTTTTCATTTTTCATTTTTGAATATTATAAGAACAATCAATCAATCTAAATGTATTTAAAAATGTATTTTGAAGCCATAAGTATTTGAAATACAAATTACAAAATATCTCAGCATCAGGTAATTGAAATACCAATTACAAAATACATTTTTAGGAACTAAATATTTCAATTACAAGTAATTCAAATACTGCCTAGCCCTGCCTACGAGTACTATAAAAAGTAAGAAAAAAATACATGTACATATGTAGGTACTGATCTTCTCGTGAATATGTACCTATGCATAGTATCGTGAAAAAGGTAAAACTTTTATTTTTTTACATTAGCTCCACACAGGAGGCCATCTTTGGGAATGCTGTGTGGAGGGTCTTTGTGAGGAAATGAGGGACAGGATTTTGTGGGAAAGAAAAAGGTATGAGGGGTGAGAAGGGATCTGAGGGTTCAATGTCGGGTGACGGACGTATGAATCCATCCCTCCCACCGTGGTGCAAGGCGATGGGTCGAGAGTGTCCGGCTGGAGAGTTCTAGGTTAGTTCTCTCTCAACCATCTCTTAAACCGGCTCTCCACGCTGTGGGTGGACAAGCACATTCGTCGCCGAGACCTGGACAAATATCACCCCAATAACCCGGACACCCGGGTGACCTAAGGCAGGGGTGTTGGTTATCCAATAAATGGTTTCTGGGATGGCGATGCCTATACCCGCCTCCCAGATTACACTTACGTCCAAATTAAATATATTATCTACAATAAAAAATAAGAAAAGTTACGTCCAATTCAAATATATTATCTACAATAAAAAATAACAAAAAATACTCGTACTTCCAAACCTACTCGTACATGCACACATTGTGTAGTGAAAATAGTAAAATAAATATATTTTTTAATATGCGTGTATTTAACAAACAAAATAAACATTAACTTAATAAGTTACTATGATATATAAGTAGGCATATCATAAAATTAATGAAAATTGTTGTTATGCAAAAGTGGGTAGGCTTAATAAATTTCAGATTTTCCTACAATCTTGTAGGAAATGACTGTAGAAAAATACAATTTAGCATACACGCTCGTTAAATATGCATGTTTATGCTAAATACTGAAATCTTGGTACTGACGTAATGATAATTACACGTGTAATTATTTGTTCATTTGTGTTTCCGTATCTAATTAAAATACACAATGGCACGATGTTGAATAAACGTAAATTATGTAAGTTACGGATAGAATTCGTTCAGAATAATCCAATAAATCAAACTTTCACACTTCATTTCTCCCTTCAAAAATAACAGTTTTATATACATATAACTAGCATTCATTTGCCAAATTGCTTCATTTCAAATGCCACTTAGTAAAGAAATTGTTTCTCCCTGCGTGTCCTTTTCCATTAATCCAGTTCTCCTTCCGCCTCTTCCCCTCCCGCGTTCCTCCTCCACTTTCCCGCCCTTCTCTCGTCCCTCTCCAGCTTCCTCCGTCCCGTGAACCCCCTCCCGCTTTTCCCATCTAACTCCCGCGTTCCATACATTCAGTTTTCAAATAACTCGCATGCCACCTATTGCAATTTTTTTATACAAATTTCATTACGCCAGAGCTTCCCAGTATATACAGTAACTTTAATGGTCGTGCGCACAACTACTCACCAAAGTTTCATCGCAATTGGATGAATGGTTTAGGAACCTACAATGGCATAAGAGACAAACAAAGAAATATTCATTTTTATACATTAATATTTTACCATTATTTTTATGTGAAATAAGCATTATATAAAAACGATTACGTGTGACTAAAGCAAATTATTATAAATTGATATGTAAATAAATTGCTCACAAGGTGTTCCTGCGAATAAAAATATTTTTTAAAAGTTTGTGACTGATCTTTTCGTATTTTGTTTTCAGAGGAACTGAATTTCGACGTACCTTTGGATGAAGATGACTACTTAGTGAAATTTCTGAGACCCTGCAAATTCTACGCTAAAAGTGCTTTTGCGCAAGTAAGAACAAATTATTATTATTATTTTATTATTTAAAAAGAAATACAAACATTCCCGGGTTACGAATAACCCAACAATTTTTGAAAATCTTCTACTACCACCACAGAAAGCCGAAAATGTTGCTTTTTTTGTGATGGAGGACTTAGCCAGTCGAGGAATCGAACACGCGACGCTCGGGTGGGACCCAAGCGCTATGCCCACTCAACCACTAACCGGTCAGAGAACGTAAACATTTGCTTATACATTACTACAAACATTACCGATGGAGGCGCATTTTCGTATGCGTCTCCATTTAGGCATCGTCCTCATAGTCAATGTTTATAGTAATGTGTATGAAAATAAATTCGATTATTTGTAGAACAACGTTTTAGGGCGCTGTACAATTTATTAAGAACTAGCTTTTGCCCCCGGCTTCGCTCGCATAGTATTAGGGGGTACCCACAGCGCCTCCTCCACCTTCCCTATCCCCACTCCAATCCCCCCCTCCTCCTCTCCCCCACCCCCTCTCAGCCCTCTCCCCCCACCCCCTCCCCTCACAAATCCCCCCTCACCATCCCCCACCACCCTCCGCCCTCCCCCATACCCCCTCCCCCCTTCCGCCCTGCCCCCACATCCTATCCCCCTCACCCCCCCCTCCATACCCGTTACATTCATTTTCCAAACAGCTCGCATGCCACCTATTGCAATTTTTGTATATAAATTTCATAATGCCAGAGCTCTAAGCTATAGCCTATAGCCTATTCTGATGTATGAGCTATATCATTGTAAAGTTTTATTAAAATCCATTCAGTAGTTTTCGCGTGAAAGAGTAACAAACATACATCCATACAAACTTTCGCCTTTATAATATTAGTAGGATTCTTAGCAAATGGCCATGTACATTTGCAAAAAAATTTTTAACAAACAACTAAATAAATCAATTTTCTTCTACAACCGTTAACATAAATTCATGATGAAAGAGAAAGGGGCCTTTTTGGCCCGGAGCTCTGTATGCCAATATTTCAAAAAGTCAAGGCTCTATCTAATTTTATTATTTACAAAATTTATACAGAAAACGTACTTACTTACCTGGCAGGTCATTTCCGATAAACACACTTTAATTAGAAAGTTTGTGCTTGGAGAAGATATGGCTTTGCACGCGGAGGACATTATTTTTAAAACACTGGACATTGCATGCTTTTACATTTACTACCCCCATCACTGTTAGCATTACATTTAGGAAAAGATTGGTGACAAAAGTTCTTTCAAAATAAGTTTGACATTTATTTTGAAAGGAGAATTTTTTTGGAGAATTTAAGACTCTTTAGGGCTCGAGAGTTTTTATGAAATGACCTTTACAAAAGCTTGCAAATAAGAATTTGTCACATTTTTACACAATTAGTTATTTACATATATTAAATAATAAAACAAATATAAAACTTTATTCCACTTAATTTTAGAGGGGGAGAGTGGTTTATTCCACTATATTATATATTGGTCATCAAGGATTTTAATCAATTATAATAATTATATTTGTTGCTAAGTCGTTTAAATATAATTATTATAATTGATTAAAATCCTTGATGACTATCAATTTTATGACGAATCAATTATAATAACTATATTTGTTGCTAAGTCGTTTAAATATAATTATTATAATTGATTAAAATCCCTGATGACCACCCCTCCCCCCCTTCCCAATATGTTGTGTATATAGACCGTAGACTAAGAATTATTTGTAGCAGTCTGAAGATGGCTTTAACGAGCTGAAACCGGTTACGGTCAAATAAAATTAAGTGGAATAAAGTTTTGATATTCGTTTTATTGTATAATATATTATAATGGAATTCCAACATGAATTATCACTCTCAAAAATAGAAATATTAGATTTACAATGCCGCGGGCGGCGAAGGTGAGGGTGAAAGGTTTTTGACTTTATTGATACGACTGTATGAAAAGGTGAGTTTTAAGTTTAGCTCTAATGTTCACGTTTTCGGTCAGAGGGAGTTCCTGCTTTAGGTACCTAAGTTAAAAATTCATATTTAAAAGTTCAATTATTATTTTGTAATTTTGGTGCAATTGCAGATGCAAAGGTTCTACAGGTTTAAGCAAAAGCACCCCGAGTACTGCGATGGCCTCTCTCCCAGTCGGGACAGGAACATGCTGAAGCAGGGGATCATAGAGTTCCAGGAGGTGAGGGATGCTAACGGTTCCAGGATTATGAAAATTCAATCTGGAGGTAAGATTTTATTTTGTGTCTCTACAGACATTACCACTGCCTAGCCTATACCCATCATTTCTTGGACATGACCAATTACAGACAAGTCGAGGTATATATTACTCTACGTAAATAATTGTTCCTGGCAGCGTATTTCCAAAACCTATACCGGTTCAATCGCGGTAGCGACAATTTACATTTTAAATATACCTCTGTATTGATTATTTTTTATCACATTTCAAAAACAAATATTGTTCTAAAATCTAGATAAAATAATCTTTCTGATGTGTGTATTAGAAATTAATAATTTTATTTCTAAATATTAAAATTTTAATATTATTCCCATAGATTGTAAATACCCCTCTATATTGATAATTTTTTATCACTTTGCAAAAACAAAACTTTTTCTAAAATCTAGATATAATAATATTTCCAATGTGTATATTAGAAATTAATAATTTTATTTCTAAATATTTAAATTTTAATATTGAAAATATAAAGCGACTGAACCGGTATAGGTTTTAGAAATACGCTTTCCGGCATGCGTTTGCTATGCCACCTAATAAATAAATTGTTTCTCCCTGCGTGTCCTTTCCCATTCGTCCCGTTGCCCTTCCGCCTCTCCTTTCTCTTCCCTTCACGCATACCCACTCCGCCTTCCCTCTCTCCATTCCCCTCTCCCGCTTCCCCCGTCCCGCGAACCACCCTCCCGAGTTCCCCTACCCCCTCCCACATTCCATACATTAATCACAATACATTCACTTTTCAAACAGCTCGCGTGCCACCCATTGCAATTTTTAATACAAATTTCATAATGCCAGAGCTCAACAGTATATATAGAAACCTTAGCGGGCCTGTTCACAACGACTCACCAAAGTTTCATCACAATCGGATGAACGGTTTAGCTTCGCATAATTCCATGACGAAAGAGCTCATCTATATAAAAAAAAACCATCGCGGGCATGCACACATTATATCCAGTGTTGCCAGGTGTTCGGTAATCTATCGAACCGTTAGGTATTTTAGCACCGTGTTCGGTGTTCGGTATGACAAAAATACCGAAGTATGGGCGTTTCGGAATTTTTTTCTGATTAATTTTTCTCCCTAATAAGCGATTCAACTGTCAGATTTGCAATCGGCAATCGATGTAGCGTAGCACCCCTACTTAGTTTGTGCGATGTTACCGCTTCGTGCACGCTTACTAGGTTAGAGCCATTTCGGATTAGTGTTACACATCAGGTACCTGCGTAAATGTGATTATTCTAATAATTTGATGCTTACATTCTTTCAAAGTCCGACAACCTCCCCCCCCCCCCCGCCCCCACCCCCCCGATGCGGGTTTTGATTTACCAAGGTACCACAACCGAATTCTAGGGAAATTTCACCTCGAATTTTTTTTGCTCACTGTTCGGTATATATTTGGAAAAGATCTGGCAACCCTGATTATATCCCCAAAATTTCACCGCAATAAGATGAATGGTTAGCAACGCATAATTTCATGACACCAGACCTCACTATTTTATACAGAAACTATTGCGAGCATGCGCACATCAAATCGCCAAAGTTTCATCGCAATCGGATAAATGGTTTAGCTGCGCAGACTTCTTATATACGTAAATACACCCAAGCAAGCATATTTTGATATATATTCAAACGGATATAATATATCTAACAATGATTCTGGCTTAAATTAATTTCTTTATACCGGAGATGTATGCCCCCCAACCTTCTGTACTGTAGAGCAAGCAAGATTTTTCGGAGATTCTTACTAATCAACTGGACGATCGATTATAAACTATTACATAGTGTCCAATGTGTCTGTATATTCAGAGATGTGCGTCATTTAAGATGTCTTGATTTTTCAATTTCTATTTTTACCGGATGCTTGTAACTTGTAACCTTTGTTGGCTTATTTAATTTAATGAATAAATAAGGAAAATATAAATTTGTTCTGTCTTTTTCCTTTATTTAGCTTTGGGTTTTTAGAAAAATATTGCTAGTTGGTTACGTTTATTGTTGATAAAATATTATATCACCTTTATTTGGATTTTCCCGTACGCGGACAAATTTATAATGGTGACGTAATTCATTAGATTCAGAAAGATAACCGATATTCAATTATTAAAAATGAGGATTAAAGCAATGTACCTACGTGTTTTGGTCATAAGTAATCATTATTTGAGACTGGAAAAAAAATAATATTTGTACGATTTATGTATGTAGAAACCATTAAACGATTTTAATGAAAAGGCAAATAGCTTTGTTTACATCACTTTTATTTATATACAATAAACATGTTGAACGATGTTCACATCATCAGGATCAAATGTATACTAAACTTAAAAATTAAACATACACATATGGGAGGAAAGGGTAGAAGGGAGGGGAAGGGGTAAGAGTGGGGGAAGTTTATTAAAATTAGGGATTTCAAAGTCATTAATTAGCAGGGAAAGACCGGTTAAGTGGGAAAAGGTTCAAAAGAGGGTTGATGAAAATTTGCTGCTTATTAATTATGTCTGCTTTATTATTTACATTTTTCCTAATTTCTCAAATTTCTAAAATTACTAAATTATTTATCTGTGATGCCCTATAACCCGTACGTAATATTTTAAGTCCATGGTTTTTGTCAAAATTATGATAATTTTTTAATAAATGATCTGCGAACTCGATGCCCTGGGATGTTCTTTAACCCTTACTTCGAAGTTTCTATTTGTTCTACCTATATAAAAGCAATTACAGTCTTTACAATTGAGTTTATAAACGCCCGATTTTTTTTGGTTTTAATGTCGCTATCGGATGATTTTTTTAAATTTATTATTTGTATAAAATGCTGGTTGTATAGTACTGGGAATATTTTTACTAATTATTTTTGACATATCGTTATTAACAAATATAAATCTACGCCATTGATTATTTATTTGTTTAGAAAAAGGGTAGATATATAGTTTTAAGATTTTCTGTTTATTATTTTAATCGCAAAACAAATAGCAGTTAATAATGGTTATTCTACTAAATTAATAGATCAAATAAAATAAATGTCATTAAAATAAATAATGCCACTATTAAAATCCATGGTCGACGTTCAGCTTAATGCCACAATACGAACCACCAGCGACACTTTAAAATCTACCTGCTCCTCTCCCCCGCCTAACATTAGACAAGAGATTGCAAAACTGAAGGAATACAAGAAGATGCTGCAAAAAAGTGCAATACCTTTGCACGATGATGTTGTCCCTCAACCGGCATGTTGCTTGAAGTCCCGAAAACCCTTCTAGATTCTAGATGGAAGAAGAGAGACTCCTCCGATCACCTCTCACCCCAGAAGATAAGTGGAAGTTTGAGTGGAAATCGGCCAACGTAAAAAATGCTCATCTCATACAAGACCCCACTGGGAGAGAGTCTGGGTTCTCGTCGCAAACTCTGGACCGCCATAAATAGAATAAGGTGCTCCCAGAGCGGTTATGCCCATATGGTGAATAGATAGAGCCTGCGGTATGATGCAGACCACCGAACATGTGGTCAACGAATGCCCGCTACTATCATACTTTTAATAAGGACACAGGGTTTAAAATTCTTCACCGTAACAATAAAAGCAAAAAATTAGATGACTGAAATCCCTTAAAAATAACACTAGTATTTTGAATAACACAATTAATTTATCTTTTAGTCCAATTCTAGACAATTTCCAACAAAACGCTCTGTTCTTGCCAGAAATTCCGTAATTACCCCTTCCATTTTGTTCACTCCCACTCAAACACCTAAATATTTTGTCTGTCAATATTCTGTATAGTAGGTTACATAAATAAATTAATCCTCACACGTAGGTTAATTCTAATATTCTCCTGGCGTAGGAAGGGTTCTTCCGAAACCGGTAGGGTGTGAATAAAATAAAATAAAAATGGCCCGTAACAAATTCAACAAATTTTTATTGTAAATTATGGCGAGCCCACAAAGTTCATGCTTTTGCAAATATGTAAAATAATGTTATTTATTATTATAGTAAAATGGAAGCCCAGTGTGTGCAACCTGGGCGAGATGTTCCGCGGGATCCAGATAGCACTGGAGGCCGCCATGATAGAGCCCAACACGCAGCTGGGAGGGGTGGTGGTGCTGCTGGACATGCGCGGTTTCTCGCTTAATCACGTCTATCAGTTCACCCCCAGCTTCGCCAAGATGGTGGTTGATTGGATACAGGTGAATTCACTACTACTAATAATAATAATTAGTTAATAAAATCACCTCAAGGGCGCTGTACAATTTATTATGAATTGTTAGACTCTATCTAATTTTATATAGGAGAAGATACAGCTTTGCACGCGGAGGACATTATATTTAAAACACTGGAATTTGTATGATTTTACATTTGCTACCCCCGTCACTATTAAGATTACTTTTATTCGAAGATTAGTCCCAAAAGTATAATTGATATTTATTTTGAAAGACTGTAGAATTAAGGACTCTTTAGAATTTAGAATTTTTATGAAATGACCTTTACAAAATCTTACATATAATTTTTTTTCCATTTTTACAAAATTAGTTAGTTACAACGTCGCGTCGCGGGCAGTGAAGGTGAAGGTGAAAGGTTTTTGACTATATGGCTTTGACTGATCGAACTCATTCTTCCGAATTTCTAGCGATCTACAACATATTTTCCTTAAACCGTTTATTTTTTATTATATTAATTATATGATAATTTTGAATATCTATACATTTGCTGCGCCGAAACACTAATCATATAAAATTCTCTCGAAGGAATAAAAATCGAAAAGTAGGCTCGGAAAATTAATAAAAAACACATTTTTTCTGTTATTTAACATGTTATGAGTATGAAAAATTCACATTGCTTTAGACATTTACAATTTAGACATTTGCCGAAAGATCTTTGCTCTATTTTAAACGAGTCGCGTTTTGCTAAATATTTTCGTTTATTATTACCGTTTTTTAATGTAAGCGCGCTCCCTCTAACATTCGTATTCACGTATCTGCCTTTCAAAACACATTCTTCTTATTTTTTAACGCTTACTTCGAAGTCACTATAGTCAACACGCAGCCGGACATGAGTTTATGGTAGCGGAACGACGCAGCTATTTTGAATTGCGGAATTATTCCTATTGGCTCCTTGCACGCCAATAGCAATCCCACAATATTTTCACCTAGTCACCAACTACCGGCACGCAATAAAGAGGAACCATTCTGCTCCGAATTGCCGAGGTCGCGATGGCTCATAAATCGCTACGTGTCCACTCCCACTGTTCCTTACGAATAAATAGTAAACATTTTCTATTCATAATCCTGGTATGCCGCCCTATCGAACCTAGGCTCAATAGGAAATTCCCAGATCGGGCTCGCCTTGCTTCAACGCCTTTTCCTATTAACAGCATAAGCAAACACATATTGGTCACTCTGCTACAAGACGCTGGGTGGAAGATTTCCAAGTGCTTGAAAACGACAATTCCAAGAATTGTCCGTAAGACGTAACTAAATCTGAGAATTCGGGCAACTTTGACTCACTAGGAACTAGGCCATATGTAATGACGACAAGAATTTTTCAGGTTGTTGCGTTATTGGTATAATGTGTTTAAAACCCATGACAATACATAATTCAACATAATTATCGTAACTTTGGGAATACGCACCTATCTCATCATTATACTTGTTCAAATATTAGTTATGGTCAGATTCAGAAGACATCTTTACTATATGTATAAGGCTAATTCGGTTTTTTCTTTCTAAAAAAAAGCTTTACGATTATTCCATAAATCCCATCACGATTTATAACCTAGCGAGTACTCGGATTTTTTTTTTCTTCCTGTGTATCCTTTCCCATGCGTCCCGTTCCCGTCTCTATTCCCCTTCCGCATCCCCTTCCCCTCCCGCGTTCTCCTACCACCTTCCCGCGTATACATTTCGCTTTTTCGTGATTCCCCTCCTTTCTTTCCTCCCTGCTGCTAAACTACATTTTATTTATTTTATTTTATTTATTAGCGAAAATCAAAAGATTTTTTACGTTTACAATAATAACTTAATAACATCTTTACATTACATTACATCTTCCTACTACATAATATTATAATGCGAGCGAAGCCGGGGGCAAAACCTAGTAATATATATTTTATAAACAAAGTCGGGTTAGTTACACCATTTATAACTCGAGAACGGCTTGACGATTATGTTCTTTGATTTGATGGATTTGTTTCAACCCCGAATAGCAGAATAGCTATTAAAACATCAGAAAAATTCACGAAAAAAAAGTAATGAAGAAAATTAATTTTTTCATACGTTTTGTACGGAACGAATTCTCATCTTTTGAAAGAGCTGCAATATTGTGATAAGTATAATTTTGAATAGTGAGTGAATTCCAAAAATTCAAAAACGTCAAATTTCAATGAGCCGATTGTTTTGATCTTGTTCTTAAGGCGAGACACAACCTCGTTCATCGAGGTTTTGCCCAAGGCACAATTTTAATTTATTTCGGCGAAATTGTAAATGAATTAAAAAAAAATCTCATGCCGCACAAGGGATACGAGTTATTTATATTTTAGATTAATAAAAACCGTACGTCACTATCAGTTTTTTTAACATACAACGCCTTTAAAAAATTGTAATACGTTGTACTACTACAACTTTTGCGTTAAGATTAATTATATTTTTCTATGCGATGAATTCATGTCTTCCCTAGTGTTTAATCTCAATACATCTTAGATTTTATTAATATGTTCATCAGAATTAATTAAAATCTACGACTCGGAAATGTAGAATTTCTGGCCTGGTTTGAGAAACACAACCGTAGTTACGCTAACGCCGTACCGCCCACCGTTATTTTTATGTGCCGCGCGTCGAAGCACTTAAGCTGTTCTAACTCAGTCGTCGATAGAGTTTCGGCGAATAAGGTCGTTTTGTCCCGGCCCGACGCTACCGTGATTTTTTACGTATTTTTTGTACTTAATCAATCGAATACTTTTAAATCTATTAGTGATATATTTCACTTATTTTAAATTTTACTCCTTCTACAAGTACGTAAAGTCTTTTTTGTATGTTTCTACAATTTAAAAGAATATATATGTTTTTTAGTACAAATTAGTACTTCCAAATCCGCACAGTGATGAATTTTCAGAGAAATATGGACAATAATGTTTTTTTATTGTTTGAAAGTTTTTTGGTAGACCTATTTTTTCAATTTATAAGTTTCTTTGCAACATAATGTCATCCGTAAAAATAATTATATATTAAAACTTTGTTACTCAAAAAGAATTATAAATAATGTATGTATATTGTTTTACAAATTATTTATTATATTATGTAGCTGTAAGCCGCGTCATTTTTTGTGAGTGGAATACTTTCATCAGTTTATTTTTTTATCAGCATTGTTTTTTAACTTTAATTTCTAAATAGGAACTGACTTTTCAGGAATTCAAACTATCCTGTGATTTTTCACGGTTTTGCGCTTGTAGAAGATAAAATACAAGGTGACCGTTGTAATATTTTCAAAACTCTAAAGTTTAAAAATTTCTAAAAATACTACTCTACGATGACGCTGCTGATCTCAGGGTTGACATTGGAATTTTCTGGAATACACAATTCCGATAAGTAAGCCGGAGCCATTTCGTTAAGGGACTTAAAGACCATCCAGCAGAGCTTGAATATCACAGGTAAAGAAATGTGTTTGTTTGCCCTTTGGACCGGAAAAGAAAATACAATGAAAGTTGAATACATCAGATATGGCTATGCATTTTGGAAACAATATATGAAAAGTAAGTTCAAACGATTTGGAGTGTTAATTACCTGAACTCCTTGATTCCCGTTAAATGAGAAGTATAAGTAATCCAAGAACATCAGCTATGCAAGCGAGCCGACTTTGAAAAGGTAAAATAAATACCAAGACACGAAAATTATTGACTTCTATTATGAAACCAACACAAAGACAACAGAGGGACTCTGAATTGCTACATGTGAACGCAGAGTATTTAATCTTTCCAAACGAAGCAGAAGAAACCCCCAAATTCCTACACACCCCTCATACCTTTTCCTTCCCAAAATTTCCCCTCCTTCCTTCCTTCCCCTAAAAAGACCCTCCGCACAGCATCCCCAAAGATGAAATAGGCCCTGAGTAGAACTATATTTCTTAGGGCCTCCTGTGTGGAGCTAATGTAAAAAAATATATAATGATAATTGCTTGTTGAATTAAGTTTTACACCAAACACACAAGGGTTCACGGCGAGTTCATCGAAAATCAATTCATCGAAAGCAAATTCATCAAAAACGAGTTCTTCGAAAACGAGTTTATCGAAAACGAGTTCATCAAAAACCGTTGGCTAAAGAAGGAGGTAGCACAACACGGCATAACACCCCCAAAAAAATAACGAAAACACCTTTGGCCGTGAAAATCTAAAAAACTTATCAAACCCAGAAAGATTTAATAATTTGTTAGGATCTCTTATGTGCTGCAGATGCAGGTACCACGTTTTTCTGAACAACGTGTAAAGTAAAGTTTATTACTATTACTAAAAATAATTATTATTATCACAAGCGTACTGAAATTTATGTAAATTTGTTCAAATTAAATAATGAAATGGTACACTGTGCAGTATTATAAAGCGGGGCGCTAAAATAGGGGCTGGCGCCGAGAGATAATGCTGACCATAACTCCGCCCAGTACCTCTTCGGAAACGCCCGAAACCAATGTTTTTTTAGGCTCCTGTGGCCACTTAAACATATATAATGCTGCCCCCTCTTTCTTACACACTAAATGTCAACAGTCGAAAAGAGACAAACGGTGAACGTATGTCTGCACCCTTTCAAAGGAAAAATATAATCTATACTATAATATTAGAATTATAAATGCGAAAGTGGTGAGTTTGTTTGTTACGCAATCACGCCTAAACCACTAAAAAGATTTTAAAAATTCTTTCATCAATGTAAAGCTACTTTACATGCGAGAAAAATAGGCTGTACTCGTATATATTGGTAAGCTCTGGCGTTATGAATAAGCTCTGGCGTTATGAAATTATTTATTATAAGAATTATAGACGAAAAGCAAAGCGTTGCTTGGTAACTATAAGTAATTTAATTTTACGTGCGCTGTCATTTTGTTATTTGTTTAGATTACTATAGAGATCCCTTTGATAGTTAAAATTATACTAATCAATACCTCCTATTAATATTATAAATGCGAAACTGCGCGTGTTTGATTGTTACGCTTTAATAGGTGTTTGTTCGAAAAATGAATGTAACGGGTATGGGAGGTGGGTAGTGGTGTGGGGGGGGGGGGGATGGAGGGAGGGGAGGGTTGGGAGAGGGGGAGTGGAGTGGTGGAGGTGGAGGAGGCGGAGTGGAACCCCCCCCCCTAATACTGTGCGAGCGAAGCCGGGGGCAAAAGCAAGTATAAAATAATACAATAACAAAAAATACGTCATAATCTGCAGTTATAATCTGAACAACCTCAAATTGGTAATGAAAAGGTATAAAAGTTTATCACCAGAAGGATTAAATTAAATCAATTAATTTATTGCATGGTCCGTAAAAAAAGGTTAAATACCTTTGAATGCAATATTATCTTTACTAGTTGCAATTTCCCAAGCTTTTGGACGGCTTATAATATGTCTTTTAAAAAAAGGGATCAATGTTGCTGACGTTTTAATACCTCTTTTCTAAGAAGGTTCTACTCGAAGAACAAAGAGTGTTCTTTGGTTTTTTATCCAGACGATTGTTTTGTTAGCCGTTTTAATCATAAGGATAATCTTGTTTAATACAGTGGCGGATACAGAAAAAAGTCAAGGGGTGGGCGCTAAAGATATAAGAAAACTAAAAAGTAGACAACAGTGGGGAGAACACGAAGCACCGCAAAAAGAGGAGGTACTATCTCATTCTCCCACAGGTTAAAACATGTAGATGTATGTGTTTGTCAAATCACAACGGTGCTAAAGAAGTTTTCACTTCAATAAATAAATAAAAGATTGGCGGATCGCACATTTAAAACTTGGCTGGCCACAGGGAGCTGTAGGGATGCATTAGACGATCAAGGAGGCATTTTTGGAGGATTAAACGCCGTTGGCGCTAACAGAAAACTGTCATAAGAAGTCGGAGGACACTAAAAAGTGATTACCTCCATCCTAGATCCAAAGTCAGACGGATTCCAAGCGGTCCGCACTAGAAGTATTAAGGGAGGAGGCTTTCTCCTACAAACATCCAGTGCCGGGGGGTTGAAAAATATACAGAAGGCTGCCGAGAAACTCTCTGCTAGTGGTATAAAAATGATCAGTCCACAGGGCCGCCTACCCAAAATTGTACTTTATGACGTCCCGAGGGGTGACGTCTCAAAAGATGCCGCCCTATTTGAGGAGATCTTCGTAAATAATATCACAGGGAACTGCACCCTCACTAAGGACGACCACCTCAGAACCATGCGGAGGGTATCACTTTTTGGTAAGAGGGATGCCCCTACCATGAAAATGATTATTACGTGTCATCCTGACTGCAGGAAGGTTCTAATAGACAGCGGACATTGCTACCTTGGGTGGAACGCCTGCCGTGTTCGGGATTACTTGGGTGCAACGAGATGCTATAAATGCCACTTGTATGGCCACGTGAGCAAATCTTGCACCCAGGAGACGACAACATGCCGCCACTGCACCGCAACCGGCCATGACTATGAGGATTGCCCCAAAAAAGCACTGGCCGCTGTCTGCGCTACCTGCTCAAGGTTTAAAAAACCGGCGAACCACTCTACGGGAGATCGTGCTTGCCCTGCCCACAGTGCGGCTATAGAGGTCCAAGTACGTATAACGGACTATGGCGGGCGCTAATTCCCTCACCATTGGTCAGGCAAACCTGCAAAGATCTCGGGTGGCCACCCTGGAGACCCAGCGGGTGATGTCTGACCTTGGCATAGACATCATGCTTATTCAGGAGCAGTACGTGTGGCAAGGCAAAACTCCTGGAATTAATAGTCCGGGTGCGGTGCTCGAGGTGGGTTCCTCTCCGGGTGCGGGTGTCCTGGTCAATACTTCCTTGATCAGACCCCTCCTCTTGGGAGGGCTTTCAAACGAGTACCAAACCTGTGTATCCATTAAATTAGCTAACACGGAAATCATCGTGATCTCCGTTTACTTTAAATACGGTAATCCTGTTGAACCACATATTTTGAGCTTAACGCGAGCGCTTCACAAATTAAGAGGTCGAAACGTAATTATCGGTGGAGACTTCAACGCGCGATCGCCTCTCTGGTTCGACTATAACGGAATTCGGACGGAAAGATCCTTTGCTGTCGAAGACCTTATTGCGGCGCAAGGTCTGTTCATCCTCAATGAACCGGGCATGCTTTATACTTTTTCAGGAGCCGGAGGCGAAAGCAACATTGATCTCACTCTATGTTCTAGATCTGTTGCGACTAAAATATCTCAGTGGAAAGTTCACGAGTGTGCGTTAGTTTCTGATCATAGACTTATAACCTTTTCTGTGGGTATTCCAAAGACAGAAGCTCCACGGTCTACGTGGAATTTCAGAACCACAAGGGCGGATTGGGATAAATTCGGGGAGGCGCTACGTCAATCATTAAGGGGCTTTCACGACGTAGCAGCTAGGGAACGGGACAATTTGGGGAATTTTTTCAACGCGGCGGTGGTATCGGCCGCAGAAGCCTCTTTGGGAAGAACTAACCCTAAAAAGGCTATTAGGACGCCGTGGTGGACACAAGAGCTGACTTTGCTGAAGGGTACATTTAAAAGCGCTTACAGGAATCTCAGTGTGGTCAGGCAGAGTTTATGCTCGCCCGAAGAGGCTATTGTCCTCCAAGCCCGCTTTAGGGCCGCACGAGGTGCCTATCGCTCGGGTGTCCTTACGGCAAAACGAGCTGCCTGGCATAATTGGGTTAATGAAGTGGGTAACGCCAACCCGTGGGAAATCCACAGCGTCGTTGGAAAAACGGGAAAAGGATCTGAAAGTTACTTGTCGAGCGTGGTGCTCGGGAACGTTGAGAGTGTCGATGTTACCTCCACTCTTGAGACACTTCTGGGCAAGTTAGTTCCGTTAGACTCAGTAATAGGGGAAAGTGTTCACCATAAACAGATTAGAAATCTGTCACGGCTACCACCTAGTGAGCCCGCCCAGGGGAACGGCATGCCACCGTTAAGTCGAATCGAAGTGGAGATAATAATTAAGGGTTTGGGTCCAAAAAAGGCACCGGGATTTGATAGATTGAATGGAATAATTGCGAAGAATGTCTGGATCCACGCCAAAGAGGAGTTCTACCAGGTGTTGGAGACGTGCTTGCGTAGGGGAAAATTCCCTACGGAATGGAAGAAGGGCGTGCTCCGGATTATACCAAAGGGCAACGGTAAGCCGAAGACGGACATAGGAGCTTATAGACCTATAACATTATTGCCAATTCTAGGTAAAATATTGGAAAACATCATCAAGCACCGTCTACACCTCACCCTAACGCCGCCTAGCGATCTTCAATTCGGCTTTGTCCCCGGCAAATCCACGGAGCACGCCATTAAATATGCGCTTGAATGGGTGAGGGTATGCCAAAAGAGGTACGTCATAGGCATCTTCTTGGATATCTCGGGTGCCTTTGATCACGCGTGGTGGCCGATGATACTTACCAAGCTGAAAAGCAGGAATTGCCCGCGTAAACTGTTTGAGATTATTAGTGACTACCTAAGTGGTAGGACAGTTATCATAGGGCACGGGACGTTTTAATCACTCGAACAGTCGACATGGGATGTCCGCAGGGGTCGGTCCTCGGACCCGACCTGTGGAAAATCTTGTTTGACGACTCCTCCAGGTTGCCCTTGCCTGAAGGTTGTATATCGGTCGACTATGTAGATGACAAATTGTTTTTGGTCTCTGGGAACAGTAGAAGGGAAGTGGAATCTAAGGTTGAAGAAGGTTTACAAGTGATCCTTGAATGGGGACAGAGAAATAGACTGAACTTCGTTCCCCACAAGACCGTGGGCCTCCTTATGAAGGGCATGCTCAGCCGAGGCAGGAACCCCTTCATCAGAATGGGAGGCACACCCATCCGATTTGCAGAAAACACCAGGTATTTAGGCGTAATTTTGGACAGATCTTCCTCGTTCCTAGCCCACGTCAAGAACGCCTCCGACAGGGCCCAGGCCCTGTTTCAGAAACTGAGAAGACTCTCAACTGCCGAGTGGGGATTGCGTTCTCCGGCGATTCGCCTGCTGTACAGAGGGGTATATGTGTCGCAAGTCTCATATGCTGCCTCTGTGTGGGAGCATCGCTTGGATAACGTCTTGATAAACTCGGCTCTTAAACGGGGTCAGCGGACTCCTCTGTTGGCGCTCTTGGGCGCTTATAGGACTGTGGCCTCAGATGCATTACCGGTTCTGGCCGGCGTCCTGCCATTGACTTGATTGACCTTGAAATTAGGGAAATATTGACCAAAAAGGAACTTATTAGAGGCAGGGCTGCTGTCCACCTGGGAGTCGAGCTGACACCGGGAGGAGTAGTGGCCCTCCCTGGCTTGCTCAAAGCGATGCGTGAGAGGACGCTGAGTGTATGGCAAGAGCGATGGGATAGGTCGACGAAGGGCAGATGGACTTTCTCCTTCTTTCCTTCAGTTAAATTCAGAATGGAAGGGGCATACATTAAACTAGATCACTACATGACGCAGATGCTTTCTGGGCATGGGGAGTTCAGGGGTCGGCTTCATAGCTTGACCCTCTCTCCTCACCCAAACTGCGCATGTGGTGATACTAACCAAGACGCCAAGCACATTCTGTGGCACTGCGAGTTGATGAAGGAAGCACGAGAGGAAATGTTAGATGGTTTGCGCGGAATAACAAGACCAGCGTGGAATGCTGACCTTGTGTCGAACAAAGAGAATTTCGAATGCTTGAAAAAGTTTGTCAAGTCCTGGGTAGAGAGATGGCCTGTACTAGAGTCGCCGACCTAGACTAAATTCATCTTTGTTTCAGGTGCTACACGTATTGCTCCCGTCTTCTTCGGTCCTCCTCTATTACTCTTTATTTAGTGAATATGCTTTGAACTATCTATAATATAACTTATGTGACCTATAAATTACTGATTACGTTTGACTATTTTTTTTTCTTTTCTGGTCTCTGCTAACAATGATTTATGTTTTTACCTCGATAGGTCATCTTGGTGAGCGATGGTAGTGATGACAGTATCGCTTGATACATTATCACTCTGTACTGATTCTGTAATTATGTTTTACATGTATAAATGCTCTTATTATTTTCTATTTTTCTTGATTAGTTTTGGTTTCCATTCTTTGGTGGCGCAACTGAACTGTGCATGTTATGTATCGTCATTCCCCCATAGAAAGGGGGTGGGATAGACCCTGTCCATGCACATTGCCAGGCGAACATACAACAGAGCGGTCTTCCCGCGATCCGCCCGCGCCTCCCCCATCGACATGCGTTGGCCTGAGGCGTAACCGTGCGGTCTCGATGTCCTTCCGTCCCCCCTCCGGTAACCCGACGCTCATCTTTCCTCAAGGTCTTCAAAAACTTCCCCTTCTCTCCCAAGTACATTTCTTCGAGGCAAAATCGGGGAACCGGCTAAAGGACGCGGACTTCGAGCATCGTCTGCGGTTGGGCCGATAGCTATACGCATTCTCATTGGGACTGCCCGGTGGTCTATGGAATACTTTCTCTGGCTTTTTTTTTTTTTTAATATATTTTATTTTATTTCCGCTACTATAGTAATTACTTACATTATAACATAATCATATAACTGTTTTTTCCTCATTACTTATTTTATTCACAGAAGGTTTCTTCGACTGGTCATAGCCGTTATTTTTATTTTTCTTTTTCTTTTACTAACACTATTATCTCTTTTTGATATTACCTATTTCAGAAGAATTATTCCACGGGCTGCTACTTCTATTTATCTTTTGTATAATGTTAATGTAAGTACTTGCATACTGCTTACTAACCCCGTATGCATGGACATTGGAGGGTCTAGAGTCGTTCAAATAAATGTAGCTTCGTTTAAAAAAAAGTAGAGTCTTGACGTGTGCGGTGAAGGAGGAAACCATATGTTTCCTTATAACGCCGTTGGGAAAGTGGTGGGTCCCCTCCAATGTCATAAGAAGTGAAGCTAGCAGTGCACAATAGAGTGCTGGTACCAACACCAACCCTGATGTATGGCAGTGAAGCATGAAACTGGCAGAGGAAGGACAAAATGCTATAGAATTAGGAAAGGGAATCTCAGATGGTTTAGACATGTAGAGCGAATGATTGAAGAAAGATTTTCTTATATTTAGGGGAGGCCAAGGGAGGGGGGGGGGGTGCCCGCCCCCCGCGCCCCCCATATGTATCCGCCACTGGTTTAATATTGATATTTATTTAACCCTAAGTGCCCTCGAAAATAAAATACCGCTGTCTCTTTTCATCCAGCGCGTGTATGCATTTGTGCTTCTCAGCTAACTCGGCAACGTTGGTCAGTAAAGGTAACGCAGCGAGAGTTGAAAAAAAAATAAAAAAAAGCTCAGTCATTGAACGTATTTGTGCATCGGTATAAGCTACCGGCGAGGAATAGCACTTTGTCTTGTTTACACCTACTTATTATCACTAGCGGAAGAGGGATAACAAGTGTACACGAAGCTCGCAAAATAATATTGTTAATAAGCCTACATCGTGTTCTATAGTTCCAATTCGATTCGTGCATGATATAGCAAACGAAATAATCTCAGTTTTCATTGTTTTATGTTCGCATCGTTATTAATAGATTTATTTGAGTCAGTTTTCATTTATCAATTGGACTACGTATACCACTAATAAATATAGGATATAAGCAATGACCGATGCTGATAAAACATGAACATATCTATCAATATGTAAGTCCATTATAGATTATCACATTCAGATAAACTATTTTAAAAAACAATGATATGAAGCACTATTCAGCACATCGAAAAAAATCTATATAACCGATCAAATATGCTTTGGCTTCGAACTCTGAACTGTGAAATAATCATTAGTTATTATGTACTTAACTATGTTTATCTATATTAAAGTCTAAATCAGGCATGCCCGACCTGCGGTCCAATTGACGATTTTTTGCGGCCAAAATAATTTCAGCTTTCTTTGTTTTGGATTTTGGTATTCATGCAAAAAAAAAAGTTTTCGTTAATTTATTACATTTTGTGAAATTAGAACTTTATTCCTTTATTGTTATTAGACCTCGGTCTCTCGACGAGGCATTTGATTTATTGCTTGAAAAATGCAAGGCTGGTCGCACAACGGATTTATTTACGCAATCAATTCCATCCATTTATTTTTTCCGCACATTTCTCGAAAAATCGAATGTAATTGGCCTGATTTTAATAAGTGGATGGTGAGTGCAAAGGGCATAGCGCGTGTTTTGTCGGTTTATGCTTCTAGCGTTGAGGGTTACGGTTTCACAGTAATAGCATTTTTGGACACCGAATTACCGATAAAAATTAACGGCAATATCCGCCTTTTACCTTTTAACCATTTCAGAAAATGCCGACTCCCCCCTCCCCCTGAGTAGCTCACCTAAGCTGACAAGCTCAGCAATAAAATAAAAAATTTTTTTTGGCCTGCCAACCGATTTGGGTTGGCTACCCCTGATCTAAACGAAACACGCTGGACGTAAATTATGCATCTTTGTGAGTACTGTGATGAATTCAACTAAAGGTGAACGTCCATCTGTGCCGGCTGCAATGCACGCACGGCACGCAACGGATTCTTCTATATTGGTCAGTGGTTGAGTGGGCATAGCGCTTGGATCCCATCCGGGCGGCGTATTTACAAAACCTATACCGATTCAGTCGCGGTAGCGACAATTTGCATTTTAAATATACCTATATATTGGTTATTTTTATCACATTGCAAAAACAAAAATTGTTTTTAAATCTAGATAAAATAATCTCTCCGATGTGTACACTAGAAATTAATTACTTTATTTCTAAATATTTAAATATTGATATTGAAAATGTAAATTGTCGGTAGCGTGACTGAAACGCGGTAGGGATTGTAAATACGCATCCGGGCGTCGCGTGTTCAATTCCTCGGCTGGCTAAGTCCTCCAGCACAACACAAGCAACATTTTCGGCTTTCTGTGTTGGGTTATTAACATTGTTGGGTTATTCATAACCCGGGAATTTTTGTCTTTCTTTAAAAAAAAAAAAAAAATCTTTATATGGAAAAATCCGTTGCCCGTACCGACCGCCGGTATTTGCCGATAGTGGACGCAGTGCTGTACTAATTCATATAAAGATATAGAAAAATCCGTTGCGAGCCGTGCGTGCGTTGCGGCCGGCGCGGACAAATGGACGCTCACCTTAAGAGTGATTGACCAGATTGACCTATACTCTCGAGGGGAAGACTATGTGACGCGGTAGATACCAACTACCAACACCGGGTTCACTGTTATGACGAGCGGATGCGCTCGAGAGGCGCGTGGTTATCTTTTGTGTGACTTTGATTATTTATATGTGTTATTATTATGATAATTTTAGTGTTATTCTTTTTAAGACTGATTACGTTGTGATTAGTTTCCTAAGCATAAAGTTCCTAAAAAAGAAGACGGTTGATGTTTTTATTAAATTTTGAGAGGTCTACTTATATTTTTGGAAAGATCATAAAAATGGTTCCATGATAGTTGAACCTCCGACAGTTGACCTCCCCGCATACTTACATACAATATGCAGTCAGTTTAGGGAAAATACTGTAAACTAACTTACACAAAATATAACTAAGTGTCCCCGAAGGGATGTGCAGAGAAGATGTACCGCCGAATAACAAATGCATAAAACATATTTTCATTCAAATGCATCACGGAAAAATAACGTATCTATAACTTATACTGAGTATACCAGCGTATAAGTACAAAAATCGACCCCTTTACATAAATTCGTTTGATATCCATACCAACTTATTATTAAATGCATTTTTGAAGTCGATTTTTGGATTAACAATTGGTAAATAATGCAAACAAAATTAGAATCAATATATATTATAAAAGACAGTGTACCACAATTTGCGTGCCGCGAAAACTCAGAAACGAGTCCCGGTACGATCAAGGGAGTTATAAAGTGTGGTAGCCCTCTATCCCCATCCTTAAAGAAGGTTCCCATTTTTACCTGAAGGGCGTGCATTTGAAGATATAAGGGCTGAAAGTTTCGCCCTATAGACTTTTCTAGAACAGTTCAGAATATTCGAGAGTATACGAGAGCATTTCACAACATTACAGAATCCCGCAACGTTCTGGAAAGTTCGGGAATAGACTGTTCAGGAAAATCCCAGAACATCCCAGATCATTGTGGAACATTCCAGAACACTCTCGAATGATGTGGATATGGACAATGCTAATAGAGAACTCCAGTCCATTTTTTTTATTTTTTTTAATGAATAAAGACCTTCAAACTTAAATAACTGCATTTTTATTTTTATTTTTATAGTTAGTTTTAATAGTTAAAATAATTGTCAAAGTTTTAATTTTTAAAGACTCCCAGAAACGCACCGTATCTATGGTGGTCTAATTTTTTTACTTTTTAAGTTGTCATTTTGAATCAGTGATGTTATGTCGAGGGAAATTTCCCTAGATCTAGGGGAGAAAAATATTTTTTAGGGATAAGGGAAATCAGGACAAAATCTAGGGAAATTTCGAACTCTGGCAAAATTTTTATTACATATGACAGTATTACTGGTATTATTTATATATATACGTATATATATTTTTTGGAATTCCTATGAATCTTAATTATTTTTCATGTACTTACATGCCATGTTATTTTTAACACTGACAACTCAAAATGATATTAGGGAACGTACCCATACTACGTGACACGTTCGGGGGGGGGGTCTTCAAAATACCACGCTTGGTACAAATGAGCGGCGGGTTGCTTATGATTTTTATTTTGCAAAGTGTTTTTTTAAAATTTGGAATTCAGTTTCTAATTCAGTGGTGAGTGTATTCGTACTTTTAAATTATTACTTCACGTAGCAAAAAGTGTTTTATTTGGAAAATCACGGTATTATTAGTATATTTACCAAGTTCCGATATCTTTCCAATTAATTATCATATTAATTAACATATAACAGGATTAGTGTTACACAATCAGGTGGCTACGTAGGTAATTGCGTAAATGTGAAATTCTAGGGAAATTTCACTTCTAACTGTTGGCAACACTGTGAAGAATGCAGAATAATCATGGCGGAATGCTTTGCAATGACTTTTAGGTGTGAGGTGTGTTTTTTATTCAAGATTAACTGCTTTTAATATAGAAAAACATTGGTAAAATGTCCACATTTCACCGCTACTGTTATTGTATTTAATCAAAGTGCAATATAAAAACAATAAATCATCTCTTTCATTGCAAATACATGTGACGTCGTGTTTTGTGTCAGGTGTTACTTTGTAGGTACATTGTTTTATGTATAATACATACAGAAACACTGGTATTTATAATACACTGATCATGACGAGTGTGTAACAACTTGTATAAAAAGCCCTATACTAAAAACAATTTGAAAATACATAAAAACAAACTTCAAAATATGACACGACTTTAACCTCAAATAGACAACATTTATTGCAGATTGTCCGCAAATATAGCCCCTTTCGTAAATTGTTGAGGGCCTAAATTATGTTTCAATAAACACAATAACTATTATTTATCTAAATCTCTATAAACAGTATGAAAATAAACCAAAAACACGAAATGTTGAATTGCATAGGTACGTGTGCACTTCAAGTCATTTCAAATGTCAATACAATACAATACACAGGTGACAGGTTAACTGTGACGTCACGGTTAACCATTTCAGTAATGCCAACTTAACGCTGTGTTTTCCGAAGAGGTTTAAAAATGCACTTTTTAATAATTTATTAAAAACTCTGCATTTAATATTATGAAATAAAACTTATATATTCAGAATCAGCGTTTCTTGGTCTATATGAACATATTTTTTTAAAGCCATAATATTTTTCACTGGAGTTCCTTATTATAAATTGCGATTTATTCACAAAAATAGAACTAAACTTCATTATTGATACATGGAATAAAAATAAATACGATTAACGAAATTTGAGAAAAAATCCATTTAAAAAAAGCACGCATCCGAAGCGTATCAACGTATCTTTCAATATTATGACTATCTTCCTAAGGTAAAAATAATTAGAGACGTTTTTCATGGCGTTCATTGGACTGTTCACGGAGTCCATTCTTTTAATGAACAAAATAGAACATAATAACATTTTAGAGTATTCTTAGAAGTGTGATGTACAGTGATTAGAAACAAAATGAATGTATATTTAGACCTTTCTAATCTGTGACCCGGCCACGGGCCAGGTCAATGAATATGATTATTCAAGAAAGAATTTCGAGACTTGAAAACGTTTTGTTTTTTTTATTTTTTTATTTTTTTTTTATTAATAAAATTCCCTTATTATTTATTTACAGTTTTTTACATTTTTTAAATTAAGTCCCGTTAAACTGATTGATATCAGTTTGTCAACGGGTTCTTTTGACAATTACTTTTTTTTAAATTGAGACAGGTCTTCGACCAAGGTCTTCGAAGAGACAGGTACATAAAATATACAGGTACATGAAAAAAAAAATTGTTAATAAAATTTATAAGAAATACAGAACAGAGAAAATTAAAGAAATAAAAGAAAAGACAAGAGAAAATAATAATGGAAAAAACATTAAAACGAAAAGCGGAAAATAACAGAAATTAGTACAAAAGAGTTCTTTCACTTAACCATTTTTTTAGCGCACATTTCCTTCTGAAACTCAATTCACAGCTTTTTATTGCGTTGGGTAACATGTTGTAAATTATTGGAACAAGGTATTCTAGAGTTCTTTGACCGTATTTATTTAGGTATCTGGGAATTATAAGTCCATCATTTGCAGTTAGTCTTGTATTATGAACACGAACCACTAGTTTATTATATTCAGATTGAGATGTATGCTGACTCGCAATTTTAAGCCACAATATAGCACGAACAGATAATACATTTACAGAGTTGTATAATAATGATTTTGGTATATCATGTCTTTGTTCGTATTCAGTTTTTTTTAATAATAATTTTAAGTTCAACAGAAGTAAGGAAAAAATGAGGGAAATTCGGGCACTTTCTTTATTCTCGCCTTTTCATTATGTGAATACCACATAAAAGTCCCAACTGCTCCAAACAACCCCTTTTTAAAAATTAAACCCACACAGGAGGATCGTGATGATAATAATTTCCCTCAGGGTAATATTCGAGGATACTGTATGAAGGGTCTTTTTAAGGAAAGGAATTAGAGGAAGTTCAGGGAAAGAAAAGGGTATGCGGGGTGAGTAGGAATCTAGGGGTTTGTTCAAGAGTGACGGACGTACGAATCTATCATTCCCTTAGCGGTGACAGACACAAGCTGGAGAGGTCAGAGGGTATGTTGTGAGGCTATCAAATGAGCTTTTATATGGCTCTCAGATTTTTTATGACCATCAAATAATTAACGTATTTATGCCTATTTCATAATAATTATATTTTCGATAAATTCTCATTCTAACTCATAACGTTATATTTGCAGGAGTGCATTCCTCTTAGACTGAAGGGCGTCCACATAGTCAACCAGCCATACATCTTCAACATGGTGTTCGCCCTCTTCAAGCCCTTCCTCAGAGCCAAGCTGAGGAACCGAATCCACTTCCACGGGGAAAACAGGGCCTCCCTCATGAAATTCATCCCCGCCAACGCGCTGAGACCGGAGTTCGGGGGAACGATGGACATGCCTGAGCTTGACGGACCACTGCTCTGTGATCTGCTGTGCAAATATGAAGACGATTATGCACGTTAGTAGCCAAAACATATTTTCATTGTGGAACCTAATACATATAACCTATTCACGGAGTCTGGAAACTTGTAGTAAAAGCGGAAAGTTTTCAAGTGGGAGGCGGAAATAGGAACCGCCGCGCGCCGCATCGCCTTGTACCGCAATGGAAGGATGGATTCATATGACCGTCCCTCTTATTGCGTTAATTCCTACCCACCTTTTCCTTCCCAGAATTTCCTCTACCTTTTTTCCTTTCCCTATAATAAGCCAAAAGCATCCAAAAAGATGATATAGACCCTAAGAGTTTTTTTTTGTCACAGACTCGTGTGCTGAGCTAATTAATGTAAAAAATTAATAGTAATTATTTCTTTTTTATTTTCAGGTGCTGACAAATTTGGCTACAATAAGAAACTGGCAAAAGAATTGTGATAGCTCTGTATACTACTGTACATACTACACACCTACATACGTACTAGCTTATTAAAAAAATTTGTGTGATATTTCCTTAATACTATGTCAAAATATCATGACTTTTTAAAAATAAGTTTTTTATGATAACTGTGTTAGGTAATTATAGGTTCTTTTATAATAATTAATAATAAAAAATACACTACTAATACGCCACTGGTGTGAGCTACCGTGCTCAGGCTGAATGTCCTGGGAAACAGTGTCACGAACGGTGCCTCCGAGAAACTGGGTCGCATCTCGGAGTATTTAGACCTTACTCCAACACTTGGGACTCTGCTGGAGTGGACCTTCTATTTCCCTGGACACTCGTGGGACGAAAATTGGACCAACTGAAATCTAGGGGGGGAACCCAATTCGTGGGGCCGGCAGGAGGAACCAAGGAGGAGTAAAGTGGGAGATGATATCCTCTTCCCATGTGGGGCTTTCAGGGAGCCATGTAAGAATGGAGAGGAGAGATGAGGCCCTCTTCCCTTGTGGGTCCTTCAGGAAACCATGTAGGAATGGAGAGGAGATTTGAGGTTATCTTTGTGAACTCTTCCCTTGTGGAGCCTTCAGGGAACCATGTAGGAATGGAGAGGAGATTTGAGGCTATCTCTGTGAACTCTTCCCTTGTGGGGTCTTCAGGGAACCATGTAGGAATGGAGAGGAGATTTGAGGTTATCTCTGTGAACTCTTCCCTTGCGGGGCCTTCAGGGAACCATGTAGGAATGGAGAGGAGATATGAGATTATCTCTCTGAACTCTTCCCTTGTGGGTCCTTCAGGGAACCATGTAGGAATAGAGAGGAGATATGAGGTTATCTCTGTGAACTCTTCTCTTGTGGGACCTGCAGGGAACCATGTGGGAATGGAGAGGAGATTTGAGGCTATCTCTGTGAACTCTTCCCTTGTGGGGCCTTCAGGGAACCATGTAGGAATGGAGAGGAGATTTGAGGTTATCTCTGTGAACTCTTCCCTTGCGGGGCCTTCAGGGAACCATGTAGGAATGGAGAGGAGATATGAGATTATCTCTCTGAACTCTTCCCTTGTGGGTCCTTCAGGGAACCATGTAGGAATGGAGAGGAGATTTGAGGTTATCTTTGTGAACTCTTCCCTTGTGGGGCCTTCAGGGAACCATGTAGGAATGGAGAGGAGATTTGAAGCTATCTCTGTGAACTCTTCCCTTGTGGGGCTTTCAGGGAACCATGTAGGAATGGAGAGGACATATGAGGTTATCTCTGTGAACTCTTCCCTTGCGGGGCCTTCAGGGAACCATGTAGGAATAGAGAGGAGATATGAGGTTATCTCAGTGAACTCTTCTCTTGTGGGGCCTTCAGGGAACCATGTAGGAATAGATAGGAGATTTGAGGTTATCTCTGTGAACTCTTCCCTTGCGGGGCCTTCAGGGAACCATGTAGGAATGGAGAGGAGATTTGAGGTTATCTCTGTGAACTCTCCCCTTGTGGGGCTTTCAGGGAACCATGTAGGAATGGAGAGGACATATGAGGTTATCTCAGTGAACTCTTCTCTTGTGGGGCCTTCAGGGAACCATGTAGGAATAGAGAGGAGATATGAGGTTATCTCAGTGAACTCTTCTCTTGTGGGGCCTTCAGGGAACCATGTAGGAATAGAGAGGAGATTATAAGGTTATCTCTGTGAACTCTTCTCTTGTGGGACCTGAAGGGAACCACGTGGGAATGGAGAGGAGATATGAGTTCACCTCTCTGAACTCTTCCACCATAAAAAAGCATTTCTTCGGTTAGAAATTTTAATTTATGTTCGACAAATTTGTGTTAACAATCGGTCGTTATGTTTAATATAATTTGCATTTATGCCCATCAAATTACTTTTTTACCATGTGGGAATGGAGAGGAGATTTGAGGCTATCTCTGTGAACTCTTCCTTTGTGGGGCCTTCAGGGAACCATGTAGGAATGGAGAGGAGATTTGAGGTTATCTCTGTGAACTCTTCCCTTGCGGGGCCTTCAGGGAACCATGTAGGAATGGAGAGGAGATATGAGATTATCTCTCTGAACTCTTCCCTTGTGGGTCCTTCAGGGAACCATGTAGGAATGGAGAGGAGATTTGAGGTTATCTCTGTGAACTCTCCCCTTGTGGGGCTTTCAGGGAACCATGTAGGAATGGAGAGGACATATGAGGTTATCTCTGTGAACTCTTCCCTTGCGGGGCCTTCAGGGAACCATGTAGGAATAGAGAGGAGATATGAGGTTATCTCAGTGAACTCTTCTCTTGTGGGGCCTTCAGGGAACCATGTAGGAATAGAGAGGAGATATGAGGTTATCTCTGTGAACTCTTCTCTTGTGGGACCTGCAGGGAACCATGTGGGAATGGAGAGGAGATTTGAGGCTATCTCTGTGAACTCTTCCCTTGTGGGGCCTTCAGGGAACCATGTAGGAATGGAGAGGAGATTTGAGGTTATCTCTGTGAACTCTTCCCTTGCGGGGCCTTCAGGGAACCATGTAGGAATGGAGAGGAGATTTGAGGTTATCTCTGTGAACTCTCCCCTTGTGGGGCTTTCAGGGAACCATGTAGGAATGGAGAGGACATATGAGGTTATCTCTGTGAACTCTTCCCTTGCGGGGCCTTCAGGGAACCATGTAGGAATGGAGAGGAGATATGAGGTTATCTCAGTGAACTCTTCTCTTGTGGGGCCTTCAGGGAACCATGTAGGAATAGAGAGGAGATATGAGGTTATCTCAGTGAACTCTTCTCTTGTGGGGCCTTCAGGGAACCATGTAGGAATAGAGAGGAGATATGAGGTTATCTCAGTGAACTCTTCTCTTGTGGGGCCTTCAGGGAACCATGTAGGAATAGAGAGGAGATTATAAGGTTATCTTTGTGAACTCTTCTCTTGTGGGACCTGAAGGGAACCACGTGGGAATGGAGAGGAGATATGAGTTCACCTCTCTGAACTCTTCCACCATAAAAAAGCATTTCTTCGGTTAGAAATTTTAATTTATGTTCGACAAATTTGTGTTAACAATCGGTCGTTATGTTTAATATAATTTGCATTTATGCCCATCAAATTACTTTTTTAAAAATTTGAATTATTAAATTTTATATTTCTATAGTAATAAAAGTAAAATAATTTTTTAAAGTAAATATTATCGTTAACCCACAAAAAATTGTTAATTCTGCATCTAAAAACATGACAAATAGATTTTTTTAAATTAGGTACCTATTTTTTATGATTACAAATAAAATACAAATAATCAAAGTAGTATTCGTACTTTGATATTTCTTATATTATTATATATATTAAATAAAATACAGAGTTACAAAGTACTCAAATGAAAAGTAGAAGAGGGAGAGAGAACACCAACTTTGGTGGGGCGAAGGGAGGTACCTAAGAGGGAGGGGTAAAAGTAGGCAGAGAAATATGTTAAAAATGGGGCTGTTTGACAAATCTAACTGTTTATTTAGATAAAATAAATAAACATATAGATTTGTCAAACAGCCCTACTTTTAAGATATTTCCTTTATATAAAATAAATAAACAGATAGATTTGTCAAACAGCCCCATTTTTAACATATTTCCTTTACATAAAATAAATAAACAGAGAGATTTGTCAAACAGACCCATTTTTAACATATTTCCTTTATATAAAATAAATGAACAGAGAGATTTGTCAAACAGCCCCATTTTTAACATATTTCATTTATATAAAATAAATAAACAGATTGATTTGTCAAACAGCCCCATTTTTAACATATTTCCTTTAGATACAATGAATGAACAGAAAGATTTGTCAAACAGCCCTACTTTTAACATATTTTCTTTAGATAAAATGAATGAACAGATACAAATAAATAAAGTAGTATCCGTACTTTGATATTTGCTATACCTTTTGATTAAAAAAAAAGAAAAATTCTGTTTGGTTGGTATTTTGACCTCAAATCCAAAATCAAGTATATATTAAGATTATATTTTGCTCTTTCTTACCATGCATTAAATAGCAAGTATGTGATTAACTACTAATGTATTGCTGTTATTATGTTGCTCAACTTTTTCATGATATTTAAAAAAATATATACATTTTTCTATTCCACATCACAATGTTGGTAGGTATGTTATATGTGTGTGTGTAGTTGTGTACTTGCGGTGGCTTAGCGGGTAATAAATTCCAATTGTAGGCAATTTTTATACAATAATAAAAATAAATAAAAGGTTTTGCATAAAAGGGCTGTGGAGCCGTTTCCCTGAAAATGTGATTTTATATTGTAGGTACATAATAATATTATCTCACTAACCTTACCATGGGATGCTTAGTAATGTATATTTTTAATACGGAAATGTTAATACCAAAAAATTGATTTTCTTGGTTTAAAAAAATGTATTCCAGAAGACATATTTTAAAAACATTAAATAAATTATTTTTTGCTTATTATTTGCTCGTTTCATATTTCTATAAATATATTATTTTAAACAAACTGATTGCTTGAGTATGTTACCATCTATGAATATTCTTCAACTTCTTTTGTTTGACGGGAGGGTCAGAGGGGGACATTTTAGTCTCGAAAATTGCTCTGGGGACCTCATGAACCTATTGAAGAAAATAAATGGAGCGGGCATTAGGGATGGACATTTAAAATATACATCGAAGTTTTTTCCGATGTAATGCATCGATCGGTTGCATCGATGTTAATACGACGTTTTGAGAAATGCATCGATGTTTCCAAAACATCGATTGTTTTTCGCAATGAACATGTTTAGGCCTAAGAAAACTAGGTAAGTTAAATTCCAGGAAAAATATTTATTAAAACTCACAATCACACAGCAAATACAGCTTCATTTTGTTTACAAATTCCAATATTTTTTTTCAATGCTATGTAAAAACAAAAGTTTATTTGGATAAGTTTTAAGATTTTCACGGCCAAAAGCATTTTCGTTATTTTTTTTGGGGTGTTTTTGGGCATAACACCCCAAAAACAAATAATGAAAAAGTTTATTTAGTCTTTTTCCCTTCAATCGGTTTCTTTGCTCAGTCAAAAACTAGCCCTGCCTGTGAAAAGAGTCTTTCTGATGTGACAGATGTGCCAACAATTGTTAAATACTAAAAGCTATTTTGTACAGCTTTGGGAATTGTAATTTATAATACCTCCATAAATTTTATTTTATATTATTTAAGGTTTTATTTTTTAAGTTTGACTTTACCCGTTTCGCAGCAAAAGGAACATAACCCATTCAGCCAAACCGATAAATGGTAGGCGTTTATTGACTGAACTGATTATTACATTCCGATTCACGAAACTTCGTGTAAGTCACTGCAGTATTGAGTCACTGTTTGTCATACTCATAGACACTCATCTCATGGTTTGTGTATTCGATGCATCGAATAAAAAACATCGATTTATATTCGATGTTGAGGGTTTAACAATACATCGGTTCAATACGATGCATCGGTACTATACATCGAGTGTTTACAATACATCGATGTATATCGTCCATCCCTAGCGGGCATTCGTTGACCACATATTCGGTGGTACGGTGGTGGGCACCTCACCGCATTCACACATCGCCGACACGGTAAGAGGAAACCGGTCGCTAAGAATTTGAATAATTGATATTTTACCAAACTGTCGCTGACATCCCCCCGAATACTGCGCGAAAGGGACAACTGCACCTCAGGGTGATAAAACCTAAACAAAATCGTCAAAATCGCGGTTTTGTATTCCCAATTTTTTTTCTTCAAAACTGGAACGATTTTTAAGATTTTTTTTACCAACTGCATTATAAGAAAATATTCTATGTCTGTATGTTTGAAAACATGTAATACGTTACAAACAAAAAAATGTATTGACACGCAAAAACGAGATTCGCGACCTTGGCGTGATTTTTGAAGCAAATCTCTCTTTCAAATCCCACATATCTGACATTGTCTCCCGCGCCAACAAAATGTTTGGATTTGTACTTCGTAATGCGAGATCATTTACTAATGGAATTGCAATACGGAGAAACATATGAAGCACTTGTCCGCAGCATCCTGGAATATGGTTCCATTATTTGGGCCCCTTCTGAACAAAACCATATCTTAGAAATAGAAAAAGTGCAAAAAAGTTTTACGCGTTACCTGTATTCGAGGGAATGTACATACTACCCATTCCTGCATCCATCATTGTTCTTAACAGGAATGCTCGATTTTTACACCCTAGAAGCCCGCCGAAAAATAATTTTTGGCAAACATTTTTTTATGTTAATCTCCGGTACCATACTAAATCCACCATAGTATTGAAAGAGATCAACTTATATGTCCCTAACGCGTATATCGTGGGAGATTTCATGCACTTTTTTATGCTCCGAAAGCGAGAACTTCTGCAGGGCGACTCAACTGCTTAATGACTGTGCATTGAGCATCGACATCTTCAATGTCACCTACAGAGAATTCAGTAACTATCTCTTGACATACGTCACAACATCATTAAAAGGCCCCCATGCACTTTTAAAAGAAAATTGTAATCTTCATCATAATTTTTAGTGTATACCTGTTTTATGGAGAACCTGAATAAAATAAATAAATAAATTACTGAGTTTGTATACTGAACATCTATAGATTGCGTTCAAACCAGGTAATTTTAACGATTTGGAGTACCCAAACTCCGGTAAGCAGTAACATACCAACAAAAGCAAAAAGAACCGACACGCTTGTGGTCGATATAATAATAATAACGTAATATTAGCATAGTTCCGTTTTGTGTCATTTCACTTCAAGTGCACTTAACTACAGTAAATTTAAAAACATTTGGACCAGTATCAAAATCCAGAGAGGAAATTGGAGAATAAGTTTGTATGGAAAAAACACCGCCCAGTTCCTCGTAAGGTCCCACCCACACAACGGCTGTGGGAGCACCTTATTCTAGATGGAGGACCCGACATCTATGAATATAATATTATTATTATGTTTTACACGCAGTTCTTCTCAAAGTTCTTTGGCTGTAAAATCTGAAGAAATTTATTGATTATTTTAGATAAATATTCTTTAAAATGTTTAGTTTGTGCCTAGAGCCTATGTAGAGTAATTACTTTATTAACCATTAAGTTAAGTAACAATAATTTAACAGAAAACTGGTGCTGTTTTAGTGATAGACGAATATTTTTGAGGCCTTGTCGCCTTATATCCCAGAGTTTGCCAAACCCCAATAGCTAAGTCCTGATGGAGACACTCCACACGACGCACGTGAGCCGTTCCCAACTAGCAAGTAAGTTAATTAATATTTTGGTCTCCATGGGTAATTATGAAGACATATATAAACTATTCTAAATTTATGTTTTTGATAAAAGTACTGATTTTGTAACAATTTTAATGAACTGTTCTTTCAAACGTTTCGGTTTGCTTGTTTTCTTAATTACCCTTTTTCATATTTTTTTCTCAATGTGTTTAGGTGTGTGTGTGTGTGTGTGTTTTGTTTTAAAAATGACTGGAATCATAAAATTACAAAAATATAAAAAACAATTTTATTTAACTTCTGATATTTATTACTCAATGTTTTATGCCTTCAAATTACTGTAAAAATTAAAATTGTGATTTCTTGCAGGTATTTTTTTTTATTTTAGCAGGAAAAGTATACAGGATTTTAAGGGACATACTTGACTTACTTCAACCAGTAATTCCTGATATTATTATTTTTTTTTCAACTAAAAACATTAAAAAACAGTAGGTATTGGCCAGTTAGGGACGGGGTGATGGGTTGGGTGGTTACTCGACGATGTAGAAGAAAAAAGTTCAATTTAAAAAAAAAAATACACTGAAAAAGTCACCAAAGCGACCAAAATTTCATTTAAATTTTTACTTCAAATAATGTCAGGAATCACTTGTTAAGGTAAATCAAGTACATCCCTTAACCCGCTGTGTAGAAAATGGATTATAATAAAACCTTAATTTCTGTATTTCATAGAAACTTTATTTAGGAATGTATCCAATTAATAAAGGCTGCTGTCATTCCAACAGAAGAAAAATATTTCCATATTAACAATATAATAATTATAAACGATAACAACAGTTTTAAGTACAGTAAACGCTCAATATTCCTGGTGTGAAAATGTGGAAACTTATTTCTTGGAGGGTTGATATCCCTGTGAAAACAATTCATGGAAATTGGGCACATGATATTCAGTACTTTATGGTACATTTAAAAAAAATAAATCAGATATATATAAAACCAGCAAATGTGATGAATAATTAAAAAATAGGGAAGTACAAAAGCTTATTTATTACTTACAAGAATGATTATGCATTTAATCACGTAAACATAAACTTTATTTTATTTCTAATAGTACAAGTATGTATTATTATAATCTAACATTTATCTCTCATTGGCTGAGTTTTAGGAGCAAAATTTACTTTACAATCCATTTGTAGCTAAACCAATTTCATTTAGATCAAATTAGATATTATATTTCTTAAAATTATGATTATAAAAATATATATATTTAAACACGTTATACATTTTATTTATAAAATAATGGAATGATTGTTTATACACTTTAAACATTGATAATTTACTCATTCCACTACCTACCAAGCTTTCCACAAAGCCTTTGTTTTTAAAATCACAGCTTTCATAATAATATGTATAGGTAATAGGTGTAATGTATGATTTTATCAAAATAGTTTTTATTTAAAAAACAGTAAAAAAATGTTTAATTTTAGAATGTTATAACATTGGCAAGATTGACCAATAAGCAATGTCCGGCGTGGCATTTTTTCAAATCTGAAAATCTCGACTAAAACCGCATCATTCAGTCGATAGTTTAAAACATTGCGTAAGATTATTTATGCATTTTTTTAAGTCCATTTTATTATTATTTATTAAGAATAATTAGGTAAAACACACCAAAATAATTATGCCCCTCATTTATCTTTTCAAAGAGATGTCTAAATATCTACAAGTGAAATCACGAATATTTGATTTCTACTGGACAAAAAAAATGGTTGTAATAACTAGACATCAGATTATTATATGCATATTTTTATTAATACAGGGTCGTACTTGACTTGATTACCAGTGATTCCTGACATTATTTGGAGTAAAAAAAATAAATGAAATTTTGGTCTCCGGTGACATTTTTGATGTTTTTTTTTTTTTTTTTTCCTACAAAAACATAAAAAAATGGTAGTTGTTGAACAGTTGGAGGCGGGGTAAGGGGTTCGTCGGACACCCGGCTGAGTGACCAGTGACGACATGCGGAAGAATTTTTTTTTTGTTTGATTTTGAAGAAAAAAATTTTGAAAAAAAAAAAAAATCACAAAAAAAGTCACCGGAGACCAAAATTTAATTTACATTTTTTACTCCAAATAATGTCAGGAATCACTGGTTAAAGTAAGTCAAGTACGTCCCTTAACACCCTGTATATTTACTAGGTTTATGCATATTTGAGCCATTTTGTTCGTTGGCGCAAATTTAAGCAATATTTTTCTTCAAAACATTAGCTATATTTTTGTATTTTCAGTAGAAACTGGTTATTTTCGGAACCGTTTCCACTTGCAAGAAAAATGAGATTTGTAGTAGAGAAGGCCATTTTTGAATTTTGCTCACCTCCCTCTCATGAAAATAATATTTTTATTACCTTTTAATTAAGGCATTAATAATATGATTGATAGTGCTCATTTCGGCATGGATAGTGCATATTTTGGATTGATAGTGCATATTTTAATTAATAGTGCATATTTTGAATTGATAGTTAATATTTTGGATTGCTAGTGCATATTTGGGCATCGTTAGTGCATATTTTGGATTGAAACTGAATGTTTGGCACGGTTAGTGCAAATTTTAGATTGGTAGTGCATATTTTGGGTTGATAGTGCATATTTGCATACGTTTATCACTATTTTGATAATGTACATAATCCGATGTCTAGTAATAATGTATTTAAAACATTGTTTTTAAATATAGCCTCAAACGTGATATACATGCATTTGAATATGTTCTACTCACAATATAAAATACATATTCTTCTTTTTCCCATGCAGATTAAAATAAATAAAATATAATAAATGATACCTGGCGCTCTGCGCTTTTCCAAACCAATTAATATTAACTAAATACAACTATACTAATACAATATAACAAATGACAAAATGAAATGTTTTATTTCTTAAGTATCAAACTAAATGGCTGCATTTGTCTCTAACTCTCATTTAATGATTTTCTTCTTGTTGTATCCGTATGAGTTGATAGCTGAAAAAAGAAAAAAATAAATTTTTAAGGATTATAATATCTTTTAGCAAACTTTTTGTGGGTACACATAATTATATAGTACCTAATGACAATAAAATAACTTTTTAAATTCCATATTATTCTTTTTTTAACCAACGGTTTTTTCGGTTCGACCTGAACCTTCTTCCTAGGGGTGAATAAAATATATTAAATAAAATACAGAGTTACAAAGTACTTAAATGAAAAGTAGAAGAGAGAGAAAATGGGGCTGTTTGACAAATCTAACTGTTTATTTAGATAAAATAAATAAACAGATAGATTTGTCAAAAAGCCCCATTTTTAACATATTTCCTTTATATAAAATAAATAAACAGATAGATTTGTCAAACAGCCCCATTTTTAACATATTTCCTTTATATAAAATAAATAATCCCATAGATTTTTCAAACAGCCCCATTTTTAACATATTTCCTTTAGATAAAATGAATGAACAGATAGATTTGTCAAACAGCCCTACTTTTAACATATTTCCTTTAGATAAAATGAATGAACAGATATATTTGTCAAACAGCCCTACTTTTAGCATATTTCCTTTAGATAATATGAATGAACAGATTGATTTGTCAAAAAGCCCTACTTTTAACACATTTCCTTTAGATAAAATGAATGAACAGATAGATTTGTCAAACAGCCCCATTTTTGACATATTTCCTTTATATAAAATAAATAAACAGATAGATTTGTCAAACAGCCCCATTTCTAACATATTTCCTTTAGATAAAATGAATGAACAGATAGATTTGTCAAACAGCCCTACTTTTAACATATTTCCTTTAGATAAAATGAATGAACACATATATTTGTCAAACAGCCCTACTTATAGCATATTTCCTTTACATAATATGAATGAACAGATAGATTTGTCAAACAGCCCTACTTTTAACATATTTCCTTTAGATAAAATGAATGAACAGATAGATTTGTCAAACAGCCCCATTTTTTAATCGGAATACGGTACGTGGTAAATATTGATGCGTAGGCTACACGTTCAATACTTATTATGATCCGTCAATATTTATCACAATACGGAATTCAGGAATCTAGACATCGGTGATCCATATTGTGATCCGTCAATACGCTAGCCTTCACGTTCAATAAACATCAAGATATTTGATAAATTTTGACGGATCACAATAAATACGTGTAGGGTTCGCCTTACAAACCAATGTATTTTGAACGAGGTCAACATGAACCATCCTATACTTGACGATCTTATACTGGTTAAACCACTCTAGCATTTCAGGGAGTCAAGTATGATTAGATAATGAATTAGGGCAATAGTTACCTTTGTATTCTTCCTCGCACTTGAGCAGAAGTTCGAGCCACTGCGGCCCAGATATCATGGGCATATCCAGAGTACCCCCGTAGTTGACGGGCAGGCACTTGGGGCTGATGTACTGGTGCAGGCTGTTCCTGTCGGTGCCGTGGAAGATAATGCGGCTTTTCAGCTTATCGCGCAGGAAGGGCTTGAACAGAGCGAATACCATGTTGAACACGTAGGGCTGGTTCACGATGTGGAATCCCTTTATTCTCACGGGAATGTTATCCTGGAAACAAATTAATTATAACATATAAATACGAAAAATTAAATGTATTTTTGTAGCATTTTATTTACGTTCTCTCGAAAACCATCATTTTTTTAAGTGAAACTTCCTTAGCCCCGTTGGAGTGATTTTAAATTCGGATGAAACGGAAGTGACGCACTACGGCACTTCCGAAGCATCAAACTGCGCTCAAGGCTCCTCTTGCTTGAGATATAAAACGGAAACGACGATAGGTCTAAGCTCATTGGCCGCTTTGCTTTTTTACGGGTCGTCGGAATATAATGCGTAAATTCGCGCCTCGCCGAGCTCGTCCCATAGCGCAGCGGTATGGTGCTTCGCAAATCTCAGCGGCCAGAGAAATCCAGCGGACGGAGGTTCGAGTCCTACGAAATCCAAAAAAATATTTTTTTTGTTTTTGTCACTTTAAAATAAACAGGCAAAAGAAAGCGACATCTAGCGACTTTCTAGTTTGACTTCTATCGCGTGTGAATTACACACTCAATTTTTTTTTTTTTGTGAATACCGCACAAGAGTTTCAACTGCTCCCGTCTGGAGCCATTGAGACTATGGCATCCCCAATTGGGGTATGTTGTGAGGTAGTAGAGATGAGAGGGGAAGGTGGGGAAGTACCTGGCTATTCAGATCTGGCCACTTAACACGGATTAATCCTTTCATTGCATTGTAGGTAAACAAAGGGCTGTAAAATATGTACATATTTTCTGTTTGTCTTTTTTGTGAGTACTTTCTCGCGGAATCTTGGTCCTATTAGAACCAGTTTTATTACATATCCTAAACTTCATTGATGATTTTGAGGTTTCAACAGTCCTGAAGAACAATGTCGGACGTGCGATTTTGTAGTCTTGCAGTAGAGCTGTTGATTGTTTCCTTTCTGCATTTTTACTGTTTTTGAGGTCAAGAATTATAGCATATATGAAAAATATATAAGGTATGTTTCATTTCATACAAAACCGAAAACTCAAACTTTTAAATCAATAAAAAGAAATTAAAAGCCAACTGTGCGATTTTCAATCTTTAGCAGATCCGACATTGTTCTTCGGGACCGTGTATTTAAAAGCATTAATAAAAATTTTAGTAAAAATTTATTAAAAAGTGATAAAATATTACCTGAAGCCAGTCTACAATTCTCTTGGCGAAGGGGGGAGTGAACTGCCAGACCTGCTGCAGGGAAAGGCCGTCCATGTCGAAGATGACCACCGCCCCCGACACCTGCGTCTCGGGCTCCAGCATGGCAGCCTCCACGAACAGCACGCAGCCCTTGAACACCTCGTCCAGCGACACCTTGTTGTGCTTCCATTTCTCTGAAAATCGAGGAATATTTCATTAATTAACAAATTTAATTACATAGTTTTTTCGCAGAAATTCACGTTAATAATTTAAAAATAAATAATAATTGAAAATAAATAATTTAAAAATAGCCGGTAACCCTAAGCTGACTTAACCTAATTAACCAATTTTTAAATATTTTTTATCATCACTCTTTAAGACCTATCTGAGGTGCTTCTGAGTTGGTTTCATTCTGAGTTGTCTGGTCACCAAATTCACGAATGACAACATCATCAAATGGCCATTCAGCGCCATTTTGTGTCTTAACATGTAAATAGTGGAGGAAACCTTCCTTCCCCTCACCCTTACTTACCCATCCTGTAATAATTTTGTTTTCCTCTTTTCTATTTGTTTCTCTTTCTGGTACCAACAGGGTATCGCCTTCTATTATAATCTCTTTCACTCATTTTTTTATTTTATTTTATATAGGTATGTGTTTGAGCTAAGCGAAACCTGCTAGGATTTTAAATAGTAATTCAAATGAAAAGTGGTGTTTTACGAAATGTGTGTTTTTTTAAATTTAATATATAATGTCACATCACAAAGTATTTGCTTCCTTCGATAACATTTAAAAATAATTTTTATTTTTTAATATGATGAAATATAAAATAAAACATTGTTAAAAATGTGTTATTTTGGGAAGTAATTTTAATATATAAACGACACATTTTTGTACCCACGTGAATAGGTAATTTAAATTTACATCCAATAAAATCATTTCTTTAATTAATTATTTTATATTTCATCGTTCATGCTAAAATAATGTTTTAAATGTTTTTCATTTACTCATAAATAATTGCCCGAGTTGTCTCTAAAATCATGAATCATCCAAATCTTGATTTGTATCTTTTAATTTAAAGCAAAAATAAATAAACTTGTACATCTATACATATTATAAGTTAGAGTTCTCCGCGTCGTCTGTATGTCTATCTGTCTGTCTGTTCGCGATAAACTCAAAAACTACTGAACGGATTTTCATGCCGTTTTCACCAATAGATAGAGTGTTTCGCGAGGAAGGTTTAGGTATATAATTTGTTAATGATTTGTGTAAATTGGTTGAAACATAACGATAATTGTTAGAAGTATCGGAAAAAGTCAGCCTGGGAGCTTTCATCGAAAACACTGCCTAATCCCTTTGAGATATAACAAAACAATGCATTGTGGGATATTCCTCTTTTGTAAATCTTTAAACTAGTCCACGATCGCATATATCTATCTTTTACGGATAGCTTACTATACCCATTCTATCTTCTGAAAAAATTGTCACGTACAATGCGGTAATTGGAAAGTTATTTAGACAGATACAGTATTAATCCTTATCAACTTAAAAACGTTAGTTACCTCAAGCATTTCAAGCACATTATTATAATCTTCGCACTTTCTTGTAAATTAAAGTACTCCGCGGCGTCTGTCTGTCTCTTCGCGATAAACTCAAAAATGGCGGTGGTTATAAAGGTTGGATAACCATCCCGTAGATGGCGTCGTGTTAGTTAGCCGCAGCAACGCGTGGCCGATCAGCTAGTATTTTATAAACCTTTTGATTTTAAAAATAATTTTTCAATTTGGTTGGGTATTTTGATCTCAAATCCAAAATTAAGATTTGTATAAAACGGACCGAAAAGGGCCGCACATACGTCCCTCTTAACCCTAACCTAATTTGGCCTATTTAACCAAATTTTTATAGTTTTTTATCATCAATTTTAATGAATTTTCTGAAGAGGTTCTGAGTTGATTTCATTCTGAGTTGTCCGGTCACTGTTCCTAGATAAATTACTGGTTTCCGATAAATTAATCATTATCATAATATAAATTGTTCTTACTTCCTAATTCTATGACTAGCATCCTTCTTCCGTCTTGATCTCTGTTGGGCATGACCGTCAGGATGTTCTGCTTGAAGATATTCTGCTCCTTGACCGGAGAGAGGTCAGTGTACATGTCTTTGTGCTTCACTTTGAAAGCATAATACCTCTTGATCTGTAAATAAATGGGAAATAATGATAAAAAATATTCAAATATATATAAATTCGACGAAAGCGGTTGCCATAAACCCAATAGATCATCGTAGGTAATTTTAAACCAATTAAAATAATTCTTCAACATTCGTAAATTCACTTTGTGGTGTTATTTTAATAATACATAATTATCTTTTAATTATTTTATTCTGTTGAAGACACCGTCGGTTTTGAAACATGTTAATAATTTTTATTAAATAAGTGGTAGGTATATATTACTGGGTTTTATTACACACCAGATTTAAATGTCCGGGTTAAATTTTCCCCACAGGAAAAACTAAACCCTTTCACACACTTCGCCAAATGATCATCTAGTCAACCCACGCTATGCAATTGCACTATATAAGTATTATAAATACAAAACAATACAAGAACAACATGTCAACCTACTAGAGACCAAATGGGAATATAATTCACCGACTCCAGATATTTTCATATCAGAGGGTTCGGCTCTGTGGCATTTCTAATTGAACCTATAAATCCTACTGATCCCAGATTTAAATGTCCGGGTTTAATTTTCCCCACAGGAAAAACTAAACCGTTTCGCACACTTCCCAAATGATCATCTGGTCAATCCACGTTATGCAATTGCACTATATAAGTATTATAATTACAAAACAATACAAGAACAACATGTCAACCTACCAGATACCAGATGGGAAAATAATTCACCGACTCCAGATATTTTCATATCAGAGGTTCGGCTGAATTAATATAATTAATATATAGCTTAGAATTAATATCCAGCGAAAAACTACTATTACAGTAAATTCACAAATAATCCGGACTACGGAAAGGTAATAAATATTAGCGTTTCGATGCGAAAAGAAAAAAAAACTATTTTTATCGGCTTAGTCTTTTTAAGTCACAATATTGGTTTTGGTGTATGATTTTAATGATTTCGTAGAAAATCTCAGCAAATATTTTTAGCGCTTACCCGAAGATATTTTCGTCTTTTTATGTACCTACTGTGTTAACTGATACTCATTTTACACTAATTGTAGAATCAACATTATGGATTACACATACATATTTACCCGTCTGAGTAAACTATCAAAGGTCGTCTGCAATAATTCTGTAACGCATTATATAATACATCGGACCTATGTTGTTTCTTATACTTATAGATGACATCCAAAACTGTGTTAGGAACGGCAAATGTCTACTATTTGCTGATGACCTTAAAATTATGATGGAAATAAGCTGCCAACAAGATTGCTTTAAAATGCAAACTGATCTGGATGCACTATCTGAATGGTCATTGGCAAACAAATTAGATTTTAACACAAAGAAATGTGCCACAATGTCCTTCACTCGCTGTAAAAACATTATAGTTTACGATTATAAAATAAAAGGCGAAACGTTATCACGTGTAAAATCCGTGAAGGATCTCGGTGTCGTCTTTGATATCGTACTGACATTCTCTTGCCATATATCGCAGCTCACTCAGTCTTGCTACAAACTTCTTGGGTTCATCTTCAGGACTTGTAAGCAGTTTGATAACCAAGAAGCTATGCTAGCGTTATTCGATGGCATACTGAGAAGCAAGCTGGAGTACGCGAGCGATGTTTGGGCACCGTACCACCAGAAGTACATTGATATGTTAGAGCAAATCCAGAAAAAATTCCTCAGGTATGTTTATATGCGGAAGCATGGAACCTATCCAAGGTTCATGCACTATATTGACTTAACTCGAGGAAACTGATTCTGTGAGTCTAGAAACTCGACGAAAAGCAAGTCTTGCTATTCTGTCTTTCAAAATTTGGAACAATTTCATCGATAGCCCATTTCTCTTGGGATGCTATGATTTATATGTACCACACAACTACAGCCGAAGTCGACATCATGACTTATTTAAAGTACCGAACGGCAGAACAGACGTCTTGGCAAAGCATAGCATGACGAGGGGAGTGGTGCTGTTGAATGAAATTGCAAACCATTTGGATGTAAGTGACTGTTCTTTATATGCCTTAAAAATATTATTGAAGATTCACTTGCCTAAATGCTGATAGGTTAACTAAATTGTACTGTAATTGGAATTATTCTGTTGTACAAAAATATAAAAAATAAAAAATAAATAAAATATTTATGGTGCAATACAAAACCATAAAATACTTAATTTTAACCACTTTTATTGTTTAAAAAATTAACATGTTCAATAAGCAACGCTTTCTTCATTAGGATTTAAGTTAAAATGAATAAGTTAAAAGAATAACAAGGAAGATGTTTCGATTCCCTATGATTTAATATTTTCTTAAACTTTTAGTTGGGATTTCCCTACGTATACTACTCATAGACATTGGTACTTAATCACGAATTGAATGAAGATATCGAAGCTGTTAATAATTATGTGTTTGCATTCATCTTCGCAATGTATGACGTAGTTTCTTGCACAACAAATATCAATAATAACCAAGTCATACAATTCTCGAAATTAATTACCCATCCAAGTATTTAGAGAGAGGTAAGAATTTTTAAGGAAAATCTTAGCATGTAATGTACATAATATATTGTCGGCGTCATTGACGACTATTTGATTAATGACTGGCAAAAAATAATGACTTACCAATTCAAAGGCGCTTTCTGGGTAGAACTTGCAAGGCCTTAGGAAACGAATGAGCCAAGGATCATTGTCCAAGGGCACCAGAAGGTCATCTGCCCCTGTAATACGAAAAATGCATATAATAAATTATACTACTTGAGTTTACGGGGTATGTTTGTGTAAATATCGGCAGGTGCGTAATAGTATGCAAACAAGTTATTCTCATACGCACGAGGGGTATGTACGTACTTGTGATATGTCGAGTGTACATGAATACAACATAAAATGAAAATATTTATTACATATTTCCATTCCTACATAAAAATTTTAGAACATTACGCACTTTGCGATTTAAAAAGTAACATGTACTTCTAACCACTCCGCTGTACGCGTCGAAGTTAAAAACTATACTTTAAAAATTTATATAACTCTTAAATTCAAGTATTACATGTATCTAATTTTAAGATTTACTAAGTTTTCCATTATGTTAAAATATTATATTTGTTATCGTTTTACAAACTGGGGTAGAGGTGTGTAGCGGAAGGCAGCGAACGAATTGAATAGCCTTATAAATGTTTTGTTGAACGGGCAACATTAAAAACCCCGGCACTAGAACCACGGCGAACTGGCCGACCATTCTGTTTTCACGGCCCGGTTGTCAAGTCGCATTTGTACGCTGCCTTCTTCGTATAATAAAAATCCTTCTGATAAATTGTAATAATAATCTTTGTCGGTTTGGGAAATAAATGCAAGTCCAACGTTTGTCATTCTATTTATTAAAATATAGCGACCACCTTGTTGGCAACGGAGCTGAAGTCCACGTAAGTATTCTGGCAGAACTACCATACCACTCTTACTGCCAAAACAATATAAAAATGAAAACAACATAAAAAGATTATAATAATGCACGGTGTTCGGAAATTCGCAGTACATTTGGGAAACCAGTGAAACTACACCTCAAACTGAAAACTTTTTCGAACTGAGCAATAAGTGAGCATTTCCCTTTCATTAATTTTTTTTACTATTTTACGATATTAACCCCTAGCTACTATTTTTTTTAAATTTGTCTTGAAAAATTTGAACTTCAGACTCCGACGATGATTTCCAATGTTTTCCAGACAATTTAAAACCACGGTTATTTGCACAAACTGAGTTAAACGATTTAGTGAGAGATTTAGGTTTGACTAAGGAAAAAGCAGAATTGCTTGGTTCTACATAGACTAAAAGAAAAACATTTATTGAAACCTGGAAGATCTATTTACCATTATAGAACAAGAGATGCACATATTAATCATGATTGTAGGGAAAAATATATTCAATTTTAAAATCTATGAATTTTTTAGTTTTTGTAAATCAAATTTTCTCTATTTTTTGAAAAATTAAATCGATATAATATTGTGAAAGAATGGTGAGTGATAAAAAAACTGCTATGAAATACGGTTTCAGCATCCAAAAATAGAGAAGATTTTGGTAAATTTCTTTAAAAAGTTTTCACAAACATTATTTTTGTTGGATTCAAGTTTGTTAATTGTAATGCCGAAATTTGTTCATTGTAAATTGTAATGACGAAATTTTCCGATTATTCAAATAAGCATTGATTGGTATTTCGATTTCTCGACTATGCTAAAGGCCAGTAACTGGCACATTGACCTTCTATACAACACATTTTGGTCTATGCTACCAATTTTGAGATTGATGTGAAATCACTACAACCGTAACATTACTTGAGTGAGGTAACAATAACTATATCTTATCAGACTCAAGCCTGACTACTGAAATACTGATTATTTTATCGATTACCTACCTACCTACTTATTTAAAACTTTATAGTTCCGCCTCTTGAACAAGATCACTAGAGCTCCGCTACGACATCAACCGACTGAATGGCGCGCATTTAAAAAAAAAGGAAGTTATGCCGCCGCACCCTGTAGTTTTTTGTTTCGTTTGGTTTTTCGATACATTTTTCTCGGTGGCCCGACAGATGATCCTTCGACAGTTGGCCCCCCGAAATGATATTTTAACATAGTATAAAATGAAGTTGCTCCCGCTGTATTTGCGCTTAGATCTTTTAAACTAAGCAACGGATTTTCATGCGGTTTTCACCAATAGATAGAGTGATTTAAGAGGAAGGCTTATATGTATAGTACATGCATTATATTACAGAAAAGACGAGAAAATCAAAGATTCAAATTAGGCAGCGGGCAGCGGGTAGCGGGCAGCTGGCAAGCGGGCGGTGTGAATTTGATATGTATATGCAAATTGACAGATGGCGTTGATTATAAAGGTTGGGTAAGCCACAGCAACGTGTGGCCGGGTCTGCTAGTTTACTATAAATTGATAATTTTATGTGTATTATTTATCAATTCAAACCTAAAATTGACTTCAAAAATACCTTTAATAACATGTTGGAATTTTTTTGGAAGCGTCGATTTTTTGAGCAAAAACTTGTTTAGCGCCAATATGATTTGAAACTCAATGAAACGAAAAATTGCGAAACTAAAAAGAGACAAACACATACATCTAAAGGATTTAGCCCGCTAGAGAATCGGTCTCCTCTTTGTGTGGTGCTTCGTAGTCTCCCCACCTATATTTAACTTCGTAGTCTCCCCACTGCGTTACGTTCTTTTGACCTTTCCAGCCGGACTCTCTCGACCCATCGCCTTGCACCGCAGTTGGAGAGATAGATTCATACGTTCCTCCCGTCACTCCCGGACACACTGACCCCCAGATTCCTACCCACCCCTCATAAATTTTTCCTTCCTATAACTTCCAATCCTTCCCTTCCTTAAAAAGACCCTTCACACAGCATCCCCTAAGACGACATACGTCCTGAGAGAAATTATTTTCCTGTAATGTAAAAAAACTTTAGTTTTCTGAAGGTCTTCTACTTCTAATAATATTGGGAGAAAAATTATTAGTTTGATTTTTTTAAACTTAATGAGTAAAATCTCAAATTATAATATTTAATTAAATGAAGACAACATTAGCGAAATAAAAGATAGCAGCCAATAATATGTGCGTTAAGAAAATGAAGATAATGTTGGTAGTTCTTAGTCGAAGTATGATACAGTTAAAACTGACCGAATTTCATTTGGGTTCCGTAGCTCAATCGGTAGAGTTCTTGCCATGTAAGCAAAGGGTCCTGGGTTCGTGTCCCAGCGGAGCCAAAATATTTTCTGATTTTTCTGTCTCCGATTTTCGATTGAGTTTCGCTAATATTGTCTTCATTTAATTAAAAATTATTAGGTTGACAAAAAATCCAAACGAAAAACAAAATAAAAAAAATTACAAATTTCTTGACGTCAGAGCTCAAAGTTCCAGATGATGGTTGGTGATTCAGGCGGATAGATTATTAAAATTGTTACTAGTTTCACTGATATGATTCAATATTTTTTAAAGACAATATTGTGAAACTTAATTTTTCATTGGGAATATAATTATTGTATTTGCTTTGCAAAGCGCGTCATGGTGTTGTTTTAATCTTACGAAATCACCTGAATCGCAGCAAGTTTTTATTTGAAATGACACCTGATAACCGATATCTGAGAGTGGTAAACTTTTTTGTCTTTGTTTTTAAGTCGAACCGGATTATGGGTGCAATACTCGATTATTGCAAACCTGCCACCGTAAAATAATAAAGTTTTCTTTAATTAGCGTCATTTGCTACATCGCAATATTAATATCAATTATAAATATATCTTTAATGCGAAACATTTAATTTCACATTGGTTCACCCGACTGTAAAAAGGCAATAGTGCCACATTATCGGAAAAAATGACATATTATTAATTATTTTTAATTGTTAAACTAACGTTTAAGACAAGATTTTTATGCATAGCACAAAGGGTAACAATTATTATAAGCAATAATTATCATAAGATAAGCCGCCATAGCTCAATTGGGAGAGCAGCTGACCGGCAATCAGAAGGGCACAGGTTCAAGTCCCGTTGGTGTCATGTATCTTTTCTCGGAAGATATTTCAATGTGTATGAGTGTTTCAGGCTGATAATTATTGCTTATAATAATTTTTACCTATTAATAACTTTTATATGTATACTATCAAGCTTTGTCCCAGTTTAAACACAGTTTTTATAAATGGTTTATGAGTTTTTTTAAAATTATTAACCCCACTAGGGTTCGCCTGTATCGGGTTTGGTAGTTTATTGAAGCATTTTGAAGTATGGAAGTGTCTATTTGTTTGACATGCTTTCATGTTCCAAGCCCCATAGATTTTTTAATATGAGAGTATACAAAATAAAAGGATGCAAAGTAAGTCAACTTTTTTTTTTTTTTACATTAGGTAACTCAATTTTTTTATTACTTAATTTTTCCCTAAAAACTATTATTTTTTTTTACATTAACACCACACAGGAGGTCCTGAGAAAAAAAATAATTTCCTTCAGGGCCTGTGTCATCTGAGATGCTGTGTGGAGGGTCTTTTTGAGGAGAGGAAGGAATGAACATTGGTCTTGAAGAGACCCATGTTGTAGGAAGGAGGAAACACAAAGGCCGGCAAATCGTTCCACAGCCGAGCTGTTGAACACAAGAACGAGTCGAAGAAGCGACCCGTTCTCATGCGACAAATGTCAACCGTGTACATATGTTAGGCACGCGTTTGGCGTGTTTCCCGACTATGCACCTGTGCCTAAGGGATCAACCATTGAAATACCGGTAGAACAAGGGTAGCATTCCCACCCGACGCCTGTGCTCTAAAGATTGGTTAAATTATTAGAAACTATCAGACGGACCGCCAGTTTCTGCACAGAATCGAGGGTTTTTTTCAGGTATTTTGGGGCTCCAGACCAGAGGTGGCTGCCAAATTCAACCGTGGGGCGCACTTGTGATTTGTACGGGGTTAGCAGTTGTGTACCATGAAGTATCTGCGTGCCCTGTACAGCACGCCCAGTTTTTGAGAGGTTAACTAACTCTGCCTTCAATGGAACTGAACTTAAAAGACCCTCCACACAGCACCCCCAAAGATGACATAGGCCCTGAGGGGAATTATTTTCCTTGGGGCCGTCTGTGTGAAGCTAATGTAAAAAAAGGGCAGGTTGTTTCACGATTTTCACAAATTCATAAAATTTCAAAGTTTATATTCAAGTTCCGCGATAGTCCTGTTGAAGTTTTGCTATTATCTAAGTACTGCGAAGCAACCGATCCAAGATTACAACATGATTTGAATTTTGATAGAAAATTCTCGTAATATGTTCAAACCAGTGCAAACAAACAAACTTTGAGAGGTGGTTATGGATACCGCCGGCCCGGAAACCATTTATTGGATAACTAACACCCCTACCGTAGGTTACCACAGCAGAAAGAATGGATGCATACATTTGTCACTCCTCGACACACTGACCCCCAGGTTCATACCTATCTCTTATACCTTTTCCTTCCCAGAGCTTTCTTCTTTCCTTTCCTTTATAGACTCTCCACACAGCATCCCTAAAGATGAGATAGGTCCCGAGAAAAGTGGTTTTCTTCAGAGTCTCCTGTGTGGAGATATTGTAAAAAATACTTAGAAATAAGCTCAGGATGGCAACAAAGCGACTATCTCACAAATTATTGAAATGACACAAGAAATTTCCTTGAAGGAAAACGTCTAGTTGGTCGCCCCAGATAATGATGAGATAATCAAATGAATGCAGAGGCGGTGCGAAAGAAATCAGGTACTCGGTGAGTCTCTACTGGTAATGGACCGAGGCCACCAACTTATCGCAAGTAGGAGGTCTGGAAGCGCCTTAATCGAAGCAACATGTCCTAGACCCCATTTAGGGATGTCGAAAGTAAATAAAAATATCGATGTTTATTAAAATATCAATATCGACGTCGATATATCGAGGAAAAAATATCGATATATCGGTCAAATTTTCAAGAGATTTTGCGTTTTCAAAATATTGATAATATTGAGCTGAATACACTATTATTAGTAATTTTTCTACACAATTTGCTTTTTTAATGTACAAAAATCTCAATAAAAATGAAGGTATTTTTATCTCTATTCATTTTTATTACGTAATAATTACAAAAATATCAAAAACTAAAAAGATGTCTTCTAACTTATATGTATACTGAGATGCATACAAAGTTTGTATGCGTCAAAAAGGACTTCGTGTTTGGAACAAGGTATAGTCAATAATCATAGACAATAAATTGGGAACCAACACATAGGAGTGGCTTAGAAAAAAATGGCGAAAAATAGCATACATTTCTATGTATGTACCTACACACATGAGATAGTATTGGTGATTACAAATACTAATGCAAGGACAATAGATTTGTAAGTTATTTATAGTTAAAATTTCAACCGCCAGATGTCATGACCCAATACAGTTACTTTTTTCCGTTCGTTCCTATACGGTTTTGGATTCTAGTGACTTTAAATACATAAATTTAAAAAAATATCGTTTTTGATAGAATTTTTGATATTGGATATTTTGTATCGATATATCGGATCAAAATATATCGGCTAAAAATATCGATATTTTTTCAACAAGCCTAACCCCATTCAGAAATAAATATATATATACGAGTATATACACATATTTATATATATACGAGTATATACACATATTTAGTACTCGTATATCTACTACGGGGGCTTCAGATGAATTCATCTGAAGCCCCCGTAGTAGATATACGAGTACTAAATATGTGTATATACTCGTATATATATGATGAAAATATTGATAGTTTGTTAATTCGAAGTAAATTAAAATTATTTAAGATTATAACAAGTTTGCATTGTTAAGTCAACAAAAAAAAATTAAAAGATATTATAAAGATTGTTAAATTATTTGTGTTAGCCGAGGATAGCGAATATTTTTTCATCTTTGTCCTTTCTAAATATGGAATTTAGCAAAACATATTGGGTAATTTTTATTTCGTTATTGTCTTTATAAATTAAGATCGTAATATGTTGTAAATATTCATTTTTCTTTTCATCTTAGTCCTCTTTGAATTAAATGCATTTTATTTTATTTTAAATCAATTTATATGCTGATGATGCGGTGCTGATTTCTAACTCTATGGAAGATCTACAGTCTCTAGTATCTAGGATGAACGAAGTATGTATGAAGAATGAGTTAATGATGAATGTAAGTAAATCTAAAGTCATGGTGTTTGAAAGAGAGAGTACGAAAACAGTGTGCGACATAGTTGTGAATGGTGAATACTTGGAGCAGGTGGATGAGTTTGTTTATCTGGGTAGTATGTTTACGAGAGATGGATAGATTTACTTAGATAGATGAGATGGACATTTATGAGAGATGATAGATAAGGCTGATAGAGATATTGAAAGAAGGGTAAATGCCGGTAACTCCGTTAATGGAGGACTGCATGCCGTTGGCGCTAATAAAAAACTGTCAAAAAAAGCGAAGCTAGCAGTCCACAATGGAGTCCTGGTACCTACCCTGATGTATGGCAGTGAGGCATAGAACTGGCAGAGGAAGGATGAACGTAAACTGAATGCTGTTGAAATGAGATCCCTGAGACGTATGTGTGGTAAAACCATGTATGATCGTGTTAGAAATGTGGATATCCGCAAAGAATGTAAGGCTGATGTAAGTATAATGAGCAAAATTAAGAAAGGGACCCTCAGATGGTTTGGGCACGTAGAGCGAATGAGCGAAGAAAGTAGTGTAAAAAGAATATATGATGCAAATGTGAATGGTAGAAGAAGTCGGGGACGCCCGAGGAAGACATGGCACGATCAAGTGAATCAGATACTTGAGACGAGCCATGTCAAAAGTCAGAATAATAGAAGAGTATGTATGAGACGATGTATGAATGTGAGTGAGGCAAAGAGTGTGTGCCAAGACCGAGTTGTTTGGCGGTCCGTCCTCTCTGCCTACCCCTGCGGAGAAACGGCGTGATGGTTAGTTAGTTATCTATTTAACTTTTTTATTATTGACTTTACAATGCACACTTGTTACGTAATCGTAAATAACTTATTCTTCATATGAAAACGGGTCGCTTGTAAGACTCTTTTAAAAGTCCCTCCACACAGCATCCTCATTGATGACATAGGCCCTGAGGAAAATTATTTTCCTCGAGGCCTCCTGTGTGGAGTTTATGTAAAAAAAAATTTTTTTTCCTAAGTTTTCCTCAGGTCTTGTGATATTTTTAATAAATTATTCAATTAAATCCGCAATAATAAATCGTTTGGACGTCTAACTACAAGATTACGATATACGTTTGGCGACTTAGCAGGGGTACCTAGGTTAATGGGGTGAGGTTTGTCCGGGTCTTGATGGCGAATGCGTCTATCCACCAGCTGCATGGCAGGCCGGTTCAGGAGAGAATGGTTGAGGGATCCCTTCGACTTCTCCAGCCATACTGAGGGATGGATTCATACACGTCACTTCTAGACACACTGAGCCCCAGATTCCTACCCACCCCTAATACCCTTTTCCTTCCCAGAACTTCCTCTCCTTCCTTTCCTGAGAAGACCCTCCACACAGCATTCCCAGAGACGACATAGGCCCCGAGGGGAATTATTTTCCTCGGGGCCTCCTATGCGGAGCTAATGTAAGAATTATACAAAAGTGTAAACCTAAAAAAGTTTAACAGAAGGATTTAAACAAAATCACCAAATGTTTTGGTAAATTTAAATATTTCAGTAGGCGTCTTAATTTTCATCCTTGAATGAACGTTTTTCTACTTACGAAAATAAAGACAAACACAAGTTTATTTTAGGATTCAAATTATTCAAAACCGTACACAGTGTATTGCAAAAAACACTTTAAAAACTATCTGTCTATACGTCTAGACGCCCCCGCGCGTAGCCACTTACTTTTTTTTAGAATCATCATTCAACTAATATTTTTACGTATGGTTATTATTTGAGATTTTCACGGCCAAAGTATTAAAGTACTTATTTATTTTGGGGGCCGTGTTGTGCTGCCTCCTTCTTTACCCATCGTTTCGGACAGCAGCCCATCAGTGATGTGTAACTGATGAGTTATTAGGTTTTAGGGAACGTACCCATACTACGTGACACGTTTAGGGGGGGGGGGTCTTCAAAATGTCACGCTCCATACAAATGAGCGGCGGGTTGCTTAGGTTTTTGGTCACCGGCGGGGGGGGGGGGGGGGGGGGGGTTAAAAATTGCAAAAAATTGGTCACGTAGTATGGGTACGTTCCCTACAATAAAATTATACAAATATATATACTATGGACAAAACATCCTCCGATAAAATGTATATTAAAACCTATCCAAACCTAACCTAAGCTAACCTTATTTTACATTTTACTATTTTTGAAGAATAATTTATTGTCTTTTTACACGATGTCTGTATTATTTTGGTCTCATTTTAATATTAAAAAAAAAAAAATTAATATTAAATAAATTAATTAATCCTCAACTGGGGATAACACAAATAAATAATTCTCAACCCAATGGGCAACACCCGTAACCGCGCCGGGCCTGTCGAAAGTATTCTTGGAAAATCATATACTTATGTTAATTTGTTTCAATTAATTTACTAAGCAATACTTTATAAATTAAACCAAAACTTGTTTTTTTATTACGTTCTTAAATGATAGTATTAGTTTTTATTACATATATTTTTTTAGCTCCACGTGGATTATGAATTATTCATGAATAATTATGAATTAAGTTAGACGATTTGTTTATAAAAATTAGAACAAGAATTTTTCTGATCGACCATTATTACATAATAGAAACTGTCAGGTACCAGTTTCGCAAAGTTATTATTGCTTTATAAGAATGTTTTGATTTTGTTATGTGTATGTGACAAGCAAGTGCAAGCGAGTTGCGCGATCCAATAATACGTCTAATTTCGGTCTGTATTTCCATATCTCTGTGCTTCACCACGATTACGAAATTGAAATGGAAACGCGATATACAATTGAAGGCAAGTGTAAGAGAGACAGATCGTATGCTAAATGGTCTAAAACAACCTATGTTCTAGACCGGGGGCGTTTCAGACCTTCAGGGAGCGGTAGAAGACCAAGAAAAAATTGGGGGGCGTTTCAGACTTTCAGGGGGGCGGTAGGAGACCCAGAGAAACCCATCCGATCCCACCCCATCCCATCCGATTAGGGGCCATCCTGTGATAAGTGGTATGGAGGGAGGGGGGGGGGGTCCATGAGCTTTGTGACTTCATATGCACAACACGACTGTGACACATGCGACTTCCACAAAAATATTTCCCTGATCCCATTACGCCTCCTCCGTAGTGGCAAATGTAACCTTGTCGTGGTATCCCATTACGCCCCCTCCGTTGTGGCAAATATAATCGTGACGACAATTGCTGTTTCGGATTCACGAGTTAGGGGGCGCTGGAAATAAAAATATTCGTTTATGCCCAGAGTCGAGGGTTTCTTTCTGGTATTTTGGAGCTCCAGGTGACTGCCGTGGAGCGCACTTGCAATTTGTACAGGGTTAGCAGTTGTGTACTATAAAGGATCTGCGGGTCCTGTAAAGGACGCATAGTTTTTGGGAGGTTAATAATTTAACTCTGGCTTCAATGGAGCACCCATATCCGAGCTGGTCACTTATAGTTCCATCAAGCATATTATCAATAGACTAGATTTTAATTTCAATCCTTTTTAGACTTATCAGGCATGTAATAACTTGTTTTCAATTTTACACAATATTAAGCAAGCATTTACGATATACTAGTGGTTGTTTATCAGTTGTACGACTTATGTATAACCAATCTGCTCATCAGACATTGTTCGCTTCAATTTGCATGTCCACGTGATGGGTTTTTTCGAAGTAAGATTGTCTTAATTACATATTCTCAACCTGTTACGAGATCCGCTGTAAGTTGCACTTATAATAGTATACAGAATTTATGTAACACAGAGACAATAAGAAATAATAAATAATAACATAGGTGAAATAAGGAAATCATCTTAATGATCAATTATTCCATTGGTTGTCATTAGCGCCAGAGAATAGAAACCCATTAAAGGAAATTGGTTTACTTAAGGTTCTAACGACTTATTCAATGAACAATAATTACGGAATATTTTTCCGTTGGATGATAAGCGACACAGGTAATATTTTTTCCATGTCATTGGCCGAGGTCAATTCTCATTTGGAAACTTCACACCTATTACGGTTTGTCAAGATTAATGGTAATAATTTCCACTAACGCAGCAAATAATGATTAATTGACACTAAACTTGCTTTTATTCATACACGTATTTATTTACCTACCCGATTTTTTCGACTTCCTAATTTATATTTAAAAATCTTTTTGTTAACAAATGAAACGTACGAATAACAATAGGAGGCCTGAGGAAAACAATTCCCTTCAGGGCCAATGTAATCTGTGTGGAGGGTCTTCTTTAGAAAGGAAGGAGAGAAAGTTCTGGAAAGAAAAAGGTAAGAGGGGTGTGTCCAGGAGTGACGGAGGTAGGAATCCATCCTTCCCACTGCTAAACAAGGCGATGTTCCGTGAGAGTACGGCTGGAAAAGTCAAAGGGGCTCCCTCAACCATTCTCTCCTGATCCGGCCTGCCATGCAGTCGGTGGGCAGACGCATCTGCCGACAAGTCCCGGACAAACCTCACCTCACGAACAGGGGCACCATTGCGCATTGCTACGTCAACAAACGTAGCAAACCACTCTGGGTGACCTATGGCAGGGGTGTTGGTTATCTAAGGTTATCTAAGGTATTGGTTCCCGGAGCGGCGGTGCCCATACCCGCCCCCCAAATTGGAACATATAAAACTGAATACGCGGCATTGCCTTTATTTTCAACTTTAAGTTAATTAATGTTTCAAAACTCCATAGCTCGTAATAGTGTAATTTCATACTGAATATATCTGCGTCGCGTCGTCTTTGACATTTTAGGCAGAAAATTTGTGCAAAATTTCATGACACTAGAGCTAAATGTTCAGAATGTTTTAACGGCTTCAGATATCATACAATCAGATTAATGGTAGCTGTTAGGGTAGGATAGGTTAGGTTATGCATAATTTTTAAGTAGGGTTATACATACCGACTTGCCGAACCATCACTTTTTATCGCAGAACAGTCTACTGTACAAGGGAATGAAGTTGTAACCAGAAACTTTAAAGTCCACACCAATTGGAAAGTTCAAGATGTATTGTAGGAGCTACATAAAACTTGAAAAAATATAGTGAATTTGAAATATTATAATCAATTAGAAATTTGTAAACTTAAATGTACAAATTACTAAAATAAAAAATTATTATTATTATTATCCTTCAGGTGTCCAGGTTTGGGCATTGGCTCCTTCGGAGATTTTAATATATTTTAAAGATTTTTAGCACCTATACAACCTTCAGAAGTTTATTTTATAAAATGTGGGCGACCTCTATTTCGTTTCCTCAAAAAAGGTAACTCGATAATGTTTGAGTTGCACCTGTAATCCGTTAGCCGTGTCATATTATTAGCAGATTTTCTGTGAATGCGATTTTTTTTCCGGTTACCTTTATTTGTTTTGCTTCAAACTTTTCGTTACATTATTACATTACAAAGCAATATTCAATTTTTTTAAAGAAGTTCTAAAATAAAATTAAAATTAAAAATAACTATTTAGGGCGTTTGTACACCGCCACCGTCACCGAGAAACGAGATTATTTCGGAATCAGTTTGAACGACGTGACGGCGATCGTGTATCCATCGTGACGACCGCGACCGATCTCGGTGGTTTTGTCGTCTACGGGTAATTTCGACGCGTAACCCACACATAAGACAAAAAAAAAACGTGCGCCGGTAATTTGTGGCGTAGTAGTCAAGTTGAGACGTGTTTTGTCTTGCCGGCATTTCGGCTTGTCACAATCGGCACAATCCGGGCCGAGTTCTAGCGGCAGCGCCACTATCGGCGCTCGGATGACGGACCTGCGGTAGAAACTCCGCCATAGTATGATTTTAGATTTTCACGGCCAAAAGTATTTTTGTTGTTTGTTTTTGGGGTGTTTTGTGTGTTGTCGAGTGTACCAGTACACATTCGCATAAAAAGACATATGAGAAGACCCAAAACTTATAGAGCACGCCTAATGAAATTCATAAGAATCCTATTAACATCAATAGAGACGACGGAGCTAAGTCCAATAGTTCTTGGAATCCGGTAATTGACGGCTACACCAAAGCTAAATGCAGAAAAAAATCTTCAAGTTTACTGTAATTCCAGCTCGCAGTGGAGTGGAGCTGGCCACACGGTATTGCTTTGAAGTACTTAAGCAAACATTTTACCACTAACATTTACACATCTGCCCTGATGATGGACACTGTAACGCTGTCCGAAACGCTGGCTAAAGGAGGAGGTAGCGTAACACGGCGTAACATCCCAAAAACAAACAACAACAAAAATCCGCCATAGTAATTTATACATGTATCGCAAATACTGCAACGTCATTTCGTTCTCGGCGGCGGTGGATAAACGCCTTAAGGCAGGTTTTCCCCTTACGATGTTAAAGGAATTTAATAAAAATGTTATCAGTAAAACTAATATTTTATAATATTTTCATTTTATTATTATGGTAAACTTTCAAATTTTGAAATTTGAAGTGTTTGACAAATTATGAATTTTAATGTTTGACATTATCTAACAAAGATAAATAATGTTTGTTTGCATATACAAGGAAAATTATGCTATTTTATGTGTTCAACCAATTAGAACACATAAAACAGCATGATTTGAAGTCAAATCAATTTGGAAACATTAGCGATGTCTTCTGATTTATGTAAATTTTGTCTGTGCGAAATTATTCCAAGAATGTGACATTTAAGACTAGTGTACGTATATGTTTTATGATACTTTTTTAGCTCGCTTGAAGAAAATACATGGCAACCTTACGGTGAGCCAAGACTAACTTTGAGGAAAATTAGTTAATCACTTGATCGTAGAATGTGTACATACCAAGTGGCCCTTCACTAATCCTATTCAGGTTCTTACGAAACTATTCGATCTTTACTTACATGTGCAGTTTCCCAATATTGCTTTCACATTTCATTGATTTAATTTATCCCAAAACATTTCTTAGCAGTCCGGTTTTAATTTGTCTTTTGGTTCGAAAATACCGAATCACCTTCACTTGTTCCATTTAAGCAATTTGGGCAACCTCCACGCGTCAGGCAAGAAGGCATGTACTGCCTTCGACCCCGAAATCATGTTTTTTGGATGAAGTGGGTTTGTGAGCGAATTACAATAAGCGAATATTATAAGTTTAATTCATTGCACGATGTACGCTTAAAACCGAAGTGAAAAATGTTGAAATTATTGACAAGTGGACCAACAACTAACTATCACAAGCTATTAAATATTGGTAACACCACTACAAATTCGTGATAACTAAGATAATTTGTAATTTGTCAATGATTCATTAATTTAAACTTGTTTATAATTATCCTCCTACCAGATAAACCTGTTCTAGGGCCTATAACTAGCATTAACAACAGGGTAATTCAGTCTCGATCCTAGCGATAAAGAAAAAATAAAGTTGTGCAAAAACAGACTCATTTCAAGTAAAACTGAACAAAAAAGACTTAATTGCATTACACTTGGCAATAATGGACCGGTTGCAAACATACATTGATCCTGGTGACGGCAACGCAGCTATTAAGGTAAAAGGGCTAGTCACTAGTCCAAAAACAGACAAAACTCGACAAGAATTGACCGGTTGTAAAAAATCATTAATTTATTTTGTGTTAATATTTTAGCTTATTCCAATCAAAAGGCGTGAAATCGAAACCAAAGACCGCATATATGTATTTTTTGACCTAGAGCTGTCATTATTATTCAGTTATTTAGTAGGTGTATTTGAAATCGATGTTTTATTCATAAATTTTTTTATCAGTTGTTTTTTTGACAATAACGGAAATCCTAATATCTTTAATAATAATAATTTATATTCAGTCGACCGAAATGATACGCGCATGTGCCTAGTCTGGTGATCATATTATGTTCCCAATGTACATTATATGTTTCTCATGAATTGTATGTAACTGGTAGAGTTAGAGATTGACCTCAAACACCGGCAAAATGCCAAAATGGTGGCAGAACTAGCCCATACGGCAGAAACACAATGTTTGTGACACTTTGTAGTTGTGAGACTGAAGGTCATCGTGAAGGTAGTGGGTAGTGGAAAGAGATGGGGAGAGGTAGGCGGGGAAGTATCTGACTAATCCGATCTGGTCACCAAACAAAGTTAAAGTCATAAACTGCTCAGTTTGGGAAGCGAAAACCATTAATTGGGTAACCAATGACACTGCCATATGGATCGTCTTAAACCATAGGGAACCAACTCAATTTTTGAAATTTCTGAGTTAGTACTTGAAATGAGGTCTACAAATCATAATCTAGCTCTTCCAGAAAAAAACAATCAGAGAAATACTGATTAGATCAATCATAGCCAACTTTTCTCTAATTAGTTATTCTTTCTGACAGAGTTAGATTATGATTTGGAGCCCTTATTTCAAGCTCTAACTCAAAAATTGAAAAGTGAGTTAGTTCACTATGGTTTAACACGATCCATGTCACCCCAAGTGGTTCCGCCCCACCTTAGCAAGGGGGGGGGTTCATGGGGTGAGGTTTGTCCAGGTCTTGGCTTCGAATGCGTCTGCCCATCTGCTGCATGGCGTGCCGAATCGAGAGAGACTGGATGTGAGAGACCTTTTGACCCCTCCAGCCGGAGTTTCTCGACCTATCATCGCCTTGCACATCAGTTCGAGGGATGGATTCGTACGACCGTCACTCCTCGACACATGGACCCCCAGATTCTAGCAAACCCCTAATACATTTTTCCTCTCCAGAATTCCTATCCTCCCTTTCCTTAAAAAGATTCTCCACTCAGCATTCTCTAAGATGACATAGGGCCCGAAGAAAATTATTTTCATCAGGGCCTCTTGCGTGGAGCTAAAATAAAAACATAAAAAATGGGCATATTTGCAATCCTGTTGTTTTGGAACGTATTACACCTTTCGTCCCCGATAACTTCACCTAGACGGAACCGGCTTTTTATTTTTCCAAGAGGCAGGAAGAACCTACCAATGATCATACCCTTGAGCAGAATAACTGTACTCTTACACCGCCTTTATTCTGAGGTACTTTATTTTTTCTGGTAAACTTTATTAACTTCAAAATTGCAATAATATTTTTTTCAACCCAAAATCAGTTGAGATGCATCAACTGATGTAATATATATCAATTTTGTGGAATGTTAATTGGATTCACTACAATAAACAAAAAAATAAATTTGAAGAAGCGTTTCGATTCTGACGTCCTTTACCAGGGCGATGCTAAAATCATTTTCCTCTCTGCAACGTATCACAAATGCACTGTTCATTATTATATAAAAATAAAACAAATTATTAAATAAAATTTACTTTGCGTAAGCTCGAATTTGAACCGGATTCGCAGGCAAAGGATCATAACAACTCAACCACGGAGGCCGTAAAAATTATTGACTTTGCTGAGGTTAATAAAATATTGTTGTTTTTTTTTTCTCTCTCTCTCTTACCTTTCAGTAGTTCTCTGAGCGCGATGACAGCCTCTCTGCTCCTGTCCGGCGTCTCTCTGAGTTCGATCCTCGCCTTCTCCCTGACCGCGGGGGGGAGGTCGTCCAGCTCGAACTGGAGGGTGAAGTCTCCATACTGGATGGAGGGGAGGTGATCCAGCGTGGACAGCATTGTGTTTGCGTCTGGGTAAACAAAAAACAACATATTAAACCTTTATTTATTTATTAGTTTGCGAATTACAAAAAGGAAAGAAACTAAAGAAGTACCCCATCCAAAGGCCACACTGTACATGGTTACATAGATTGTTGTAATGTAATGCCCCAAAGTTTAAGTTCACATTTAAGAAATTAAATACTTCGTTTGTGTGAAAGCACTTTGAAACATTAATTTAGTTAGCTAATTTATCAATTGAGTTATCAATTGCAAAACATCAATTTAGTTAGTTAGTTCGTTCATGTTCATTTTTTTATCATGTTTTATATTATTGATCTCAATAAACGCCCGGGTTGCTTGCAATTAAATTATTTGAATAAGTATTTAAGTAATACGCAGTATGTGGGGATGTAGGGCAGATTGAACCCGGACATAAAGTCGTAAAAAATGATACGAAATAATATGAGGCTTCTTATTAAGAATAGTTTGTAAATGCTTATCATGTTTGTAAACTCAGAACTTAGTATTAATTTGTGAAAAAAATGAAACTAATTGAAGCAACAAAAAGTTCTAAGCCATTTAATTTGGCGATTTAACATAAATTATTGTAGTTAAAAATGAAACAGCTTTATTTCATACAACTAAATACTGTTTGAAAACAAGGCGTTGCAGAAACTGTTGTTCATTTGAGGGTGAATTTGAGTATATTAATTATTGAATTATTAACCAATTATTGCTCCACACTTCAACTACTGCTCAAGTATACTTTTCCTATGTAACGAAAGAGAACAAAATAAGTTACAAATTCTCCAAAACAGGGCAATGAGAATAATTCTTCGACGAAACAGATTTTCAAAAATTATTAAAATGTTAAAGGAACTAAATTGGTTGACCGTGAAACAGATGCTGACCTTGAACACGATGGTATTTATTCACAAAATATTGAACAACACGTTACCAAAATACTTCTCAAATAAAATTTTATACAATAAAGACATTCACAGATATAACACAAGGACGTGCAAGGAAATTAGGCTACAAAAAAAGGACATAGCGAATACGCAGAACAGTCTACTGTACAAGGGAATGAAGTTGTATAACACACTACCAGAAACTTTAAAGTCCACACCAATTGCAAAGTTCAAGATGTATTGTAGGAGCTACATAAAACTTGAAAAAATATAGTGAATATGAAATATTATTTATTATCAATTAGAAATTTGTAAACTTAAATGTACAAATTACTAAAATAAAATTATTATTATTATTATTATATTTTATTTTATTTTATTTGGATGAAATCTAGAACAAGTGCTGTATGCTGTATCAGGGAATCAGGGGTGATTTCAGTGGTTTCAAAGATTTTAGTGGTTTCAAAGGTAGTGTGTTTAGTGTTTGAAATAAAATTGTTAAAATAAAGTAGTCTAGAACAAGTGCCGTATTTATATCAGAGATTGATTTTAGTGGTTTCAAAAACAGTGTGTTTATTATTTGAAATAAAATTGTTGTAATAAGTGATCTAGAAGAAGTGCTGTGTGTAAGTATATGAAGGGTTGATTTTAATGGTTTCAAAGACAGTGTATTTAGTATTTGAAATAAAATTGTAATAATAAAATGGTCTAGAACAAATGCTGTATGTATATCAGGGGTGAATTTTTGGTGGTTTCAAAGTAGTGTGTTTAGTGTTTGAAATAAAATTATTATAATAAAGTGGTCTAGAACAAGTGCTGCATGTATATCAGGGGTTGATTTTGGTGGTTTCAAATACAATGTGTTTAGTTTTTGAAATATGTAAAATTGTTTTAATAAAATGATCTAGAACAACTGTTGTATGTATGTATATCGGGGGCGGATTTGAATGGTTTCAAAGGCAGTGTATTTAGTATTTGAAATAAAAATGTTATAAATAAAGAGGTCTAGAACAAATAATATAATAGATGAAATTGCTGCAAACCAATCCCAGGATTGAAACCAGAGAGAGAGAGAACAAATGCTGTTTGAATATACACCAGGGGTTAATTTTAGTGGTTTCAACGACATTGTGTTTAGTGTTTAAAATTTATTTTTACATTGACTTGTTCTAATTGTGGAAAGTTTTCAGTTGATATCTTCCACAACGCAACCGTTTGGCGTGTTCTTATAAATAAAGCGATGTTCACAAAGTTAGTGTACCTGTATTTAACAAAATAATTATGCATTTATGGTTATTTCGGCGTATTTAGTGACATATTGTTAAAAAACAACAAGTTTTAATTACTAAAAGATTTCAAATCTACTTTCAGCAAAAGCTTGCCATTTTTCTTCATTTTCTTCATTTCCTGGTACAAACTTCACGAGCGACAAATCTGTAAAGCAATTAGTTGGTATTGTTGCAATAAACAATGCACATTTCCGTACTCGCTGGTTGTGTAATTAAGACCTTCCAATTGTTATTCAGCGGTAGTTGTTAAAGCAAACCTTGGCTTTAATATAATAGAGAAAACAGTAGAAATCTTTGCAGAGAGTGATGTTGTAAATCAAAACACCAAAGAATGTATCGGTACTTACATAACATACCTGTCCAATAACATAAACTAATTACACTGGTGCAGACCAAGGTTCATAGATAAAGTGTTAAACAAGGTTCAGAACCTTGGGTGCAGACCCTTAAAAATCCCACGACCGTCTGCATTCTTGACAAATCAGATCCAATTTTGAAATTGACCCAAAGTTTCATCGCAATCGGATGAATGATTTAGCAACGTTTCAATTCTGAACGGTGGGTGTTTTTAAATTATTATTTTTTCATTACCGATAATTTTAAAATAATTTTCCATTAAAATAATAGATTATAGGTGGGTACTTTATCGCTTGTCTGAATAATTTCTTCATACAATCAGATCCAATTTTGAAAATGACGCTCGAGTTGAATGCAAATTTTAGTTCCATTGAATCAGAGTTATGCAAGACGCACACTTAACCGGAAAAAGTAGATTAAGGTAAGCATTAAACGGATTCGAGTTTTTTTAAAATTGTTTTATTGAAGAATTAACCCGTGGGAATTGGGAATGTCATTATGCTAGAAATAATGCCATGAAAATTGGATGAAATTGATAAAAAATTTCAAGAATCAAATTTCTTTAAATAATAATAATATTAAAATAGTAAATTTTTTTTTCGATTATTTTCGGCTACTAAAGGGTTAAAACACTTTCAGATTCGAGTCTACGCTTCGTAAAGAGCTAATATTTAATCCCTAGTGACTGATAAAAAGATTTAACCTTAAAAATTACGGCTTCGGGCACAATTTACTGCAATAAAAGCACTAATAAAAAAAAAGTTTTATCACAATCAGCTCCAAATGCGTTGTAGATTCGCCAGGTTCCCACTTATACTGCGGGTTTCAGGACACCGTGTATATTAGACAGACAATGATGAAATCCATCGAGGTGCTGAATAATACGAATAACTTTATAATAAATAATCGTAAATCAAAAAAAAAATTCATTGTTTTTTAATCGACAAGAGATATAAAAAGTTAAACGTGATTATTCTAACATCCGAGTATAATTGGAAATGTCTTAAGGTTCATTATTTATAGTCATGTGAAACCATCATAAGGCTAGTGGCAATAAAAAACATAATTAAATGTGACTGGTTGTTCCGTAATTACCTACTGGCTCAGAATTAATAGTTCAATTAAGTTGTATTAATGTGAAATCATTACATCTTGTTCAAAAGAATGATACGAAACCTTGCAACAATCGTGAGTTCGTTAAAAGATGTCACTCAGTTGAAAATTCAGTGAACTCCAATCACATAAACATTTTAAGCTGGCCGTTAACCGAAAAATTTCAAAAATAAAATAAAAACTACGAATCACATATGCACCTAATTTTTTTTTTTTGTGTGAATATCGCACAAGTGTCCCAACTGCTCCCATCTGGAGTCAGTGAGACAAAGACATCTCCAATTGGTGTGTTGTGAGCGTTGTAGTTGGCAGGGAGGATGGGAAAGAGGAAGGTGCGGAAATACACGGCTATTCAGATCTGGTCACCAAACACGGCTAAAGCCATTTGACGTTTCAATTCTGAATGTTGTGTGAATTGAAATTCTGAAAGTGCTTTTAGTGGGTGATATTGAGAGTATCCACCATCCAGAAACGTGCCGCAAATATATTATCTATATATATATTTTTAAACTAGCTAATTTACCCGGCTTCGCTCAGGACAACATTCGAGAGTTCTCTTTTTTTTTACAAGAATACCGCACAAGAGTCCCAACTGCTCCCGTCTTGAGCCAGTGGGACTACGGCATCCCCAATATGGGTATGTTGTGAGGCTGAAGGTAGTGGGGAGGGGAAGGAGATAGGGAAGAGGAAGGTGGGGATAGTACCTGGCTATTCAGAACTGGTCACCAAACACGGCTAAAGCCATTTAAAGCAACGTTTCAATTCTGAATGGTGGTCTTACACCAGGGCGATACTGAGAGTATCTTTCACTCTGGAACGTCCCGCTAATATACTATATATTATTTTAAATGAATAAATTGTGAAATAACACAAATTAATCAAATAAAATTTATTTGCCACGCCGGGATTCGATCCCGCGACCTTTGGAGTGCTAGCCAAGAGCCTTACCGCTGGACTATGCCGGCCGTCAAATATTATAGTCTGGAATATTGCACAATGATGTTCCCGAACATTCGACGACATACTCCGCAACTTCCTCCAGAACTTCCTAGAGCTCTATCGAACCATATAGAACTTTCAGGAAGACTGTTCTAGAAGTTTCTAGAGGGCGAAACCACGCCCTTTAGGTAAAAACTGGAACCGTCATCCTGGAAGAGGGGTAGAGAACTACCACACCATATAACTAACTCCCTTTTTTTTCCGACTTTTTGGGGGGCACACGTTTTTTTGGACTTTCTTTTATAATAAACTAGCTGACCCGGCCACGCGTTGCTGTGGCTAATAAAACACAACGTCATCTACTGGATGGTTATCCACCTTTAGAACCACCGCCGTCTTTGAGTTTATCGCGAAGAGACAGACAGATGCCGCGGAGGACTTTAATTTATAATACATAGAGATGATGTGAAAGATTATAATAATGTGCATGAAATGCTTGGGGTAACTAACGTATTTAAGTTAATAAGGATTAATACTATATCCGTCTAAATAACTTTTCAATTACCGCAATGCACGTGACCATTTTTTAGAAGATAGAATGGGTTTAGTAAGCTATCCGTAAAAGATAGATATATGCCTTCGCGGACTTTTTTGTAGATCTATAAAAGAGGAATATCCCACCATGCATTGTTTTGTTATATCCCCAAAGGATTAGGCAGCGTTTTCGGTGAAAGCTACCAGGCGGCTTGACATTTTCCGACACTTCTAACAATTATCGTTATGTTTCAACCAATTTACATAAATCCTTGAGAAATTACATACCTAAACCTTCCTCACGAAACACTATCTATTGGTGAAAACCGCATGAAAATCCGTTCAGTAGTTTTTGAGTTTATCGCGAACAGACAGACAGACAGACGACGCGGAGGACTTTAATTTATAATATGTAGAGATGTAGAGAAGAGATAGAGATAGAGATATGTAGAGATAGAGAAGATGTAGAGGATACAGACGACGCGGAGGACTTTAATTTATAATATGTAGAGATGTAGAGAAGAGATAGAGATAGAGATATGTAGAGATAGAGAAGATGTAGAGGATACAGACGACGCGGAGGACTTTAATTTATAATATGTAGAGATGTAGAGAAGAGATAGAGATAGAGATATGTAGAGATAGAGAAGATGTAGAGGATACAGACGACGCGGAGGACTTTAATTTATAATATGAAGATGTAGAGAAGAGATAGAGATAGAGATATGTAGAGATAGAGAAGATGTAGAGGATACAGACGACGCGGAGGACTTTAATTTAAAATATGTAGAGATAGAGATGTAGAGATGTAGAGATATTGAATAATTAATTGTGAACTAGCACAAATTTACGAAATAAAATTTATTTGGTATTGTATTTACTTAGGTATATAAAATATTTATGAGAAATTCTTGATCCGATTGCATCTTGTATTTACTTAACGATATTTCTGACTTCCATGTTAGAACTTCCGAATTAGCGGTTCGCATTGTGAGATACGAATTACCTACTACTAGTCATTCACCCTACCCTGCAATACCTCTCCTCACACTTTTCCATGAACGTTCTTTGAGACCTAACCTACCATAAAACAAGTAATGTGACGTGATGTTCCGGATGTAGGTACAAAAGTCAAATATTGAACTGCAGTATAAAAAAAACGTGAGTGGGAAAAAAAGAAAAGAAAACAATGAATAATTTTACAAAGTGAATAAATGCACGAGAGTACTTCATCATATCATCAAAACATGACAAGAATATCGTTGAAGAATCGGTTATTTTTTAAATTCTAGTAGCCAATGCATAATCCAAAATACTTAGTTGAAGTAGGTATTCACTTGTAACAAAATGCTTTGATATGTCGTGATGAAGCAGCAAGAGAACTGCTGTATAATGATGATTTCATCCAGGTAACATCAAATATATAGAGATATATTAGAGAAATATATAGAGATATATTAAATAAAAAAACAACTGAAACAAGTTTATTGTGCTCTTATACAATCATCACTTGAATATGGTATTATCAGCTGGGGAAGTGCTACAAATACTTGCCTGGAGCCTTTAGTAAAGATTAAAAAACTAATTTTGAAGGTTATTCTTATAGTCCCGTTGAGAACGAGCACTGATTTTATTTTTAAGACACTAAATGTTCCTAACCTGCAAAAATTGTATTAATAAAATATCCTGCTTCATCAATTTAAAAACACACACACATGTTTGAAGAACGAATAAGCACAAGAGCCCTAAGAGAGTCAAAAATGTAAAATCTTTTAACATCCCAGTTTGTCAAACTTGTTATGGGCAAAGAAGTTTTAAATATAATGCAACAAAGCTGTTCAATTCTCTACCTCCTGAAATTAGAAACACCCAAACCAAAAGTGCATTTAAAAGTAAAATCATTGATCACCTTAAATAAACATATCTATCACAAATATTTAATAACATACTGACCTTTATACCTACTGTGTGTATATATGTAACCATGTACCTATTGAAATCTTCTATATATATATGTAACATACTTGAATTGTATATTTAATGAAAAAAAGATTTTATATCAACCTGTCATTTTCATAATATTACTTAAACAAAATCTTAGATAACCACTCTGTAAATTGCCATCTCAACACAGGCGTTTCACACCTAGTGAGATGGGCAATACGGCATTATGATAACCAAATGTAATATGAAAATAATGAAATAAATAAAATAAATAAATATATTTTTTTAGATCAAAGCCACAAACTCTGAGAGGATTTTGTTTAATGAATTAATAATATGATAATTTTATTGTGGTTTGAAGGCACTTTATATCGTGTTATTGTAACATCTATTCGATTGATTGCGTAGTTCATTGAAGCAAATTATATAGGAAATGTTTTGAAGAGCTTAGGTTTTTTGCGAAACAACTTTTTATAACATTGAAATTTTTCTTTGTCTAAATTGTTGAAAAGAGCTGCCTGTATCGTGATTTTATATATATCGTATAATTAAATAAAGAGTTGAGTTGAAGATGGACAACTTGATTGAGGTCTGTTTAGATTAATCAAAAGCTTTATTATATACTAAGATAATTTATTCATGTTGGGCTAGTAACCACATTATCTCTTTTCATCATTGTATAACAATTGAAAGAAAAACAATATGACATCCTCCATTATTTTAGACAGTTGCATGGGAATTTCATAGCTGTGTAGCTCGTAAAGGAAATCATGTTACCAGCAGAAAATAGTTGTAAAGTCACACAAAAAATCAGAGTGTACAATTCATACGCACTAGAAAATAAATCTTCCGAAAACTAAAGTAGACTAGAGTTGGGAGACTAAGAAGCACTTTTTTTTTATCAATGTGAAGGGTGATTTTTCATTTTTTGTTCGTCGAATTCCAGTACACCTTTTCCTATACATTTGGTCATCTTATTAGTGTTCGTGTTGTCTTCACTGGAGACGCTAGATGTCGCTTTCTTTTATGTTTTCTTTTGCCCGTTCACTTTGGAGTGGTTTGAAGATTTGATATTAATATTAAAATTAAAACATTTTTTTGGATTTCGTAGGATTTGATCCCTGTTCCGCTAAATATTTGACCGCTTAGGTTCGTCAGGCGTTTTATACCACAACACCAAAGAAGACTTGCATGGGACCGTGGATTTATCGTATTATATTGGAACCAAGTACCCATGAATTAAATACATATTTTATTGCTTTCTCATTCTCTCGCAGGCTAAATCCTATAGGTATAGAATAGATGAATATGTTTGTTTCTTTTTAGTGCGGCTCGTTTCCGTTTCATCGAGTTTCAAATAATAACGGTGCTAAAGAAGTTTTCACTCAAAAAATCTGGGAAATTTTTATGATGCCAGAAAGTTAGAACGTTTTGCTACTTCAGAAATCATATTTCTGTTTGATGTGAATATTTATTAGTATCACGAAGTCATGCTTTTACGACAACGGAATGCATTGGACCTTAGACATTGTGAATACGAAATAAGCAACTGCTGATAATGTATTCCTAAACCGTGTCCTATCGTTATAGCAATTCAAATAATTGTCTTTCGGGCATTGAGAGTAACTCGCGACCTTGGCCTTAAAATTAAACGATTATGAAGCAGTTGCTACGCATATCGACTTACCTACGTACTATCAGCCTTACTCATCATCGCAAAATAAGATACAACCTCGGAGCAAGAGTGGGTTAGGTGAAATTGTTACGTCGCTGTACGGGAGATGTAGTAGCTGTCAGAATTTAAACCACCCGATCACCAGGGTTAACTCAGTACCTACGGCGTTATAACTGACGAAATCGCGAACTTTTATGAGAATCTTGACGTTTTGAATGGAGCTTTGGCAAATATTGACCGTATTCGCGGCATTCGTGCACCACGGCTACGGAAAAGTTTCAAAAAAGGTACGATCCATTTGCGGCATTTACGGAAGGAGATTTTAGGTCTAAATATAGATTTACCAAAGTCAACGTCGTGTTGACTGCTGTTGACGTATGAATAAACGTGAAGTTGGCAACACGCCGCGAAATGTTAAATTGGCCGCGTTTTTCAGCTTTGGAGCAGTGTTGCTACCGTAATAAAATCATAACAGCTGTCGAGAAACATTATGATGATGAGTAAAGATTTTTACCCTGAGCAGTGTAGGCTTACTCCACTGTGTAGCTACCGCGACGCTACAGAGCCGTGGTACGGTTTCATGATGAGTAAGGCCGCATGTGTTTTGTTTTAACGCTTAAAAAAAACATTTATATTTACACACATACATACACACATACACAGTGTGTAACAGCACGTACCCGAATGATTTTAACCAGCGATTCCTAAGCATATTTGGAGTAAAAATGTAGATATAGTTTTGCCGGTTCCACGTCAGTTGATCCGCCGACAATTGGCCCCCGGCATATTTATATACAATGTGAAGTCGGTTTAGGGAAAATACGGTATACCTAATTACACAAAATATAATAAAGTGACCCCGAACGAATGCGCAGAGTGGTTGTACCGCCGAATAACAAAATTATAAAACATATTTTCATTCAAATGCATTAAGGAAAAATCTGATTCTCTATATAATGTGTATACCAGCGCATAAGTAGGTACGAAAAATCGGTATTGTGTGTATCATCAATTCGTTTGATATTGATAACAACTTATTATTAAGTATTTTTTAAGTCGATTTTATGTTTAAAATTGGTAAATAATGCACAAAAAATTATAATTTTATAGTAAATATCATTTCGGGGAATCAATTGTTGACGAATCAACTGTCGGGTCACACGTATTGGGCGATTCCACAATCGCGGGTGCAACATTTAGACGCATGTAAAGCTTCCTAATGAGAAAATAAAAAAAAAAAAAACATTTTAAATTAAATTATTCTTGGAAGAGCTGCATTTTAACATGTTCACTTTGTATTCATTTCTAAGAATTTTATTGAAGTACTAGCTTTTTCCCGCGGCTTCGCTCGCATGGTATTAGGGGATTTCCACTCAGCCTCCTCCACCTTCTCTCTCCCCACTCCACTCCCCCCATCAATCCCCCCATCAATCCCCCTCCCCCCCCACCCCCCCCGCCCCGCACTCCACTCATCCCATCAACCCTCCGTTTATAAACCAACATGACCCTTTAACTTCTTCTTTTCTTACTAATATGAAGAAGGATTTTCTTTAAATTTTCACTTATATTTCCATGAAGCGGTCTCTTTCCTTCGTTCTTTTATCATTTTATTCCATGTTTCTATAAAAAAAGGGAATATAATATAAACATCCTTATTAAATATAAATTACCAATCATACACAGCATATATATTATTATTCAAGACAATAAAATATACGATAAATGACACAACAAGGGTAGTTGTCAAAGAGTTGCACCCGCGATCTGACATCACATCGCGGGTGCAACCAATTTGAGTCAACGTTTATTTCAATTCAGCTAACATTATATTCTTAAAAACGATTGCTTTAAGTTTGCCTTTGATTTCTTCTTTCTTTTACAAAGTTTCAAAACGTTAGTACTTTATTTCAACAACACAAACTTTTATATCTTTTTGCATCTCGGGTGCAACAAGCTAATAGTGACTTCTTGTAGTCAATGATGCTTACAAAATAACAAAAATCACTTACATCCTTCGACACATAAATATAAATTAATATTGTCACTACACGTTTAGCAGTAAAATATAACCTCAAACTATCGGTAACAGCTGTTTCGCGCCAGTGTTGCACGGTGTGATTTTGCAGTTTATATATCGATTCTTCGAATGATAATGTTTCCAAGCGCGCCAAAAATTTCAATATGAAGTAAAATCCAAAATTCTTTTTTTATCATTAAATATTGACTTTCTTCTTTGCACTGATATAAAAAAAGTAACAAATACTGCGATTTAAAAATTAATGTAGAGAATCGTCTATAGCGGAATCGCCCTATTGCGTCCAATGATATTTTTTTCAATTAAAAATATTTCTCCATCATACGTCGTAACTGAGAAGTCAGGAGAGTAACATGTTTATAGCCTAGCGGGAATATTGATAACCACCGCGTCCCTTTCCAGCAGCACGGTAACACACGAAACAGCGCGCTTATATAGGGATGGGATCAGTGGCGACGTGTGTTGAAAGTACATATTTTTTGTTTTTAATAAATAAAAAATCATCTGGCGCCTACATGAGAATGACATCTACATTTCTACTCCAAATGTACTCAGAATCGCTGGTTAAAATCCTTACTGTTACACCCTGTATATAATACTATATTTTCAATGTCGGAGTTAAAGAAGGTGCTGCGAAATAAATGTTGGTTTTTATTCGTTTGAGCATTAGAGATCTTTTTAGAGAATCCAATAATTTATTTATAACCTTGATTCTTGGAATAGTTAAGAAAATAATAATAATAGATTCTTTAATATGATGTAAAGTACATTTATTGCTTATTTTTACTACTATTGAATTAATGCCAATCCGTTGTTTATGCTGAACAATAAACTGTATAAAAATACTTAATTTAAAATGTAATTGCCCTTTGATTTATCATTTCAACAGCCAATGGAGTCATAAATTTGTTGCATTTATTTCCTTAGATGAATGTCATTGTTCCAAACCTTGAGAAACAAACTGCGAAATGATTGAACCTAAATTTTAAAGACAAAAATGATATATAAAGTCTTAAGTTAATAATTGATTTAAATGATTCCACTTCCACAAGTCCTAGCATGGACGATCGATAAAATCCTGTATAAATAAAATATTGACTAAATCCGCCATCTATGGTAAGTTATCAATATTTGCTAGCACGGTCAACAATTGATAAGAGCTATTCCGACCGACCGGAGTTACGATTGACAAATTTTAGCGCGGTCTTCTGAGTGTCAGATAAAGCTATCAATATACAAAACATTTTGAATAGATCATTCGTTATGCAATATAACTGGCTTATTAATGAATGGAGGTGAACTAACGCAGCTCCTAGCATTGAAACAGATCTCATACGCGATCCATATATTGAAATAATTCATCTAAGACACGATCAATTTATTCCGCTTGATCTTGGAGAAACAAAAGTTGTCGAAATAAGACTAAAGGCCTCATTGACTAATTAACTCCCATTTATTCTCAAAAAGTATCTACATGCAGTGCGCCAATGTATATTAAAGTGAGTATTTCAATTCGAATTTGTCAATTTATTAGTATTTTTAATTTTTACAGAGTCGTTTGATACACGAATGTAAATTTATCATGGACAGATCTGCTTACGATCCGCCGTGTTTGACTTCATAATATATTGATATCTTATTTATTCCCCGTCAATATCGGTCTGGCTATCAACAGTGCGGCCGTGATCGGGAAAGCGGTATAAAATCATTGGTAGACCCCTATCGATCCGATACTGTAAAGTTGTCGAATTCGCTCTGCTAGACCTCCAAGTGGAATTTTATACAGGCTCAAGTCACATTGAATAAAGATCGTTTGGTCTAGAGCTGAATCAAGTAAATGATTTGTATTCACTGTTACAAGTAATAAGAGAAGTTATTATTTAGTTTTAACGCATTTTTGACAAATCTTTCTATGTTTCTTTGTTTGTCCCTCATGCGTTCCCAAACCAATCATCCGATTGCAATGAAACTTTGGTGATTTGTTGATTACGATCGCCCGCGAAAGTTTCTATGTATAATAGTGGGCTCTGGCATCATTTCATATACCATTCATCCGATAGGGATGACACTTGGCGAGTTGTTATTCGAAAGGCCCGTAAAGGTTTCTTTATATAATGGTGAGCTCTGGCGTTACGAAATTAATATAAAAAATTACAATAAGTGGCGCGCGAGTTGTTTGAAAAATGATTGTATTTCATATAGTTTAGCATCAGGGGTGAAGGAGGGAGGGGGAGGGTAATTCGGGAGGGGAACGAAGGAGGAGGGGGAAGGGAAGTGAAAAATAAACGCCGGAGGGGGGAGGGGAACGCAAGAGGGGAAGGGGACGCGAGAGGGGAATGGGTTGCAGAGGGAAATATGGGAAAGTAGTCGCAGTAGCGGTAGGGGATAGCAGGGGATACCCAAAAGCACTTCAATAAACAATTAAAACAAACACTTTCTCTCCTTGAATAGCATTGCAACGAATGCCAGGTGATTGAAAAGACCAATGACTAGGTATACAGCACTCTAGCGGTGCATTTTATAGCACTGAAAGTACCTCGATATAAAAAAAATGGACTGCAGTTTACATACGGTAGAAGCGAAGCTTTACCAAAACAATCTCAACCAATACTTGAAAAGTGAGGTCATAATCAAAACGACCAATGAGCGCAGACCTGCGTAATTTACGTTTCATATCTCAACCAATAGGAGCCTTTAAAAGCGATATCATAATCAAAGCGGGGAATGAGCGCCGTTGGTGCGTCGCAGGTGCATCGTCATTTCCGTTTCATCCGAAATCCAAATCACAGCGAGGCCATAGAAGTTTCACTTAAAAAATTATAAAAATGCAAATATACTATGTAGATATGTATATATACGAACTATCAGGTGCTAGATCATCTCAAGAAATGGTTTCAAGGACGTTTGAAGAGTCGATTGTTACCCAAGACCTGTCTGCGGTTTAAGCCGTGTTCTACCACGACCTACCGCCAGTAATAATATCTGAGATAGTATAATCCTTTGCGTACACTCACGCGTATCAGGACTATGGTTCATGAATTATTAATAAGTAGGCAGCTACCCACGTTTGGTTTACTTTGGTCCATGACATATTTACAAGGAATGACCGCACCTATTGTTTAATTTTTTAATTTTTTTTTTTATTGTTGATACATTATTTTACAATATTTCATAGTACAATTCAGTAATGTTGGCCTCACTGGGTTGCTTACCCGTGCTGAGGCCCCCATTTTATAATATAATAATTTATACATAATATAATACAGTTTGAAAAAAAAAGAAATAATGTATAATGTTGGTGGCGAAAAAAAGAAAAAACAAACTAAAATTAACAAACTAACAAAAATGAAATTAAATGAAAATCGGCATAATATATTATGATTTATGTGTTTGTGAGTGTTACGTGTTTTATATTGGTTTTGTGTATTGCGTGTATATGTTTTATTCTTTTATGTTATAATTTTTTTGTAATATTGTCTTTTTTGATCTTTAATCCATTTTTTCTTTTTTGTCTGAATTTATTTTTGTTTTTCTCAATTTTTATTTCAAGTGAAAGACTGTTGAATGCTTTTATAGCATGGTATTTATGGTGTCTTTGTCCAAAAGGAGTGTTTACCGACGGAGTTTTTATGTTTTCTTTTTACGCTTGTCTAACCGCTCTATTAGTGATATTTTGTGTTTGCTGGAGTGTGTTTTTTTGGTCAAAAATGTAGTTTAGTAATGTTTTAACATATAATTGGCGTAGGTATATCTATTACCTCACAACTTTTAAATATTTAGTTTGTATCGGTTAGTCGATGTTTTTTAAGTATAACCTTTAAGATCGTTTTCTGTGTGATTTCTATTTGAGCGATAGCTACGTTTGTTGCTTCTCCCAAGCAATATATATTTTCATTTGTTTTATTTTATATATGTTTCTTATGTTTAGGAAAATGTGTATTATTCTGAGGAGTTTATTTGTGATTTGTTTGATATTATGTGTCCATCTAAGATTACGGTCAATTACGATTCCTAGATACTTTATTTGTTCTGTTTTTTCTAGAGGTCACTGAAATTAAAAGGGACACTGTGTTAGGTAACATATCGATCGTCCAGTTGATTAGTCAGACATCTCCAAATACTTAGTTTGAGATAGTGAAGATAGTAATATTCGACAGCTCACCATAAATCAAAAATTATTTTCACTCTTATTTGTTCACCAAATTGCGTCTTGAAAGATACGCAATTTTTATGTTATTTTTACAGTAACAGAAACTAATGAACATTTTTAAGAGGATGAAGAGATTTTAACCATCGTAAACAATAAAAGTGTTTTTAAATTCGGCATAATAAAATTGTTTGGCGTTTGATTTTTATAAAAAAGGGACATGATTAACGATTTAAATAAGGTATAAAGTGCGTGTTTTTTTCTTCTCACAACCGCTAGAAACTTCTTAATTATTATTATCTACCTGTCGATGTGCGGAAAACCCGTAGAGAATTGTAAAAAATAATTGATTGTTAGCTAATTAAAAAAAAACGTTAAACATTTTTTATTAATTAGTTTATTGACACGGGAGACGGGGGGCACATCCTTGACCAACTTGGATGCTTGTTTGCTTGTTTGCATAAATATATCGATAGATTCAATTTTATTTCTAACTAGTTGGTTCCCGGCATGCGTTGCAATGCCATATTCAAAGAAATAAATTGTTTCTCCCTGCATGTCCCTTAAGGTGGGTCATTTAAAAAAAAATGATAATTTTAGATTCTGTTAGCGATAAAAGGGTGCCAAATGGGTTCAGACCGACGTGTTTAAAATTTTTTAAATTTCTGATACGATCTTCTTCCTCCGGATTCACTTCAAAGTGTTGAAAATTTTCATTTTTAGAGGTATTTTCTAGTGTGTATAAAAGTTACTACGAATCCTTTTTACTATATTTTTTGTAATATTCTATAGCAAATTTGGTACGTATTTACGAATTCATTTACAAAAAATCCGAGTTTTGATTATTAGTGGCTCGAGGTGAGGGCGGGGGAAGCACCGTTTGCACTAAGCGCAGCGACTCTGCGCAACCGACGTCGGAGTTTGGAGTCAGTATCGCTACGGCTCTTTAAGCGGTAGGTCGCGTTGCACAAGTTTTCACAATAGAACGTACTCGGAATGCGTTAAAAAGTCCCATATTTGGTGAAATTTGCGACGTTAAAGACAATGTTTTACCAACTTATTGTGATTTTATGAAGTTTTTTGAGTGGACCAGGCATCAAATAAAATTAAATCAAGAGACCAAACTGGAACCCAAATTTCAGCAAATAGAGTGTACTGTGACAGCACGAATTGAAGAAATATGGAGAAAGGCTTCTATTCCCATCGTTACACACTCGCGAGTAGCACGCATGTTGAGGTCATATCATTTTAAATGCAAAAACCTTCTTAAGTCACATCCTAAAATACCGGAGAAAAAAATGGAGGAATTCCGTCGCAGAAGTAAAGTGCTGTTTGATTTTTCGTCTTGCAAATGCAAAGATTTCAGTAAATGTGACTGTCCTAAAGATAAAAAAATACCTGTAAATGAACAGAGTTTCATTAGTGACCAACGTACTATACGAAAAATGATAATAGGAAATGTGGAAACCGCTACAACAAAACGAATGAAAACTGCGTTGAAAAGAAAACTTCTGAAGCAAAAATCCTTGCGTACGTCTAAAAAGGAAAGCACAGGTAAGCCAACTACCTCTCTAATCGATATTTCCACGTCTTCTTCATCAAATGAATCTGATTGCAATGATGTTTTCAAACCAAATGTTGTATCTCAAATGCCTCAGAAGCAGGCTGCGGTCACTATTGATTATTCTACACTGTCGAAAACTTGTGATAGATATGGAGTTTCGGATAGAGCAGCGGCAGCCATTGCCTCAGCAGTTCTGTATGACATCAAGTCTAATATTCCAGTTATTGATAAAAGTAAACTTCGCAGAGAACGAAAAAAAACAAGGGAAAATATTAAGGCACAACACATAGTTTTACAAATACCCGCATTATATTTTGATGGCCGGAAAGATAAAACATTAATTATCAGGGAAAAAGGGGGGAGGCATTACAGAGAACTAATCATTGAGCCAGACTCAATATATTTGGGTTATATTGCACCAAACTCTGGCACGTCGAAAGTTATAGAAAGAACAATCGTCGATTATTTTTTAAAGGAAGAAAAACCATTTGAACCATTAATGGCTATTGGATGTGACGGAACGAACGTGAACGTTGGAAAACATGGAGGTATAATACGTTTGCTTGAAAAACGTTTGGATAAACCATTGCAATGGATAATTTGCTTGCTTCACATGAACGAGTTACCTTTCGTCATTTGTTCACACATCTTGACGGTAAGACATCTGGACCTCAAACATATTCAGGGACAATAGGACTAGCTTTAGAAAACTGTGAAAAAAAGCCTATTGTTCATTTTCAGAAAATTGACGGAGAGTTGCCTGAATTATTAACTAAAGACCTAAGTACAGATCAGTTATATTTGTATAAAATCGTATCTGCAGTTACGGTGGGGGAATTACCTGAAGATTTAGGCCACAAATCTCCTGGAAAAATGTCTCATGCCACATGGCTTACGCGTGCTAACCGAATTCTTCGTCTTTATGTTGCAACGGAAGCTCCTACAGAGAATCTTATTATTTTAGCAACGTACGTTGTTAAAGTTTATGCTCCGACTTGGTTCAGTATTAAAACTCATCCCACCTGTAAAGATGGAGCACGTCACCTATGGCAGCTAATTTCAGCGTCTAGATACTTATCCCCTGAACTAAAAACTATAATTGATCCAGTCATAAAAATAAACAGTTACTTCGCACACCCCGAAAATTTACTACTTGCAATGTTAACTGACCCTCACAAGCATATCCGGGAATTAGCTGCGCGTCGTGTTCTAAAAGCACGCAGTAAGAAACTAAGTAAAACAAGGCTGTTCCAACTTCCAAACATAAACCTCGATGCATCATATTACTACGACCTTATTAATTGGCAGCAAAATGTAACCGAACCCCCAATACTGAAGAATATATCAGATGAAGATCTTCAATTATTTGTAGCACAGGGGGGAGAAGGTAAATTGCCTCTTCTGCGTCTGCCATGTCATACTCAAGCAGTTGAAAGAGCTGTAAAGACTGTTACTGAAGCCTCGACTACTTTATGTACGAAGTCTGCAAGAGAAGGTCTTATTAAGCAAAGATTGAGTCTCGCAAAATAATGCCGAAATTTGAGAGTAAGAAGGATTTTGCTGGTATTTGAATACACTGTCTTGAGATAATGTTAATTATAATCATATATTTTTTTTATAAATAAGTCAGAATATTCTCTCTAATTTGTGTTTTATTGAAAAAAAGTTCATTTTTAATTGTTTATCTAATATTTTTTAGAGATTTAACAAGGGTGGGTTTTTCTCTATTTTGTGAAATTTCAAACTCAATCCGGAGGAAGAAGATGCTATCCAAATATTATTAAAAAAATTACGTGATTTTACATCTTCATTTAACACCCTTTTATCACTAACAGACAAACCAAAACAAGTTTTTTTTTTCCCCCATACAATCGTGACCCGCCTTAATGTCCCTTCCCGTGCGTCCCCGTTCCTTCCACCTTCTCCGCCCACCCTCTCCCCTCTCCCCTCTCCCCCGTCCCGCATGCTCCCCTCCCGCGTTCCATATATTCAGTCCCACCTATTACAATTTTATGATCGAAATTTTCATTTTTCGTACATTACAAATATTTATTTTTGTATATTGTAAGAACAATCAATCAAATTTGGTACCTGAAATAGGTACCTATTAAAAATATCTATAATTTAAAAAATCGATAGATAATTCTTTTAATACAAAAAAAACACTGCCTTCTAAATTCAATTTCATCAAACGCGCGAACTATCAAACGTGCGAAGTTAAAATAATAGTCGTTAAGTTTTCTGAAATTATTAAATTTTCTGCGCAATTTTATTAATTTTTCTTTTCGTAAGAACCTTCTACAAAGTATTAGAAAACTTTAAAAAAAAGATGAATGAAAAAGGTAAAGTCGTTCTGAAGTTATGGCGTGACCAAGGGAAACAGGGATTAATTTTTGTATACTCGTATATTTACAAAAAATAAATAGATCTAAATAGTCTCTAGTATCTAGGATGAACGAAGTATGTATGAAGAATGAGTTAATGATGAATGTAAGTAAGTCTAAAGTCATGGTGTTTGAAAGAGAGAGTACGAAAACAGTGTGCGATATAGTAGTGAATGATGAATACTTAGAGCAGGTGGATGAGTTTGTTTATCTGGGTAGTATGTTTACGAGAGATGGGAAGGCTGATAGAGATATTGAAAGGAGGGTAAATGCCGGTAACTCCATTAATGGAGGACTGAATGCCGTTGGAGCTAATAAAAAACTTTCAATAAAAGCGAAACTAGCAGTCCACAATGGAGTCCTGGTACCTACCCTGATGTATGGCAGTGAGGCATGGAACTGGCAGAGGAAGGATGAAAGTAAACTGAATGCTGTTGAAATGAGATCCCTGAGACGTATGTGTGGTAAAACCATGTATGATCGTGTTAGCAATGTGGATATCCGCAAAGAATGTAAGGCTGATGTAAGTATAATGAGCAAAATTAAGAAAGGGACCCTCAGATGGTTTGGGCACGTAGAGCGAATGAACGAAGAAAGTAGTGTTAAAAGAATATATGATGCAAATGTGAATGGTAGAAGAAGTCGGGGACGCCCGAGGAAGACATGGCACGATCAAGTAAATCGGATACTTGAGACGGGCCATGTCAAAAGTCAGAATAATAGAAGAGTATGTATGAGACGATGTATGAATGTGAGTGAGGCAAAGAGTGTGTGCCAAGACTGAGTTGTTTGGCGGTCCGTCCTCTCTGCCTACCCCTGCGGGGAAACGGCGTGATGGTTAGTTATAAATAGATTCTTAACTCTCGACAGGCCAAGATGCCAAATATAACGTCCGTAACCATGTGGGTCTGTTGACGACCCCATGCTTTTTTCTGATTTATGGGCATTATTTAAACCATCGAAAACCATTTTTTTTGTTACTTGTCCATTTATTGGGCAGATAATATTACCTATATTTGACAAAATATTTTTTCCTGCGATCAAGGATTTTTTCAGTTTTTTTTTTAAACGGCACATTATGCATTAATCCTTTCCGCAGGAATACCTAAAATACTAAAAATATATTTCAAGTAGACATAAAAAGGGTAGTAATTATGGGGTCTACCTTCGGCCCCAGTTGGCTTCGGGATAGTTTGCATTTATTCACAGAAGAATTTGACAAGTCAAGTTTTATTTTTTAAATTAAGTACGGTTGAATACTTTGAAAAGCCTTTTGCTTTTGAGAATGGAGGTTGCCTGACCATAGATCAAAAATATTTAAAAACGACATTTCTTCAAGTAATCCTTGGTGCAGTAGCATCTTGAATATACACGGTGTCCGGAAACTTGTAGTACAAGCGAGAAACTGGTGAATCTACATCACATTTGAAGTCGATTTTGTAGCATAACTTTTTTGATTTGAGCTTTCATTTTCGAGTAAATCGAGTTCAAAGTTGGAATTTTTTAGGTCAAATTTGAAAAAAAAAACTTACCCTAATTGGGGATACCATAATCTCACTTGATTCGCTTAGCATTAAAAGTTTTTTAAGCTGAATTCGTCCGATAATTTGCGCTCCATTACCGAAAATTTCTTTGAGAAGCTATGAATCAGTAAGAAGATAATATATTCCACTTGTCCATTAAAAACCACCAAACTTGGCCAAAATGGCTTTCGAGGGAGTTGAAAGACTTAATCTTCAATGAATTATTATTTTTAATTGTTAAACTAAAGTTTAAGACAAGATTTTTATGCATAGCACAAAGGGTAACAATTATTATAAGCAATAATTATCATACACATGACGCCAACGGGACTTGAACCCGTGCCCTTCTGATTGCCGGTCAGCTGCTCTCCCAATTGAGCTATGGCGGCTTATCTTATACCCGCCAAATGATTCAATATATACTAGAGTTGCAAAAATAAAGTTGGTTGTTTTCAGGTGGAAAAAATATAATAAGCAGTAATTGTTGAATGAAACACTAGTATATATTGAATCATTTGGCGGGTATAAGATAAGCCGCCATAGCTCAATTGGGAGAGCAGCTAACCGGCAATCAGAAGGGCACGGGTTCAAGTCCCGTTGGCGTCATGTATCTTTTCTCGGAAGATTTTTCAATGTGGATGAGTGTTTCAGGCTGATAATTATTGCTTATAATAATTGTTAATCTTCAATGAAAAATAGCTCACAGAAAATATAAAAAATACATATATTTTCTATTTTCCGAAATGCGAATCAAATGCAAATTACTACCAAAAAATTGTTTTAAAGCAAGTGTAAATGGAAGTGAAAGTTCTATACCCCACGACATATAGAAACTATGGATTTATTCAAAATCACCGAGAAATACAAGCGAATTACCAAACTACATGCATTATAATGGTGAATGTAGTGAAAATTCTAAGGATGTAGTGAATTTATTTGCAGTGAAAATACTGAGGATGTAGTGAATTTATGTGATAATACTGAGGATGTATTGAATTCATGGGAAATTAATGAGGATGTAGTGAATTTATTTTCAGTGAAAATACTGAGGATGTAGTGAATTTATGTGAAAATACTGAGGATATAGTAAATTAATGAAAAATACTGAGAATGTAGTGAATTTATGTGAAAATATGAGGATGCAGTGAATTTATGTTATAATACTGAGGATGTAGTGAATTTATTACCAGATTATTTTTAAATTAGTGTCTACGTTAAAGCAAGTGTAAATGGAATTGAAAATTCTATACCAAACGACATAAAGAAACTGTGCAATTATTCAAAATCACCGAGAAATACGAGCGAATTACCGAACAAAATGCATTATAATGGTGATTGTAGTGAAAATCCTGAGGATGTAGTGAATTTATGGGAAAATACTGAGGATGTAGTGAATTTAGGTGAAAATACTGGGGATGTAGTGAATTTATGGGAAAATACTGAGGATGTAGTAAATTTATGTGAAAATATCGAGGATGCAGTGAATTTAGGAGAAAATACTGAGGATGTAGTAAATTTATGGGAAAATACTGAGAATGCAGTGAATGTATGTTAAAATACTGAGGATGTACTGAATTTATTACCAGATATATTTTTAAATTAGTGTCTACGTTACAGAGGATTGTAACAAGGCTTCTCCCAGAAATTTATTGCTAACATAAGACTCTAATCTAAATCAATGTCATCTTAAAAATAAAGGTCTTGAAAAAAAAAAATTAAAATCAACCCGTAAAAACATTTTTTTAAAAATAATATTACATTTACTTTCAAATGTCTATTATATATTTTTTTGGTTTGTCGACTATTGAGTGCCTTAATTTATATCTCACGGTCCTTACTCCCCTTACATATGAAATGTCTAGAGAAAATCCGTAAAATTAAGAGGTAGGTACCTTATTACACTTTAATTGTTTTATTTATTTGTCAGGAATGGCATTAGATAGAAGAGTAATAAATAAAATCAGTAAAGTTTCACTAATGCTATTGACCTCGACCTTTAAATCAACAATAAGCATTAAAATAAACGACCTTGCGGAAAATCGCATGAAGATATAAATGATCATTTTTTCATCCACGTTCTTCACATTACAAAAATGTAAGAAGCATTCGTAAGCAAAATACGATGTATATCCGTATATTATTGTATTAATTCCTCATTATTTATCTTACAAATTAATAAATTATATGCAAAAGCACATTAAATTTCATCAGGGCATGGCAACAAAAAAATCTGTTCCAAGCAAAAGAAGCCTCTAACTTTGACATAACGAAATAATAAACACTATTTTTATCACAAAATACTTCCAATCCCGAGATTCCAGAGTCATGGAGCTTAGAAATATCCATTTAAAGGTGTAAAATTTATATTTCGTGCAGTCTTATTATTTGCAGTAACATTTTTTTGTTTGTTTATTATCAATTCATATATTTAAATTACAAATTGTATAGTATATTGTCCTCCACGCTAGAAGTTCACCTGCGTTGTAGAGGACATTTTTCAATTGCAAATTATAAATTGTAAATATTAAAACAGTGGGCTTAGTTACAGTATGTAAAAAGAGGCACAATAAAATTTTAAATTAAAATATAAAATCGACTTCTACATAGTTTCAATATAATAGATGTGTCTTTTAAGTTATGAGTGAGGTAGCAAAATTATAAATTAAAAATTAAAAGGATTATATCCATCTCCGTGTATGTTTTTTGTTTTATGTAAGATTCGTTGTTTTATATTGTGTTGAAAGTGAATTTATAGTTTTACAGCCTGGTATCTGTATTGTTTTTGTCCAAAGGATGTGTTTGTTTTTGGTATTTGTAGTTGATGTGCATGTCTTGTTCTAGTATTGCGAGACTTTTGTGAAGTGTTAAATGTGTTTAAGTTCTTGTAAAGGAAAGTTAGTATTTGTTTCGAATATATTTTTTGAATTTTTTGAATATGATTTAAGTGGGTGTTAGTTTTGGAGTATTTATTACTTTTATTAAGGTTTTCTGAGATAAAATAGTGTATTAATGTATTTTTACTGGCACAGTCCCAGGCAATAATGCCGTATTCCATTATGGATTGTGCTGTGTATTTGTTCAATAATTTACTAAACATTGCAAACTCCTGTTCTAACTCGACCGTTTTGCGTTTGTTTTGTCTGTCAAAATCTGTGTGAAACCGTCATGTTTATTTGGATTTTCTTATTCGAATTTTGTCATTGAGATAGTGATGTTTTGTTGGAAAAAATGGATAATTCCTTGGAAATTAAAAAAATGTTTCATAAAATATAAATCATAGTTTATAATTAAGTAAGTAGGTATATAAATCTTCTTAGAATTCAGAGGCAATTTTTGAAGTGATTTGTTAAATAAAATAAAAATTAGAAACAAACTATCTTGCACTTAAAGCCTACCCTGTTGACGGGACTACTAGAAGGAATGACTGATTGAATGTCTCTTTCATGCAAAAATCATCATGATCAACATTTTTAGGCGAAATTAAATCATGTTTGATATTAAATTTCCCACCTACAATAAACCCGAAAGCACGTCGCAAGTCTGAATAACAAGCATGGAATTAAAACTAGTTATACCTGATTCATATAAAATCTACTCAATGAAACCCCATTGGTCGAGACGTCTATAACCAACTAGAGGTCAGAAGGTGCATAGCCTCACAAAAATTAAAACATGACGAAATTTAAAGGCAGATTTTGAAAATAATATTGGTTTTCACGTGGGCAAGTTGTGAAATTTGACATTTCTTATAAAAAAAATCATCAACAAGTTTATTTGCCAATTTTAAAATATGAAAAATAAATTATGCAAATATTTAATAAGTCATTAGCGTACTGGTACATATATTTATGGAAATTATGCTTTGTTAGAAGCCACGTGTTTTTAAAAATAAAATAAAATCATAGTTACGTCATAAATAAAAATACTACGATATCCACTTTATAATTAAATTAAATCCACAATATTGTTAATCACAACATAATATGATTTGAGATTTTACGGCCAAAAGTATTTATTTTTAGGGTATTATGCCGTGTGTCGCTTCCTCCTTCTGTAGGGCGATACTGAAACTAAATACCACTATTATAATAAGTACATAAGTACTACTTTTATTTATATATCTTTTTCTATGTATTTATAAAAATCTAAAAATGTTTATATGTCCGCTATGCGTTGCTAAACCATTCATTCGATTACGATGAAACTTTGGGGATTTGATGTGCGCCTGCCCGCGATGGTTTCTGTATAGGTACAATAGTGAGCTCTGGCATCATGAAATTACGCGTTGCAAAACCGTTCATACAATTGCGATGAAACTTTGGGGATTTGATGTATGCATGCCCGCGATGGTTTCTGTATACAATAGGGAGCTCTGGCATCATGAAATTACTCGTTGCTAAACCATTCATCCGATTGCGATGAAACTTTGGGGATTTGATGTGTGCATGCCCGCGATGGTTTCTGTATACAATAGTGAGCTCTGGCATCATGAAATTACGCGTTGCTAAATCGTTCACCCGATTGCGATGAAACTTTGGGGATTTGATGTGTGCACGCCCGCGATGGTTTCTGTATACAATAGTGAGCTCTGGCATCATGAAATTATGTATTGCTAAACCTTTCATCCGATTGCGATGAAACTTTGGGGATTTGATGTGTGCACGCCCGCGATGGTTTCTGTATACAATAGTGAGCTCTGGCATCATGAAATTATGTATTGCTAAACCTTTCATCCGATTGCGATGAAACTTTGGGGATTTGATGTGTGCATTCCCGCGATGGTTTCTGTATACAATAGTGAGCTCTGGCATCATGAAATTACGCGTTGCTAAATCGTTCACCCGATTGCGATGAAACTTTGGGGATTTGATGTGTGCACGCCCGCGATGGTTTCTGTATACAATAGTGAGCTCTGGCATCATGAAATTATGTATTGCTAAACCTTTCATCCGATTGCGATGAAACTTTGGGGATTTGATGTGTGCACGCCCGCGATGGTTTCTGTGTACAATAGTGAGCTCTGGCATCATGAAATTATGTATTGCTAAACCTTTTATCCGATTGCGATTAAAATTTGGGAGGTAGTTTGTAGGGAGGAGTGGGGAAGGGGAGTGGGAGGTTGAAGTGTGGAGTGGGAGGGGGTGGAGGAGGGAGGGGGTGGGTGGAGGGGTGTGGGTTTAGGGGTGTGGAAAGGGGGAGGGTGGAGGGGGTGAGTGGAGGATGAAGAGGGTTGGGGAGGGAAAGGGGGGTGGGGTAAGGGGAAAATGGGAACTCGGAAGGGTGCGGAGAAGAGGGGGAAAGGGGAACTCAGAAAGGTGCGTTGGGGAGGGGTAGGAGGGGAACTTGGGAGCGGGGAGGGGAAGTAAAAGCCGCCCGCAGGGCCTAGCAACAAAAACCTGCGGAGCGGGTTTATAACTGCTAGTATTCTATAAAGATATTCGGGAAAACATGCTTATTATAGTTTATTATTGGCAATTCGTGAAACTTTGTTAGTAAAACAGTGACAAGAAGTTTTATGCAGATGAGCATGGTACGATACCTATCTTACTTATCCTAGTTGATGCGTTTAGAAATACATGTAAAGGAAATATATGCCCTTTAAATTTGAATCCTATAATGTCAATTAAAATGCAATCATCGATTGTCATTTGTTTTGTTATTCTATTATTTGATTGTTAGAAAAAAACCATTAAAAGTGATATTAATAAACATGAATGTCGTTTCTTAGTTAAAAAAAACTTTGCAACACTAGAAATTAATAAAAAGGAATTAAACCTATCAACTTATTATATACAGTTAAACGAAAAAATAATGGCATACATTTTTTCGCATTGCAAATAGAGTTTCCATCTGTTAAAAGGCTTTAATTAAATTTTCAAGCAATGATAATGTCATGAAAATAATACGGATAGCGAGTTAGGGGTGCAAAACATTTAAAAATCAATTCTCATTCCCTGATTTATTAGCTGATGGTGACAATCCACAAAAAGTGACTTAAAAGAATGTTGCCAACAATAGGAACTGGCTAATAGAGAAATAAGAATCAAATAAAAAAAAGACCACTTTTTTCACACCATAATCAAAATTGTCAACATGTTTCGAAACTAACAGTTTCTTGAAAATTTCCATTTTATTCTTACGTAGAAAACCATTAAGAAAACCAAAAGAAGCAGAAAATGGTTTGAAAGGGAGATACGTAAATGCGACTGTTAAAAACCGATTATAATAGCGAAAATTGTGAAAATGTTTAATAAAACCCGGCTAGTTTAATATAGATTTTTTATCCTCAACACGTTAAATAACAGAACAAAATGTGTTTTTAATCATTTTGGGGGAATACCTTGCAATTTTTTTAATTTTTTGATAATTTCATATAATTACCGTTTCAGATCGGCAAATGTACAGATATTATCTTAAAACATAATGTATATCATTTTAAGAACTTAAAAACTTTATTTAAGGGAATTATGTTATAAATCGGTAAAAAATCGAAATGCGGGGTCTTAAATTAGCGGGAGATACAAAGTGATTTGTTTTCATTTAATTAAAATGATGCCACAAAGTGAACTATTGAAAGAAAATAAAATAATACAATGAATGAAACAATATAAATGAAAAAAAAAACACTAGTGAGATAAAATCGGTTGCACTGGGATAGAGTGTTCAAGTAAATTAAGTAATTATTAAATTGACATGATTTCTCATTAAATTCTCATGATTTTAATTGCATCCATAATTCTGTGATACAACCATGCTCATGTAAAAAATATTGAACTAGTCTCTAAATACGTATATCTAGGCTTAACAATTGATTGTAATTTTAAATGGGATATACATATACAAAAAGTTTGCACACGGCTTACTATTAGAGCTATAGTGAGCAAACTTTAGAGACTGAAGTTTTTTGTTCCACTAAATACTCTTAGATTAGTATATCTGTCATTGGCGGAATCCCTAATAAGATATGGAATAACCACATGGGGACATTCAACAAAAACAAATCTTCTTTCAGTGCAAAACGTACAATATTCTTTGGTAAAATTATTATTAAAAAAAACTGAATACGAACAAAGACATGATATACCAAAATCATTATTATACAACTCTGTAAATGTATTATCTGTTCGTGCTATATTGTGGCTTAAAATTGCGAGTCAGCATACATCTCAATCTGAATATAATAAACTAGTGGTTCATGTTCATAATACAAGACTAACTGCAAATGATGGACTTATAATTCCCAGATACCTAAATAAATACGGTCAAAGAACTCTAGAATACCTTGTTCCAATAATTTACAACATGTTACCCAACGCAATAAAAAGCTGTGAATTGAGTTTCAGAAGGAAATGTGCGCTAAAAAAATGGTTAAGTGAAAGAACCCTTTTGTACTAATTTCTGTTATTTTCCGCTTTTCGTTTTAATGTTTTTTCCATTATTATTTTCTCTTGTCTTTTCTTTTATTTATTTAATTTTCTCTGTTCTGTATTTCTTATAAATTTTATTAACAATTTTTTTTTCATGTACCTGTATATTTTATGTACCTGTCTCTTCGACTTGGTCGAAGACCTGTCTGAATTTAAAAAAAAGTAATTGTCAAAAGAACCCGTTGACAAACTGATATCAATCAGTTTAACGGGACTTAATTTAAAAATGTAAAAAACTGTAAATAAATAATAAAGGAATTTTATTAATAAAAAAAAATAAAAAAAGACTATTTATTAATTATATCTCTCCTTCTTTATTAAGTACTGGCTAAAATCCCTGACATTACCCGGACTTACACAAAGCTTTTGGAAATCTAATATAGACACTGATGTTCCTTTTGTTTCGAAGGTCAAGTCAGCAAAATTTCATCAGTCACGGATATGCGGAATAAAACTGCAGATTTGTATGGAGAACAAATCCAGGCCGCCCGCGACAGACACTCTTTTACATGGAAATTACATATATAGATTATACTATGATCTCGGTTGTGAGCCAATGACTGAATGAAACATAATTTACCGGAACTAGAGATAATATGAATGCATCCAATAGCAGGAACTCGACTGAGTTCTATTATGCACGTAGAGCTGACCACAATATACGAGTTGTTTTACATGACATTCTGTTTGAGGTTAAAATAAAGTAGTTTACTCCAGAAACTATTAAAAGCCCACTGACTGCTTTAATTTAAATGCATATTACCACCGACCTTTTACAAAGCAATTAAATACAATTTATCATAATATTTATCGATACTGAACATGTAAATCGATTAAATGCATGAAGAATGGTAAGGCTGTTGGTTTCGACAATATTGCTGCCGAATATTTAAAAGGAGATAGTCATATTATTCTCACATGGTTGTGCAAAATTTTTAACCAATGGTTAGAGGACGGTTACACGCCATTAGATTGGAGAAGGGCTGTAATCATGCCGTTGTACAAAGGTAAAGGGTCACGCATGGAATGTGGGAATCATAGGGCTATTAGCCTGCTAAGTTCTGTCGGCAAGCTGTATGGAAGAATATTGATTGAAAGGGTAAGAACGGAAACAAAGGATAAAATATGGGATGTGCAAGGTGCCTTTATGAGTGGAAGGGGATGCATGGACCAGATTTTCTCCTTGCGTATGCTCACTGAGAAGTTTCTGGCGAAAAACCAGAAACTTTTCTGCGCTTTTGTAGACCTTCAAAAAGCGTACGACCGAGTCGACAGGAAAAAGCTATGGAAGGTATTGTCCAAGTATGGAGTGAATACAAATCTCATACAGGCAATTGCGTCTCTGTACGAGGGAAGCGTTGCATGGGTTAGGGTGAACGGTGATTTTACGGGGTGGTTTGACATCACAAAAGGTGTTAAGCAAGGCTGCGTAATGTCACCATGGTTATTCAATCTATACATGGATAATTGTATGCAAGAATTGAAAGATGTGGGAGTGGGCGCGAAATTGAATAGTCTGAAAGTATGTTGCCTGTTATATGCTGATGATGCGGTGCTGATTTCTAACTCTATGGAAGATCTACAGTCTCTAGTATTTAGGATGAACGAAGTATGTATGAAGAATGAGTTAATGATGAATGTAAGTAAATCTAAAGTCATGGTGTTTGAAAGAGAGAGTACGAAAACAGTGTGCGACATAGTTGTGAATGGTGAAGACTTGGAGCAGGTGGATGAGTTTGTTTATCTGGGTAGTATGTTTACGAGAGATGGGAAGGCTGATAGAGATATTGAAAGAAGGGTAAATGCCGGTAACTCCATTAATGGAGGACTGAATGCCGTTGGGTGCTAATAAAAAACTGTCAAAAAAAGCGAAGCTAGCAGTCCACAATGGAGTCCTGGTACCTACCCTGATGTACGGCAGTGAGGCATGGAACTGGCAGAGGAAGGATGAAAGTAAACTGAATGCTGTTGAAATGAGATCCCTGAGACGTATGTGTGGTAAAACCATGTATGATCGTGTTAGAAATGTGGATATCCGCAAAGAATGCAAGGCTGATGTAAGTATAATGAGCAAAATTAAGAAAGGAACCCTCAGATGGTTTGGGCACGTAGAGCGAATGAGCGAAGAAAGTAGTGTAAAAAAAATATATGATGCAAATGTGAATGGTAGAAGAAGTCGGGGACGCCCGAGGAAGACATGGCACGATCAAGTGAATCAGATACTTGAGACGGGCCATGTCAAAAGTCAGAATAATAGAAGAGTATGTATGAGACGATGCGATGTATGAATGTGAGTGAGGCAAAGAGTGTGTGCCAAGACCGAGTTGTTTGGCGGTCCGTCCTCTCTGCCTACCCCTGCGGGGAAACGGCGTGATGGTTAGTTAGTTAGTTAATTCTGAACATATTTTTTTTACATTAGCTCCACAATATGCTTTGTGAAGCGAAAACTTTTTTAGCACCGTTGTGATTTGAAACTCGATGAAACGAAAAAGCGACACCAAAAAGCGACAAACACATACATCTATAGGATTTAGCCAGAGAGAGAATGAATTAGAGTTATCTGTCTCCTCATTTTGCGGTGCTTCGTAGCCTTCTTATTCTTGTCTATTTTAGTTATCTGAAGGTTTCACTTCTACCGCGTGTGAACTGTAGACTTTTTTTTACTTGAGCTCCACACAGGAGGCGCTGAGGAAAATAATTTCCCTCAGGGCCCATGTCATCTTTGTGGATGCTGTGTGGAGGATTTTTTTAAGGAAAGGAAGGAAAAGAGAGTTATGGGAAGGAAAAGGGTTTAAGGGGTGGGTAGGAATCTAGGTTTCAGTGTGTCGTGGGCATCCGCCTCCAAGACCTAGACAAACCTCACCCCGAGGAGCCGTTGTTAGTTAATAATGTAGATTGGGTAGGTAGGTATTAGTGTAGAGTGGGTGGGTAGGGGAACAAATCCATGATTGGGCTATATGACAATAAAACATAAATAAATATCTCCACCCTACCATAATAAAACATTGTTCGAAACTGTCAAATTAGTATAAGCTTACCCTGACGAAGGGACGTTTGTTCCGAAACCGGTCGGATTTGCACATTATATAAGTGGTTTATATAAAGTTGTATTGCTTCATTTTTCTATTCAATAATAGTTTTAAATTTTCAGCTCTGCAATGAAATAACGATTATGTATGTACTCGGATAATGGGTGTATACAAACTATAGATCACCTCAACAGAACAGTAAACATAATAGGATTATATACTTAGATTTAATACGAATGAAAGTACTTACATGCCAGCGTAAAGCAGTAAAAAATCATAAAATGTGTTATATATGTAGATAAATAGTATCATAAAGTCGTACATGTACATAGATGTACCTATGTAGACGCAAATTCTAGAAGAAGGTCACAAATATTAGAATTAACGCTAAGAATCACAAATTGTTTTGTATTTAAGCCTCCATGTGTGTAAATTTTTGGGCATCATTGCCTGTTTTATTTAGTGAAATAAAATAAATAATAAAGACAGTCATATAGGCGATATCGCGTAGTAATGTCTCGTTGAAACGTGTTTCACTATTATCACGCAAGTAGCAGTGCGCGGGGATCGGTTCGATGGTTTGTTCATTGTTGCTAGAGCGTTGGGAGGCCAAATTGGACTAATTGGAGATAAAAAGTGCAATCAATTTTTTCAATCATCCACAATGATTATAGACTGAATTGTCGAAAAATCAGTTCCAATTTTGATAATGGCAATTAAAATAATAATTATCTTATAGGTGGGTAGGAAAACTTCAATTTTTGAAAATGGTGACACAAAAGTTCTAGAGCTCGTTTAACTGGATTTACAGACAGAGGCAGAACCGAAACTAGTATCTATAATATAAAAATGAATCGCTAAATGTGTTGCTAAATGCATAACTTTTAAACGACTGCACCAAATTGGATAATTATTTTTTTTATGTGTTCGTTATTGTCAGGACAAGGTTTTTATATAACTTCAGGTGAGCTCTGGCATTATGAAATTTGTATTAAAAAAATGCTCTTGGTGGCACGCAAGGAAGCCACTATTTGCTGCTTTATATTGCTGTGGAAAGCGGGAGGGAGGGAGAGATGGGGGAGGGGAACCAGGGAGGGGGAGGCGAACCTGGGAGGGGGGGAATGGGACCTGGAAGGGGGGAGGGGAACTCGAGAGGGGGTTCGCGGGATTGCGGAAGGGGGGGGGAGTGGAGTGGGGAGAGGGAAGGTGGAGGTGACGGAGTGGGAACGGGAGAAAAAAAGGGGAGGCGGAAGGGGAACGGGACGAATAGGAAAGGACACTCAGGGAGAAACAATTTCTTTATTAAATGGCATAGCAACGCATGCCGGGACCAGCTAGTTTTTAATAATAATATCGATAGATGGTACAATACGACTAAGTTTATAGCTATTAAAGTGTGTTTGAAAATTTGTTGAATATCTTTGATGTAAGGAAAATAATATAGACAACCGTTTACAATATAGATAAAAATCTTTCTGGTTAATAGTCATATTTTACGGTAACATATTTTTATCGTATTATTTATCTTCTGTGGTCAACCGAATTGCGTAGGTTGCAGTAGTTAATGTTGTAAATGATAAGTGCATATATGTACGAGTATATTTGTTTGAAAATTAATAATTGCGTTTATAACATAAATTGCGTATATTGGAATTGGAATCTACTTTGTCATCTCAACCGGTCACCCAGATTCCTACCCATCCCTCATACATTTTTTCTTCCCAGGACTTCCTCTCGTTCCTTTCCCTAAAAAGACTCTCCACACAGCTTTGACCGATCAGTGGTTGAGTGGGCATAGCGCTTGGGTCCCACCCGAGCGTCGCGTGTTCGATTCCTCGGCTGGCTAAGTCCTCCATCACAAGCAATATTTTCGGCTTTCTGTGGTGGTAGTAGGAGATTTTCAAATATTGTTGGGTTATTCGTAACCCGGGAATGTTTGTCTTTCTTTAAAAAAAAATAAATAAAAAAAGGCTTCTCCAAAGATGACATTGGTCCTGAAGGAGGGAATGAGGAGGGAGGGAGGGAATTGAAGGGACAGGAGGCCTTGAGGAAAATAAATCCCCTCAGTGCCTATGGCATCTTTGGGGTTGCTGTGTGGAGGGTATTTTTAGAAAAGGAAAAATAAGAAGTTCTGGGAAGGAAAAGTTATGATGAGTGGGTAGGAATCTGAGGGTAAGTGCGTCCAGGATTAACGGACTTATGGATCCAATGTGGTGCAAGGCAATTTTCCGAGAGAGTCCTGCTGGAGATGAAAAGGTCTCCCTCAGCCAGTCTTTACCGATACGGCCTGCCGCGCATTTAGTGGACAGAAGCATCCGTCACCAAGATCCGAACAAACCTCACCCCATGAACCCGGGCACCCCTGCTGCGTCACCAAACGTAGGGAGCCACTTGCGGTGACCTACAGCAGAGTTGTTGGTTATCTAATAAATGGCAAACTCGCCTCCTAAATTAAATTGATTGCGTCTATTGGAATCAACTTTTTCATCCCAATCCAATGTCGAGTGCACTTTCATTCATTGATGATATATTTAAAGGATAACGAGCTTGCCCACTTTTGTGACTGTTGAACAAATATTTTTGTTTCCTATACGTTGTTATTTTCTAAATTCCCATTACTCTTTTTAAATGACGACCTCCGTAGTCCAGTGGGTAAGACTCTTGACTCACAATCCGGAGGTCGCGGGTTCGAACCCGGCATGCGCAAATAAATTTTATTTGATTAATTTGTGTTATTTCACAATTAATTCATTTAACACAATATATAGTATATTTGCGACATGTTCCAGAGTGGAAGATACTATCAGTATCGCCCTGGTGTAAGACCACCATTCAGAATTGAAACGTTGCTTGAAAATGGCTTTAGCCGTGTTTGGTGACCAGATCTGAATAGCCAGGTACTTTCCAACCTTCCCCTTCCCCACCTCCTTCCCCTCCCCACTACCTTCAGCCTCATAACATACCCCAATTGGGGTTGCCATAGTCTCACTGGCTCCAGACGGGAGCAGTTGAGATTCTTGTGCGGCATTCACTGTAAAAAAAAAATGGTTTGGTAAGAGCCAAGGTATTGCTTTTAGATTTCTTGGAGCCTATTACAAATTAACTTTGTAATTTTTATAGGTTTTATTTGGTTTACCACTGTGTTTATTGCATGTCGTGCCGTCATATTTTTCACTATAAAACGTTACTTTATATCACTTTGAAATCTTTCATACGTTAGTTTCATGTCTTGCCATTGATTTTGACCTTGTAAAGCAAAGGATGAACATAAAAACATCAGACGAATGGAAAAGAATCCAAATAATCAAATAAATCGCTTGGACACGACAATGGCAATTGATAAGGCAACAGTGATGATGATTTTCCGTTTCCCAGTGTTGTTTTTAGATGGAAAATTAGCGTCATAGTTGTTTTAAAACATTACCTCTTGACATTTAATTTCTACAAGATTCGCTGTTTTTAAATGTCTCACAATATGAAGTTTTTGAAAAAAATTCTCTCAGATTGTATTCTGTATTACGAACAGACATATTATATTATATTATGAAATAATTGTATCATGAAAAATATTAACATTTTGAACCCAAATACAGTTACAATTTTAGATATAGCTAATAACTCCGTGGTAGAGGGATAAACCTCTCGACTATCAATCCGGAGACCGCAGTTTCAAATCCTGGCGTGGGCATGTTTTATTTGATTGATTTTTGTTATTTTACAATTTAATCATTTAAAAATATTAAAAGATCATTTTGCGGCACGTTCCAGAGTGGAAGATAATCTTAGTAATTTATATATAATAATTTTCGCCCTACTGTAATTCGAATTGAAACGTTGCTTGAAATGGCTTTAGTCGTGTTTTGTGACTAGATCTGAATAGCCAGATACTTCCCCACCTTCCTCTCCCCATCTCCATCCCCTTCCCACTATCTTCAACCTCACAGCATACCCCAATTGGGGATGCCATAGTCTCACTGACTCCAGGCGGTTGGGAGCAGTTGGGACTCATGTGCGATATTCACATAAAAAAATAAATATATATATTTGATGATTTTTATTCGTAGATAAATTTTATTTACTACTTAGTAAGAAAAAACGTATTTAAAGTGTACGCCACTACATTTTTTTTGTTTTGTTGTATACAAAAAATATTTATTAAAGAAATGGAAAACCTCAGGGATCGATGAATTTTTTGGCTACGTTATTTCAGAATCGAATGTTTCAAGTAGACTCATCTAATTTTTGACGTAAGAGTGGGATAATTATTCATGGAAAATAATAATGTAAGTGCACGCATGGTGTTTGATTTGACTCAGTTAAAGCATTCACCATAACATAACGATGTTTGTACCGGAAATCCACTCACGTAGAACAAAACTTTACGGTTTGATTATATTTACGAGAGCAGATTTACCTAGTTCACCTGACTCCGAATAGCGTAATAAATAACCTCTAACAATGATTAAAGGGACAAATCGGGACGGGAAAAAACGGGACAAATCTAATTTTACAGCTGATGATACGAACCAGTAGGTGGTACGAGTATATCGCTAACGACCGGGACTTTTAGCGAGATCAAGATATGGTTAACGGGGGAATAATTATTGAGCTTTTGCCCTGAAAAATGTTGTATCCAACAATATTCTTGTTCCGAAAAAATGGAAAAAACGAAGTCAGTTACATTTCATAATATTTTATTTTATACAATAAACATACTATTCTTAAGAGTTTTAAATAAAAAGTAGAGAAGATGGACAATTAAATTAGAGTTTATTACTAGAATTTATGCTGAATTAGTGCAAAAATGTTGTTTATAAAAATTTCACGAACAACGTTATTTCACAAAATGTTTTCTTTACCCTTCATACCTTACAGAAAGCAATACGTATTTTAATACAAATCACATGTCATTGATGTATTTGAGCTAAAATAGCAAAAAAAAAACGATATGAATAATAAACGATTTGACCGGTCAGTGGTTGAGTGGGCATAGCGTTTGGGTCCCACTGGGGCATCGATTTTCAAACATTGTTGGGTTATTCGTAACCCGGGAATGTCTGTCTTTCTTTTTAAAAAAAATGAAACTATTTATTTTGAGATATTGCCTTTAGATCAACTTACAACATTATTCCACAAAACTGTTACAATGGCTAAAAAGCAGGGTTAATAATATTTTTTCTGGACAAATTCTACTTTCCTGCATTCTTCAGCTTCTTGGCTTTCAAGCCTTTATGGTTGAAGCCATAATATGTTCGTTTTCTCCATTTATTTCCACGAATTAAACATTCTCCGTGATTTCGATGAACGGCATTATACAACGTTCTTCCACAAACCAATCTTTAAAATGCTGCCACAGGCCTCAAAAGATTCTTTATCACAATTCCTATCTGAAAAGATGCATATTAATATGCTCAACACTATTCCATCAATAACTCATAATTGATAGTTTTGTTGGATACAACATTATCCTGGGCAAGAGCTCAATTATTAAAATATACGTGGAATACTTACATCAATAATTTACGTCTCTTTATTAAAAAATGTGCAACTGATGAGAAATAATTGTTCTACACACAAACACTTGTTGAATAATGCCAACACTTAGCTGAAGAACAATTACTGCAGCCACTTAACGCAAAATTACGACAATGAAGGGTTTTCCGACAAACAATTAGTCCACAGCACTGTTGAAAGACACCGATTGCTTCAATATCTAGGGAAATACTGACACAAGAAATCAGGTGCAGGCTCTTAAGGCGCATCCGTTAATCAATACCTATTCTATTAATAGTAATTTACACTTTGCGCAAGAGTTTGGTACGTAGAGGCTGGAAGTGCAGCGATATACAAAGTCATTTTAATTGATTGCCTCAGAGTACAGAGAGTTGACCTCTCGGGCCATGTGCAAACATTAGATGCAATTTATAAATCGATTAACCCCCGCAGTAAGAACTAGCAGAACAAATAATTACACGGTAATTACAAGTAATTATAAAAATCTTATAAGTCATTCTTTGCGTTGGTTTGAATAAGGGTCGATTCCAACAACCAACTTATTATTAAAAATAATTAACTAATGGAATAATAACAAATTACTGCAAATAACTGCATTTTAACAGTTATTTCGTTTAATTTGTAACCGATAAATTACATTGTTACCTTCCAACCAGTCGGGTTGGAAGGTAACAATGGGTCGGTCGTGAATAACCCGCTCATTGAAACCCGCTCACGGACCACCAAAGAGCGAGCGGGTCATTTTTTCGTCAGCACCCGGGTCTCGCGACCCACTTCTCGCAACCGCTCTACTACTGAAACCTGGGTTTCGGGTGCGGCTGTGGCGGGGCGAGCGACGATAGATAGATGTATGAGAGACCGAACGGGTTGTCAACACCCGGGATTCGCCACCCGCTCTCTCGACTCAGGTAGTAGAAAGTAACTGGGTGAAGCGTAATCGAGTTTTATATTTTCTATCGCGAAAAGAGCGGATCTTAGCGACCCGCTCGTGACGCCAGTGTGTCGTGAGCGACCCGGGTCGTGTAAAACGATCGATCGACCCAGGACTACTTCCAACCCCGAATGACATTGACCACACCACTTAAGCAGAGACGTTCTGGAAAGAAACTGTACATACCTTCAGTTTGGAAGAGACAAGCCCAAGAGCAGCAACACGCTGCGGCGGACGAAACTGACACACCATGGCGTCTCGATATTGTAACGTAATTTTACATCGTAACATTTTATTCATATTAGATTATCAAGGTTACCATTTTGTTATACAATTTTAAATACTTGAGTTTTGTAGTTTAAAAGCTCTGGCGTCCAACATGTTCATTATCTTCCACATAACTTAAATTTATTATTTCGCAATATAGTTTGATTGTTGTATTAATCTCTTCGAGATTTACAAACACCCCTTTGAGATCACATAATTACCTAAAGAGTCTATTAATAAATACTTCATAATGTCATTTGTAATTTAAATTCGCATCAAACTTTCATTTGATAATACTGTATATCTTTATTCATGTCTTATCTTCCAGATTTTATGAGCTAGCCATACACTATTAAGTATTAAAACACAATGCAATGCAAGTAATAGTAGTTATATTGGGCCCAACGTGCTTAAAAATGTTACAAATTTAATAAAAATACCTACGCACGTAAGAACTTATAATAGGCAGTTTTTAGCTTGAGTTTTATTTAAAAAAAATAAAGCAAATCGTTACAAAAATTATTCATTTTATTATATCAAAACATGTGAACAAAACAAGTTAAATTATCCGTACCGGTAGAGCTGTTGCCATGAAAGCAGAAGTTCCTGGGTTCGTGCCCCAGAGGTGTCAATATCTTCTTTCTGTCTCCAGATTTTGGATTGAGTTTCGCTAATATTGTCTTCATTTAATTAAATATTAGAATCTTCATCATTTAACTATTATCTACTCTAAGGATATAAATAAATTAAACAATCAAACACTTGAAAAATAGCCGCCAATTGAATTTCCATTCAATGTATATTTTTAACTAGAATCGCGAATAATTTGTACAATATGCATAAAATATAATAAAGGTTTATTTTGTTATCTTCATACTTATATCTACATATTATGGTTGCGTCAACACGAAATCTAATTAAATCCTAAAGCGGATCTCCATTAAGTGCATTAATAATAATTATAGCTTTAGAGTAGTAAAATCAGAAGTAGTTAAAGATATCTTATCTGTACGCAGATAGTCTATATTCTGTGGGTACAGAAAACGCAAAATATGCATTTTTAAGCCGCGGTATTCCGAATATAGACTTATCTGTACGCAGATAGTCTATATTCTGTAGGTACAGAAAACGCAAAATATGCATTTTTAAGCCGCGGTATTCCGAATTTCTACAGTTTTATAATATATTTCTCATGAATACAAGTTTTCATGTTTCTAAAAAAAATTAATGATTTTTTTAAAGATAAAATCTATATATTTGCCATGCCGAAACGGGAATTATATGAATATCCATTGAAAGAAAAAATCGCAAAATGCTCCGAAAAATATTAAATAACTTTTTTCGAAATTCCAACGTTTCAAGGTAGTTTTCGGTAGTAAATTTCCAACGTTTTAAGGTGGTAGTTTTAAGTTAGTAAAAAAATTAATTGTTGATATGGAGAACAAAATATTCATCTAATTAAAAATATTTTTGAATGTTACTTCGTTTTTTATTTCTACCATCATGTAAAAAAAAATTGTATCAGATACTAACACAAAAATTGTAACTGCAAAATAAATAAATTAAGTTTATTTATATCTTCAAAGTAAAAGCACCCATTGACAAACTACTAAAAAGGAGTTTATTGGGACTTTTCTTTTTTCTGTAAAATATTTTTTTTCCTGTCATATTGTATTACCTTGTCTTTATAATAAATAAATAAATAAAAATGTAGAATCACTTTCCGAAGTTTTGCACTTTACCCTTGGACATTCTGAATAAATCAGCCAAATTATATTACTATTAAATGTTTTTTGCAGGAATAAGTCTTAATTATGTTTAGTTAATTTAGTTGGAAATTTTAAAAAGTTTGCGTTATAATATTAATAAGATTGTGTAATAATATTACTAAGACAATTACTAAGATGCAATAAATTGCGTGCGCTTATTCATTTTTTTTAAATAAAATTTCACTAAAGTATTCGAAATTTGCGAAAGATGTAAACAATTGTCCATGCGTAGTCACGTATAAATTTTTAAAACAAAATAAAGTTTAAATAAACGAAGACAATATAAGCGAAACTCAATCGAAAATCTGGAAACAGAAAAATCAGAAAAACATATTGACACCTCTAAAATACAGTTTAGTGAAAATGAGGTTGATTGTAAACGAACCGAAATGATCACCGTATGACCTTCTAGGATTACAATTATTAACCACTAGAAAAGTATAACTGGTGGAGATTTTTATGCAATCGGCCTTTAAAAAAACAATAACCTCACTTGTGCTAATTTTATCAAAAACTTAGCCTTTTTACTCCGAATGCCAAATATCTAACTACGATGTTTTTAAAATTTAGTTACAACACTGTTAAATTTATGGCAATGTATAAAAATGATTGTTTCTTTGTTTGTACTTTATACGCTCCTTTACCATTCGTCCGATTGCGCAGAAACTGTGGTGAATTGTTGTGCGCACGTCCGCGAAGGTTTCTAAATATAATGGTGAGCTCAAAAGCATAAAACTTACAATACGTGGCGCGTGAGTTGTTGAAGATGTGTGTATTTCGTATAGTTTAGCGGCAGGGATTGAAGCGGGACGGGAGGGGAAGGGGAGGGGGAGGGGAGGGGAAGGGGAGGGGAAGGATAGTGAGTGGCATTGCGATTGATTTTAGCACGCATGCCGGGTGTTAAATAAGTATCAGATACTAACGTTATAGGTACGATTACATAATATAGTGCACGTACGTGTTAGATTTATATCCATAATGCACCTATCAATTTCATTGATTGTGATTACATTAGTAATTGACTTTGAGGTGATTGTTTACATTAAAACTTGATAAAAAATTAACAATATTTTAAATATCATTGTGAGTATAACTAATTTAATTTAATTACTTAAAAAATACAAATGATATTTGAACTCACAATTAATTAAAATCGATAATTTAAAAGAAAGTAATGAACTATGAACCATTGGTAGTAAATTTTCTATTTATCATTTTGAATTCAATTTGGGAGAAAACAAAAAACTTTAGCCGACATTGAATTACTGCAAAAGTGAGAAACGAAACCAGTACTTACCTACTTTGTTTAAAACCATTATTGAATGAATAAATTGTTTTAATAAAAGAATTATAGGTAAACTTTCGCGATGACTGGACGTTGGCGATGGAAAACAGTGCATTCAAAATGTCAATACAAAATGTCGTAGAATACGAAGATAAATTATTGTAAATGGCGGTCAGCTGTCATCCCATACATATTATTATACAATAAATATTCTTGCGAAAATTGTGAAAATGTTTAATAAAACACGAATCGTTAAAAATTGAGCCAAAATCTTGAGAGAAACGTCTTAAATAGCATTTAAAGGAACACTGATTTTTTTCTTACATATTACTTTTCAAATAACTTAAATAATTGTTTATAATAATTTTCGAGGGAATTTCATATATGTAATTACCGGTTCAGGGTGACAAATGCATAGATATTATCTTCAAAAATAACATATATTTTTTAAGAAACTTAAAGTTTTCAAAAGAAATATGTTTTAAAAGGGTAGAAATTCGGTACGCCGTTGTTTCCGAAAATTTACCGAATTATAGACAGACAAATTAATCATTGAAGAAGAAGATATCAATAATAATTTAAACGAAAATATGAAAGAGACCAAGAAACAGATACGTCATAAAACGCGCACATCGAGTCTCAGTTGCGATCATTATCTTTTTCTACTTTTCTGTGTCTTGTTGTCTTTCATATTTTCATTTAGATTATTATTGTTATCATCTTCGGTAAATACGCAGTTAGTCCACCTCACGGATAATACGGAACGTTCGTGTTGTCGAAGTTTGATGCACGGATAATACAGAATGTTCCTTTTTTAGCTAATAGACAATCAAATATGACATTTGTCGGAAGTACCAATCTTATAAAATAAATTCTCTAAAATAAACTCGCTTTTCATCATACTTTTAAAAAACATCCCAGGTTTTTAATGGTTTGTTTGGCTACGCAGGGTTTGTCTAGCGGGTTTGTGTAATTATTTTAATACATTTCTTTCCATGTTTTACTGTTACAAATACTTGTCAATGATGCATTCACTTTGTTTTGAAAAATATTTTTCTATGATTGGCAGCATTGATGAAATGTTAAAATAAAAACGATGAATGAACATGGCGTTACCGTGCGAGTGAATTAATTTTAACAAAATTAAAATGTTAAATGCATATTTTTTGCATGTTTTTTGGTCTCCCCCGACATAAATACTCACTTTTCGTAATAATAAAACTAAATATAACTGTTTGGATAAAAAGTTTTCCGTATTAACGATTAAGCGGTTTAATGCATAAATAATATTGTTTTTATCAACTCACATTCCGGCATCTCGGCTGCGTGTTCCAGAGCACAAAATAAAACAATAAAAAACTAAAGCCACTAGTGCGTTATTATTTCACCGTGAAGCTCGCTTCTATGGCGTTTGGAGGAAAATAATGTGCGCTCTCGCCTCCGCAGCAAAAACTAAACTGACGATTCTCTCCGCACCATGGTCATTATATTCAACATGGTGTAACCGAAATCGAAACCAGATTCGTCATTATTCATGATGCAATGTTGTTCTCACGGCGGATAGCGGTACACCACCCCCACTCACCTTGTGTACCCGGTTCGGAGTAGGTTTTATTTTGAATTTCGGAAATTTCGACTACCTCAGTGTAGCCCGCGGGTTCAAACCCGGCGGGTGGAATATTTTTGATCTAACCGAATTGTGTTATTTCATATTTAATTAATATGAAATCCCCATGTAAATAAAAACGAATCGCCGAAATTTATGTACACGCATAACTTCCGAACGACTGCATCAAATTGGATAATTCTTTTTTTCAAATTAATAAAATACTTAGTTTTTACCACTTTTATTGTTTACAAAACCAACATGTTTCGGACCCTGAAGAAGGGAGCGTTGCTCACGAAACATGTTGGTTTTGTAAACAATAAAAATGATAAAAACTAAGTATTTTATTAATTTGAATCAAAATGGTGCCACAAAATAAATTTGCTGTGTTAGAAGAAATTCTTTTTTTTTTGTGATCGTATTGTCAGGACAAGGTTTGTAAAATAAAACTACTGGTGAGCTTTGGCATTATGAAATTTGTATTAAAAAAATTGCAATAGGTGGCACGCGAGCTGTTTGAAAACTGAATGTACCGTGACCGAATGTATGGAATGCGGAGGAGAGAGGGGACGGTAAGTCGGGTAGGGGGTTCACGGGAGGCTGGGGGAGGGGAACCAGGGAGGGCGGAGGGGAACCTGGGAGGGGGGAGGGAAACTCGGGAGGGGGGTTCACGGGAAGGGAGAAGGGGGGGGGAGTGGAGTGGGGAGAGGGAAGGCGGAGGAGGTGGAGTGGGAACGCGAGAGGGTAAGGGGACGCGGGAGAGGAAGGGGAGGCGGAAGGGGAACGGGAGGAATGGGAAAGAACACGCAGGGAGAAACAATTTCTTTATTTAATGGCATGGCTTCGCATGCCGGGTATCAGCTAGTAATAATATATACTACTAGCTGAAGTTCCCGGCGTTGCCTAGGCTTTACGCAGAGTTTTTAGAAATGTCACGTAAACAGTGACCTTCCTTCGTTTTGAAGGTCAACTGTGCAAAATTTCATCGATCTCGAAAAAAGTAGATTTGTATAAAAATCAAATACACACCATCCGCCCGCCATAAGTCACAGACATTCTCCTTTATACAGGGTGTTCAGAGACGCACATTTTTAAATTTATTTTTTATTGTGTATTACAGACTGTGTGTCTATTTACAATACACATGTGACGCAAACTACACCTTTATGGGTAAATAAAAGAAACTTTAAATAGTAACACGAGATACATACATAATATTATAGTGGGTAATGAGTACCTAGCACTTCAATGCCTCTTGAATTCTTCAAGGCTTAGTTAAAGCTTTCTACAGTTTTGGAAGCATTATTTAACAAGACCATACATCGTGTCATGCTATGCCGAGCCAGTACGTCCGTTCTGCTATGTGGGATACATATAAGATCGTGGTACCATCCCTGGCTGTAGTTGTTCGGCACATACAACTTATAACATTCCATGAAATATGGGCTATCTAATAAATTATTAATGATTTTGTACAAGGTTACTGCAAGGGCCCCACTCCTCCTCGACTGGAGACTTTGGCAACGCGTTTCTGTGAGCAGATCTTCAAGATACATGAATCGCGGGTACTCCCCGTGTATCTACTAAGAAACTTTTTTTGAATCTTTTCCAAATTTTAAATGTATTTTTTCTGGTATGGGACCCATACAGCAGAGGCGTATTCAATTTTAGATCTTATAATGCAGTTGTACATAGCCATCATTGCTTCAGGTTTTGAACTTTGGACTTATACTTTAACCAGTGATTCCTGGCATTATTTGGAATGAATAATGTAAATTAAATTTTCGTCTCTTGTGACTTTTTAAGAATAATAGAAGGCCATGTATGAGACGATGTAAGAATGTGAATGAGGCAAGGAGTGTGTGCCAAGTTGTTTGGCTGTCCGTCCTCTCTGCCTCCCCCTGCGGAGAAACGGCGTGATGGTTAGTTGTTAGTTAGTTAATGACTCTTAAGATATATTTTTTATTCATATTCTTCAAAATCTAATAAAGAAAATATTCAACCTGTCGTCACTGCTCACTCTGCCGAGTAACCGCCCAACCTCGCGGACCCCTACTGTCTAATACTCAGTGATTTTTTTTTTGTTTTTGGTTGAAAAAAAAGTCAAAATCAAAAATTTTCCAGAACCAAAACTTCATTTAAATTTTTTACTCCAAATAATGTCAGGAATCACTGTTAAAGTAAGTCTATACAAATAATGAAAGTCAAGTAAGTCCCATAACACTCTGTATAAATAGATTGATATACTCGTACGTTTGGGACATGTTTCAGAGTGGTAAATACTATCAGAATAATACCGGTGAAAGACGACTGTTCAGAAATGAAACGTCGCTTGAAATGGCTTTTTAGCCGTGTTTGGTGGCCAGATCTGAATGGCCAGTTAATTTCCAACCCACCTCTGCATCTTCCCCATTCCCTTCAGTCATAGACCCACTGACTCCGGTTATTTAGGACTCTCGTGCGGTATTCATAAAAATCGAAATCAACCAATGCGAACCGTCTCAGTAGAAAATATGTGAATTTGAATAATTTAATCCGAATGCTAAAATTTTCAAGTGGCCATCGGTCAAGTGATCGCGGAATCAATAGAATGAATCGATCAATGTCATAAATCACAGCTTGACTATATAAAAACGCTTTGTAAATATGAATTTAAAATGTTTATTTAATGTTTTGTACGGCAATTTTTAAAATATATTATTTTGTGGCTCATCAAACTAGAAGCATGTATGGTGGTCCAACATCAAACATACTAATTTATTTTATTTTTAATTTTAACTTTATGAGTAAAACCTCAAATTGTAATATTTACATACTAATTTAGTTTGTCGATGCATGGGTGAAGTTTTTTTTTTTTACTTGAGCTTCACACAGGAGGCCCTGAGGAAAATAATTTCCCTCAGGGCCTATGTCATCCTTGGGGATGCTGTATGGAGGGTTTTTTTAAGGAAAGGAGGGAGTGGAGAGTTCTGGGAAGGAAAAGGGTTTAAGGAGTGGGTAGGAATCTGGGGTTCAGTGTGTCCTGGTCATCCACCTCCAAGAATTAGACAAACCTCACCCCACGAACCCGGGTACCCCTGCTAAATCACCAAACGTAGAGAACCACTTGGGGTGACCTATGGCAGAGGTGTTGGTCATCCAATAAAGGTTCCCGGGGCCATTCCCGCCTCCAAGTGATCACGTTCGTTCAACTAATTCAAAGTAAAAAATCAATTTCTATTATTGTCCAAGTACTGTGAAATAACCGGCTAATTATGACATCATAACGGAACTTGAAAAAATCTTTCAAGGAATTTGAAATTTTGTAAATTGTTCAAATTTCGAATGAATTTTCAAGTTCTGTGAAAGCTCTATTCAATGTCATTATGGGCAAGTTGCTCCACAGACCTGAAATAATAATAACAGAACTTGAATAGAATTTTCACAGAACTTCGTAATTTGATGAATTTTTCAAATTCTGTAAACAACTCGTCCTAAGAATCGTGATTCAATTTGACAGTGTTTTGTTGTATTTTTTTTTTAACATTAACTCCACACAGGAGGCCTTGAGGATAATAATTTCCCTCAGGGCCTATGTCATCTGGGATGCTCTGTGAAGGGTCTTTTTGAGGAGAGGAAGGAATGAACGTTGGTCTTGAAGAGACCCATGTTGTAGGAAGGAGGAATCACAGAGGCCGGAAAATCATTCCACAGCCGAGCTGTTGAACACAAGAACAAGCCGAAGAAGCGACCTGTTCTCATGTGACAAATGTTGGGCACGCGTTTGGCGTGTTTCCCGACTGTGCACCGGTTCCGAAGGGATCAATGACGCTAATTCCTCGTAGCATTTTCCATTGTAATACCTGTAAAACAAGGATAGCATTCCCACCCGACGCTTATGCTCTAAGGATTGCAATCCATCTGTTAAGATGAGAGAATCTATCAAACGAACCGCCCGTTTCTACACAGAATCGAGGGTATTTTTCATGTATTTTGGAGCTCCAGACCAGAGGTGGCTGCCAAGTTGAACCGTGGGGCGCACTTGTGTTTTGTACAGGGTTAGCAGTTCTGTAGTTACTATGGTAACTGCGGGCCTTGTACAGTACGCCCAGTTTTTGAGAGGCTAACTTTACTAACAAACAAAAAAATATCTGATTTTTACAAGAAAAACTCTCTTTTTTTAACTTTGAAGGTTATTCCCATCAATGTAATATATCATTTAAGAAGAAGATAATAATAATAATCTAAACGAAAATATGAAAGAGAACAAGACACAGAAAAACAGAAAAAGAAAATGGCCGCAACTGGGTTCGAGTCATAGTTGCGGCCATTATCTTTTTCTATTTCATATTTTCGTTTAGATTATTATTATTATCTTCTTCTTCAATGATCAAAAAAATATTATTATTTTTTTTTATCCATGCTGTACAGCGAGGATCAAAAAAACTGCACGAGAGAGGAACTGTTTTAAATGGTTTGTCTTTTATCTATTCCTTGTATTTTATCTCTTTTAAATGGCCTATATTTTGTCTATTACTGTTCACAGGTGCTTAAAAAACCCGTTTATCACTGTAGGCATAATAAGTTATGCGAAACAAAGTGCTACTAAGTACACATTTGCACTTTAATTCAGAGCCTTTAAGTGATCGCTTCTGATTGCAGATAATGCAGACTAACTGGCTATAGGTACTATTCCCAGCCAGGGCCGAATCTACGAAATCTGGCGCCCTGTGCAGTAGGTACCGATGGCGCCCCCCCCCCTACATTTTTATTTTGCGGCTTACGACAAACGCTTACACTAACACCGTAAAATAACAAATCTAATAGATATTAATTATACATTTAACTGTCAACACGTTGCAACCTGCAAATCCTGCAAACCGTGCGATACTTTTGTTAATGGAATTTACATAAGGTTTCATAAGAAAATGGTCTTTAACTACCTTCTCCTAGAGACTTAAATCGTACAAAACAAAACAACAGCGAGCGTACGGACGACACACTAACTAAAATTGTCAGCATTTTGAAAGGTGCAAGTCGGTTTGTTTGATTCACCAGAACAAAATACCGCGCTGTGATTGGTTATTGAATTTGGATCGCACCCATTCGTCGTAAAAGGCGGTAAAAGATATATGGAAAAATAGATCTTACGTTTAAACTAAATATATGGAATTTGTAAAAAAAATTCTGTAACTGACTATAAATTCGTAAGCCGTTGATACCAACCTGATGCGTGCGCATTCTGTTTCTTTGGAAGGTGTTGCTAGAGCGTAATAATTATTTCGTACTATGTGTAATTTTTAAACAATTTAGGGAATATTATAACTAAATTTTAATACAATATTTATTTTCTCACGGCGCCCCTTCGGAGTTGGCGCCAGGTTTTTGCACGTTTTTGAACGTATGGCAGATCCGGCGCTGTTCCCAGCGAGAGCTCGCACATAAAGGAGGGATTAAACCGAACGAACATAGAGCTAGAGCAGGAACAAGAGCGTTCTTTCTTGATCTTTCAATTTCACCATTTACACCAAAAGAATACCAATTAACAAGAACGGGAACATTAATAGGAAATCCGGTCCCCAAGTAATTTGAACAATAGGTATTTTACCAAACTGTTGCTGTCACTGTCGCTCTTACTTCTCCGAATACTGAACGAAAAGGTCAACTGCACCTCAGACTATAATCTTACTAATAATATAATGGCGAAAGTTTGTATGGATGTACGTTTGATACTCTTTCACGCAAAAACTACTGAATGGATTTTAATGTAATATAGCTCATTTACAGAATAAAATTTACGAGCTCTGGTATTATGAAAATTGTATAAAAAAATGCAATAGGGTGGCATGCGAGCTGTTTGAAAACTGAATGTACCGGGAATTAATGTATGGAATGCGGGAGGGTGGTGGGGAACCCCTGGAGTGGGGGGGGGGAACTCAGGAGGGGGATTCGCGGGAGGGAGGAGACGAATACGGGGGGGGGATGAGGGGAACCTGGGAGGGGGGAGGGGAACTCGGGAGGGGGGTGTAGTGGGGATAGGGAAGGTGGGGCAATCGGAGTGGAAACGCGAGAGGGGAAGGGGATGCGAGAGGTAGGGGAGGCGGAAGAGGAACGGGATGAATGGGAAAGGACACGCAGAGAGAAACAATTTCTTTATTAAATGGCATAGCAACGCATGCCGGGAACCAGCTAGCACCTAATACAATCATCAAAATCGAGGTTTGGTAGGTATTCCCCATTTTTCTCCTCTAAAACAGGACCGATTTTTATATATTTTTACAACTATGTATATTAAAAGAAAATACTCCAGCCGCCTTACTCATAATCGCAGAAAATGATTCCACGGTAATACGAACGGTTAGGTGAAATTGTCGTACAAAGCTCACCTAACCCCATCGCCCATCGTATTACCGTGGTATTATCTTTTTCTGCGATTATGAGTAAGGCGGCATGTCTGTACGTAATAAAAAACACATTGTTTAGTTTGTATACTGAATATCAGTTAATGGCGTTCAAACCAGGAAATTTTGACGATTTTTGGGAAGAAACTTATAAAAAAATTCAGCAATAATTCGGTGACCGGACAACTCAAAATGAAGTCAACTCAACACATTCTTTGAAAAGTCGTTAAAAGTGATGAAAAAAATATATTAAAAAATTGGTTAAATAGAAGTTAAGTTAGGTTATGGGCTATTTAAATTTTTTTCTAGGTTTTCATGACTTTTCAAAGAGCTGTTGAGTTGAGTTGATTGTGAGTTGGCATGGAACCCGATACTTTCCGCCTAATTACTAATTCTAATAATAATTCCTCCATCACGATGAAAGCAACATTTCCCGCCTACTGTGATGGTAGTAGGAGATTTACAAATATTGTATCCGTATCTCGGGAATGTTTTTCTTTCTTCTTTTGATAAAAAAAGAACACCAAATAAATTTTAATTTGTACTAGATGATAATAGTGTAATATTGGAAAATTTTGGTAAACGAATAAACTTTATTTTTAAGGTAAGAAGTTATATAACTTGTCATCGTTATTGTGGTATACGGTCTACGATGACCCTACTTAACCTACTTTTCAATAAGAAAAATAATATTACAATAAAGATATCAAACTCTCGGTGAATAATGCTAGCGATAAACAATAGTCTAACAAGCCTCGGGTCGAGGATTTGTCATAGGTTTCTGATATTATTTATTTCAAATATTGGTCCTTACATATGAAATTGGCGTTTTGTCGTACTGGCTACTTTGATCTCAAATATCTTCTCTTTGGTTAGGAATTCAAAATTTAAATTTATACAGCTATTTACTCATGAATTTGTGTTTCAAAAATTATAATTAATTTGTTTTTTCCTTAATTTTTTTTTCTTTGCGTCACTTAGTTTACAAAATGGAAAACTTGAAATATCGCGTTATTTACGAGTACGAGTTCCACCGTGGCACCAGTGCGACAGAAACGGCTCGAAGAATTAATGATGTGTATGGCGATGGTGCCGCAAAAGAAAACACAGTGCGTTTTTGGTTCCAACGTTTTCGTTCTGGAAATTTCGACCTGCAGAACAAGCCCCGTGGACGGCCGGAGACCAAAGTTGATAATGAAGAATTGAAGGCTATTGTGGAAGCGGATCCATCGCAAACCTCGTCCGAGTTAGCTGCAGGCTGCGGTGTTAGTGATAAAACTGTTTTAATCCACTTGAAGCAAATTGGGAAGGTGAAAAAGCTTGAAAGGTGGGTACCTCACGAATTGAGTGACGCTAATCAACAAACGCGCGTTGACTGCTGCGTCGCAATACTCAACCGGCACAATTATGAAGGGATTTTAATTTATTTTTATTTTTTATTTTACATCTACCATACTCTCCAGACCTTGCCCCAACAGATTACCATTTTTTTCGAAATTTTGATAAATTCTTGCAAGGGAAAAAATTAACTCCGATGGAGCAGTCCAAAGACTGCTCCATCGGAGAAAAATCGGTTTCGGCAGAAAATCTGCGTTCGTGAATTATCGCGCGTCATTCGGCTGACTTCGGGCGAGTTCGTGACTCGTGTGTCGCATATTATAGCATGACAGCATATTATAGTTTGTTTTAAAGCAGTAATATCAAAAAAATAAATTATTTTTTCACATACTTCAAATATTGTTTTTTTTTTGTTCATTTCATTTAACACGTGTAATAAGAACTTTGTGAGTGTAAACGCAATTAAAATGATCAATTAATGAGGTCCTTCTTTTATAATGTAAATGATGATTATTAAAAAAAAATTGTTCAAAGAAGTAGTTAACATGTTTCGTTAATTTTTATAATTTTTGTTTGTTTAATATTGTAATGTTAAAAAAATACACATATTTTTTCATATACTCCAACTATCATTTTTTAATTTCATTAAACACGTGTTAACTGTCTGTAAAAGTGTAAAAAAAAAGCCAAATTTCGGTAAACAACGGCCGGCGAAGTCCAGAGGTTTAGGCTCTTGACTCGCACACCGAAGGTCGCGGGATCGAATCCCAGCGTGGCATATACATTTTATTTGATTAATTTGTGTTATTTCACAATTTATTCATTTAAAATAATATATAGTATATTTGCGGCACGTTCCAGAGTGGAAGATATTCTCAGTATCGCCCTGGTGTAAGACCACCAGTCAGAATTGAAACGTTGCTTGAAATGGCATCAGCCGTGTTTAGTGACCAGATCTGAATAGCCAGGTACTTCCCACCTTCCTCTTCCCTATCTCCTCTCCTCCCCACTACCTTCAGCCTCACAACATACCCCAATTGGGGATGCCATAGTCTCACTGGCTTAAAGAAAACATGTTTATCATGTCTAAAAAAGGTTTGGTTTCCGTTTCGGTTTCGTTCGAAACTAAGAAAGATACCGAAGATTCGGTTTCGGTTTCGGTTTCAGTAGAAAATCTTGTTTCGGTCGGACACTAATAATTACTATGTTTATTATTTCATCCAGCGAATAAAGCGAATATGTAAACCGATGGAAATATAATCGCCTATTTTATGAGCCTTATAAGTAGACCATTATCATTGAATGTATATCGACTTCAATAAAAGGATATTATTATCCCTTGATATGCCGGTCTATAACATAACTGAGTAAACAACACTAAATCATTGGCTTAGGGTTTAGACCATTGATAAAGAATATACAAGAGAGGCTAAAGAGATACAAAATCAGAGTGTGCAATTCATACGCGGTAGAAGGGAAATCTTCAGAAAACTAAATTAGACAAGAGTAGGGAGGTTACGAAGCACCGCACAAAGAGGAGTACGATTATACTATCTCATTATCTCGCCGGCTAAATCCTATAGATGTATGTTTTTGTCTCTTTTTAGTGTCGCTATTTTTCGCTTCATTGAGTTTCAAATCACAACTGTGTTAAATAAGTTTTACTTCAACTTATTACGGTACCAAGATTCACATACCTAGGCTCCCTGATAACAAACGACAATAATACCACAGAGTAGATCCAGAAGCGCATAGTGAACGCAAATCGCTGTTATTTCCGCTTACAAAACCAATTAAAGTCCAGACTGCTGTCCAGAAACACGAAGATATTAGTGTACAAAACACTTATCAGACCAGTACTTGCGTGCGCAGCTGAGACTTGGGTACTAACTAAGAGGAATGAGCGAGCACTGGACGTTTTTGAAAGAAAAATTTTGAGGCGCATCTTCGGACCGGTTCTAGAAAATGGATTTTGGCGCAGACGTTATAATAATGAGCTCTATACTTTGTTTAAGGAGCTAAACGTCGCAAAATTTATAAAATTGGGAAGACTTCGGTGGCTGGGTCATATGGAGAGAATGACCGAGCATCAAGCACCAAAGTCCCTGCTGAACTCAAGACCAATAGGGCGAAGGAGCCTGGGAAGACCAAGACTAAGATGGAGCGACAACGTCCTCAAAGACATATCTATCTTGGAGCTTCAAAACTGGAGAGAGCTGGCTCAAAACCGAGATGAGTGGAGGAAGACTCTTGAGGAGGCCAAGACCCACCAGGGGTTGTAGAGCCAATAGTAATGATGATGATGATGACTTCAACTTATTAGGCAAAGCTGTTTACCAATCAAAGTGTAAAAAGGGTTAAAGTTCACAGTTCAGAAATTAAAGATCAAAAGTCAAAGATTGAGAACTCAAAAATCAAAATTTTCTTCGATGCGCTTAATGTTTTTTGATATTTAGTACATATATTTTTAAAAATAAATGGGTGGTATGGACGTGGTTATATACCAACAGTTGGTTGCTGTAATAAATGTTATAAATATTTTTAATCATATATTTGTCTTTGTTGGTCACATTTTGAGAACTGCGGTAATCAACTCTAATATTGCGTAAACTTGTTTGTTTTAATGAGCGAAAATTACATATCATATCTTCATGGAACCATGTATGTACACGTAAATACGTCTATCTATATCTCGTATACATGTAAGTACTAAATATCTTAATATACCATTTAAAACCAGGAACATTAGAATTCGGACTGAAATCATTATAATACATTGCCTACACTAACTGTAACAAATTGCCTGAAGAATTAAGACAGAATTAAGCCTCTAACAAATCTCGAAACGATATATTGAAATCATATTTTTTCAAATGTTATTTGGAAAATGAGTCATAAGTAGGTACAAACTCTGTTCTGATAGCTATCCTGATTATCTCCAAGTTCCAAACTTTGTACATCCAGATATGATGGGCGCAGTTTATATCTTTTTAAAATCTTGTCATGTATTTTGTATGTAAATATCTTGTATTAGGTCTGTATATTTTTGAGCCCGTACCTGATTTTGTTTTTTTTATGCATTTCTATAGTCCATCATGGAGGATACTTTATTTTAACTTTTTGACACCAACAGTACATAAATAAAATGAGTGGTTATAGTAATTATTCATAAAATCTTAGACATGTTTCTGTGAAATATTTGTAAAATGATTCTTCATAATATGTTGTGTTTCTATATTGCCGCTTCTGTGAAATATTTTGTAAATTTTTTCATCATATATTGTGTCTGCATATTGGGTTGGGTTGGGTTTAACTTTTTAAAAGTACCAATTGGCGATCCCTTAATGAGTTTTGATAACTCATGGGAATGCAACTTCGTTGTATGTTTGATTTAAATAAAAAAAATTATCAAAAACATGTTTTTTCATTCAACTTTATTTAGCGTTTCTCTAAATATTCCATTCGGTACGATGCAATTGTTCAAAAACACACCGCTGGCAAGAGAACCGAAGAATTAGGAAAATAATCGCAATGATGGAGAATTTGCAAATTACACATTTTACCTTCGCATTATTATGTGTCAAAGGCGTAGCGATCGTTTGGGCAAACCGAATCAAAACGTCATCACTGCACTTACTGAAAAAAATGTTTTTAAAGAGAAGCTCACAACAAAAGCCATAATCTAGGATTTTCACCCCGGGCCCAAAATTATAAGTCTCAGGATGTACCTATCAAGCCGAAGATATCCGTAGCTGAAATTGAAATCGCACCGTAGGCACATTTAGTGACTTCATATTTTTTGGGAAGGCTGAAAGAGATATTGAAAGAAGGGTGAATGCCGGTAACTCCATTAATGGTGGATTGAATGCCGTTGGCGCTAATAAAAAACTGTCCAAAAAAGCGAAGCTAGCAGTCCACAATGGAGTCCTGGTACCTACCCTGATGTATGGCAGTGAGGCATGGAACTGGCAGAGGAAGGATGAAAGTAAACTGAGTGCTGTTGAAATGAGATCCCTGAGACGTATGTGTGGTAAAACAATGTATGATCGTGTGAGAAATGTGGATATCCGCAAAGAATGTAAGGCTGATGTAAGCATAATGAGTAAGATTAAGAAAGGGACCCTCAGATGGTTTGGGCATGTAGAGCGAATGAACGAAGGAAGTAGTGTAAGAAGAATACACGACGCGAATGTGAATGGTAGAAGAAGTCGGGGACGCCCGAGGAAGACATGGCACGATCAAGTGAATCAGATACTTGAGTCGGGTCATGTCAAATGTCAGAATAATAGAAGAGAATGTATGAGACGATGTATGAATGTGAGTGAGGCAAAGAGTGTGTGCCAAGACCGAGTTGTTTGGCGGTCCGTCCTCTCTGCCTACCCCTGCGGGGAAACGGCGTGATGGTTAGTTAGTTAGTTAGTATATTTTTAGTTATTCGGGGTGGGGGAGGAGGAAGGGGGATGAACTCCCAAATCCCCATATTGTCGACTTAAAAGGCTGCAAGGCTGTCGACTCAAAGAAGAGAAAGCGTAATACGGCATAATACCCCAAAAGTTAAAAACAATTTCATGTTTATTTTTTTTCACTAGATTTTTTTTTTTTTTTTACATGAGCTCCACACAGGAGGCCCTGAGGAAAACAATTTCCTTCAGGGCCTATGTCATCTTTGGGGATGCTGTGTGGAGGGGTTTTGGGGGGAAAGGAAGGAGAGGAGAGTTCTGGGAAGGAAAAGGGTTTAAGGGGTGGGTAGGAATCTGGGGTTCAGTGTGTCCTGGTCATCCGCCTCCAATACCTAGACAAACCTCACCCCATGAACCCGGGCACCCCTGCTAAATCACCAAACGTAGCGAACCACTTGCGGTGACCTATGGCAGAGGTGTTGGTTATCCAATAAAGGTTCCCGGGGCGGCGGTACCCAATCCCGCCTCCCAAATTGTAAATAAGCCATAGAAAGAATTATCTCATAATCTATACTGGTGAGCTCTGCTGGTGTTATGTAATTTTCAGAAAAAATATGAATGGTAGCGCGCTTGTTTTTTGAAACATATATTAATAGTACATTCATATACTTTGGCAGCAGGGAGGGAAGAATGGAGGGCGAGAGGAATCCGTGAGGGGGGGGGGGGGGGGGCGAGAAACGAAGGAAGAGAGGTTTGCGGGAGGAAGGGAGGTGGACGAGGGAGGGGCGTGGCATGGAAGATGGAAGAAGAACGTGGGAGGAACATCCAAGGAGGAGGAAAGGGGGACGCGGGAAGAAAAGGAGACGCGGGAGTAGAACGGGGGCAGGAACGGGGACGCATGGGAAAGGATACGCAGGGAGACACAATTACTTTCTTTGTATGGCATTATAAAGCATGCCAGGTACTGGCTAGTTTTCAATAAAATATCGTCATATTAAGGTGGTGTGGTGCATGTTTAAAAGAATTGCCCGCGGGCCCGTAAATCTGTCGCTACGCCACTACGCACGTTGTGGAAGGTTAATAATTGTGATGAAATTCAATTATGCTTTGATGGGCTCAATGTTAATCGCAGTCGAATGAATGTCCGGGACACTTCTGTTGACGAAATGTCTATCGCCGGCAAACGCAAAGAATTCTTAATTCATAATTAACTCTTACGCAACACGGTTTAATGAATTCCACTGCAAATAATTATTTATCATTGAATTGCATCACCAATTCAATGTTCAGGAGGAATAATGTGTGTTATTAGATGTCAAAATATTGACGGTCATGATCAACGTGTTGAAATATGCAAAAAAATAAATTCAAAATTAAAGAATTTCAGATAGAAAAATTTCATTGAAGCTGAATACAGGCTCGGTGATCGAGGAAACATAAAATAAGGCGAAAAATTATACGTTTACAATTACCTATTTACCGATTTTTAGTCAGTGTAAATCCGTAGTGTTGTGGACACATTTGATTTTCAATTTTTATTAGTACAACTCTCTTTTTATCACTTTTGAAAGTTATTCGCTTCAATATAATATTATATATCACTAGCTGGTACCCGGCATGCGTTGCAATGTCATTAAAAGAAATAAATTGTTTCTTCCTGCTTGTCCACTCCCATGCGTCACCGTTCCCCTCCCACGTCCTTCGTTACCCTTCCCCCCTCCTGCCTGCCCTCCCTGCCGCTAGAATCGAAATACACACATTTTCAAACTACTGGCGCACCACCTGTAGTAATTTTTTTTTTACAAATTTCATAACGCCAGAACTTACCATAATATAAAGAAACACTCTTCTGCTAAAATGAAATGTACCGTAAAAAAATCGATTACTTTTCGAGATTTGCCGACACAAACTGGATAGGGACACCCTAATCACCTAGCGGTATGAAATATACTTTACGACCTATTCTCATAGATACCAAATATACATTAAAAAAATCATAAAAATCGGTTGAGCCGTTTCGGAGGAGTGCGACCACAAACACCGTGATATTAGATTTTTTTATATATATACATATAGATTGAACAAGAAGATTACACTAATAATCCAAACGGAAATATGAAAGAGAACAAGACACACAAAAATAAAAAGATAACGGTCGCAACTGAGACTCGAATCCAGAACTTTTCGTCTTACCGGAACGAACGCCTTATGCATTTAGGCCACTGCCACCTCTTATTTGAACGTCATATTTGTCAATCTCATATTTCAAATTTCAGAATTAACGATATTATCTTTGACTAATTTAGACGAGAGGTTCTGTGTTCGAATTACAGTTGCGACCGTTTTCTTTTTATTTTTCTGTCTCGTTATCTTTCTTTCTTTAGATTACGAGTGTTGTCTTCTTCTTCAAGATATATTACATTTATTTTTACGTAATATTCTTAATTAATCGGGGGGCACCAGGTTGCGCCCGTGGACGAACACAGACACCAAGGCTGTTATTGCTTAAAGGAGGAGGAGGAAGCCCAGAAGGCATAATACCCCAAAAATCAATCACTATTATATATATTTCGATTATTTAACAAAGTTTTTTTTTAGATTTGCTCTACACACTACACAGGAGGCATTGAGGAAAATAATTTCCCCTCAGAGCCTGTGTCATCTTTGGGGATGCTGTTTGGAGGGTCTTTTTAGGGAGGGAAGGGGGGGGGGGGAAGTTCTGCAATGGATAAAGGTATGAGGGATGGGTAGGAATCTGAGGGTCAGTGTATCCAGGAGTGATGGACGTATGAATCTATCAACCCTCCTTGCGGTGCAAGGCGATGTTCCGAGAGAGTCTTGCTGGAGTGGGCAACCATTCTCTCCCGATCCGGCCTTTCACACAGATGGGGGGCAGACGTATCCGTCGCCAGGATCCAGATAAATCTCACTCACCCCGTGAACCCGGGCACCCCTGCTCACTCACCAAACGTAGCGAACCACTTGGGGTGGCAGAGGTGTTGCTAATCCTATAAATGGTACCCATACCTGCCACCCAAATTGAAGTTCATATTCCTTCACTGGAAAGTACTCATAAAATAGATCCAATAATAATGTATTTGTTCGAAAGGTTGGATTAAAGTTGGTTAAATAATTACGATTTTTATTTATGACTTGAAATTGTACAAACAAAATTTTAAAAAGTATTTCTAACCAATAGAGAAGGATGTGAAATACAAAATCGAACACGTAAGGTTTGTAGAAAATGCGTTTAACAAGGTTAGCTTATGCGGGACTTTCGAAAAAAAAAACTACATCACGCGTTCGAAATTCGAAGTAAAACACTTTAGCTTGAAGTAAAACACATTAGCTTGAAGTAAAACACTTTAGCTTGAAGTAAAACACATTAGCTTGAAGTAAAACACTTTAGCTTGAAGTAAAACACTTTAGCTTGAAGTAAAACACTTTAGCTTGAAGTAAAACACTTTAGCTGGAAGTAAAACACTTTAGCTTGAAGTAAAACACTTTAGCTGGAAGTAAAACACTTTAGCTTGAAGTAAAACACTTTAGCTGGAAGTAAAACACTTTAGCTTGAAGTAAAACACTTTAGCTGGAAGTAAAACACTTTAGCTTGAAGTAGAACACTGCTACTTGTACTGCAGTTAACCAGCCAGCGGACGAAAATCCACATTTCCTCGAAAGTTGTTCTTACGATCGTGCAGGGCAGTTACAATGAGAAAGATTAATTATTCTCCGTACCAGCATTTTAAAATTATAACTCAATACCGAATTTATTTCCATCCAAATTAGCTTTAATTTATAACTTCATCCAAAAATGCTGAAAGGCGTGATGATAAAACTATTAAAATAATGTACTTTTTGTAATTATTTTTTGATTATAAGTATTTATCATTTTTCAATAATGTCTACATATAATAAGAATGTTAAAAAAACTGAAATATATTAGTTTGTAAGTGCGCAAATAAATACACAAATGGACCAATTTTCGTCAAGAAACACATGTACGTACATATTTTTTTATGATTTTAATGAAACTAAAATTAAAATTCTAAAACATGCGTTTGCTAGATAATGTATTGATTTATTTTACTGCATGATTATATTAGTTGAAACGGGTGTGGTATAATACAAAATCTTTTTTGAAAATTTAACAAATCTTCCAACGACCTATGGAATAACCTTATTATACTAAAAATTTAAAAAAATTCTCAAAATTTATTACATGCGAATGCTAGATAAAAGAACAATCTTTCGAAATCCATTTATAATTTTTTGTGGAAAAGAGTCAATACGTCTAAAATCTGATTTGAAAATGACATATTTCTGGTTTTCTCTGGTAATGCCCTCCCTCCCTTAAAATCTCCCAGTGGAACATGGACCCAAGCTACGTCACGAATTATTAGCCAATCACAGCTCTATCCCCTCGATAACCTTGTTAAACGCATTTTCTACGAACCTTGATTGAACACCCACGCAAATTTGGTGCGACCGTGCGACTAAGAAAATAATCTCAAGATGCTATTTCTAATTCCCAATATGCTATTTCTAATCCTGTACATTACAGGTGTTGCTATCCAAAGTAATTGTTTTTATTATGGAAATTATTACGCGTGTTGTGATGTTTTTTAAATCGTGACTGACGTCACGTTGATCAGTGACGTAGGCAGTCGAGACCTGCAAACAATTAATTCGCTTTACGTCAGTAAATGCTGTAGGATGGAATTATTTAGTACCGGATAAGGGGTTAGTAGTATCTTGATAAAGGAACCCTAACCGGTAAAAAAAATCATGATTTATTTTATACTAAACTAGCATTTGCTCACGCTGTTTTCTGCGTTAAGTTTTAGTGAAGCCTTCTAATACTTTAATCTTTTTTGTTTTTAATCCTGTTCAATTATTACTTATTTTAATTTTATGCTTATTTTTTGTCATTTGTGTGACGAATTTTGTTTTCATTTTATGTTTTAATTAGGTACCTACCTAATATATAAACATTTTTTTTCTTTTATAGTTTATAGTTGTTTATGTAATATGGCAGACTGGGATTGCACTACCCTCCCAGTCCTGCTGGAATAAAAACTTAAATAAATAAATAAATAATACCGAATACCCAAAGTCTTGTCCCTTGACATTTGTGCTTTGTTTTGTTTGTTCGTTAATGGAATGTAGGTGACTGTGTTAATGGATGACATTGAACTCCAATCGAAGGTCATATAAATATACCCTAATCATGCTAGTGAAAGGAAGCGATAGGTATTTGTTTTACAAGTACCGCTAAGATACCAAAACTGATTTAGTGATGCGTTTCTATCAAATTATGTGCTAAGTATTTGTTTTGCAACATTTCATTCCGCATGGGTGAAATGACATGCGTATGCGAATAAATTGGTTAGTTATTTACTTTCCCTTACTTGGTATCACGTTCACCAGTGCCAGGTTATCCGTAGGAACCTGGAAAAGCTTAAAGATCGTAAAAGACTCACCAAGGTTCTAATGTTTTAATTTCAATCCCACCGGGCAATTATCATCGGCATGAAATTTATTAGAACATCCAGTCTACCTGAACAACTTATCGCACTCTTCAATTTCGATTCCCACTTAACTTTTAATAAGTTTAACCCTACAAGATCCGTTATTTATCTCCTTCCTTTCCCCTTTGAATAAATCTCTGATGTATAAAGCCGTTACGTTTTCTTTTTATATTTGCCGTTATTATAGAAGAAGAAACGGTTCTATTCAATTACCCCTGACGATCCTTGATTCCCCTTTTCTATCATATTTGATTTTATTCGAAAGAGGAGAATCGATTCTAAATAAACGTTCACTCGAATATTATTTTATTATTTGATATATCTAATCACACTTATTTACTCTTTAATGAATTAGCGAAAACCTTGTTTTCTCATAATAGCAAAGTCATTTAGGTAAATATTGTGAAGTAATGCATAAAAACAAAAAATAATCTATATCAACTGTCCTGGAGATTGCCCAACACTTTCCCACGGCATTGAAAATTGTAAAAATTGTAAAACTGTACTGTACATCTGTGCAAGGCTAGCAGATACTTTAATAGTACACAATAATTGCTAACCCTGTACAAATCGCAAGTGCGTCCCACGGTTGAATTTGGCAGCCACCTCTTGTCTGGAGCTCCAACATACCTGAAAAAACCCTCGACTCTGTGCAGAAATGGGCGGTATGTTTGATTGATTCGCCCATCTTAACAAACGGATTGAAATCTTTAGATTAAAGGCGTCGCGTCGGGTGGGAATGCTATCCTTGTTCTACGGGTATTTCAATGGAAGATGCTCCGAACTAGGATCATTGATCGGCACCGGTGTATAGTCGGGAAACACGCCAAACGCGCGCCCAATATATGAAAACCATTGACATTTGTCACATGAGAACGGGTCGCTTCTTCGACTCGTTCTTGAGATCAACAGCTCGGCTGTGGAACGATTTGCCAGCCTCTGTGTTTCCACCTTCCTACAATTTGGGTCTCTTCAAGACAAATGTTCACTCCTTCCTCACCTCAAAACGACCCTCCATACAGCATCTCAGATGAGATGAGCCCTGAGGGAAATTATTTTCCTCGGGGCCACCTGTGTGAAGTTAATGTAAAAAATAAAAATAAAAAATGCAAAAGAATAGTGGGACAGTGCTATTGTACCAACTTTACATGCAAAAGATGTACGCGTACCAGATGACCGTTGGAATGATCGGATGCCGTCGGAAGTCGAAAGAATAACAGAATTCGCCCCCAGACAAGATGACCTGAAAAGAGAGCTTCCGAATAGGTGCTTTCGAGCAAAACCACCTCCTGATTTTGATGAGAGCTAACAAGAATTAGGTGGTGAAATATTCCAAAGCTAAAACTTAAAAGACATAAATAAAGATAAATAAGGCTGTGAAAATGATTTAATTTTTTCTACCATGACGTCTATAAATAAATATTGTGATCAATAATTAGAAAAAATCTGCCAAAAACAATAGAGATCCTTGCACCGCCTTATATTATAAGTCAGGTTGCCTCGTACGTCATACGTATTTATAGCAATGTAATATTGTTGTGAAAACAAGCTTATGGGTTTGCAAAAATGGTTTGCCATTGCGATATTCTATTTTGATCTTTGTTCTTTTTAGACCTTTGTTAAATTATTGTGAAGTAACTAGTCTCACATTGGACTTGAATGTAAAAAAACCTTAAGTAGAAGCGCTGAAACGTATGGAGATTTCAGAAATATCTAAAAAACCATTTGTTTTACCAATATTGAAATTTCACAGATTAATTTCATTTCAGTGAGTCAATAAACCACTTTGTTATTATAATAATTATTATATTTGTTATTATAATAATTCTTTAGACTATTTTTATTTTTGACTAAAGAAAGGAAGTCTTTGCCTGTTTTATTGACTACGAAAAAGCATTTGACAGGGTAAAACATGCTGACCCAATGAAATTGCTTGCGGATAGTAACGTTGACAGCAAAGACCAGAATTTCATTAAAAACCTGTATTGGTTCCAAACAGCAGAAATAAGACATGGGAATGAGAGATTTAATGCAATTGCCATTCAGCGTGGAGTACGACAAGGCTGTATCCTGTCGCCACTATTGTTTAATCTCTATTGCAACTATGTCTTTAAAATAGCCCTAAGTAATACTGAGAAGGGTCTGAAGATCAACGGAGTTGTCATTAATAACATAAGATACGCAGATGATACTGTATTACTAGCTGACTGTATCGATGACCTCCAAGACCTAATTAATCTTGTTAATAATGCTGGTGAGCAACTGGGCCTAACAATCAACGTCAATAAAACTAAATGGACGATATTTGGACGACTAGATCACTCTGAATCAGTGATACGGTTAAATGGTTGCAATGTCGAAAAGGTGGAAAGATTTAGATACCTCGGCAGTATTCTCACGGAGACTCTTGACCCAGATGTAGAGGTTAGGTGCAGAATTGAAGCAGCAAGAACTGCGTTCATTAAAATGAAATCCTCTTCTGCAATGACAATATCAGCTTAAAACTAAGGCAGAGAATGCTAAAATTTTATGTTTGGTTAGTCTTGCTGTATGGATGTGAAACATGGACCTTGAAAGTAAATACCAAGAACAAATTGTAGATTTTTATAATGGTGAAATAACTGAGTTTTATAACTGGATAGTTCTCACGTAAGTGTAAACATCTGTAAAACCCAGTATAAATAAATAAATAAATAAACAGGTTAGAGGCTTTTGAAATGTGGCTTCACCGGAGAATGCTCAAGGTCTCATGGACCGACATGATCACCAACACAGAAATTCTCAAGTGGGCTAGAGCAGATAGAGAACTGCTTACATTAATAAAAATCAGGAAAATTTCATATCTGGGTCATATACTTCGAGGGGAGAAGTATCACTTGCTCCATTTAATTTTGAAAGGTCGCCGCGGGCCTGATAGGACAAAAATGTCTTGGCTGCGAAATATACGAGAGTGGACCGGCATTAGAAGTGTGGAAGAGCTATGCCGGGCAGCACAAGACAGAGTGACATTTTCAAGAGTGATCGCCAACGCCGGGGGGATCTGATACGGCACACAAAGAAGAAGAATAAGACTATTTTTTATTTTGTTTTATTTGAAAACAAACAGAATATACATTTTAATAAGTACATGTTTACTGGGTTGCATAAACCCGTAAAATTTTCGCTACTTCCGATACTTATTGTATACAAAAAACATAATAGTTATTATTGAGAGAATGAGAGAAAAACAGATAAAAAGTATATTGATAGATTATGGTAAAATAAAACTTTAAAAATCATGAATAGCTCGTAACGTTATTGTACACAAAACGATCAAAGAAAAACACTAACTATAAATAAAGAAAAACGATCAAAAAAAAATCGAGTGCAGTTTACAGGCGGTAGAAGCGAAACTTTACCAAAACAATCTCAACCAATACTTGAAAAGTGAGGTCATAATCAAAACGACCAATGAGCGCGGTCCTAGCATAATTTCCGTTTCATATCTCAATCAATAGGAGCCTTTAAAAGTTACATCATAATCAAAGCGTCTGTGGCAGGTGCAGTAATCGTCATTTCTGTTTCATCCGAAATCCAAATGACGGCGGTGCTATTGAAGTTTCACTTCAAAAATAATGAAAATGAGACAGTTTCAGAGGTAAAGTAAGTAAACTTTTATTTTAGTATGAATTAATTTAGTAAATTGATCTGAGGATAAATGGAAAATATTGGCCACTGAAAAGTTATTTGGTATTTTGTGCAAGTCCTTCCGAAAAATGAATGTTGCATATAGTAGTTTTTCGGTGTGCGATGTGGAATAGTTTCTCTGATAATATGTTTCGTACTGGATTAGTCATTGCCAACAGCTATGCTGATGACAGAATAAAACAAGGGTATATATGAAAACACCAGTTTTAAGCCATGTAATGTACACACCGCGAGCGCTTATGTTTTATACCGCCACACGAAGCTATCAAATATTTCTTTCTATGGTAGGAGAGGGGACAGAGGAATTAGGGAGCGGCCACGGAATGCACATTTCTTTGTACTGAATCTGTCAACTTGACATCTGTGATCCGCCGGTTTGGGTAGCTCCGTAATTAAAATGACCACCTCTCCTGTTTTCGGCGGAGAAGGGGGCGCATAACTTTTCGTATTTCGTAGGATGTGTATTGTCTATGGTTGATCTGCGCATAAACCGCTTAGGTGTGAATGGTCTGAAGGAATTGTATGGAGAGCGTTATTTGGCGTGCGATGATCTTTTATATTTTATAGCTGTGTGTGTACACAGCTTTAACATTTAACAATGTTTTTAATCAACGATTCTGTAATCATTTATTTTTGTGGGGTTTGAATCTGCCTGAACCATACGAAACATATTATATTATTTTTCATCAATGACTGACAGCGCCCTTGCACATAAAAGAAATTGCTTTTTTTTACATTCCACATAGGAGACCCTGAGAAAAATAATTTCCCTCAGGATCTGTATCATCTGAGATGCTGTGTGGAAAGTGTTTTTGAGGAGAGAAAGGAATGAAAATTGGTCTTGAAAAGACCAATGTTGTAGGAAGGAGGAAACACAGAGGCCGGCAAATCATTCCACAGTCGAACTGATGAACTCAAGAACAAGTCGAAGAAGCGAACCGTTCAAATGTGACGAATGTCATCCGTGTTGGGGGTGTCTTTAGAGTGTTTCCCGACTATGCACCGGTGCCGAGGGGATCAATGACGTTAGTTCCTCCATCTTCCATTGTAGTACCGGTAGAACAAGAATAGCATTCCCACCCGACTCCTGTGCTCTTAAGATTGCAACCCGTTTGTAAAAGTGGGACAACGGACTGCCCTTTTCTGCACAGAGTCGAGGATTTTTTCAGGTGCTTTGAAGCTCCAGTCTAGAGGTGGCTGACGGTGGTGGCTTGTCGGTTAGAGTGCGATTGAATCAGCACAAAATTTAACCTAATCAATTTCATATTATCCAGATAATTAATATATTGCCAACCCTTCAGGGACATCCAGGAATCCAGGTCAATTGTGAAGTAATAGCATTTTACATAATATGACATGAAACGTTAAATAAAAGGTTAAAAATATGAATAATAAGCGGAAAACCGAGTTCAAGGTGAGGTTCTCTTTGCGTGTTTGAAATATCACGTACAAGTAAAATCTTTTGTCACTCACATAAAAGCCTAAAAAGTCCGTTAAAATATGTTTTCTTAAATCTATTATGCACTGATATTGATATTATATACGTGAGAATAATTGGTAAATTTTTGTTTACGTTTAATGATTCCGTACTTTAAAGAATTCCCGAGTTCTTAACACTACATTTTAATTATTAATTTTTGCATTTCAAAATTTTAATTTCCATTTCCATTTTTATTTCTATTTTTCTTTAAAATGTTGTTATTTTTTTTCTCTTAATTTTTTCATTAAATTTTATTTATTTTTTAATTTTAATTTATTTACTTATATGTTTTAATTTATGTATTTGTATAGAACACTTGAGTTCTTAACATTTAATCTTTATTATTAATTTTTGTATTTCAAAATTTGAATTTTCATTTTTATGTCTACTTTTCTTTAAAATATGATCTTTTTTCTCTTTATTTTTCACTTACTTTTGAATATTTCATAATTTTTATTTAGTATATTTAATCATCTGTTTTAATAAAATAGTATTTGTATTAATTTAAATAAATATTAAATATACGACTACCTTAACACGGGCATGAGCCCAGTGTGGTAGCCAAAAAAAAAACAAATATCTGTAACAAATAAAAAATTTATGAAATAAAAAAAAAATAATAAAAATAAATTAAATTCACGTAATTATGTGCTAACATATTGAGAAATAATAATAATAAAGTATTTTTGTTTGTAATCCGCAACTGTACCCACTTGTTGGTCTTATGTTTTTGCACGGAAAATAAGTAATCCTTCCTCCCCTTTCTCTTTCCCCTCCCTACTACCTTCAGCCGCACAACGTACCCCAATTGGGTATGCCATAGTCTAACTGACTTCAGACAGGAGCAGTTGGGACTCTTGTGCGGTATTCATATAAAAAAACGAGCCTTGCAACATACCCCAATTGGGGATGCCATAGTCTCACTGGCTTCAGGTGGGATCAGCTGGGACTCTTGTGAGGTAGTCACATAACAAAACATATATTTTCCTTACCGGTAGTGTGATACCGATATCATTAGACTAGAACATACTTATGTTAGTATATTTATAAAATTTTGTTTAGAAATAATAATACTTAAATGTCTTAAATTTAAACTCTCTTATAATCGCGCTATAGACATTACGAAGCGCGGGCGGAATTGTGAAAAAAATCTAAAATATATTCAGAATCTTAACGACGTAAGTAAAGAAGCCGTGTATACAAATTGCGACTCGCGACCCGTGCACTGGACGGACCTACTGTCGAATTTGCCGTATCAAAGAAAAGAAGAAGAAGATAAATAATGTGGGAATCTTAACGACGTAAGTGAAGAAAGCGTGTAAACAAATATACGCCGCGGCACGGCGTATTGTACGAACGTACGGTCGAATTCACCCTAACAGGCCTGGAGATTCGACCTGCCGCGTTCATTTTAATTAATTCTGAAGAACGTGCTACAAATATGTAAAATGTGTCTCCATGTTGTCCTGCCGAAATTATTAATTCATCGCCTAGAAAAATAAAATCTGGTGCTTACCGCTAACTTTATGGTTAAAAAACGGGTTATATAGTTTTGAAATCGTTGTACGTAAAATATATTAATGGTAAGGCACTGTTTTTATTAATCTAGTATATAAATAACTCGCATTTCTTGTGCGGGATGGAAATAAAAAAGTTATTATAGTAATGCATTCGCCGGAAATTATTAAAATGTGAATTTTGAGCATACAAAAAATATTAGGATTGTGTACCGCCTTAAGCCGGGCCTAAGACCGTCATAACTATGCCAACGTTGAACTGGCGCGTAAGAATCAAATAAGTGTTATATATAATTATCTCACAAGAGATAATTATATATAACACTTATTACTAGTACTACCAAAGAGGGCATTTTGTGAGATTAAAAGAAGATGGGAAGAGAAGAAGATTAGTGAGAGGATGGTTAGTATGAAGGGTTTTCTATCCCCAACCCAATTGTTTTAAATATCTGCTACGAATGCTCTCAACGAATCCTGTCAAAAAGGAGTACTTACATAAGATGCACCAATACACATAATCGTAGTTATTAACCCCGACGTAAAACGGACGGGTGTTATAATTAGTTTGATCGACGTCTGTGTGTAGTATCGTAACAACTAAACGAATGGACCAATTATGATGCGTTTTTTGTTTAAAAGCTGACGTGATCGAGATGGTTCTTAGCCACAATTCATGAAAATCTGTTCAGGCGTTTCAAGGTCATCAGTTCTTTTTTGTGTCGGGGGTTACTTAAAATTTAGAAAATTTTACTTATGTTACGCAAACAAAAACAGACGATACACATCATCTCGTCATTTCAGTGTTGATTTTACTAAAAAGAAAATAATTAAAAATATTTAATAATTACATAATTTCGGTTGTCTGTGTGTCCTGCTTAACTCTGAACTTCAATGAATTCAATTTTGCTCTGAATTCATGTACCATTTTCAAAATTGGAACTGATTTTGTGTATAATTCAGATAAGCGATAAAGTAACTAAATATAATATTTTAGCAGAACATTATTTTAATGGTGCTATTTTCGAAATTGGAACCGATTTGTTAAGAATTGAGATTACCCCGTGATTTTTTAAGGGTACTTACTGTACTGGGTAAACTCTAACGTGACCTAGGATTTCGCTCAATCGTACTCAAATCAACCAAAACAGAAGATTCATAATATATGATCATCTCGTCACTCGTCATCGGGGCCGGCTCTGAGTCAATCGGTCGGCGCGGCGCCTGGTGCGAAAAAAATTCTCGCTCCAGTTAGGTGATCACTGTAATCAATAATATTCTGGTGATTTTAATATTTTTGAGCGCTGTTTTCATGAAATAATCTCAAGGGCGGTGTTTTTTTTATTTTTTGTTTATTTATTTTTTATTATTGTACAACAGATTAATCATCCAATTACAGTACACAAATATGAATATCTGTGAAGATAATTACATAAAAAAATCTTAGGGCTATTTAAAGAAGAATTAAATCTTCGATCAATAAAGTTGGTTGAAGAATTAAGTAGTTCTAGTGCTTCAGAAATTTCACTCAATTAAATACGTATACAATGGTGCCAATTCCTTTTGTCATGCTATGCTGTGCTAGAACATCTGTTCTGCCGTGTGGTATTTTGAAATCGTGACAACGACTATGGCTGAAGTTTTCAGGCACGTATAAGCCATAGCATTCCAGGTGGAATGTTCTATAAATAGAATTATGAATAATATTTAAACTAATGCCATAAAGTTAAGTATTGCTAGATTGCATGACATCTAGTTGCAAGGCTAAATCAATTTGTTATTAAAGTACTGCATGAACCTCCGAAAGTTCCATGCGTCCGACATACGTGAGGATTTTTTTTCTGTAATTGTTCCACCATATTAACATATTTAGTTTGGTGCCGAGTACACACACCAGCATACTCTAGCTTACTTCTTATGATGCCATCAAACATGGCTATCGTTGCAACTGAGTCATTAAACTGTTTGGATATTCTGAAATTAAATCCCAGGACTTTATATCATGCTGGAGTGGATACGTAGTCCAAGAACGTTGGTTTGAAATCAAAGACGATACACAGAACTTTTGACTCGACAATATTTGCCCTTTGAGAGGAAACCGGGCGGCGTTTTGTCCATCTAAATGAATTCCCCAATTTCCGCTCTGGATTTTGATAAAACTGCAAACATTTTTATAATATAGATATCAACCACCAGCTTATCAGTATGTTTTGTTTTTTTTTATGATAAGATACATCTTATAGCATTTACGACCCTCCGAAAATCGTTGAAATTGCCTGGCTTGAATGCCATCAACAGATGTTCAGTATACAAATTAGACAAAGTATTTGTTTGAAAAAGCAAAACGTACAGACATAGATACGTTTTAAGATTTTCACGGCCAAAAGCATTTTCGTTATTTATTTTTGGGGTGTTATGCCGTGTTGCGCTACTTCCTTCTTAAACCAACTTTTCGGACATCGTTGCAGTGTCCATCATCAGGGCAGATCCGGCAGATTCGGTAGATGAGTCACATAGTGATGTGACACGATGTGACAGACTATTCTCTTCTAATGGGGAATACCTTTTTATATACCACGATTTTAATGATTTTATTTAGGTATTATCAGCAAGAGGTGCAGCTGTCCCTTTCGCATAGTAATCGGGGGAGTAAGAGTGACAGTCACAGCAACACTTTGGTAAAATACCTACTGTTCAAATTTCTCGTCAACCGGGTTTGCTCCTAATGATGTACTATGCTATGTTTTATGACTGTTATGTATTATGAGCGCCATGGCAATAAGGCGCCCGGAGCGGTTTGCTCCAATTGCGCCCGCATAGGGCCGGCCCTGGGACTCGATTCCCCAGTAGAGGCCGCTCGCAATCGCCATCGAAAGTACGCACAGTGGTCGACTTTATTATTCTCAAGTCTCGTCGAAGGTACATACTTAGGCGCCAAACGTCAAAAGTCATTCCACTCGAACAACGAGTGGGTCGAACCACAGCGAGTTGTTTTCGCCAAAATAGGATATTTTCACAGATTTTTTTTTTATTATTGAAAAAAATTAAATAAAAAATTACGATAATAACGGAATTTTTGTTTTATTTTTACGACGACGAATAAATTTTCTATAACGTTTTAAAATACGCCTTTTTAAAATGCCGCCAAAACGATGTTTTCGCGCCCAATGGCTCCGTGACGTCACCGCCGCCGAACATCTTGTGATCAGTTCGTAAGTTGCAGTTGGTGTTATTTACTTACTTCCAGTTTGCTCGAATTAAATCGTTATCTTTATCCTATATCTTCCCACTTGCGAAACATATATAGTTTGATACACATGTATACAAAAAACTATAAGAAGAACCCAAAATAAGATGTAAATGACCCTTTCTAAAGCGATAAAAATGTCGACTGTATACAAATGTTACGAGTGCGTTTAATGTGTTTGACACCAGTACCGAGGGGATCAATGACGCTAGTTCCTCAGAGCGTCATCTATTAAAATACCGGTAGAACAAGGACACCATTCCCACCTGAAGGCTTTGCGCTAAACATTGCAATCCGTTTGTTAAAGAGCGAAATTTATCGAACGGACCGTATATTTCTGCATTGTGAATCAAGGGTTTTTCTAGTATTTTGGGGCTCTAGACCAAAGGTGGCTGCCAAATTCAACAGGCAGACTTGTGATTTGTACAGGGTCAGCAGTTGTATAATATCTGCTGTATCTGTGGGCCCTATAGTACAATACCCCAGCTTCTGAGAAGCTAACTTGACTCTGGCTTCGACGGAGCCGGCTTACTTTTTTTCAGATTTGAATTTTAACATTACAAGAAGAAATTTTTTTTGTTATTGACCATTTATATTCATAATTTAAACGTGGAAATACCCATGTTTACAGTCGTAAGATGGATATCTACACAATAATGACGACCTCCGTGGTCGAGGGGTAAGGCTCTCGACTAGCAATCCCGGCGTGAACAAGTATATTTGTATGTAAATAGTAAAATATGTTTAATATGGGTATATACATTTAAAAAAAAAGAAAGACAAACATTCCCGGGTTACGAATAACCCAACAATATTTGAAAATCTCCTACTACCACGACAGAAAGCCGAAAATGTTACTTGTGTTGAGATGGAGGACCTAGCCAGCCTAGGAATCTAACACGCGACGCTTGGTGGGACCCAAACGCAGTGCTAACTCAGCCACTGATCGGTCTTTGATAAGTTATATTGCATTTCGTTTGCGGCACGTTTCAGAGTCAAAGATACTCTCAGTATCACGCTGATGTAAGACCACCATTCCGAATTGAGGTACTTCCCCACCTTCCTCCACCGCATCTCCTTTCCTCCCCACTACCTTCAACCTCACAACAATCCCCAATTGGGTTGCCATAGTCTCACTGGCTCCAGATGGTTGGTAGCAGTTGGGACGTTTATTTCAATATTCACTTAAAATAAAGGAAATTTACTTGTAAAATGGTCAAAGTTTTAAAGATCATCTTGTGACAGGGAAGTTAGGTTATGAAATATCACTTGCTGTTTTGTTCAATATAATTTTAAAGGACCAGAATTAACTCTATATTGGGTGTATGTTGTTAAAATATAATACAACGGATATAATATGAGAGTTTGTGCAAACAAAGTGTTTTTATTACAGTATCGTCTTAAAACCCCGAAATTCAGGCTTAGAAAATTACTGTTCTCATTCTCATTGTAGCGTCTATTTTAGGCAAGTTGTCGAATTACGCCTTTAAAAAAACCGTTTTCAGTCATTACAGCTGAACAATTTTATAAAAAACTGTAGGAACATAACTCGGGCATCTTGAAAATGAAAAAAAAAACCGTCAATAACCGCCAACAAGTCGAGAATGTTTAAACTTTTGATAGTAACGCGGTGATAAACTTTTGAACGTTTACGGGCGTGACGTCATGATTCGCTCAACCAATCATGGGCCGTATACCGTTAAAGGCCGTCAGGCCTATTTTGAAATCAATAATTATGAATGAAAATATTAAAATTAAACTTTTTTAATGCGATAATCGTAATCAGAAAAATAATCTTTAAATCATACACATATGTTTAGCGGTAGGTATCCCTAGTTTGTGAAAATACCCTATTGTCAAAATTTAGTATAATTGTATTTTAACCTAAGACCGTTTCCCGCGCGCACTCCGACAGGGATCGAATATTATTTATTACAAAATTGTTTAAAGGTTCCATTATAATGGATGATTTATCGACGATATTGGCTGCAATACACAAAGTAAAGCAAACTAAAGGCGATGCTTTCAGGCCGACAAGAAGTTTTCACATGAAAATTAAATTCATAATTAATCTTTTGATAGAAAGCAGTCACTTTGTGGTTTGACTTTGTGTTTAATTGAAATAAAACAATAACTTGGTTTGTAATCATGATTTAATTATTTAGTTTATTACGTACCGACCGGTTTTGCTTTACACAAGCATCTTCAAGGTATAAAGTTAAAACTGGTTATGCAGCAGTTTTAAATATCATAATTATTCTGTAATACTTGCATGTGTAAGCAGCATTAAATTTCTTTATCACGGTGGTTATCAGCTGTTTTTGGTTTTGAGTAATATATCGGACATCGCTTTCGAAGAAAGAGCGCTCGTAATTTCAAATTCATACCGCAGAAACGTAGACAATATTCACAGAGCTTCCGATATATCATCTTTTCAACCCTTCGACATTGAAGAATACGTAAAAATGAAACGTTCGACAAAATTTTTCATTCGTAGATGAGTAACGAGTACCTAACTCTTGATCGTTATTGGAGAATCGCAGCCGCGCTCGTCATATCAGCAATAGCTTAACGCTTAACTCAATGGGTGGACTGATGCAAAAGTATTAAGTGATGTTTTGGATGGTACCCACATGTTTGGAGGTAACAGGTGAACGATTTTGTAATGATAGCCCACCTATCGCAGTGCAAATATTGTTGCTTTACAAGTACCTACCTAATATTCTATTAGCCTGTGCCTACCAATGGGGGTACCTGCCCACCGCGGTATCTGGCTGTGATAAGGGATATATGAAATTGTGCTGTAATCGGGATCAATACGGCCTTTTAATAACCCCATTCTATATTTAAACATGTTGGTTCGTTTCCGAAACGCGCTGATGAATTTTAATTAAAAAGTCTGATTTTTTTTTACATATATCTACCCGTATCGATCGTCCATTTGATTAGTCAGACATCTCCAAATACTTAGTTATCAGATAATGAGGAAAACATTTTTCAAACGCTCACTATAAATCAAATATTATTTACCCTTGTCTGTGTTTTAAATATTAAATATGCTGTAAGCATGACGGTTCGATACATTTTTTTTGGGCCAATAACATCTTTTAAGGAAAGGAAGGAGAGGAGAGTTCTGGGAAGGAAAAGGGTTTAAGGGGTGGGTAGGAATCTGGGGTTCAGTGTGTTCCGGACATCCGCCTAGACAAACCTCACCCCATGAACCCGGGCACCCCTGCTAAATCACCAAACTTAGCGAACCACTTGGGGTAACCTATGGCAGAGGTGTTGGTTATCCAATAAAGGTTCCCGGGGCGGCGGTACCCATACCCCTCCCAAACGATAGAATGACATTTTGAAATTTCCTACTAGTAAACCAGAAAAAATAATATTTTTTGTTAATTTCACTACAAGTTATTCTCGAGGGTACACTTTTATATACAGGGTGTCCGGGGGTAAAGCGCATTAACTTCGGGAGGTGATTCTACATGATACTACAAGTAAAAAAGAAGAATGACTATTTTCGAAATTCCAACTTTTAGGGGTAGTTTTGAAGTAAAAAAGATAAAATTAGTCCGGCGTGTGAGGCCAGATTTATTATTTTCCGCTGTTACGATACGGGCCAATCACAATCGAGTCGGGCGCCCGGCAGGCTCTCAGCAAGTAAGATCGTACCTCACACTAAGGATTTTATTAGGTACGTCTTTTTGTATGGACAAAAAAATGTTGGAATTTCAGAAAAAGTTGTTAATCTTTTTTACTCCTATCATCATGTAGAATCACCTCCCGAAGTTAATGCACTTTACCCCCAGACACCCTGTATAACTGCATCCTCAACTCAAATTTCGATTTTTCTGAGATATCTGTCTAATCAACTGGCTGATCGATATCTTAAATGTGAGAACCGCACAAGATCCCAACTGCCTCAACCCTCTGAGGTGATACTATGGCGTCCCCAATTGAGGTATGTTGTGTAGCTGAAGGTAAAGGTGAGGGGAAGGAGAATGGTAAGAGGGAAGGGAGGGGTGGGGGTTATTCGTATCAGGTCAAAAAACACGGCTAAATCCATTTTCGATTGCGAATGGTGGTTATTATTTTTAAATTATAAACTAACGTTTAGACAAGATTTTTATGCATAGCACAAAGGGTAACAATTATTATAAGCAATAATTATCAGCCTGAAACACTCATCAACATTGAAAAATCTTCCGAGAAAAGATACTTGCCGCCAACGGGACTTGAACCCGTGTCCTTCTGCTCTTGACCACTGAGCTATGGGGGCTTATCAAATACCCGCCAAATAATTCAATATATACTAGTGTTTCATTCAACAATTACTGCTTATTATATTTTTTCCACCTGAAAACAACCAAACTTTATTTTTGCGAGAGAGACATTGTAAGTGTTAAATCTATTGGGGAAATACTTAAACTTGTCAAATATTAATTATTATTTTTAATTTATAAACTAACGTTTAGACAAGATTTTTATGCATAGCACAAAGGGTAACAATTATTATAAGCAATAATTATAAGCCTGAAACACTCATCAACATTGAAAAATCTTCCGCGAAAAGATACTAGCCGCCAACTTTTTCAATGTTGATGAGTGTTTCAGGCTGATAATTATTGCTTATAATAATTGCGAATGGTGGTCTTTCAACAAGGCGATATCATATATGATTTTGAAATATTTTCTTATAATGTCCCAATTTTCCGAAGCCAGCTGGACTATGGTGTCCTCAAAAACGGATTTCATGTTACGTGGCTGCAGGTCGCGGGGAGGAGACTGAGACGAGTAGAGGAAGTTGGCTGCAGGTCGCGGGGAGGAGAATGAGACGAGTAGAGGAAGTTGGCTGCAGGTCGCGGGGAGGAGAATGAGACGAGTAGAGGAAGTTGGCTGCAGGTCGCGGGGAGGAGAATGAGACGAGTAGAGGAAGTTGGCTGCAGGTCGCGGGGAGGAGAATGAGACGAGTAGAGGAAGTTGGCTGCAGGTCGCGGGGAGGAGAATGAGACGAGTAGAGGAAGTTGAGGAAGTATCTGGGGATTCAGATCCGGTCATTAAGGGCCCGCAACCCGGATTTGTACCGATTTATTACATATTTCCCTTAAACACGGTAAGTCATAAAGCTCTTAAAAAATATATATGTTATTCTTGAAGATAATATCTAGACTTTGCCCGCGCCGAAACGCAAATTATATAAAATTCCCTTGATAGAAAAAAATCGCAAAGTATGCTCCAAAAATTATTATAAACACGTTTGTTTCAGTTATTTTACAAGTTATATGAATGAAAAAATTCACAGTGTTTCTTTAAATGCTGTTTAAGATAATGCTCGTGAGATTTTTGCTCTATTTTAAACGAGTCGTGTTTTATTAAATATTGTCGAAGTTTTCGCATCGATTTTGTCGCTGTAAATGTTAGCGCTCTCCTCTAACATTCGTAATTTCGTATCTCTCCATCATCTTCTTTTCGATCCCGGTTGCAGAGTCTTAAGGCTCCGTAAGCTTTCAAAAAGAATAAGAACATGGTTCGAAAGGGATATACGTAAGTACAAATGTTAAAGGGAGTGCGCTAATATAAAAAAAACGTTTTTAGTTAATGGGCGTAAACAAAATTATTTTATAAACATATATTTAAAATAATGAAAACTCTCGACAAGTGTCTAAAGAAGCATTTGAAGAAAAACTGCGAATTTTTTCGTTCTTATAACATGTTAAATAAGAGAACCAAATGTGTTTTTAAAACTTTGCGATTTTTTTTTCTGTCGAAGGAATCATCATCAAACAGTATTAATAGGCTAGCATCTGCGTGGTTGAATTTAAGAACCCCGCTTCGATTGCATGTCCGACATCACTCCTTAACCGTCGCACCATGTAAACATCCGTGTACGTGGATTTTCAGGCAAAGCTACCATTGTAGTTCGGTTTCTAATTCAAGAATTTGTTAAAAGATGACGCACCTTTCGTCGGCAAGACGCAAAGGGACGTTCCCTTCCTCGGTATAAGTTCTACGAATTTGTGAACCTGGAGTATCTCCCGGATTTCGAAAGAATGACGGTAATACTCAGGTGAATCAAGCGGCTGTATATTGCGTATGACGTCATCGTCCGTCCCGGTTTCTTTTTCGCGGTGAATTGCCATCACTGGTTGGCACGTTGACAGTGGATACAAGGAACGGGCTAATTTTGGAACCAGTTCCAATTGGATTTACAAAATGATCACCAACATTAACTTGGCGAAGCCGAACCAAAAGCCGACCGCAGGGCCTAGCAGTAAAAACTTGTGGAGCGGATTTAGTTAGTTTCATACAATTACCATTTCGCCTCAACAAATGTATTTATAGATAGTTCGTAACTTCAAAAATAACGATTATTTTTTTAGCGGCTTCAAAACCTATTGTTCAAGGTAAATATGTTATAAATCGGTAGAACGGAATGCGGGGGCTTAAACACGGTTAAAGCCATTTCAAGCCAATTTTCGATTTTGAATTGTGGCTTTTCATTACGGCGATACTGAAAACCACTTGGCAACGTTCAAATATTAGCGTATGTACAATCTCTCATAATTGATTTTGGCAGTGCGATTTATTTTCAATTTTTCGCGATCTGTAAACTGCACGACAAATAAAAATATTAATGGGAAAAACTGTATAACTAATTTATTTCAATCAGATAAACCGTTGAAATAAGAACAAATTATTTTCAATGTTAATCTCAAGTTAATTATCCAATTATCCTAGAAGACAGATTAGATCAGGCGTAACCAACCTGCGGCCCAATTGAAGATTTTTTGCGGTCCAACATGAAGTTTTAAACTTTCTACACTTTAAATTTTGGTATTCATACAAAAAAGTTTAAAAAAATTGTTCTCGTAAATTTTTCACATTTTTTTTTATATTTTGTGAAATTAGAATTTTTTATTGTTAATTAAATTACATCGGTGATATGCTGTGGTAACTCTCTGAGTTGAGAGCAGGCGCGATTTAACATAAGCAGTTTACACATAAATAAAAACAACAATAAAATTTCGATTTAAATAAATGTCAATCATCGTCGTACCATTGAGAATACAGACTTAGATTTTTAAATTTTTTTTTAGACTCACAAGAGTTTCAGCTACTCCTGTCTGGAGCCAGTGAGACTATGGCGTCCGCAATTGGGGTATGTTGAAAGGTAGGTAAGTTGTTAGGTAAGGGGAAGGAGATGGGGAAGAGGAAGGTGAGGGAGTACCTGGCTATTCAGATCTGGTCACCAAACACGGCTAACGCCATTTCAAGCAAGTTTCAATTATGAATGATGGTCTTACACTAGGGCGATACTGAGAGTATCTTCCACGATATAAAAAGGTTTTAATAAAATCTCTCGATGGGGTTTTTGATTTATTGCTTTAAAAATGCCAGGCACAAGGCTGCACTAGCTATTTATATTCGCAACCAATTCCAACCTATATTTTTTCCGCAGATTCTCAGAAGATCGAATGCAACTGACTTGATTTTGAAGTGGAGGGTGAGTGCAAAGGACACATAAGCGCGTGTGCATTGTGTTCAAGCCTTATAGCATTGAATGTCGCGGTTTCAGAACAATAGCATTTAAGAGACTGAATAACAGGTAAAAAATAACTGTAACATCCGCCGTTTACACCCCTCGAAATATCCTCTCCCCCTTACCCCGAGTGGCCCACTTAAGCTCGGTAATTGTTTTTTGCCCACCAAACGATTTGGGTTTGGCACCCCTGGATTAGATTAATAATAATTACACAAATAATATATACATTGTTGTAACCTTACAAAATTGAGAAGATAAATCTAGTGCCAATTATTGTTTAATGTGAACATTTATTAATTTTTGTATTTATTTACTTACTTATTAACGCCCTTTTTAGGATATTTTATACATTGATAATAAAAATTATATAGTATTTATTGCACATAACTGAACAGCTTCAGTTTGCATAATAACTGTTTAAAAATATAGTTGTTTAGTGACAAATTGAAAATGTCCACTATATTGGTATGCATTCGAGGAAAAGAGGAATAAATATGGTGGTTAGTCCAAGAATTTCTGCACTGAAATAATCCCGACTTCTAGTATTACATAGTGGAAACCGAAAGCTTATCACTGCAAGCAATTCCGGACTACCAAATACATCATTTAATTTTAATATTTTATGCAGAAATACCAAGTCAGCGAAAATCTTTCTGTCTGACAATTTAAGCATATTCATTTCATTTAAAAGAGTATTGTAGCTCAACATAATTGCTGGAAAACCCATTTTAAAATATATAAAACGTAAGAATTTATTTTATATTCTTTCAGTATGAATATTATAATGTGGGTTCCAGACGGGATAATTGTATTCAAGTTAGCTTCTAACAAAGGCAAAATATAATAAATCTTCACATGTAGCAAAAATTTTGTGGGAATACACAATAATAATGAACACAATAAAATAACTCCACTCTATTATTTCTTAATTCATTTCTTAATCCAAGAAATAATAAAGTGGAATTTAAACAAAGTTATTTTATTGTGTTCAAAATATAATAGTTTAATACAATGAATATTATTATCGAAGGAAGCAAATACTTTGTGGTGTGACATTATATATAAATACAATGAATATTATTGAAATATCTAGGTATCCTAGTTTAAATCCCAACATTTGTAAACACTCAATTAGAGATTTCCAATATGTAGTTAAAATATGGAAGATTGGACTCAAAAGTGATGCACAAGTCTTTAATTTGTGTTAATATTTCAAGAGCATTGTTGTCAATGTTGTAATTGTAGATTGCTGGATTTTTTATTCGAGAAAATCTGACTATTTGACATATTAAGATCTTTAAGTAAAGTATTTTTTCATTGCACCAAATCAACAATTTGTTGATATGATCTTGAAGAATGTTAAAACGGTAAACATTTCAAATAATTCTAAATATTTTAAGGTCATCAGCAAAAAGTAAGATAGATACATCATGAAATATTTTTGTAGTATCATTTATCAACAAGATAAACAAGTTTTGATCATGGTGTAAACCCTGTGGGACTCCACTTGTTGCATAATTCTTTTCCGACAGGGAGGATTTTGTTTTATTAATTTGTTGTCTACCAGTTAGATAGCTCAACCAGGCTAATATGTTGCCACGTGTACCAAGAATAATATCGTTTACATCACGATGTTCCTAAAAAAGTCCTTAGGAGTACGTATCAACTACTGTTGTGTAGTGTAAGCATATATCATTAAATGGTTATGATATGTTATTATTACTGGAATTGTAAAAATTCTAAGAATTCAGAGTTAATTTCTCCCAGAACATGCTAGTCAATTAGTATGCTATTATCGGAGTGGGGTCAATATCCATTATTTTATCACTAACATGTCTCCGAAGTCATAGTTTTATCTATGCAACTGTTGCTGTAGAAAATTATATTCTTTGTTTGTTGAAATGACCAATCAACTTGCATTAATTTTATTTAAATTTTGTGTGAGCACCGCACAGGGTACCAACGGCACCCGTCTGGAGCCAGTGAAATCCCGGATTAGAGTATGTTGTGGGGATGAAGATTGTAGGGAGGAGAAAAAGATGCGAAATGTGAAGGTCCAGAAGTACCTGACTATTCAAATTTGGTCATCAAACACGGCTTAAGCGATTTCAAGCAATGTTTCGATTCTGAATGGTGTAGCTTCACCTGAGCGATACTGAAAGCATTTACCGCTCTGGAACGTATTTTTTTAAATGAATAAATTGTGAAATGACCCGAATTAGAATCCGCGACCTCTGGATTCGTAATCGAGATAGAAGAGAGAAATTGTAAGTTCGTTTTTATTAATTTAATTTATTTCTTCAATCTATTAAAGGTATGTTGGTTAAATCCAGTATAAAAAAATATTTCTTCATCATAAATCTAAGTGTAATTCCATCTTTGGACAAAGAGGCGCTGAATTTTTAGCAGTAAAGTTGTATAACAAACTCGAAGAACGCTTTTCTGATTTACAATATTTTTTCGTTTTATTGGGTTTTCAAAAAATTATATTAGTTTTCAAATTAAGACGAAAATGATTTAAAAAAAGAAACATAGAATGTCTCAGAAATTCTCCTAAACAATCCAAAATCGGGTTAGTGGCCGATTACAAAACTGTGTTTCATTGGAGTAGCGAGTGTTTAATACAAGAATGTGAGAAAGGTAGAGTTCTAATTATATATTTATTAATTTATTTACCTACAACTCGTCCGACTCAACTCGATGTGGGAATAATGCAGATTGAGTGAGGTTTTATCTGCGAATATGTCTCATTAATTGTGGTCCAGTATAGAAATATTATTCTACGAAACATGGAAATATTGTTTTATTTTATTTTATTGTTTAATGTTTTGTATACTATGTATGTATTTTTTAAATATGCTTTAAAATGAATTATAGGTGTGACCGGAGTCCTTTTTACTTGTGTGTTAATGATTTTACAAAAGTACAATTTGTGTTTCACTTTTGTTTGTTTGACGTGGAATTTTGGAAGTAGAAACTAACACACTTCCCGACGTTCGATCGAGCTGAAACTCGGCAGATAGACTCGTTGTAGATGAAAATGCATTCTATCAAATGTATTTGGCGGCAGTCTCACTTTGTTGTACACACGGACATTTTTCTTATTCAAAGAATTTAAAGCACATCATGTACGAACTACATGTCGGTCTAATCAACTTGACCCGATTAATAGCGCGGTTGATTCCGATCACTGGGTAGGAAGGTTCAAAACCTCAGTCAAGCCAAAAAAAATGTTTTTAAAGGCATTAGAAAATAGAGTTGGTAGCGCAGTTGATTCCAGTTAATGGATAGAAAGGTTCATATCTCAGTTAAACCAAAAAAAAGTTTTAAAAGACATTTGAAAATAGATATAAAAAACTTCGTTTTTACGGGTTGATTCTTTCTCGCTAGTTTATGATTTGACATTTTTTATTAGTACTGTTACTACTCGTATCATAATTGAATGCTATGCTTAGAGTAATGTGCTCAACAATCCATTTGTTACAAAAATTAAATTTCATATAATATGTTACTATGTAGATAATACATTTCCTAGATCGGCCATACATATATATGTATTATACTTAAGCTGAAGTACACAGATTGAAAATTGAAACTTTTTACAAAGCTTGTGCAATATACGTTCTGCACACGCTCAAGCATGCTTACGTAAGACTCTGCTCAAGCGTACTTGACAAGTATGCTTGAAGATGTATGACCGACCTAGCGACTGGCGAATAAAACTAAGCTGCAATTAATTCAATAAAATAAAATTGTTTAAAAAAGTCAGATAATTTTAATTAATTAGCATAGTATTACGATCACAGATAATTATTTCAAGTAATTAAAATGGTAGGATTTAAAATAAAATTTAAGTATAATAAAGTGTATTAGTTACCCATCTAGGTATATTTATCTTTTATTTTAACGCCCTGAAGAAAGCATGATTGTACATTTAGAGGAAACCGGGCGGCGTTTTGTTCATACATTTCCAAATTTCTTCTCTTAATTCTAATACAAGTGCAAATATTTCAATAAAAAATATTGACCACTAGCGTGTCGGTACGTTTTGTTGCTTTTTTGACAAGTTAGTTATCTACTTCTTATATGAGATAGGACCCTCCAAAATCGTTAAAAATGTCTGATTTGAACGCCAAAACCTTGATTTTGACGGTTTTATTTATGTATTATATAGCCTGAGGTGCAGTTTTTCCCTTTCGCTCAGTATTCGGAGATGTAACCGCGACAGTAACAGCTAAGTACCTATACGCGCCTCCGGGTCCCGGGTTTATGAGGTTTGTCTGGGTCTTGGCGGCCAATGCGTTTGCACGCGTGGCGGGCCGTATTGGGAGAGATTGGTTGAGGGAGACCTAACCTAGACTTCTCGACCCATCGCCTGACGCCGCAGTGAGAGCGATGGTTTCATACGTCCGTCACTCTCAAGACACATTGACCCTCAGATTTCTATCGACCCCTCATAACTTTTCCTTCCCAGAACTTCCTCTCCTTCCTTTACATAAAATAAACACTTCACTCTTTCTGTGTGGAGGTACCCTAAGTTTTTTTTAAATCACCGCAATAAATCTTCAACGCTAACCAAAATTTTCCATTAAATAAATAAAAGTATTTACTGTAAACATGGGTCACACGAGTAATTAGTTAATACAAAATAAAGAAACTTATGTGTATATTTTGTAATTATGACAAGCCATAAAGTAAACGCTTTCTTCGAATGCGTAATAAGTTTATTGTAGATTCTACAATGCAGAACCCTTTACCTTCAAAATTTGCATAATCGTAATTAATATTTAATTGAGGAAATCGTAAGCAAATCTACCCTTTGAAATAACAAGGTTCCATCTGTTGCGGTAAATTCATGTGATAATGGGATCTATAGTAAACTACTTTAGAGTTCATTATCGCATGACGTTACCGCGACAGATGAAACCTTGCTATTCGTTAACGTTCGAGGTTTTCCAGATTTTAAATGATTAACAAGAATTATTATCTGAGAGGTGTATCTCAAGGAAAATTAATGGTGATCTCATTAATAATTATAAAAAAAAAAAAACATTGTCAGTGATGTCAGACAAAGATGTTATTCCAATTTTTATTTTGCAAAAACTTCCAACAATGTTGATCAGTCAGTGATTACCTTTGTCCTCAAATTAACACGATGATAGCTTTGAAGTTGTTTTTCCACAATGTGTAGGTAATGGGGTAAACAAATAATAATAATAAAGGTACATATTGAATTGCAATAAAAGCATATCTTCAATGATTTTTCATCCACGCTACGAAGAAAAGTTTTCCTTATTTTATTGGCAAAAATAAAATAGCTAGGTATTAGGTATATTATTCGTTGTGCGTTCCTGAATAAAATAAGTTTTCAACATTACCCTGTTGAGGCATCATCGCAGGAGATCTTGAATGTCTGAAGCTTTGTTAACAACCAGTAACTTTTGTGTATAGGAATCAATTCCATACGTAATCTACTGCCAAATTTGTGTGATTGTCTGTGGCTTGCAATTGATTTTTTTATGGACTGATTTGTCAGCTGTCGTATTTCAACTTGTTTAAAACACGAATTGCTGCAAGTATGCATGATTAAACCACTCAACAATTTAAAATTTTTTCTTCGGATTGCTCGTGATTTTTTGGTGTTCATTTTGAATGTTATTCACCCACATTAAAAAAATCATACCTTAACTTAATAATTCAAATTAAGTACAAATGCATCTAAGGAAAATTTGGTTATAACTGACAGCAAAGCAATCCGAGGTATTTTAAATAGTGCCATATTATGGCAATAATAGCTCCAGTGGTTAATTTATTGTACGTTTAAAGTTGTTTACCATGGATTTGACATTTGCTAAGTTTGGTTTCAATCAATATACGTGTGAATTGCTTAGTTTGCCCGAATCAAGAACCTATTTAAGGTGAAGCTATTGAGGCAGTATACACGTACAGAATAATTGAGTATTTGGAGACGATATACATTAATTATTCGACTAACCTAATATAAGTTGTTAAGTTCTGAGTTTAGGCAAACTAAGTAATTCAGGCGTATTTAGATTGTGTGCAAATGTCAAATCCATGGTATACAACTTTAAACGTACATTAAATGAATAAAAAAATCATGTAAACTTGCAGCATTTCATGTTTTAAACTAGTAGACATACGATAGCTGAGATATCGGTCCGTAGAACAGACAATTGCAAGCCATGGACAATCACACAAATTTGACAGAATAATACGTACGGAATGGATTCCGTTTCCACAATAGAAACAGAATTGCATTGCAGATCGGGCATCTATTTCGCAGTTTTACTTTTTCCATTCCCTTTCCCCTCCCCGACAGATATTGTTATTACTGTTCCTTACAACACTGCTGAATTATGGATTTCCTAGTCCCACCGTTTCCAAACAATGGAATTCTTGTGTTACATGACACAATAAAAAGGCAAAAAAAAACAATATTTCACCGCACTTACCTCCACTGATAATTTTATGCAAACAAATAATTTTATTACTTCAATCATCGTTTCGGCTAATTCCTACATATTTTCAATTAAATTAAAAATTTAGAACAATGGCTTATCTCTTGAATAGGTGGATAATTATTTTTTTATCGAAAGGACTAAGTTACTACCCTAATTCAATTTGGGAGGTGGGTAAAGTTACCACCGCCCCGGGAACTATTTATTGGATAACCAACACCCCTGCCGTAGGTCACCTCAAGTGGTTTGCTACGTTTGGTGACTTAGCAGGGGTGCCCGGGTTCATGGGGTGAGGTTGGACTACGTCTTGGTGGCCAATGCGTTTACCCACCTACTGGCGGGCCGGATCAAGAGAGATTGGTTGAGGAGGATCTGACCTAGACCTCTCCAGCCGGACTCTCTCCTCCCATGGCCTTGCACCGCAGAAGGAGTGATGGATTCATAGATATTCGATGCAAGTTTCTTCAAACAATCACGTCCATCACACCTGAACACATTGACCCCCAGCCTACCCATCCTTCATACCTTTTTTCTTCTAAAAATCTCCTCTATTTCCTTTCCCTAGAGACCTTAACAATAATAATTGTTGGATGATTTTTATTGCGCCATTTTCGTGAGAAAATCACCCCAAGGGCGCTTTAACAACCGTCCACATAGTATCCTCAAATATTATATAGGCCCTGAGGATTTTTTTTCCTCAGGGCCTCCTGTGTGGGGCAAACGTAAAAAAAGACCCAAATGATACGCAATATTTTAAATTAAATTTTGTGCAGGTAACTACATCCTGAAATGTACTTACAATAGATTAAAAATATATTACTTTAGGTAAATATTCGGAACAAACGTCAACGGTTATGTAACAGGATTGTGTATGTTATCTTTACTTTAAAAAACAGCCTACGTTTTTGAATGGTTTGTCTGGCAAAGCAGGGTTTGTGTAGCGGGCTTGTGTATATTATCTTAATTTTAAAAGTTTCAAATTTTCAATTTACGTAAATAAAATTAAAAATGTAACATTTTCAACCTCCCCAAATGCAAATAGTTGTCTTTTATGGTAATTAAGAAGGATCTAAAAGTTTTATCAAAAAAAGTGCGTATTAACCGTTGACGTTTGTTCCGAACAATTACCTTACTTTAAAAGCGAGCATATAAATCATTGTTACATTATACGTACATTATGATCATGGGTATTCTATGTAATCACTCACTCGTGATAATAAACTCATAAAAGACGCTTCGATTGTAATTTCATGATGGTGTGTTAAAATGCATTTACTCAAAACGAGCTAATAATGGTATTGAATTTCGATGAGATTTTTTTCAACAATAACTAATTTCAAGAAAGCAATCGATGATTCGATGAAATAAAGATGTAAAAGGGAATACGCTTACCAGATTCAGGTACGTTGACATAAACGATAACCGGTTCTTTCAATCTGACGAGAGCTGTCATTTTCACAGATGCTGGAAGCTGGAGGATTTTCCAAAACACTCACACAGACTCCCGACAAGTTGATCTTCTCGCTCCGTCTCCAGAGAAGGTTTATTCACTATTCCCGATGAAGGTTCACACTCGACTGGTGTTGCAATTCGATAGTCACTCCACTAAAACTTATCATTTACTACGACGTGTTTATTTTATAGTTTTACTATCTGCCTGAAATGTTGTGAATTAGTCACGGATGTTGGGAGTTGTGCACAAATTCAACATTTAAAATGCTTGCTGCAGAAATCACACGATAATGAGAGCATCACACACGATGTGCACTGGACAAGCGAACGTGATATCAACGAAAACAATCGGTTTAGATTGTCAAACAGTTTGTAATAGTGCTCAAATGTTGCTTCCTCAATATTTCGTATGCGAGTTTCTTCAAACAATCACTTTTTACTAGTAAGCTGTTTCAACACATTTTAATGATATTAAAACATCAAGCAAAGTCATACACGCCGGGAAATTATTTCAACGTTAGTATTACTTTTTTAATGTGGACTCAATGCGTATTCGTTACTGTGGTTACACGTAAACCCTGAATTTGAACCAAATACAACGTCCATTTATTTGTTGTATGCAACTCAAACTTTAGGTCAACGATAATGTATTTTTAAACACCCATCACTTACGAACAATGGGTTGAAATGAGCGATTTAAAATAATTATTTTAGCGGTTTTTATGGTTGGTGTCACCGAAGCAAATGGCAGAGTTCAACTGTTCAAAACAAAAGACAATGGCCTGAAAAATAATCGGCCGCTACTTGTTATACTTCCACACAATACGATATTGTAACATACATTTGTATATGGACTGGTGACAATGATACCCGACATTCATAGATATCTCATATCCTTATGAGTTGTGTCACTATCCTTGCATGCACAAATTACACACGTATCTTTGTACACACACTATTGCGAAGTTATTACGATATTGATACGTTTAGTTTACCCATCATCTGATGCTCACAATAAAGTTATACGTACAATACAATTTTATTCTTTATCTCGGGTGCGCAGAGGATATGCGCTTTTTTCGTTTACTTTTCTTTATTAGCTTAGTTCGCTTTACGTAATATTATTATTATATTGTACATGTTGATCGTCCAGTTGATTAGTCAATCGAAATCTATGTTGAGCATGCTATTACGTGTACCCTACAATACTCATAAACACCACCAAATCAATTATAATGCAGAAAAACTTGTAATGAATTATACAAAATGTTGATATTTCCAGGTTCACTAGTAGGATATTTTAAAATGTTGTACTTGTGTACCGGACCTATATATGTCTCCCGATGTTATTTTTTGGTACATTGATAAGTAAAACACGGACATGTGTAAATATAACTTTTTTTTACGTTAGCTCCACTCAGGAGGCCTTGAGGAAAATAATTTTCCTTTTCGGAAACCATGGAGACAGGTTCATTGCCAAAGAATTATGTGTTAAGTAAGTGATCAAAAAAACTCATTTACGATGTTTTGCAAAGTTATATTCTTCAACAACAAATTGTCCACCAATTCATTAAAATCTTTAATCAACGGTGAAATTTATAACTATTTTGCACTACTACCCGTATCTTAAGGACCGGTAGTAAGCGCTCAAAAAGAAGAAGAAGTGGAGCTATGTAAATACGAATGTTAGAAAAAACGATAAAAATTAGGTGAAAATAGTAAAAATGTTTTAAATAGAGCAAAATCTCGTTGAAAATGCCTCAAATAGGATTTACAGAAACATAGTGATTTTTTTTCATCCATATAAATTATATGTATGATTTTAGATTTTAACGGCTAAAAGTGTTTTCGTTATTTATTTTTTGGGTGTTACGCCGTGTTACGCTACCTCCTTCAATAGTGGTGAAGTGTGTGCTTACGTATGTAGAAGCGATTACCACTATTAATTATACACCTGCCCTGATAATGAAAATTGACGGATGAATTGTAACGCCGTCTGAAACGTTGGCTAAAGAAAGAGGTAGCGCAACATGACATAAAATCCCAAAAATAACTAACAAGAAAAAAATAAAAAAGCGTGTTTATTGTAATTTTCGGAGCACAATTTGCGATTTTTTCTATAGAGGGAATTTCATATAATTACCGTTTCGGCGTGGCAAATGTACAGAAATTATCTTCAAAAATAACATATATTTTTTTAGAAACATACAAACTTAAATTATTTAATATTTAAATAAATGAAGACAATATAAGCGAAACTCAATCGAAAATCTGGAAACAGGGAAAGCAAGAGGTCCTGGGTTCGAGTCCCAGAGGTGTCAATATGTTTTTCTGATTTTTCTGTTTCCAGATTTTCGATTGAGTTTCGCTTATATTGTCTTCATTTATTTAAATATAACAATTTGAGTCTTCACTCATTAAGTTAAAAATTAATAATTAAATATTCATCCTAAACTTGCAGAAAAGTCGATAGATGTCGCATATTAAATAAAATGTATAAAGATTTATCCAGACACTATCTAGAGAGCATTTAGTTCGGGTTTGAATCTTGCAATCATACATAAAGATAGTTGCCAATAATATATGCGTTAAAGAAAATTAAGATAATGTAGGTGGTTCTTAGTCGAAGTATGGTACAGTTAAACATGACCGAATTTCATATCGACACCGTGGCGCAGTGGTTAGCGCGTTTGCCCGGAAAGCAAGAGGTCCTGGGTTCGAGTCCCAGAGGTGTCAATATGTTTTTCTGATTTTTCTGTTTCCAGATTTTCGATTGAGTTTCGCTTATATTGTCTTCATTTATTTAAATATTAGAATTTGAGGTTTTACTCATTAAGTTAAAAATTAATAATTAAATTATTTCAGATAAATAATATTAACACGATTTATAATAACTTAACATAACACGATTTATAATAATAACGTGGTTTGTATTTTCAAAGAAACAGAACTTAGCGACTGAGAGATTCAAACAAAACTGTTTTATTTATGTCGCGAATGGTCTATTATACACATAATAATATATACTTAAAAAAATATCGATTTACTAAAAGCGTTACATCATAAAATTATGTCGGTCTATATCGTATTGATTGCACAATGGTAATAAAAATTAAACATCCACTTTGCTCGGCTAATAGCTTTAATAGGTGTTAGTTGACGTGTTTTTTCTCTCATAATACTTGCCAGTATCCATCCCAGTATCAGAGAAAAAGCATAATTTGTATCAATTTAAATGTTCGGTAGGTAGGTTGAAGTATTGGCAGAAACCCAATCTTCTCTTTTGGCTATTAAATCAAATAGGTGTTATATATTACTTTCTATTAATAGCAAAATGAAGAATCCAATTCAATTTTTGGCATATGTCAAAAATAGGCACACGTGGATTTATATCCACGTGTATTAAATACGAGGCGATACATTGTTACAAAACAATCCGGGAGATAATAGAAGAAACAAGACCGTACAGACATTTATATAATCAAAGACCGTACACTAGCCCCTTTATTGAAGTGAAAACTTCTTTAGCACCATTGCAATTTTAAACTCGATGAAACGAAAAATGGCGGCACCAAAAAGAGACAAACATACACATTTCTAGGATTTAGCCTGCGAGATAATGGGATAGAATAAACGGCCTTCTGTTTGTGCGGTGCTTCGAAGCCTCCCCACTCTTGGCTACTTTAGTTTTCTGAAGGTTCACTTCTTCGATTTGAAACTCACAATTATTTAATAACTGTAGACCGGTACAAAATTACTAGAAAATTAAAAAAAAAAATATTTTTTTTCAAAAGTAAGGTAATAAAATCAAAAATAGTGGTGTCTTTACAAAGTTATTTGTTTGAATTTGAAAATGACTCTACGAAGTTAATTTGCAAAGATTTAAGAAGTAAAAAAAAAAATTTATATTACTTTTACTATTTTCTTTAAATGGAAACAGCCGATAATCGAACCGTGATGAAGTGGTTGGAAGGCAACAATGCTTTTATTGCAACAATGCAACAATGCTTAATTACCCCACCAACTACTTTTTAAAAACGGCGGCAAAAAATAATTTTACCTGTATGGTGACAATCAAAGACATTTTTAAATTTTAGAATGCTACTGTGATGTGAGTAAGTAGGTACTCAAATCACAACAGTTATTATATTGTTTATAATAATTAAGATATTTAGAGATCAAAATTATAAAGTCGGAAAGCATTAAATTAAAATAAATAATAATAAATTGGTGCTGATATTGTTTTTACAACTCACCTTTTTAATTATAATTATTCGATACCATTTTTGTATTGCATCTACGAATTCACCACTCCACGCAGAATTTACAATTATTTTTTCTAAATCAATTTATTTTATTTTAACGTGTCATTTGAAAATTTAGTTTTATATTTTACAAACGAGCATTTTTTTGTGTTGAATTTGAAAATAACTAAGTTCATTATTTCTGTTTTTGAAATTTTTTAAAACTTAAATAACAAAATTGCCTCTTACGGTATTTTATATCTTAAGAGTAGGCATATTTACTTGCCTTTATATGTCATTGGGTTAGTATGTTATTGCTATACGCAAAAGCCCAAGCGTCTAAATTAAAAAAATTAAAAATATTTTCCTACGCTAAAAATGATTTCGGACAGCGTTACATTGTCCATCACACATCTGCCCTAATGATAGACACTGTACCGGTAAAGAATATCACATTTCAGTACACTTGAGGTGATTTTTCACAAAAACAGGGCTCTACAAATTATCCAATTATTTAAAAAAAAATATATGAAAAAGGTACATATCTTGTTTATTTAAATTATTTATAACTATGAGTTTATTTGTGTGAACCAGTACCTACCTACCTAATAATAATCTTAATATTAATAAAAAGTTTATGGTATTAACTTTGATATCAAATTTTACTACGATATTAGAATAATATTATTTTCTTGTTCAAGGGAAATTAATTGAAGGGCGTAAATATTGAACCCTGTAATCATATAATATCTGCATTAAAATATAAACAATAAGTTATCTGAGAACGTATAAATGACGAAAACAGCGAGTTTTTGTTTTAAAAACGTTTGAAGGTCTTTCAGTAAGTCGACTCCCTGAAAACAGTAATTTGTTAAATAAAAAAAACATGTTTGTGAAAAGAATAAAAAATGTTGTTGACGGAAGTTATTTTTACTAAACGCGTCATAAAAATAAAATGTTAAATGTTAAAGTTGGTAGTTTTATACATTACAAAAAAAAACAAATAGGAATGCTACTCATAATATATCTCCACGAAGGGAAATTAGGGAACTTTCAATTTTCGCAAATCTTCAAAACAAAGGAAAATTGGAGAGATACTTTCAGTTTAACTGAAATGTGCTGTAAAAAATATGCTCATATAATTTATTTGACCTTTCTCTAAGCCTTTCTATTTATCGCTTTTAAATATCCCCTCCCTTATACTCTGAATAATGAAAAATATCTGTTCTTCTTCAATCAGCACTCGACTAATACAACATTATGGATACTATTAACCCATTATCCAAGACACCATTGGTAATACCAAAGTTAATTTTCACGTTCTGTGAAAATTCTATTCAAGTTATTTGATTATTTCAGTTGTATGGAGCAACTGGCTTGTAATGATAAAATAACAGAATTTGAATAGAACGTGAAAGTTAACATAAAAATTTTGATGAATTGTTAAAAATTTTTGAAACAACCCATCCTAAATGATTTTTGTTTGTCACTAAGCAAGTGAAGAACTAACTAACTAACCATCACGCCTTTTTCCGCAGGGGTAGGCAGAGAGGACGGACCGCCAAACAACTCGGTCTTGGCACACACTCTTTGCCTCACTCACATTCATACGTCGGCGTCGTCTCACACATACTCTGGCCCGACTCAAGTATCTGATTCACTTGATCGTGCCATGTCTTCCTCCGGCGTCCCCGACTTCTTCTACCATTCACATTCGCGTTGTATATTCTTCTTACACTACTTTCTTCGTTCATCCGCTCTACATGCCCAAACCATCTGAGGGTCACTTTCTTAATCTTACTCATTATGTATTATGTTACATCAGCCTTACATTCTTTGCGGATATCCACATTTCTCACACGATCATACATTGTTTTACCACACATACGTCTCAGGGATCTCATTTCAACAGCATTCAGTTTACTTTTATCCTTCCTCTGCCAGTTCCATGCCTCACTGCCATACATCAGGGTAGGTACCAGGACTTCATTCAGAAGTGAAGAAATATTACAATAATTGTTATAATTTATAGGACTTGTCTTTTTTTTCTCTTTTATTTTTTTATGTTTATCTCTGTCTTTTGTATTTGCTTGATCTATATACCATCTTTTACTCTTAATTCACATTTTCTTCCATTTTGTGTTACTTAATTTGTTAATTGATTAAAGTTTATCAAGTCATTTAATAAATAAATAAATACTCAACATAAAAACAACCCCCAATAATGATAAAAAGGTACGTAAACGGTTACCTACACGAATTACACTTGATGCCATGCCCTGATGATGGACACTGTAACTCTGTCCGAAACATTGACTAAAAAATAATGTACCGCAACACGGTATAATACCCCAAAAACAAATCACGAAAATACTTCTGGCAGTAAAAAAGTAGTCTTTCATATACACCCTCATAACACAGGGGAAAAAATAATAGGCAAAAATTTTTAAACTCTCTTTCCGGACCTTAGTCCTTTTCTTTGGCTATTAGAAACCTGGGACATATCGGACAAGCACAAAACCTGCATAAACGCCGAACCGAAAAATGTAACTGCAGGTACGCGGAGGCGTCTACTAATATCTACAGGAATTCCAAAAACTGAAAAAATACGAAACAGCAAAATACGTAATATTACGCAAAAACTTCATGTAGGTACGTTCTTTAAACGTTTAAGCCTTTACGTAATTCGTAATTACGTAATTGAAGTAATTTATGCTTTTCTCTTGCTCAGCTGCCCTCTGTAGATATTAGTCCAACCTACGCTCCATAGATATTAGTCACCACTGGGACCGTCATAGATATTCGTCCGACATTAGCTCTGTAGATATTAGTCCTCACTCTGAAGTTCATAGATATTAGTCCAACATATGAGCTGTAGATATTCGTCTGACATACAGGCTGTAGATGTTAGTATCTGCAGTCCAGGTACACTACTAAGACATTCCCAAAAAATTGTTAGTGCGATCGTGGAAAAATTGAAAATGAGTTCTTATTAAATGTATTTATGTATTCATGGTGAATGATAACCATCAAGCAACGCGCTTATTTTCTGCGAAAAGACCGGTATCGAAGGAAACATAATAAGATACACAGGTACCGTGTAGTGTCAGTAACGGCACTTAAATATTGCTGGTGTATTTACAGTATCGGGAACACCTCTGTTCAGTCACATGTAAAGGCAAGGTAAAGGTGAGAAAATATTATAATATATTCACACTTCTTGTTTGCTTTTTCGCACATTTCCTTGTCCAGGCCCCCTAGCATGGTCGGTCGATATAGGTTTTATCGAAGATGTCGGTAACTTGTCATCGCTCCCGAGTACGACTGCAGGCTGCTAATGAACAAACAACAGAAACAACAGTTTACGTCAAATAAATTAGGAACCCTTAGTCGTTGTGAACTATTGTTTGTTCGTTAGTGGCCTGCAGTTGTGCTCGGGAGCGATGACAAGTTACCGACATTTTCGATAAAACCGATATCGATCAACCATGCTAGGACCCCAGGTGATGCACCGCATCTTGTAAATTTCGGGGTCATATCTCTAACAATAACACTCCTTGTGCAGAAAGCGATAATAGTTTAAATTCCAGTTCAATTCCTATTTTAATTTATTAAAGAAAAAAAACATCACCAAAACCGTTTATTAATTTATTTTGCGAAACTCAGGCACAAATATATACTTAAATATTTTACCATAATTTACTAAAGAATTTAATTTTCTTCATGATACAATAAAACCTTAACCGAAAAGGGGTTCGTAAGTAGCAGATTTTTGGAAAAATGAAACAATTCAACTTTGTATAAACCACTTATATAATGCGTAAATCCGACCGGTTTCGGAACAAGCGTTCCTTCTTCAGGGAAAGGTTATACTAATTTGACGGTTTCGAACAATTTTTTTATTATGGTAGGGGTGGAGCCGTTGCTAGTTATTAATGTAGATTGGGTGGGTAGGTATTAATGTAGAGTGGGTGGGTAGGGGAACAAATCCATGATTGGGCTATAAGACAATATTTTTCGTTTGTTGATAATAGATTCATTATTTTTAAGGGATTTTTTAATTTCCAAGGCTTCTAAGTTATCTAAACGTTTTCTTTATGATGAATATGAAGAATATTTATCCCTGTATTTTTTCAAAACTATGGTTATTTTCAATGATATGGTTAGCGAACTCAGAAAAATTATTATTATTAAGACACCTTAAATGTTCTTCGATTCTGATTTCAAAATTACGAGTTGTTTTTCCAATATAAAATGAGGACAATCATTGCATTTGAGTTTATATATTCCGGAATTAGTCAATTTATGGTCTTTATCTTTAGTATTTCTCAAAAAATTACCGATATTATTTCTTGTATAAAAAGCTGGTTTAATATTAGAAAGGAGATTTTTGCAACATTGAACTGAAAAATTATTAATACCTATACAAAAATTTACGCCATTCTTTATCATTAATATTATTAGAATTGTATAGATACTTATTTTTTGAAATTTTGCTAAATTTTATGTTTTGGATAATAGGATGTTATCAATTAATTTTGGTTCATATCCGTTATTTATGGGAGATTTTTAATTTTAAAGCAGTTTTTATAGACTTGATACTTTATTTTTTTAGGCTTATAAAAAGATGAATCAAAAAAATACCCGGGTATGATTTTAGATGTTCACGGTCAAAAGTATTTTTGTTATTTGTTTTCGGGGTGTTATGCCGTGTTGCGCTACGTTCTCCTTTAGCCAAAGTTTCGGACAGCGTTACACTGTCCATCATCAGGGCAGATGTGTAAATGTTTATTGGTGAAATGTGTGCTTAAGTACTTCGAAGCAATACCGTGTTGCCAGCTCCACTCCACTGTGAGCTGGCATTACAATATACTTCAAGATGGTTTTCTGCATTTAGCTTTGGCGTAGCCGTCAATTAACGGATACCAACAACTATTGAGCTTAGCTCCGTCGTCTCTATTAATGTTAATAGGATTTTAATGAATTTCAATTGCCTCTGTAACTAGGCGTGCTCTATAAGTTTTGGGTCTTCCCAGGACTTCAGGAACAAATCGAAAGTAATGGCCGGTTTCAATTAAATGCTCGGCGATTGCCGATTTGTTAGGGTGGCCAAGTTTACACGCTCGAAAGTGTTCCGATATCCTTTTGGAGATCGTCCGCTCTGTCTGGCTAACATAGACCTTATCACATCCGGAACAGCTGAGTTTACATACTCCATCTGTTTCAACTTGGTCTTTGCAGACCTCAGTAGGTCTTGTATTTTGGTCGTGGTTCCGAAGACTTGATGCTTTCTTTCCTCAACAGTCTGGCAATTCTGTCTGTCACATTGTGAACGTAAGGTAGGAAAGCATAGCCTTTAGACATTTAAACATCTGCCCTGACACTGTAACGCTGTCCGAAACGTTGGCTAAAGGAGGAGGTGGCGCAACACGGCATAACACCCCAAAAACAAAAAATACTCGATTATTTCAGAAAGCCAAATATCCTTCATCCAGTTGATTAGTCAGCCATCTTCGAAAAATCGAAATTTGAGTTGAGTATACTCTCAATCTGGAACAATACTATGATTACTCTTAAATACCACCATTACTCTTAAACAATTTGGGAGGCGGGAATGGGTACCGCCGCCCCGGGAACCTTTATTGGATAACCAACACCTCTGCCATAGGTCACCCCAAGTGGTTCGCTACGTTTGGTGATTTAGCAGGGGTGCCCGGGTTCATGGGGTGAGGTTTGTCTAGGTCTTGGAGGCGGATGACCGGGACATACTGAACCCCAGATGCCTACCCACCCCTTAAACCCTTTTCCTTCCCAGAACTCTCCTCTCCTTCCCTTTTCCTTAAAAAAAACCCTGCACACAGCATCCTTAAAGATGACATAGGCCCTGAGGGAAATTATTTTCCTCAGGGCCTCCTGTGTGGAGCTCATGTAAAAAAAAAACACCACCACCATTGACGGCCGGCGTACAGCGGTAAGGCGCTTGACTCGCATTCCGAAGGTTGCGGGATCGAATCCCGGCGTGGCAAATAAATTTTATTTGATTAATTTGTGTATTTCACAATTTATTAATTTAAAAAAATAATATATAGTGTATTTGCGGCACGTTCCAGAGTGGAAGATACTCTCAGTATCGCCCTGGTGTAAGACCACCATTCAGAATTGAAACGTTGCTTGAAATGGCTTCTGCCGTGTGACCAGATCTGAATAGCCAGGTACTTCCCCACCTTCCTCTTCCCTATGTCCTTCCCCTCCCCACTGCCTACAGCCTCCCAACATACCCCAATTGGGGATGCCTTAGTCCCACTGGCTCCAGATGGGGGCATTTGGGACTCTTGTGCGGTATTCATGTAAAAAAAATCAATTATTATGCAGGAAACCTTAGAGTAAAATAAACAAAAAAATATGTTTTCTGGGTCACTAGTCGGAAATTTTAAAATGTTTTACTAATGTACCGAACCGTTATGCGCTACCCGGCGATATTTTATAGCATATTTAATATGTAAAACACAAACACGAGTAAATAATATTTGATTTATGAAGACCATTCTAACATTGCTTTGCTTTCCTCCTGATCTCAAATCTTAGTATTTGGAGATGTCTGTATGTATTCTACTTGCAATATTTCAAATTAGTATTCAAATAAAAATCACATGATTTTGTATTACTTAGTAGTGCTTCACCTTAAAGCACTCTTAAAGCACTCTTGAGTCTTGAGGTGATTTTCTCCAGAATACGGCGCTGTATAAGTAATCCAATTATTATTATTCCTATGCAGAAAACGTTGCAACTCTGATATTCTTCAGAGTGGGACGAGGGTACACCAGCAAGAAGATAACAGTGAAGCGAGGTGATAAAATTTATATTAAATGAATAAATTGAAAAAATAAATTGGAAGCCTTATATTATTATAATATAATATGCAGTTAAAGAAAATTTTATTACGCGGTCAATTAAATTTCTAGGTTTTATCATTTGTTTTTTACATTAGCTCCACACAGGAGGCCCCGAAGAAAATAATTTCCCCCAAGGCCTACGTCATCTTTGGATATGCTATGGGAGTCTTTTTAGGAGAGGAAGTTCTGGGCAGGCAAAGGGTGTTAGGGTTGGGTAGGAAACTGGGGGTCAGTGTGTCTAGTAGTGACTGATGTATGAATCCATACCTCCTACTGCGGTGCAAGGCGATGTTCCGAGAGAGTACGGTTGGAGAAGTCAAAGGGACTCCCTCAACCGTTATCTTTCGATCTGACCTGCCATGCAGCTGGTGGGCAGACGCATCCGCCGCCAAGACCTGGACAAACCTCACCCCATGAACCCGGGCTCACCAAACCACTTAGGGGGACCTATGGCAGAAGTGTTGGTTATCCAATAAATGGTTCCAGGGTCGGCGGTACCCATACCCGCCTTCCAAATTTGTTGGCCTTTTATGTCAAAATTGCAATTTTGTATATTAAGTATACCAGATTTCGTTTGCACATATTATTATGTTCATTTCGCGTTGTACAGCACCCTTCAGGTTTTTTTTTTACATTTAAATAAATAAATAAAAAAATTAACTCCACAAAGTTCTGTTATTGTACCAATTATTTCCGGTTGTTTCCCAAAATTGAAATTATAATAGAACTTGAATAGAACTTTCACAGAACTTAAAAATTAACAAAATGAAATTTGATGATGTGATCAAATTCTGTGAAAAAACTGGCCCAAATGTTCGTTAGCGATAGATGTATGACAACCACGGTACATAACGTAACCACAAACAATAAGGAAAACCATTTGCTTTATTTATATATTTTACAAAATACAGTTGATTTCGCTTAATTTGTTCCACCGGTTTATCGGTACAGCCGCTTATTTGGGACAATACCCAAGGAATCAAATAGAGAAATTAATACAAATTTACTTCGACTATCTGGGACGCCATTCCGTTTAATTTGGACAAATTTGGATCTGTAGTCAATCAACACGTGTCAGTGAGAAAATTTTTATCAATAAGGGCACAAAATAATTTATTTTCTATGGTTAATTAATGGTCGAGGTGTGTATATTAGTGGTTCTATATTGAAGGCAAAGTTAGAGGAGTTGGCTAAAGAGCTGGACCATGACGATTTCAAAGAAACTGACGGTTGGTTATCTTGAAGGAAAAAATAAATGAAAAGTGTTTTTTTACGGAAAGGTATTCCCGTGGTTAAAACAGAACCATTTTTCTGTAATTAAGTATTTTTTTCAAAAAATTATAATAGTTTAAGAACGCAATCTAGAGAGCTAGATTTTTATTTATTTGAATAGGTACATATCGATCATGGAAATTTTAAATGCTGTAAAGGACAATAAATCCAACGATGAGTTCAATACATAAATATATATATATATTACATGAATACCTCACAAGAGTCCCAACTGGTCCCGTCTGGAGCCAGTGAGACTATGGCATCTCCAATTGAGGTATGTTGTGAGGCTAAAGGTATGGAGAGGGAAGGAGATAGGGAAGAGGAAGGTGGGGAAGTACCTGGCTTTTCAGATCTGGTCACCAAACACGGCTAAAGCCATTTCAGGCAACGTTTCAATTCTTTAATGGTGGTCTTACACCAGGGCGATACTGAGAGTATCTTCCACTCTGGAACGTGCCGCAAATATACTACATATTATATTTAAATTAATAAATTGTGAAATACACGAAATTACTCAAATAAAATTTATTTGACACGCCGGATTCGATCCCGCGACCTTCGGAATGCGAGTCAAGCGCCTTACCGCTGCACTACGCCAGCCGACATTTACGAAACATACCTCCGATTTTTTTCTCTTTCAATCTGCATCGTCAAAATATTTCTAGGAAAATAAGTGCATTTTTTACGAATTGCATTTTAAGGGGATTTTTTTCTGAAAAATTAAAATCAAATTAAATACTGTTATTAAAGAAATTTACAAAAAATTGTAAGTATTCTGAAAGATCTAATTTTTTTTTTTTAAATATTTTCGTTTAGATTATTACTTCTTCTTCAATGATATAATTAACATTTTGTTTTTTACAGGATTGCAAATTTTCATGTTCGGTATAAGAAGTTAAAAAAATATTTTATTTCGTAACTACTTTTCTACCTAACCTTCGCATAATTGTGGCAGTCGCTTATTTGGTACAAAATGTTTAGGGTCCTGATGTGACCCAATTAAGCGGAATCGACTGTATACGGTAAAGTTTATTTACTCCGCTACACGCTTTAACATGCAATTTTTAAATAACACTTGTTTTCAACGGTGTTGCTACTAGAAACAACTATTTATAATCTTACTTGAGTTTTAATGTTAGGAAATATAAAAACATATTTTGTTATTAGTTTCTTAGTTTGCTTTCCATCTCTCCCGACGTTGATAGTAATTTCTAGTAGAAATAAGGTTGTAAACAAGTGTAATTTTTTTTAAACTGCGTAGTAAGCGTACAGCTGAGTAATGCAACTTTATCTTTATTTTAACTATCGGCATGACGTAGAGTTAATTAATGATTGAGCTTATTTATTTAATTTATTCCATTCGATGGTTCGATACGCAAACCGGTTCCTTCGCACAAATTATAAGCCAGTATCGACGGTATCCGATCAGAATAACAATATTTTTAATATACATGAAAAATTAAAATGCCCCCAATTCAGTCTGAAATATAAAGAATTAGTGTTTTGATTTACAAACTTACCAAATTGAGGTTTTAAAACCAGGTAGATATATCACTTCTAACAACACAGCTAAATACAGACTATTTATATATAATAAATAGAGACAAACACTAACATGCCTCAAGCTTGCAAATAACAACAGAAAACAAAGATGAATGAACCTGCGAACACTTTTAGAGTGTGATGTTAAAACACTATTTCGTTTCTTTACACGTGAGATACAGAAATTGACGAAATGCTATTTGGATTATAACTTTGCTTGACGTTTCCTTTTAACGCTAAACTTGACGGCCGAACGAAAATAAAGCTATTAATTGTGTTGAACCTATTGACCCGGAAAGAGTCATCTGGCGGGGAACTAGCAAACTAGGCGAGTTTTCATTTCGTAGCGGTAATTTTCTCGTACAAGCCTAGGTTAATGCTCGGGAAAGAAAATCTACGATTAGTTTCCATCGTCGGCGGTAGATGTCACCGCAGTGCGCGCTGAAGCTATTTCAAGATCTTTGTGAAATATTATTATTGTGGAAAATGTTATAGTTATAAGTAATTTGCGTTTTAAGTAATCTTTTTTTCTACATATTTAAGTTTTAAAATGCACGTCAGATGCACACGAACCCAGAAAATAAGTTAGCTCTGAGAATATTATTTTATATATATTTTTTTGTCATCTTAGGAATGCTTCGTGGGGTATCTTTTTTTAAGAAAGATGAGGATGTTCTGGGAAGGAAATCTGAGAGTCAGTTCATTAAGAAGGGCTGGTTGTATGAATCCATACTTCCCATTTCTGTGCAAGGAAATGGGTTGAGAGAGTCCTGCTGGAGAGGTCAAATGATCTCTCTCAGAGCAGATGCAACCGCCACCAAGGCCTAGATAAACCTCTCTCTAGCAGAGTGAGGTCTGGGTATCGCACCTTTCGCCCAATGCAAGCGAACGAAGCCATTTTTTACTTACGGAGTCATTAAGTCGAATTGAATAAACGAGTATTACCTATGTAGGTATGTTTTATAATGTCTTATTCAAATAAGCTTTAAGTTTGAATTAATTGCAGGTAAGAAATTAAATATTAAAAATCCTTTAACGTGTGAACTAAATTACGAAGTTTATTTTTTATTTTTCACTTTGATTAAAATCTCAAATTATAATATTTAATTAACTGAAGACAATATTACCGAAACTCAATCGAAAATCTGGAGACAGAAAAATCAGAAAAGATATTTGCTCCATTGTGACACGAATCCAGGATCCTTTGCTTGCATGGCAAGTCCCAGTGGAGCCAATATCTTTTTCTGGTTTTTCTGTCTCCAGATTTTCGATTGAGTTTGGCTAATATTGTCTTCATTTAATTAAATATTATAAATTACGAAGTTTTAACAACTGATTAGCGGCGGCTGTCCATGAGTTTTCAGTGAGCTAGAGTGTTGTTAGATTGAAAAATATGACATTACTGATGTTGTTGTGGCTGAAAATGTGTTTTTTTTTTTTTCAAAATTTCAACTTTTTGTTTGAAGATCCCGTATGTGGAGTGGATGCGGAGCATCCTTTGATTGAAATAATCATGAAGATGAATTTTAGCAAATTGTATTACGACAAAGCGTCAAAATAAAATTTAGAAAAATAACAATTTATCAGAATTTTTTTTAAATCTTCCTCCAACCCATTATGAATTATCATTACATAATATAAAATGAAGTCGCTCAAAATGTATGTGCGCCTAGATCTTTTAAACTACGCAACGTATTTTCATGCGGTTTTCACCAATATGCATCAACAATTACTGATTATTACATTTTTTCACCTGAATAATAATCAGTAATTGATGATGCATAAGCATCTTGTCTTAAACATTAGTTTGTAAATTAAAAATAATAATTAATATTTAACAAGTTAAAAGTATTTCACCAAAAAAATGTAGACATAATTTGTCTCGACGCCACGTAGCGAGAGATTTAGTACTAACAATACCTCCCTCACAAAAATAAACTTGGTTGTCTTCAGGTGGAAAAATGTAACAATTAGTAATTGTTGATGCATAAAAATCTTGTCTTAAACATTAGTTTATAAATTAAAAATAATACTTAAATATATTAGTTTGTAAGACCGTAAATAAAGTAATTTTTTAATTGATAAACTAATGTTTAAGACAAGATTTTTATGCATAGCACAAAGGGTAACAATCATTATAAGCAATAATTATTAGCTTGAAACACTCATCTACATTTATTTATTTACACATTGGAAAAATCGCACGAGAAAAGATACATGCCGCCGACGGGACTGGAACCAGCGCCCTTCTGATATCCGGTCAACTGCTCTTTAACCACTGAGCTACCTCGGCTTATCACCTACCCGTCAAATAATTCAATATCGAGTCCCATCGGTGGCATGTATCTTTTCTAGGGAGATTTTTTCAATAAATGTTTCAGGCTAATAATTATTGCTTGTAATAATTTTATTTAAACTAAAATTAAAATTCTGAAACACAGCTTTCTCAGATAATTTATTTATTTATTTTGTGATTTGAAACCTGTGTTGTATAATACAAAATTTTGTTTGAAAATTTAACAAATCTGCCAACGACCTACGGTATAACCTTATTATGCTAAAAATAAACATATTTTCTCATAATTTTAATTATAACTTTTGTATACTCCGATAGTATAGAAGGTTTTCAAAAAGTTTTCCAACTTTTTCCGTAGGGTCAGAACCCCAAAAAGGCCCAAATGTACTGGGGCGTAGTGATGTCAAGTATTTCATTTTGTTTTGAAGAGTTTTTACAAACAAATGTACATGTTTTTTAGCAAACTTAAAACTGCCCAGAACAAAATGCTTTGAAATTGTTACATAGTTAGGGCCTTCGCCCATGGAGAAACTGAAAAAGTTGTCGACGCAATCGCAATCAACCTCCTTAATAAAATCGATATTTTTCTGATATTTTTCATGTCAGAAATGCTGGTCACCGGTGCAGTTGCTCTTCAATTGCATTGTTGACAGGTTGCCATGGTAGCGGTTCACGAAATGTCAAGTTTTCGAGTAATCTGCGGTATGTCAGATCAGAAAAATATCGATTTTGTTCAGGAGGTTGATTCGGAACGGATGAATTCAAGAACGGATGCCCTAATGCCCAAGAAATACAAAAAAAGTAGTTAATCATTTCACTAATCGTCGCGTCGGTTTAAATTTAGACTCGTGATTCAATACGACAAAACTATGTTTTTATTTAATTTTTCAACTTCTTAATAAAAACAATATTATTATTATATTAAATTATCTATTGTGCAAGGGTTTCTTTAAAATGATTTACCTGTAGTTACCTATGTCAGTCATAGGTCACCCAAGTGGTTCGCTACGTCTGGTGACTTATCTGGGGCGCTCGGGATCGTGGGGTGAGGTCTGGCCGGGTCTTGACGGCAGTCGCGCTTGCCCACCTATTGGGTGGCGGGCCGGATCATGAGAGACTACTTGAGGGAGACCTTTTGACCTCTCCAGCAGGACTCTCTCGGAACATCGCCTAGCCCCCGCAGTGGGAGGGATGAAATCACACCCTTTTCCTTCCCAGAACTTTCTCTCCTTCCTTTCCTTAAAAAACCCTCCACACAGCATCCCAAAAGATGACATGGGCCCTGAAGGCAATTATTTTTCTCAAGGCCTCCTGTGTGGAGATATTGCAAAAAAAAACACGAAAAAACAAAATCTGAAGTACATGGGTAGATGTTTTAAACTTCCTAAACCTTATGGCCTAAGTACACGCGCACGCCATTAAACGTACACTTTAAAAAAATTAGATACGTTTTCAGATTTTTACGGCCAAAAGCATATCATCATCATCAGGACAGATGTGCCCTGATTATGGACACCGTAACGCTGTCCGAAACGTAACTTAAACGTAACGTAAACGTAACTTTAACGTAACTGTAACGCTGTCCTAAAGAAGGAGGTAGCGCAACACGGCATAACACCCCCAAAAACAAATAACGATCACAAAGAAGAATTAATTAAGTAATACAGTGACCATGACCATTCTAATTATAATAGTTAGCATGTAATTTCGGGCTGTTACCGTCCTAGGTCAATGCCACACCATGCGTGATAAAAATAATTTAAAATTTCACTAATGTTTATTTCACGATCTGTGTGCGAGTAATCACAGCAGAATAATTACGTAATATGCGTACAGAAGCATATTATTCTAAGTATATATACCTGTTTTATACACTGGATGTCCTAGAAACCACCAAACCTTTTTCTAAATTCATTCACGGAGCATAATTTTAGTACTTGCCTGTAAACAATAAACATTAATTTTCTTTTAAATACATGTGCACAAAGAGATTATTATACATAGTGCATAATAATACAATGCTTGTGGATTTTTAGAATGTTTATTTATTTATTTAATACCCGTGGGGCTTTGACTGATTTGGCATCGCGTTTAGGTCCCACCCGAACATCGCGTGTCCGTTTCCTCGGCCGGGTAAGTCCTCCATCACGACGCAAGCAACGTTTTTCGCTTACTGTGTTGGTAGTAGGAGATATTCAAACATTATTGGGTTACTGTAATGTTTGTCTTCAAAAAAAAAATGCAAGTCGAAATTTTACATAATGCAGAAATACAATACATACATATACGGGGTGTCCGGGGGTAATGTGCATTAATTCCGGGATGGTGATTCTACATGATGGTAGGAGTAAAAAAGATTAACGACTTTTTCCAAAATTCCAACATTTTTTTTCCAAAAAATATCGTACACCCAATTGCTCTTCGAAATTCATATTGATTTTCTTTATTTCATTTTCCTAGTTAGTTGGTGTTTCTGCGCTCCATTCCTTTTTCTCTCATAGATCTCATCCCCATACACTTACAATACTTTCGTTATTTTTTATTTAACAACCAAAATATTCACTAGAAATAATTTATATGGCAGAACAACGATTGTCGGGTCAGCTAGTCTTACTATATAAATCAGCTCTATTTGATGACAAAAAACGAATAAAAGCCAGCTTATATTTACGAATAACTAAATAAATCTACAACATCGGAGTTTAGGTTAAATTTTGGATTCGTCTCATAGACGTAGATATAATATGGTGACATTGAAGAATAATTATTCAAATTATCTATGTATACATAATAAAATCAAAATATGTTTGTTTCTGGGTATAAATATATAAAATGCCTATGCGTTGCTAACCGTTCATCCGATTGCGATGAAAGTGGAGCTCACAACAACTCTTTGGAGAGTTGTTGTGAGCACGTCCTTCAAGGTTTCTATATATATATACTGGTGAGCTCTGGCATTATAATATTAGTATAAAAAATTTGCAATATGTGGCACGCGAGCTGTTTGAAAAGTGAATGTACAGGGACTGAATGTATGGAATGCGGGAGAAGGGAAGGGAACTCGGGAGAGGGTTCGAGGAACGAGGGAAGCAGGTGAGGGTATAGGGTAGAGGGAAGGCGGAGAAGGCGGGGACGCGTGAGGGGAAGGGAATGCGGGAGAGGAAGAGGAGGCGGAAGAATACAAAAACCGGATATATACAAAACCCAGAAGCAAGCATGTTTTGATTTATATATATATATAGATTTCCACTAAGCCGCAGGTAAACGCTAGTAGGTATTAATATATTTTAATAAACCTTTTTTGTTATTTTTTCTAGTTGTTCTCACTAGATGTTCTCAATTTTGTCTAAAAAACTGTTTCCTGACGAAGAAAAAACTCCAAAAGCTCGACTGTCACGAAATTTCACAGCTTTCTCCCGAATTTCAATTATTAATACAAATATTTTTAGTACCCACATTTCCATTTTGAATTATGCAGATTTGAAATACCAAATTAACTACAGAAATTTTGGTTTTTCGTTCTTTCAGAAGAAGAAATGTAGTAAGATTTATTGAAAAAATGGAGGTACTAGAATCTATTATATTACAGACAAATGTGTCTTATTAATTGGGTCCTTCCTACCAACGTAAATCTGAATAAAAATAAAAACAGGAAACAATTAGTGGCCAATGAATATATCGTAAGCTTTATTACCTTGAATCTATTTACGGCAATTTTTATCTCCACTTATAATATTATTTATTTCATTTTTGTTTATACGATGTGTTGCTAGCCCTTTTTGTTGGTAGGTATCTTCATAAAGCAAAAGAGTGAGGAAAGGAAGGAGTGTGAGTTCTGGGAAGGAAAAAGGTTTGAAGGGTAGGTAGGTGTCCAGGAGTGACGGACTTGTGAATACATTCCTCCTACCGCGGTGCTAGGCGATATTCCGAGAGAGTCCTGCTGGATAAGGTCAAAAGGTGTCCCTCAACAATGCCTGCTTCGAAAGATTATATTTGCTATTTGCTTTTTGTATTGCATCTTAATAGTCTGTGATTTAAACTTTACTTTACTATGGGAGTCCATGGGCTCTTTGGATGCATGGTTTCGTTGCCGAGTTGTGCCGGAGGTGACCGAAGGTAAATGTACGGAGTCATGATGGCACCGTGAATAAGGGGATTACGAATCCTCCTGAAGATCCGTGAAGAATTCGCACACGAAACCAACATAATCTATAATGCGAAAAAAACAGCACTGTTGGTCATAAAACACGGGGAAGGCCCAAAAATATTCTCCTAAAAACAGTAGAATCCACCAAATATCTAGGACATATCATCAACAATAAATTAACAGATGACGAGGATATTGACGGGCAGAGGCGCGTACTGAGCATAAAATGCAACATGCTCAGTAGAAGATTTCGGCCATGCAGTCCACGGGTAAAAAGGACGCTCTTCCTAGCCTTCTGCATCACCCTGAACACATGCGAGCTTTGGGCAATCTTCAAAAAAAGAACCATGGAAAGGCTTCGGGTGCGATATAACAATACTTACCATCTGATGTTTGGACTCCCCAGGCACTGCAGTGCCTCCTCAATGTTTACAGAAGGGCGAGTTCCAGGATTTAAAGCTCTAAGGGTAACAATTATTATTAGCAATAATTATCAGCCTGAAACACTCATCCACATTGAAAAATCTTCCGAGAAAAGATACGTGACGCCAACGGGACTTGAACCCATGCCCTTCTGATTGCCGGTCAGCTGCTCTCCCAATTGAGCTATGGCGGCTTATCTTATACCCTCCAAATGATTCAATATATACTAGTGTTTCATTCAACAATTACTGCTTATTATATTTTTTCCACCTGAAAACAACCAACTTTATTTTTGCGAGAGAGACACTGTTAGTGTTAAATCCGTCGCTAGGTGGCGTCGAGATAAATTATGTCTTCATTTATTGGGGAAATACTTAAACTTGTCAAATATTAATTATTATTTTTAATTTATAAACTAACGTTTAGACAAGATTTTTATGCATAGCACAAAGGGTAACAATTATTATAAGCAATAATTATCAGCCTGAAACACTCATCCACATTGAAAAATCTTCCGAGAAAAGATACATGACGCCAACGGGACTTGAACCCGTGCCCTTCTGATTGCCACGGGTTCAAGTCCCGTTGGCGTTTTTCAATGTGGATGAGTGTTTCAGGCTGATAATTATTGCTTATAATAATTGTTACCCTTTGTGCTATGCATAAAAATGTTGTCTTTAACGTTAGTTTGACAATTAAAAATAATTTAAAGCTCTATTAAGAACCAGGATTGCAGGACTGAGGGGAAGGATAAACCACTCCAGAAATATTCTCATAATAGAATCCCGTTTGACTTCAGGATCGATATTAGAAGAACATTGGAGAAAGACACTGGCTCCCATAATCCCAGACCCTACGGACTAATATGAGGCCAATTAAAGTTTTTTTCTTGTTTTTTTTATGAAGACTTTTTATCTAATGATGCCTACTACTTTTTTGTTTATATATTTTTCTTCTTATTACCATATTACCATATCTTATTCCCATATCTATGTGTTTTATGTATGTACCTACTTTCACTCTATTTAGGATGTGTGGGATTGCACTCACCTCCCCACAATCTGAATTAAAGACCATTATTATTTTATTTTTAATTTTAACTTTATGAGTAAAACCTCAAATTGTAATATTTAAATAAATGAAGACAATATAAGCGAAACTCAATCGAAAATCTGGAAACAGAAAATCAGAAAAACATATTGACACCTCTGGGACACGAACCCGGGACCTCTTGCTTTCCGGGCAAAGGCGCTAACCACTGCGCCACGGTGTCGATATGAAATTCGGTCATGTTTAACTGTACCATACTTCGACTAAGAACCACCAACATTATCTTCATTTTCTTTAACGCATATATTATTGGCAACTATCTTTATGTATGATTGCAAGATTCAAACCCGAACTAAATGCTCTCTAGATAGTGTCTTGATAAATCTTTATCCATTTTATTTAATACGCGACATCTATCGACTTTTCTGCAAGTCTAGGATGAATATTTTATTTTGAATTTTAACTTTATGAGTAAAACCTCAAATTGTAATATTTAAATAAATGAAGACAATATAAGCGAAACTCAATCGAAAATCTGGGAACAGAAAATCAGAAAAACATATTGGGAAAGCAAGAGGTCCTGGGTTCGTGTCCCAGAGGTGTCAATATGTTTTTCTGATTTTCTGTTTCCAGATTTTCGATTGAGTTTCGCTTATATTGTCTTCATTTATTTAAATATTACCATTATTATTATTATTAGGGTCCAAGAGTTCTGAAGTTCAAAACTAGCCTCAAAGGACGCTTGTCCTCAGACTTGTTACAAAGAATCTAGTACTAAGAATACAGATCCTAGTACGTACCATATTACCATATTCTCTGGAGAGACATTTTTTTAAAGTTTTCTTTATTCATTGATGTGTTTGTTGCATGAATTGAGGATTTTTCGACAACGATGCTAGGCACATGCCCGTGTTGTTGTGGTCACATTACATTTATGAAGGTACTTGTGTACAATGAAGGGCTAGCAACACATCGTCTGAACAAAAAATACTATAAATACAACCAAATTGCCTTAAGTATATCCAAGGTTAAATGCAGATGTTGGACTGTTGTACGAGTATATGAATTATAAATGTGTTTTTTTTCACAATTTTAATATTAGTGCCTGCGTAATCAAATCACGGACATTAAACATGAGATATTGAGGCTCAATAAAACTAGCATTACCTCAGAGTACAATTAACTAAAAAATTCGAGTGCAGTTTTGAACGCGGTAGAAGCTAAACTTTAACAAAAAAATCTCAACCAATACTTGAAAACTGAGGTCATAAACAAAGCGACCAATGAGCGCAGACCTATCGTAATTTCGGTTTCATATCTCAACCAATAGGAGCCTTAAAAAGTGACATCGTAATCAAAGTGGCCAATGAGCGCACTTGATGCGTCGCAGGTGCAGTAATCGTCATTTCGGTTTCATCCGAAATCCGAATCACAGCGGGGCTGTAGAAGTTTCACTTTAATAACATTATCAAAACGTAATTTGGAAGAGACTGTCTTACTACCTACTGGCGCCCACAGTTATTTGAATATCGCTTTATCAAAATACTAATGAATTAGGTGACGGTTTTGTTTTTATAATGACGAAAAAAATGGTATTAAGGCTTACTTTTACAAAATAATTCTTTAGGAAAGCATAGAATTATCAATTATTATACCACGACAGTGTAACCATTGTCACGAGGCGCTGTTCAGCCTCCCTTGGCGATGCAGCGCCTCGCAGATGGAAGGGTGCATGGGTCCGCTGCTTTGATGCACCACAGACTAGCCGGGATGAGTCAGCGCTATCGGAAATGGGAAAACACCCTCATTCAGGCCGTCGCTGGTAGGCTGCAATGCAGGATCTACACCATTCACGGAGAATTTCTCTCATACCACCGTAGTACACTTTCTAAAAATGTTAACTGTTTTATTTTATTTATCCCATATTCAATTTCGTATCCTAAAATTTATTTATATGTATACTTTTATATGGCAGACAGAGTATTGCACTCACCGCTCCGTTCAGTTGAATTAAACATATATCCCCGATTGTGAAATGTTGTGAGGTTGAGGAAAGTGGATAAGGGAAGGAGATGGAGTAGAGGTGAGGAAGGTATCTGGCTCTTCAGACCTGTTCACAAAGTATAGGTCTGATCCGTACTAATAAGTGAAATTAAACATTTTAGAGTTAAGAAAGCAAAATTGACAAATTAAGATTTCTATTGATCTACTGTGTACTTGGCGGATAATTCAAATTGAGTTATTTACTTTCTTCGGAAAAACCAACAAAAAAGTTAACATAAGAAGTGGGAAAATCTCCCTCTTATTCTATTCTTATATGTAACAATTATTATATTATTATTATGACGCCAACGGGACTTGAACCCGTGCCCGGTTGCGATTGCCGGTCAGCTGCTCTCCCAATTGAGCTATGGCGGCTTATCTTATGATAATTATTGCTTATAATAATTGTTACCCTTTGTGATATGCATAAAAATCTTGTCTTAAACGTTAGTTTAACAATTAAAAATAATGATTGATAATTTATTAGGTTTTCAATTTTTTATAAGAAAAACTCTCTTTTTATAACTTTTTAAGGTTATTCCCATCAATGTAATATATCATTGAAGAAGAAGATAAAAATAATAATCTAAAAGAAAATATAAAAGATAACAAGACACAGCTACCATTTTTATTGGATAGAATCATTTTAAGAATTGGTTTGTAACCTAGATAGCGTCCCGGATAAATATATCCGATTTTATTTTATATGGGACTCTTAACATGGAAAAAACTGTTGAAGATAATATTGTTAAATCTGAAATTTGAAATATGCGATTGACTAATATGACGGTTTGACATAAGATGGAAATGGCGGAATTGGTTAATGCGCACGTCCCGGTTAGAGATTCTGGGTTCGAGTCCCAGTTGCAACCATTATCTTTTTATATTTTTCTTTGTCTTGTTCTCTTTCAAATTTTCATTTAGATTATTAATGTTATCTTCTTCTTCAATGATGTATTATGTTTTCCTTCATTTTCGTAATGTTCTGTAAACAAGCAAAAATTTTAGACCAGCATCTATGAATACAAAGAGTACCTACCTATTTTTAAAGTCAAATTTTAATACGAAAATTCTCTTTTGAGAAAGAGATGTTATGATATATATTTTATAAATTACCAGTTCCACACAAGAGGCCGAAGAATCCTGAAGAAGAAAAAACGGTAAGAGATGTGGGTAGGAATCTAGGGTCAGTGTGTCCAGGAATAACGAATCAATAAATCCATCTCTCTCTCATTGATGTGCAAGGTCGACGAGTCCTGCTGGAGAAGTAAAAAGGTCTCCCTCAACCAGTAATCAGCCACGCATCTGGTAGGGAGATACACCCGCCGCCAAGACCTAAGCAAACCTCACCCCAAGAACCTTGGCACATATCGATCGTCCAGTTGATTAGTCAGACATTTCCGAAAAACTGTAATTTGAGTTGAGTATGCAGTTATATGTAAAAGTGTACTCTCTATCTGGTACAATACTCAGATTACACATAAACTATATCTACCAAATCTATTATAATGCAGAAAAACTTTTAGTGAATTAAACAAAATATTGATGTTTCTGAATCACTAGTAGGATATTTCAAAATGTCGTACTAATATACCCGACCGTTATGCCTCCCGATGTTATTTTAAATCATATTTAATTATGTAAAACACAGACACGTGTAAATAATATTTGATATATGGTGAGCATTCGAATATTGCTGTCATCATTATCTCAAAACTTATTGGAGATATCTGACTAAACAACTGAATGATCTATATCAGTATCGGCAACTCGATTTTTAAAATGAAGCCAGACGTCACTAGAAAAGGAGCTAAAAAGAGCTTAAAAAGAGCAAACATCTTATACATACTAAGTTGGTGTGTGGCTACAGAAAATTTCAATACACAAATAACCGGTTCCTAAAGAAATAGCTATTAAATTCGTCATTTTATGTTGACGAGTTTAGTATCAAAAAGGGAGGTAGATTATTAAAGCTAAAACACTTGTTTTAGTGCTGACGGTCTCATTTTGGAGCTAAATCTAGCCCAAAGGAGCTGAGTTGGCAACATTGATCGATATAGGCACTGAAAAAAATTTACTTGAACAGTGTGAACATATTATATCCTCAAAGTAATTTGTTATCCCAATTTATATTATTCCCAGAGCGTACATGTGCTCCTGCAAATATCATAAAGTAACACACATTAATCGAACAGAATATGAAACTAATCCAGTGCTAAAATTTTATTTAAATTTTTTTAATGTGAATAACTCACAAGAGTCCCAGCTGCTTCTGTCTGGAGCCAGTGAGTGATTTTCAAATCACAGCGGTGCTAAAGAAGCTTTCACTTCAAAAATTAAAACAAGTTTTTTTTATATATTTGGCATACTTCCTTGATACAAGTACGTTTTACTTAATCAATGCACACGAGTGTTTACAAGTGATATCTACGTAAATTGAGTTTGTGAAAGGCGAAGGATAAATATAATTGATTCAACAAGGAATACACATTTTTACGATAATTGGTAAGATTTTTCAATTCACGTTAAAATTCTTCCGGGTACTTACATAAGCAATAATCAATTAATGATTTATTTTTTTACTGCAGGATGTGGGGAGGATGGTGCAATCCCACAAAAAATACATAAAATGATAGAATAGAAAAAAAATAGTAATAAAAAAATAATCAATTATCATGTAGGGTGTGGTCTGGGTTGAGCTCGGGCCCAGCGGTCACTCAGGAGTGGCGCTTGGTGCTGGAAGGCTGCTGTCACCACCTTGTTGTCGGAGGCCATTAGCCGCATTCTGGCTAGAGTGACCCGATGTCTCATCTGACCGGCGAATCCTTAGAGCCCTAGCTCCGTAAACATTATTATCGATGGGCTGCTATACCTTTTGTATTCAAGTCTGCATGCGTTATTGTAATGTTCAATAAATGCAGGTAATATTGGGCCCTTTCTCTCCAGTATTCCTCTAGGTTTACTTCAAGGTTTAATATGATACACACGTAGTACTTTGATACAACGGAAACTGTTTATTAGAATATAATAGATACAATGTAGGCTGTGAGCCGTCTGATAAGCAAGAGGCCGCGCGAGAACTCCACTCGCTATTATATCGTCCCGATGTCGGACGCTTCGGCTAGGTTCGGTATTTCCGAACCTACCCGACAGAAACATATTATCAACACTACAACTCTCCCTCCTTCAACTCTGCAGCTACTTAATAAAATATTTCACACTTAACAACATAAACATAATTTAAAGATACACATAAATCAACCGCGGTGACTGGGTCAAGTTGTTCCGTCTCCTCTGGAAGATGAGGGTGCCTTGCGACTTGAACGCAGTCTACCCGACCATGGTCTCTGTTGCCGTGCCTGCTCCGACACCACTTCCTCCCCCGCCAACCTGGAATCAGGAGAAAAACCAGTCAATCCACGCAACAAGGACGAAGTCTCTAACTCATGAGGCTCGTTCCTCAAAATTTCAGACGCGGGATGCTGCGCAATATTGCCATCTTCCTTCCAGCTCACTGACATTTCTCTCATTTGGTCCACATGTCTCTTCCATGTCACATCAGTGTTTCCTATTTTAATAATATAAACTTTTTTACCCAGCTTTCTAGAGACTACACCCTTAGCCCAAACGACTTTATTATCATGACGATAATCTTTTGTTAAACATTTTTGTCCAACTTTAAAAACCCTGGTTTTTACCCCTCTGTAAAACCTAACTTGATCCGATTGAGCTTTAGAAATGTTAACGTTAGCTTCCTTGACTTTTTCCGAAAAGTCTTCTCCATTTTCCACTGGCAATAAACTGTCGAACGTAGAACGCAACCTTCTTCCTAATAACAGAACCGCTGGTTCAATACCTGTCGAACAATGGAAAGAATTTCTATAGTCCATTAAAAAATTCAACAGCTTGACATTAAAATCTAGTGGGAATTTACCGTTAATTAACAGTTTCTTGAGGAACATTTTCGAAATTTTTACTGCATTTTCTGCCAATCCGTTTGACTGGGGGTGTTTCACCGGAGAAGTCATAAGTTTAATATTGTTCTCCTTTAAGAAACCTCTAAATTCCTCACTTGTAAAAACTGAGCCATTGTCAGATACAATTAACTCAGGGTTGCCAAAATTAGAAAAAATTTTCCTCAATTCCATAATCGTATGAGTTGAATCTGCCTTCTGCACCTCGATACAGTCTAACCACTTCGAGAATGAGTCACAAACCACAAGGAACATCTTCCCCGCTAGGGGCCCACAATAATCTAGATGTACCCTACTCCAAGCTTTACCTGGATTTGGCCAAACTGTCAATTGACTTTTCGGTGGTGACTGTTTTGACAACGAACAATCTGAACAAGATTGAACGACTTCCTCCAAGTCTTTGTTCAGAGAAGTCCACCAAAAATATGTTCTAGAAATTCCCCTCATTTTCACAATACCTAGATGTGACCTGTGTAACAAATCTAATACTTGCCTTTGGAGAGAAACAGGTATAACTATTCTATGTTGCCAAAACAAACACTCTTCTACGATAGAAAGTTCATTCCTTTTTAACCAATATTTCCATATACTGCTGTCACGATTTACTCGCTTGGGCCAGCCCTGCCGCAAATACCTAAACACTAGCTGTAATTCGCTATCCGCTGCGGTAGCTAACACAACTGCTTGAAAATTAACATGGTCACAATTCTCAATAAAACAAACAAAGTCAGTCCCGCAATCATCCTTAAAATCCTCAACTGTGTCCTTCAACGGTAAGCGAGAAAGAAAATCTGCTTGGTTATTACAAGATTTCACAAATTCCGTTTTGTACGAAAACCCTGCCAGAATGATGCCATATCTCTGCAAACGGTTTGCCGCGAGAACCGGAATATTTTTATGTTCCCCTAGAATTCTTAGTAACGGCAAATTGTCAACGCATAACGTGAACTCCCTTCCAAACAGGTACTGAAAAAATTTATTTAACCCGAACACAATTGCCAGAGCTTCGAGATCCAAAATACTATATTTCTTTTCGGCGGTTGTTAAACTACGAGAAGCGAACTCAATTGGACGCATTGTGCCGTCCTTAAACACGTGAACTAAGCAAGCTCCGAGTCCGCATGTACTTGCGTCCGTAAACAGTTTTACCGGTAAGTCCGGAAAATAATTTGTAAGAATCGTGTTGTTGCCCATTAACTCTTTAACGGTATCGACTGCTACTTTACAGTCTTCTGAGAAATTCCACTCTACCCCTTTTTTCAAAAGGTTATGTAGGGGTTCCAGTATCGATGACATCCTAGGAATGAAATTCCGATAAAAATTTAAAAAACCCAATAAACTTTTCAATTTATGTACGTCCGTAGGATACGGAGCGTTTTTTATAGCTTCCAGTTTGTTTGGATGTGGTTGGATTCCGTTCCCTGAAATAACATACCCCAAAAATTCAACCGATTCTACAAAAAATTCGCATTTATCCGTGTTGACCCTCAACCCGCACTCTCGTAAACGCGCGCACACTGCCTGTATATTATTCACTAAATCCCGTTCGTTGACCCCCGAAATGATGATATCGTCTAAATAGAATGCCACTCCCTTCAACCCCTGAAGACAGCTTGCTATAGTCCTAGCGAAGATCGCTGGCGCTGATTTAAAACCAAAAACTAGTCTGTTATATTGAAATAACCCTAAATGCGTATTTATTGTTGTATACTTTTTGCAAAAATCAGCTAATTCTAATTGTGAGTAAGCCTGTCTTAAATCTAGTTTAGCGAACACTTTACCCGAACTTACTTTGTGAACAACTTCATTTATGGAGGGAAGTGGGTACCTTTCCAAGTCCGTCATGAGATTTAAAGATCTCTTGTAGTCCACGCAAATCCTAACATTCCCGTTTTTTTTAACTACCGGTACAATTGGAGACTCTCTCAATTTTTTCCTTAATAGCGAACGGAACCGGCCTCGCATTAAAAAAAACAGGACGAGCTTCCTTGTTCACTTTGAAACTCACTTTATGTTTACTGAATTTTCCCAGCCCCGGCGAAAACACCTCTGGAAACTCGTTGTAAATCATTTCAATTTTGTCTTTGATTGTTGAAACCGAATTATCCATCATTGGAACTATCTTCAGATTAAAAGCCTCCATGAAATCCCTACCCACTATCAATTCCGAGCCATTAATCACAACAGTAAATAATAAATTATTTTTAATATTATTGTATTCTACGGTAAAACAAACACTACCTACAAGATTAAGTGGTTTACCGTCGTATCCCGATAAAGTACGCTTATCAGGTGACAATGTTACATTCCTAAAATAACGGTTGAAAATAAAATCAGGCATGACCGACATACTTGCGCCTGAATCAATCATAGCGGAACATTTAACTTTATTAATTATTATATTAGCCCTAAACGGATTAATGTAAGAAATACTATTAATAACCTTATCACGGGATTGTTCAAAAATCGGATAAACATTGTGATTCTTACAGAATTTCTTCAAATGACCTATTTTGTGACAATTAAAACATTTTGCATTAATAAATTTACAAAACTTCTCTAAATGAGTATCACCGCAAATGGTACATTTTTTATTACTCGAGAAACCCCTTGGCTCGGGGCTTTTTGACCGCGAAGGCGATCTTCGGAAACCTTGAGTTCTATCCGGATGTGAATGTCTCCCCGGCGAATTCGAGCGTTTAATGGAATTCACGCCGCCCGACGTCCCTACGGAAACTTCTGATTTAATTTCCGGAACCAGATTGTCTAAAGCTGAAACCGTTATTGCTAATTCTTCCATTTTGTTAAACGTTAATCTAGTCCCCTCGAGAAAAATTTTCTCCTTGGCTCGGCCTGGCAACATGCCGATTGCGAAAACATCAGCTAAGCATTCCGGTAAACGCGTTCCGAACTCGCAAAACGATGATAATCCACGTAAATGCACTGCAAAATCTCTGACTGATTCACCATGTGATTGCTTGGCCTGATAAAATTTTTCTCGTTCCTTAAACACCGATCGCGGTTTGGAACAATGTTTCTCAATTAATTCTATTAACTGATCGAATGCCACGTCTGTAACTTTAGAAGGAAAACATAAGTTGATCAAAAGAGTTAATGTCTCCGCTTCTAGAAGATTTAGCAAATATGCGCGTTTCTGTGAAGCATCTAACTTAACCGTTCTTGTGTCATCACGAATTAGAAGGAACTGTTCCAACCTCAGGCGAAACAAACTCCAATCCCCATTAACGTGGGAGAACCTGGAAATTCCGCCCGACTCCATGATCGCACACACCAAAAAAAACACACCCGGCAACAATAACACCTTCCAGAAAAAACCAAGAAACAAAACAACCTGACACCAGGAACCGGCGCCTATGCAGTCCAGGCGCCCTGCCGCTTCCAGGAATCTCAATGTTTCTTCGCTCCTGACTGAATACTGGGCTGGCCCTAGTTACCCAGGGTCCCGTAATTTTCCTTCTCCACTGTATTACCGGGCTGGACTTAGTTACCCAGGGTCCCGTAACTTTTTTCCTCCACTGTATTACCGGGCTGGACTTAGTTACCCAGGGTCCCGTAATTTCCTCTTCTCCACTGTCTCCTATTATGCCCTGAAAATCTCCTGATGGATGGCACTTCAGCGAAGCCCCAAGTGATTATTGTCACCTTCGGGAGATTTTTGCAAGTCACGATCCCTGCACCGAATCGACTTGCCGCAATCTAATAAACCGTCACCCGTGTATTCCTTTATAGCTGCGCCACTTGTAATGTTGTATAAATGCAGGTAATAGTGGGCCCTTTCTCTCCAGTATTCCTCTAGGTTTACTTCAAGGTTTAATATGATACACACGTAGTACTTTGATACAACGGAAACTGTTTATTAGAATATAATAGATACAATGTAGGCTGTGAGCCGTCTGATAAGCAAGAGGCCGCGCGAGAACTCCACTCGCTATTATATCGTCCCGATGTCGGACGCTTCGGCTAGGTTCGGTATTTCCGAACCTACCCGACAGAAACATATTATCAACACTACAGTTATTATATTAGATCCGGAGTCGTTCCATGGAGCCTATTCGGTGGTGACACCATGTTTCACACGTATTCAGGATAGTGCAAAATGCATTAAATGGTTGCATTAAGGGGTTATGTAAAGTTAGGAGGCCCAAAAAGCGATTTTTCAAGATGTTTTTCTGAGAATACTTTTATATTTATTAATATAAAAAAGGCATCTTGCGGTGACCAAGATGCCTTTTTTGAGAGGAGCTTCAATTTAGAATGTTTTTTACAGGAGAGTGTAAAAACAATTTTGTAGCTGGAAAATGAAGGTGGACCTCCAAGGATTATTTATTTATATTAATAATGACTTTTAAAGTACACATTAAATAAATAAAAATTGTGTGCAGTTCACACGCGGTAGAAGTGACACCTTCAGAAAACTAAATCAGACAAGAGTAGGGAGGCTACGAAGCACCGCATAATCTATTAGTCTAGCTCATTCTCTCGCAGGCTAAATCCTATTGAAGTACGTGTTTGTCTCTTTATAGTGTCGCATTTTCGTTTCATCGAGTTTCAAATCACAACCGTGCTAAAGAAGTTTTCACTTCAAAAGAAAAATAAGTCTTGCTTCATTATTCTGGTTTAAAATGAGTTTTTTTCACTCTCCTGTTTTTTTTAACATTTAAACTATCGTTATTTTTAAAACGGTAACAAGCAAGTATATGAGTTCTTGTTTATATATGTATACTCCAAAGGTACACGATGCTTATATTTCAATTCTTAAATCTTAATATATAAAAATGAATGTTTCTTTGTTTGTCTCTGATGCGGTTCCTAAACCATTCATCCGATTGCGATGAAAATTTGGTGAGTTGTTGTGCGCACGCCTGCGATGGTTTCTATAGTATAAAGTGGCGAGTTCTGGCATTATGAAATTATTTCTTATGCTATTCATCCGATGGTGATGAATCTTTGGTGATTTGTTCTGTTGTTCTCTTGCATTATGAAATTCATTACAAAAAAAATGCTATAAGTGGCACGCGAGCTGTTTGAAAACTGAATATACCGGGACTGAATGTATGAAACGCAGGAGAGGGAACGGAACGGGGAAGCGGAGAGGGGAGAGGGAAGGCAGGGTAGGTGGATGGTGACCGCAAGAGGGGAAGGGGACACGGGAGGGAAAGGGGAAGCGGAAGAGGAAAGGGACGAATGGGAAAGGACACTCAAGGAAAAACAATTTTTTATTAAGTGGCATTGCAACGCATGCCGGGAACTCGCTAATTGTTTTATAAAAATACGTAATTGTTTTTTTATTTGAGAAATTGTTTTCTGTCACTTTTAACGATTATAATGAATAGGTAATGCTGTTGTAGTTCCTAACAATTTATTTAAATTGTTTGTTTATGTCCCATTGTTCTTGGCCCAGAGCTTACTGTTCTCTTTTTTATTATGTATTTGTGGAAATGAATAGTACATAACAAAAACGCTTCGTTTATATCTAAATCTTCTAAAGAGGAGAACAAGAAGGATACGTAATTCTGATAAACACAATCCGTGTTTGAAAGGCCGTGAAAACACCGAAAATATTTTGATTATTTGTTAAATGCCGGATAAAGGAATTTTTCGCGCTCTTTCTGTGTAAGAATTTCATTGTGGTTTTTCTTTGATTTTGTGAGCAATCTCATGGTCAATAGTCGGATTGGTTAGTTATATGACCTTGAATATCTGGGCGGTTGGATAAAAGGTTTAATTGATTTTGAAAACATTCTTTGTTAGAATTACAATGGAAATATCGATGAAGAGAAAAATCTGTACAAAGTTGAAATCAACTAAAATTTTACAAAATAGTAGTTTTGGACAATACCATTTACATATTGTGCGCTTTTATAAATATCGTGACGTTTCACGATTACCCCGGCGCGACGTCAAAAAAAATGAAATAAACATACGTTCCTTATCGCTATAATGTTGCTGCTCTTTCTTACACATTGACATTATTCAATGTGTAAGAAAGAGCAGCAACATTATAGCAATAAGGAACGTAAGTTTATTTCATTTTTTTGCCAGACATTTGTGTGTCTCACCATTGTGAGACACACAAAATACGTGTGACTGTTTCCTGCAAAGTATTTTTTTTGCTATGGGAATTGCGTTTCATTTTATTTTTACGCGTGAGGGAGATGTATGAAAATGATTGTATGTGTCCTTTGGGGGGTACGGACATACGTTCACCCTGTGTCTCGATTTCGACTGCTGTTATTTAGTATGCAAGAAAGAGCTGCAGTATTATATGTTTAAGAACAAAAGCAAAACCATCAGCGCATTGAACGTTTTTGAATTTTTGGAATTCACTCACACTTCAATATTATCCTTGTTACTATATTCCATACTTTCAAAATCATTGTCAGGCAATTAGTATTAGTAGGGGTCTACGGAGACGTCACGTTGCGGTGTGTGAGAGAGATGCAAGAAAATTATGACTTTTTCCTTTGGAGGAAACAGACCTACGTACTTGTGTATCTCATCTTTTGAAAGAATTAGAATTTCGTAGAATTTTTATGTTAAGGTACGTATGTTTATTGCCTTTTTTTGCTGTCACTGTAATAATAATTTTTTTGATTTAATTGAACAAAAATATCGTCGAAAAAATGAAAGCTTTTTTAAAACGTTTAAAACTTTTTGAAACGTTTTTTACTCTAAATATGCACTGGAATCCCTTGGTAAAATACTTCGGGTACGTGCTATTACACCCTGTATATAGCTGTGGGATATTATTATAAAAATGTGACTAACTTATTATGATGACCTCTGTGGTAAGCGGTCTCAGTTCTGAAATCAGAGTTCACGAGTTTATTGATAATGTAGATAGGTGCCAGGCGCCGCGCCGTCCCTCCATTCATGCTGTGGATGCGGTGCTTCCCTTTCCTTTTGAGGCATATAATAAATATAATAATAATTGTTTATTACTTATTCGGCATTAAAAAAAGATTCAAGTTTATTTTTTTTTCTAGCCGTAAACAACAATAGGTAAATACTGCAATTTGACGACACCGTCCCAACCTCAGCAGCCAAAAACAAAAAAATGCGACGCGCGGACCGGACCGAAATACATAATAACAACACCATTATCGATGCTAGTATGTCGAATGTCGCGTAAACGCACCAATGCAACAGTGGATTCTCTGTTCCATTCCGCATCCACATGTTAGAAAAAGTTTGATATTTGCGCATTTGCGTTTAGTTTAGTGCTTTGCCTGAAGCGGTATACGCATTCGATGAGAGCATCCAACGCGCAGAAAACGACTTTAATGCGCGTAGGAATAGTGCACAGCATAGCATAACAAAGCGGGTGGATTAATTCGGTACGTTTTAGAGAATTTGTTCGCGCGACAATTTTGACAGTTTGGCTTGAATAACGGGTGACGATTGATACGATAAATATCTTTCGAATATCTATTTAATTAATTTTATTTTAGAACTGTAATAATTGACGTGCAGCATAAAGGATTTTTAGAGCTAATTTGACGTACTATTTTTGTCAATAATCGCATCTTGTCTGTAGGTATTTATATTTGATATTAGGTAGGTATATATTTAAGCATCCCTTATACAAAAAGTCACCGACTGCTACCGATATGTGCCTGCTTTTGATTATTTTGATTGTTTTATTTTCGTAATAGTTGAAGTCCCGACGTTGCCCGGGCATTACCCCGGCGCTTGCCGCTCGTGCACCGGTGTATCATGAGATTTTACACGCGATTTTGACCCTTATGTATAAAAAAAGTGTATGAAGAACACGGTCAGCTTGCAATGCAACTAGTCACTCCAAATAATTTATATTTAATTTTCAACGAGCGCGGGGATGTGCGCAGTTCCTGCGCATGCGCGGGAAAAAATCCTTTATCTACGATTTTGACCCTTCTATGTACAAAATTTGTAAAGGACAGTGTCAGAATCGCTGGACACGAAATGTCATTTCTGCCGCCGGGTGCCGCGTCATAATTTATGCGTCTTACTCGACTAAAACATCATAAAACCTATCAATTTACGTAATTAACGCAAGTAATGTTGTTTTAGTAGATAGTTTATTGTTCTAGGAACGTGTTTCAGTCAATAAAATATACAATAGCTCAAAATTAATCCACAAAACATTCATTTCAAAATTCAAAGTGGTGCTTTTTGCTGGCCTTTCCTGGCAAACTAGGGGTTACAGGTGATGATTTTGGTATTGAGTTTTTCGAAATCATCAATGACCTTCTTGTTGTAAAGGTAGAACGTGCAAAATTTCCTTATTTTTTTATACTAACACAGGAGGCCCTGAGGAAAATAATTTCATCATTGGGGATGTTGTGTGAAGGATCTTTTTAAGTTCTGGGAAAAAAAAGTTTGAAGAATGGGTAGGATTCTAGGTTTCAGTATGTCCAGGAGCGATGGAAGTAGGAAAGTACCCCTCACCTTGCGGTGCAAGACTATGGGTCGAGAAAGATTGCTGGAGCGGTCAAAGAGTCTCCCTATCGATCCTGTCTGAACCGGCCTGTCCCGATCCGGATTCAGCTACGCAGCTGGTGGGCAGGCGCATTCGCCGTCAAGACCAGAACATAACTCACCCGATGAATCCGACACCCCCGCTACGTCACGGAGACCAATATATGATTATCCAATAAATGGTTCCCGGGCCCATACCTGCCACCCAAACAAGAAGTAAACCACGGAATAAAACTTACTGTATGACACACGACAATTTTCTTTTTCAAATTAATTTTTAAAGTACAAACTTCTTTTCCACCATTGTGATTTGAAAAAGCGACACTAAAAAGAGATAAACACGTAGGTACATCTATAGGATTTAGCCTGCGAGAGAATGAGACAGCATAATCGGTCTCCTCTGTGCGGTGCTTCGTAACCTCCCCACTATTGTCTACTTTAGTTTTCTGAAGGTTTCACTTCTGCCGCGTGTGAACTGCATACTTGTAGTATTTTTATTTTTCATATAAGTTTTTTGTACAAAAGTAAATATTTATGATGCATGCAGATGAGAAATTGAATGCATGCCGATAAAGTGATGGCAAATGTTCTGGCTGGTAAAGTCACTCAGCTGCGAAAAATAATCTAGTTTTATCTTATTATCGTAAAATGTGAATTGTGATACATGAATATATTTTTTGAAAAAAGCCATCAATCTTATCATTTAAAGTCTTCGACAGCTCCGATATTTTGACACGTTGAAATGTTTTTGCAGTTCTTCTTTTATTAATAAATTCCTTTATTATTTATTTACCATTTTTTAAATTAAGTCCCATTCGGATCTGATACGCAAATTGAAGAGATAAGATAAAAACGAACCCGTAATCTCCTAATACAAAAGCAAATGCTTTGAGCCTAGGTCATGATTGACGCACTTACGTCACAACAGCGTGACCAATAATATTTTATTTTTATTTGAATAAAAACAAAAATATCTTAAGGGACGTACTGGACTTACTAGTCATTTCTGACATTATTTGGAGTAAATAATGTAAATAAAATTTTGTCTCCGGTGACGTTTTTGATGTCTTTTTTTTTTTTCAAAATATTTTTTTCAAAATCAAACAACAATAATAATTATTACACATGACGTCACTGTTGCTCAGCCAAGTAACCACCTAAACCCTACCCAACCCTAACTGGTCAATACCTTTTTAATGTTTTTATTTGAAAAACAAACATCAAATAAATTTTATTTACATTTTTCCAAAAAATTTCATTTACATTTTTTACTCCAAAATATTTCAGAAATCACTGGTTAAAGTGAGTCAAGTACGTCCCTTAACAACCTGTAAGTTTCGTGAACAATGTTCACTTCTTCAGGAGTAAATGGAAAGCCTTCAAGACTCTTGTCTCACAATCCGAAGGTCGCGGGTTCAAACCCGGCATGTGCAAATAAATTTGGTTTGATTAATTTGTGGTATTCCACAATTAATTAATACAAAATAATAGTATATTTGCGGCACGTTCCAAAGGAAAGATACTATTAGTATCGCCCTAGTTAACCATTCATAACCATTGCTTGAAATGGTATTAGCCGTGTTTGGTGACCAGCTCTGAATAGCCAGATACTTTCCCACCTTCCTCTTCCCCATTTCCTTCGCCTCCCTACTACCTTCAGCCTCACAACATTCCCCAATTGGGAATGCCATAGTCTCACTGGCTCCAGACGGGGACAGTTGGGAACTCTTGTGCGGTAGTAATATAAAAAAATAATACATTGTATATTCACTATACAGTACACATATGTTCCCAAAGAAGTGAACATTATTCACGAAACATGTAGATTGTTTACATAAAAATAAAGTGATTAATATAATATTGATAACATATGATTATATACCGTCTAAAAGAACTCGCCACACCAATCTTTTTTATACAACCAGTAATAATATGAACGCTGAAGCCAACTCCCCCATTTCCCGCACCCTTCAAAGATTCAACTCAATTCAAAAAACCACAAATACCGATATATTTTTTGATTACCTCCCTCTATTTAAGAACAACATTTCTAGCACACTGAATTCGCACACATAACACACACATCCGCACAAACACTCACACACACCCCTCTCCTTCAATAATTTACTAACTTAATTTAGGTAAAATGTATAATTTATCACATAAAAACATAAGTATATAACAGCGACATGTCATTGGTACCAATTATTGTGTTAAATTTTATAACTTTTGAACTATTTTCTACTAAGTAATTATGTAGTTTTTGTTTCTGCAAAAAAAAAAAAGTTTTTTTGTCTTTCAGTAAAATGTATAATACCACCACAAAGTGATAACTTGTTGGAAGAACTTTTCTTAGAAAAAATAATATGTTTCCTAATAACAGTGTCACATTGTAGTACAATAATTTATTTAACACAACAATCAGAAAGTTTCTCATCATAATTAAACATAATGTGTACTTGAAGTTGTGTTGTTTATTCTGTGAACATCCCAGTATGCTTTGAAAATGCTATTAAAAATCCCACATAACCAGCTACTTGAACGAGTATCTAAAAAAAATGTTGCTTAGGCCACTCTGTTACTCCGAGTTGTCTGAGGCCACTCGGAGTATCTACTACAGCCAGTAGCGGCTGTGTTCCCATTGCACAAACAGCATCGTGCAGTGCGCTCGTGTTACCAGCAACCTGATCAGTGTCAGTACCAATAGTTATTTCTCCAGCCATGTGCCAGAAGTGCTGATGACTTTCGATTTCATCGGCCAAACAAAAAGTTGACTTGCCGCCTTTTAGCGGATTAAGCTGCACAGTTTTGGACGCCGAAAGAAAGGTTGGACTATTTTGAAATTTGTTCTCTTTGCTTTCTCATTGATCCATTTCACACTGAATTCTGTCGGAAGATTCTGAATAGCTTCCTACACAAAGACATTTTTCTTTTAAACATTCTTGACCGCTTATTCTCTTTGTCATGCGAAGGCAAAAACCTTCACGAATTATTACCAAAGATATCTCCATTTTAAAGTAGCTAGGTACTGTGAACTGATTGAACGTTTTTTTAAATCAACGGATTTGTCTTTGCACTGATAGGTTTTTAAATTTTCACGGCCAAAAGTATTTTCGTAATTTGTTTTTGGGGTGTTATTTAGTGTTGCGCTACCTCCTTCTTTAGCCAACGTTTCGTTTGTCGTCTGTCGTTTTGTCTTCGTACTATATTTTAATGTATGTATTATTTGTTTTGCTAATTAATTTAATATACTGTGCTGTTACGATTCTATGCCATTTATAAACTTTTAATAACGTATTTTTGTGCTAAATTTGACTGTGATGCGAAACAATTGTGTGTTTGATTGTGTGTCAATGTTTACGTCTTATTTTGATCCAGTAGATTTGATTATTTGGAAATGTTTAAAGTGGTAGATTTTCGTTTGATGCCGGTCCGCGCGAAATCATAATATTTACGTTCTGTTACTTCGTAACCTTGATTAGGTCAAAAAAAAGGTTAAAAGAATATCACAAAGCCTCGACGTTCTACTTTAAAGCAGCAAAAACAGTGTTACTACGGGTCAAGAATTACCAATAACACCTTTCCTTACCAGGTTGTTTTGTTGCTCACATTTTGTTTCATATTATGTACTTACCCATCTCATATAATCAGAAATCGATACTCTGAAATTACAGACCTTATTTTTTGTAATAAACACCTACTAAATTAAACCAAATCATTTCGACTAGGCCGAAGTCCTTTGTAATGTAAGGAGGATTTGTTTTTATTACTCATACTTTTGTCTTGTATGACAAAAACAGTTTGTTATTCACCTCGAGTATTGTCGATTATCAAAAAAAACGATTATTGTTTTTTTTTTTTAATATTTCTTTATTCAGAATGTATATGTAGTTGATTATTTTTTTGGTGGCACGTATGATGCTCAAGGTTGTGTTTTTAGTAATCAAACATCTTAGGACACCGTTTGTACGAAAAACTGTAAAATAGTCACTTTTCGAATCTGGGAGATGTAGCTACACGGTCATATTTTATTTATTTTTATAGTAGCATGCATTATGTGCCTCGCATTTATTGCTCATCACTAACACATTTATTTGCAAATAAGGCTTCACTGTGTTACAGATTGAAATAAATAAATAGGCTAATGCGCAGTTTTTTTTTAATATCAGAAACCCGCCAGGAGATCAGCAATCAAAAGTGTAATTATTCTCAAACTCAGTGATGGCAATAATAATTTATCTATTTATTCATTTAAACCCTTTTCGGGGGCCTTTACAAATGAATGGTAATTAGTAATTATCAATAATAGATTGTTAATACTTATACTTAGTTAATAATGGTACATAGTTATCGTACAACTGAACTGCCTCAAACACAACATTTTGTATTTGTTAAGTGATTCATTGAAAATGTCCACTGACAAAGTATAATTATTTCCCTCATTAGTATTCTGGGTAGAGGGAAATACATTATATAATTGTTAATCCTGGAATTTCTGCACTGAAATAAATCCCGACTTCTAGTATTACGTTTGGAATCTGATAAAATTTATCAATGTAAGCAATTCTGGACTAACAAATGCATTATTTAGAATTTTATATAGAAATACCAAATCAGTGAAAATCCTTCCGTCTGATAATTTAATCATTTTCATGTAATTTAAAAGCGTATTGTAGTTTAACATAATTGGTGGAATACGTATTTTAAAACTTACAAAACGTAAGAAATTATTAAGTTTTCTTTCAATAGTTTTTTTTTCATGAATGCGGGTTCCAGACAGGAGAATTGTATTCAAGTTGAATTCTTACTAATTACCTACCGAAATAAATCTTTTATAATTTCTTATAATTAAAATAGTTTTGATTCTAATAAAGGAGTAGTCATCTAGACGTGATTAAAAGGTGCTGCAAAAATCATCTGTAATTATTATCAAAAATCATCTATAATTATTATAAAAATCATCTACATTCACATACAAAAAAATATTCAACTATATTTTTTAGGTGTGTAGTTTTCATCAGTATTTTTCATTGAAACAATTTTTTTAAAGGCGAGGGTTTTCTTTTCTTGGTTTAAGGTCTGTATTTTATTTTTAAATTTATTCAGAACTTTTTTAAACTTCACAGGGCACAGTATTTACGTACCATCGTAGTACATCTTTTTTACACTTGATAAATTACAATAATAATAATAATAAAAATGCATAAGAGTTAACTAAATACAGGAAACAGAATATAAATAATATGTAAAACATTATTAGATAATAATCTGCCAATGTCAAAAAACAAAATCAATGTTAATATTAATAAAAAGTATAAAATATCGTTAACAATAATTTGATAAACATTCTTAACATGCGAATTCAAGACAAGTTTAAATAAAATTTTATCGTAAGTTATTCAACATTCAAAGTAGGTTTTCCAATATGAAGGCTATTCCTTCCCACGTTTTTTATGTACATTATCTGAAAGCATTTTGCAATAGTCTTATTACAAACAAATAATTAGCTGTCAATATTTTTATTTATACCTTATTGAAATAACTCATATCTTTCACGAACAGTTGATTAATATCTTATGAATTGTAATAAAATTACAAACAATTGTTCATTTGTTGAATCATCGATACAACATGTCTTATTATAATCGAAGGAACGTGTCCTCTAGTCTTTGGTACACGTTCCTTGGTTGTATTGCCTGCGCTATGGTAGATAGAAATATGAGTAATTTATTACTTGAAAGACACGTAGGAAAATTGCATACAAATAAAATGATTTAAGAATAATTTATATTTTACTAGCGAGTTCTCGGCATGCGTTGCAATGCCACTTAATTCCGCGTCCCCTTCCCCTCGTGTTCCCTCGCCTTTTCCGCCTTCCCTTTCTCCATTCCCCTCTCCAGCTTTCCACGTCCACCGAACACCCGTCCCGGGTTCGCCTCCTCCCTCTTTTCAAACAGTTCGTGTGCCACCTATTGTAATTTTTAATACCATGTTCATAATATACACATATATATGGAATATATGGTAGTCGAAAAATCCTCAATTGATGTAACAAACAATTCAATGAATAAAAAAATAAATTATATACTATACTTTAAAAATAAATCATATAGAAACCTTCGCGGGAGCGCTCACATCAAATCCCCAAAGTTTCATCGCAATCGGATGAATGGTTAGCAACGCATAATTTCATGACACCAGAGCCTACTATTTTACGTGGAAACCATCGCGGGAACGCGCACATCAAATCCCCAAAGTTTCATTGCAATCGGACGAATGGTTTAGCAACGTATAGATAACCCACATACAAACAATTTTGATTTTTATATACTTGTAAATGATTAACTCAATTTGCTCACACATACGGTGACTTCTTTCTATTATCTTCAAGGTTATTTTAAATTTGATTGTCAGTCAGCCATATTTCCAAATCGTAGATGGACGTATGAGGTTATTTCGGATGAGTTTTGGTTTAATTATTATTTTAATTGCTATTAGTCGTCATCAGATCTGCAATCCATCCTGTAAAATCGTTCCATCATTGCATTAATATTAAAACCATTTGAAAGTGCACTGACTATTTACTGTTTATCCTTGATAAGTCATGCGCAATGAGTACGTTAAAGCGGCCAGTGTGAATACGGCTTTATTACCACAGATATTGGAATACATCTGTGCTGTGTACTGTGTGTACACTCACCTTTACGTGCACAACGTGCAATACAAGCTTATTAATGGTTTTCATTAGTATCGTATTGCAAAAATGTGCAGTCACATTGATATTGCTCATGCTACGCGATGCATTTTGTCAACTGATAATAATTATTATCGATGGCATAAATATTAGCTTCATTGATTCCCTCGGCACTGGTACATCGGACAATCTAGTAACAGAAAAAACACAAACAATTGTAATAGGAACATTGTCGTACATGAAGCTGGGTTCATTTTTTTCATATCAATTTTGGTAAATGTTATGTTTGGTAAATCATACATCTTTTTTTTTATTTTGTTGTTTAACGTTTGGAAAAATGTTCGAAATTTTTTTTTTAAAGTCTATTTATCTTTTTGCAATAATGTGAAATTTGGAAAGTTTCCACGTTAAAATTCTTTGGGAATAATTGAAAAATCCTATTAATAGGTTAATAATTTTTCAGAAATATGATTTTATTTTAATACTAGCAGACCCGGCCACACGTTGTTGTGGCTAACGAAACACAACGCCATTACCCAACCTTTATAAAATCCACACCACCCGCTTGCCAGCTGCCCGCTGCCCGCTGCCTGAATTGAATATTTGATTTTCCCGACTTTTCACTACCATAATATGCATGTTTTTATACATATAAACCTTCCTCTTGAATCATTCTATCTATTGGTGAAAACCGCATGAATATTCGTTGCGTAGTAAGATCTATGCGCACATACATTTTGAGCGACTTCATCAAATAAAATAATTCAAATCAAATACGTACTTACTCTAGGACATCTATTTTCCAATTTCTTCCGTAGAACGAATTTCAAAAGTGACAATTGATACGGCCCGCCAGCCGTTTTAAATCACACAAAAATATGTTTTCTTTAAATTTATCGGCTTTTCTCTAATATAATTTACATGTATTATACATACAAACATTCCTCTTCAATCACTCTATCTATTGGTGAAAACCGTATGAAAATTCGTTCCGTAGTTTAAAAGATTAACGCGCATACAATTTAAGCGACTTCATTTTAAACTATTTAATGCTGATTGATTTTTTCATGCGATAATGGAAATTTCTCATCTTTTCATGCGATAATGGAAATTTCTCATCTTTTAAGCATTTAAAAAATTTCTTCGGGAAACATTGGAAATAGGAATAAAATTGGTAGGAAATTTGGTCGGAAAATGGGTCGGGAAATTGTATTAAAGTTTATGAAACTGAGAAATTCCAATATTTTTGTTAATATTTTTTGACATTTTCTCATCGTGGACGCTGTTTGAAACATCAACGGTTCTTTTTGAAAATAACATATAACGCCACTTTCGTTGACAACAATATACACTTTAGGAACAGTAAGATAATAATAATAATTAATATTACCTTCCATTAAACATTTCAACGTGCCTCATCTTTATGTTAAGTTATTTACATAAATATATTAAATAAATATAATTTTTCATTGTTGCAATATTACAGTATTTCCATATTGTAGTATTTATTGTTTGATTTGTAATCTGCACATGTCTTTCTTAACTTCTGGTTTCGATTTCTTGCTGTTTTACAAGTTCACCAGAACTGTTTTTTCATGTTTTAGTTACACCCGAAACTGTGCCATATAATGTAATAGCCACAAAGGCGTTAATATTATACATAAATATTAATACTAAAGATATTATTTATTTTATTCCGGTATATGGGGAGTTTAGTGCGATCACACACTTTCCATAAAGTATATATATAGATACAGGTGAGAAAGTACAAGCAAATAAAAACATCAAAAAAAAAAAATGTTTGGAACAGAAAAAATAGGTTAATGGTCTGTAGCGTCTTTTTAGATTAATGGAGCCGCCCACTGAATAAATTTTCAGTTGGGATTTCTTTTACATTAAAAAAACGTGTTTTTTAAATTATTGCCGATAACGCGAGACTTGATAAAATGCAATTTACCTATATTGTAATTCGTTGGAGCCTCCTACTATATTGATGGCTGGGTGCATTCCGCTAATGCATTGTGGGAAGGTGGGTCTGAATGATGATACAATCATTTACTATGTAGGCCGCCTTTGTAGTGCATAAGAATATGTATATACCTACTATTAATAATAAGGAAATCGTATTGGCTAAACGCAGTAGTTACCTCGGGTCGACTAAAAAGTAAAGCATTATGAAAATAATAATATTGTAGTCAGCATAACAAAAAATGTTATATATTGGTAGAAAGCAGTCACTTCGTGGTTTGACTTATTAACTGAAATAAAATATGAAATTATTGATATAAAATTAAAAGTTTAATTTTATAACCGGAAGGCGCCGCAACCGGATTCAAAAAGTAGAAGATGGAGAGATATGAAATTACGAATGTTAGAGGAGCGCGCTAGTATTTAAAGCGACAAAATCGATGCGAAAATTGTGAAAATGTTGAATAAAACACGACTCGTTTAAAATAGAGGAAAAATGCAGTTGTCTTAAACAGCATTTAAAGAAACACTGTGAATTTTTTCATACATATAACTTGTAAAATAACTGAAAAAAACGTGTTTTTATTAATTTTTGGAGCATACTTTTAGATTTTTTTCTATCTAGAGAATTTTATACAATTTGCGTTTCGGCTCGGGGAATTTCTAGATATTATCTTCAAGAATAACATATATTTTTTTAAGAGCCTTAAAACTTAACGTGTTTAATGGAGATGTGTAAGAAATAGAGTCGTGTTTTATTAAACATTTTCGCAATTTTCGCATCGATTTTGTAACTGTAAATGTTAGCGCTCTCCTCTAACATTCGTAATTTCGTATCTCTCCATCTTCTTCTTTTCGGGCCCGGTTGCAGAGCCTTAATAACGGGTCATTAAAAAAATATGTATTGCTTGTTTATAATATTTAAACTCATCTTTACAATCGTTCTAATTTACAAGATTTCAAGATTGTATAAATAGATACCAGAACATTACAGCAACTCTATCCCATTATTAAAGTCAAAAGTGTGATTTGTCTCCAATAAATTATTAGCAAACTCCGAGAATATTGTTTAAGCACCTGTTATGCTCCTTTATCCTAATTTCAAAGTTCCTCGAAGGTTTACCTATGTATAATATAAATAGTTCTTTTTAAGTACGTATATCAAACCAGCATCAGAATTCTTTTTCTAGAACAGCGAGATACTTATGGTTGTGAACATATCAACTTCGGAAGTGTTATCTAGAACTACTGATAAATGTTTTTGTTTGTTTCAAATGGTAATGGTATGGGAGTGGGCGTTGTTGTTATCGCAACGCAAGTAGCATCATGTAATTATTCATCACGATTATATTACATATGCTGACACACATATCCATTCATCCAAACGTCGATAGATTACACCTAATGTTTTGTTGTGTGATCATAAATCAGTCCTCTTATTATAAAACCAATTTTTGGACGTTTGTAAAAAAAACACAATAGAAACTGTCTTTTTTTCATTAGCTCCACACAAAACATTTTCCCTCGGGGCCTATGTCATCTTTGGGGATGCTGTGTGGAGGGTCTTTTTAGGGAAAAGAAGGAGTTGATGAGGGGGTGGGGGGGGGGGGGTAGGAATCTGGGTCAACGTGTCCAGTGGACGCCTGAACCGATCCCTGTATAACAAGGTACATTGGAGGGGACCCCACCACTTTCCCAACGGCTTTATAAGGAAACATAATATGGTTTCCTCCTTCACCGCACACGTCAAGACCCTATTTTATTGAACGAAGCTTAATTTATTTGAACGACTCTAGACCCTCCAATGTCCATGCATACGGGGTTAGAAAGCAGTATGCAAGTACTTACATTAACCTAATAAAAAATAATAATAAATGTGGCAGCACGTGGAATAATTCTTGTGAAATCCATTGAGAAAAATATTCACAGATAAAAGTGTTAGTAAATAAATAAATAAATAAGAGCGGCGACCGGTTGAGGAAACCTGGAATAAGATAAATAGAGAAAACATATTAGTAATAATATAATGCAGTGAGGTAAAAGGTACAAATGGATCGAGGGAGTCGGGCTGGAGATGTAAAAAGACCCCCCTCAACCAGTTTCTCCAGTAGCAGTTGGGCAAACGTATACGGCGCCAAGACCTAGACAAACCTCATCCCATGGACCCTGCTGAGCACTTTTAGGGTTATCTATGTTAGGAGTGTTGGTTATCCAATAGATGGTTCCCGTAGCGGCGGTACCCATACTCGCCTCCCAAATCTTTGTAAGGGTTGTTTGAACGCTTTCACATTTGACCGACGTCATTTAAAATTTTTAACGTTTTGGATTCTCTTTTTTAAACCAAATTGTGATCAGCCGTCAAGCATTTCATCTACACCTCGGCGGCTAATCAAAATTGTTTATACGCTGAAGCGTGCCGAGATTCGACGGTTTACGAGGACCGTTCAAATAGCCAACAGAAAAAATGGTGTCGCGTCAGAGCCCTGGAATTTTTTTGTTGTTATATTATGTAAAATAACCAGATTTTGCAGAATAATATTTATTTTTTATGTTCTACACACCAGCGAAATGTTCAGCAAACAAGAACAGAATTCCCTTTCAGAGATTTTTTATTTATTTATTTATAAAATACATGTTACATATATTAGACATTTAAGTAGATAAGATTTATTAAATCACCATACCAGGCGGCTGCCTGTTTCATGGTGACCAATTAAAGATAGTTTCTTTTTAGTGAAGTCTAGTGTAAACACATGGTACTAGTATGTAATGATGTTGAAAATTGGTTAGTTATTATAAAAAATAGAAAAGAGAAAAAGAAGTGCGTAAAATAAACATGTAAATAAAATAAACCTGTAAACGTATGGTACTAGTATGTAGTTTTGTTGAAAATTGTTAAAGTTATAATAAATAATAGAAAAGAGAAGAAGCAGTGCGTAACGATAAGATTATGAAAATATGCATATCAATATTAATTTTTTAAAATTTATTTTTATATGTTTGCGTGCGTATGTGCATGCATATACAGGTGCACACACCCTTATACACATAAATACACACATACATACACACATGATTCAATGTTGATATAAGCAGCGTGATAATGACGTGTTTCTGCTACTCGTTTTTATGCAGAATTGAACAAGCTACCAGAATTAGTTATTCTTTCTTAAATCAATATGAACCTCTTCAAGACCGGTGCTTATAAATTCCTTCAGCCTCTTCTTCAATCCACCTCAAATCTTCATAAAATGATGAAATTTTTAGTAATATATTTACGAAGATTCGCTGTTAGGTGACAATTAGATTTTTTTTAATTAACCCGTAAAAACAATATTTATTTTAGTGACCCGACAGTTGGTCAATAAAATTATAACTTAGCAATTGTAAACGTAAAATTGACTCAAAAAATACCTGATATAAACATCAAACGAATTTATATACAGTGTATATTTTTTTGGACTTAAACAGTATATTTACAATTATTTTTTTCTTTGATGCATACGAATGAAAATATGTTTTAACCCGTCTGCTTGTTTAGGAACAAATACATCCCAAAACACGTAATCGCGTTATACTTTCGTAAGACCAAAAATGTCCCGAGCGACCTTACATTTTAAACGCTATATATCTCTCCTCCTCTCATGCAAACATATGTTTTTTTCTTTTAAACAGGAAGAGAAGGGAATTAATGCTTCTTATTGTCTTTGAATATGAATTGCATAGATATTTTACAATCTCGATCCAAAGTGACGGTTACAGAATTTATACGTGAAATCGAGGCTTCCAGATTGTGAGTTGCGAATATATTGAACAAAGCAGACTATTAAACTTTTGTTATTCGGCGGTACATCCTCCCTGTACCCCCCTTCGGGAATACTTACTTTTATGTAAGTAGCTATTTTGTACGTATTTTTCCTAAACCGACTGCATATTGTATATATGTATGCCGACGGGGCAACTGTCTGAGGATGACTGTCATGGGACCGTTTATTTCATAGTCTAAGATCCCGATATAAAACGACCTTCACCGAGATGTTTATTTGATGAAACGTATTTTATATTTAATTTAATATGTCAATAAATATGTTGCATATGGGTTGCCTAACAAATTTTAGTCCAGGGTATGATTAATTAATAATTTAAAACATTTTTTTTAAACATTTCACCGGTTTGAGTGAATGTGTGCGACTGAGTGGTCCCAACCAACCATCCCATGCGATAGAAGAGGACACAGCATAGCAGCTGTTTGAAGTCCGTCCATTTAAAGAAAGAGAGTGCGCATGCTATTGGTTATTGAAATTTTTTTTTTTTTTTTTTTTTTTTTTTTTTTTTTTTTTTTTTTTTTTTTTTTTTTTTTTATTAGAAGAAAAAAGTTATAAAAATATTACAGGAAATCAAATAAAAAATAAGATATTACAAAAAAGAAAAGTCCCAATAAACTACTTTTAAGTAGTTTGTCAATGGGTGCTTTTACTTTGAAGTTTTTTTTTTTTTTTTTTTAAATAAAACTTATAATGCAGTTAGACATTTTTTGTGTTACGAGTACTACAAGAATGTTAATACAAACTTTTTCTTTCGGCGAGCCAATTTTTCAATATAATATTTGTTCTTACATTATTTGTACATTTTTTAATTTTAGCAGGTAACATATTTAAGCATGTAGGTATCATGTAGTCCAGCGTTCTTTGTCCATATTTGTTTAAGTGCTTAGGTACGATTAGTCCTTCATTTAACGTAAATCGAGTATTGTAAGTGTGGTCCAGTCTATGAAAAGGATAGCGATAGACTCGTATATGCTGTGCATCATTTTGGAGTAGTTTATTATTAAAATAGAGGAATAGTCATAAAATTTTATTTTTTTAATCAATTCATTATTTATGTGTGTATATTTTAATACCACCGTGTTCATAATGAAATAATCTTTAACAGGCAACCTAACGTTTCATATTCTATGGGCTTCATACTTTCGATTGTTATAGAATTTGTCAAATATTCAAACCGGTGAAATGTTTAACAATTTTTTTTTTAAATTATTAATTAATCATACCCTGGACTAAAATTGGTTAGGCAACCCATATGCAATACATTTATTGACATATTAAATTAAATATAAAATACGTTTCATCAAATAAACATCTCGATGAAGGTCGTTTTATATCGGGATCCTATACTATTACTACAATACTCATTTTTATTATAGGTATAGTTAAACAGTTTCGAATTCCGCCACGGTCCTACGCATCGATCGGCAATGGCGCCATCATCTCATTCAATGCTTGTGTGAGTGCGTGAGTGTCACCAAAGGTTGATAGAATGCATTGTCATCAACAACGACTGTGTCTACCAAATTTCAGCTCGATCAAATGTCAGGAAGTGGAATAATTTCTACATCCAAGATTTGCATTCATTCATTCACGAAAACAAAATCGAAATTCAGATAGATGTATTTTAAAACAAGCAAGATATTTCCACGCGCTCCATCGTAAATACGAGTCTGCCGAGTTTTAGCTCAATCGGATGTCGGGAGGTTGGCTAACTTACACTTTCAAGATTTGCAATTCATTCATTCATTCACGAAGACAAAATCGAAATTCAGATAGATGCATTTAAAAAAAAATGCAAAATAATTCCACGCGCCTCTTTGTAAATACTCCACATTTTAATTTCACACACTTCAGGCACGTGATTTTAGTTGTTGATGATGATGACTTGATGACGATAAATAATAATAACAATTGCTGACAACAATGACATTTTCTGGTGAGGAAAGTGCGATAAATGATCTAATGGCGTAATTCTGGTGTGGGATTGATGGGGTGCTGTGAGGCGGCATTAACAACGTAATTACGTCTGCTTGTGTCTCGTGTCGGCTGGCGGCCATTGCGGTCATTTGGGCACTAGGGCAAGACGAAATGAGATAATGTCATCATATTAGGTAGGACTTGGAATACGCGGTTGTTTGTGCTGTAAGAATTCGTTTGAAACAAAGCAATGTTTTTTACGACACCATCTAACAGCGATTATTTTTACAAAACGATTTCATTGTCGGCAAAGGTGACTTTTTTTCTTTTAAATAATGTAATTTTTTCATTGGAATCTTTAAAATATTAAAGTGGTACTTAATTGTTTAGCTATTTAGTATCATCTGCATGTTCAATCTATCTATAAATATAGGATGTCCCAAAAGAAAGTTGATATTGTTTTGCTTTTTGTGTGAACGCAACTTTTCCGAGGGGCGCGGGGGGTATGTCAATCAGTAGTCTGGCTCTTGGAAATTTAGTCGCTATGAAGCATTTATCGGGAGCGACCGCGCGTTGTGCGTGCGTGAGTTTTATAAAAATGGTGATTCGCGTAGAAGATTCTGCAATATTTGAGGTTTTGGTCAATTCAATGATGCGCCAAGCATTCCTCTCATTCGAAAATGGGTCAAAAAGTTTAAAGAGATCGGTACAACGCTGGCAAAACCAAAACCCGGGTGACCAAGGTCTTCGAGAACGGTAGAAAACGTAGAGAGTATTTATCAGTCTTTTCGTGACGACTCAAACTTTTCGATTCGGAAGCGCGCAAGTGCTTTAAATGTTCATAGATCATCGTTACACAGCATTTTGCACAAAGACCTAATGCTGCACTCCTACAAACTTACTGGCTATAACCAAAGAACATGGTTCCATCAAGACGGAGCAACATTACATACGTCCAATACGTCTCTGCCATGAGTTCGTGAAATTTTCCCTGGAAAATTGATCTCCAGGAGAGGTGACATAAATTGGCCTCCTCGTGGTCCTGACCTAACCCCTATGGACTTTTTCCTGTGGGGTTATCTCAAATCTAAAGTGTACGCCAAAAATCCGACTTCCCTAATGTAATTAAAAGAAAATATCCGTCACGAAATGGCAGTCATCACGAAGCCTACCTGGCGAGCCGTCATAAGAAATTTTACTCTTCGATTAAATGAACGCCGCGAACGTGAGGGTTTACATTTGGACGATATAATTTTTCAGAAATAAATTCCCAAATTGTGTATTTTAGTATTTAATACATTTTTTCGATAGAACCCATACTTCTTTTTAAATCGATCCACTAAATATCAACTTTCTTTTGGGACACCCAATGTCAATGGAAACTGTCACAGATAATTTTTACCATTAAATTATATATTTTTTTCTTAAATGCATTCATACACATCTAATAATGAAAAAATACATTTTTTAGTGGTTTACGCTTAAGATTTAAAGTTATTAATAATTACATTTTTATTTCTTTTCGATGGAAACGGTAGGAAAAGTTTTAATTTATTTTTTAATAGTATTTTTTTTTTTAAATTTTAATGTAAACCGATCGAAGAACAGATATTGCATTAATCTTCGCTGTAACGATAAATCATCATCATTACATAGTAACTACGCAGCGGATTTTCATGCCGTTTTCACCAATAGATAGAGTGATTCAAGAGGAAGGTTTTAATGTATAATACATGCTTATTGTAGTAGAGAAAAGCCGAGAAATTCAAATATTCAATTCAGGCAGCGGCCAGCGGGCAGCGGGCAGCTGGTAAGCGGCTGGTGTGGATTTTATAAAGGTTGGGTAGTGGCGTTGTGTTTCGTTAGCCCCAGAAACGTGTGGCCGGGTCTGCTAGTCTATTTATAAAAATAAAGAATGTATGTGGCAGGCGACACTGGACATTTATAGAATTCGTCAATTTTATTCGCAGATTCACAAAATTTTGCACTCTTGACCATCGTAATACGGGGAAAATCACCGTCTACAACGGATTTTAAAAAAACTCTGCGTAAAACCCGGGCAAAGCCGGGGACTTCAGCTAGTCTGTCTAGCAAAGCTATCTACTGAGAGTTTCGGTGGCGGGCGAGTAGTGTGCATTTGATTTTTCACACAAATATACAGTTTTATTATGGGATTGATTAAATTTTGCACACTTGATCTTATTAAAAATATGGGTGGTACACTTGATCTTATTTAGAATTCACAATAAATGAAATTAAAAAAATTGTTTGCAGAATGCATTAAACAAATATCATTAGTAAAAAAGGCGTATTGAATACTAAAATAATATTACATTCATCATATGGATCTAGCGGACACAAAGACGAGGCCAGATTTATGCATAAATGTTCAAAATTATGTAAATTCATAACTACAAAGTAAAACCTAACTAGTGAAAAGTCCCGGAGTTAAAATTCAGGTCGCGGCAAAAATAACCATTTTTGTCGTGTGTTTTTCTAAAACCGTAAAAAAATATTATTAGAACGTTTTATTCATCATTATTAGAAAATTGCACCTTCGAACACCCAATTTATTAAATTTAAAAATATATTTAATAACTGAAATCAGTGGTATGCTTACCTTCCCGTAAAATTAAATAGATGTCCCTTTAGTTTTCGTATAAGGGGCCAGAAGATTGAAAGAAGGTAGATTAGAAAGGAGGTAGCGCAACACGGCATAACACCCCCAAAACAAGTAACGAAAATGCTTTTGGCCGTGAACATCTTAAAACGTATCCAATATATAATATGTTCAAATTATACCACAGATGTGTTATAGATATAGATACACCAGTTTGCCACTTGTATTACGAGTTTCTGAACATCGTGTATACCTACATATTGTAACCTCTCTTTTTGTAATTGTGCCCTTTACGAGAGAGTGGGAGAGTAACAACGGAGTTCTCTGCGGCATAGGTGTATAGGTATAACGCCATTCAAAGTATTGGGAGCTGACTTTCGCAACAGGTGTAGGAACTTACCTTTCGAAATAGCTGTTTAAGTTATTTCACTTCGTGTCTTCGTATTATTTCACCTAAAGTTTCTTTTTAACTCTTTGATGTAAAGTTTCTGGAGTTCATTGTATAGATAGGTAAAGTTCACCACGGCTAAGAACTAAGAATACCTACGACATGTTAGAATTCTGAATACCCGTTTAGTAAGATGAATCGACTATGAACAAAACCTCTTTATCGTTATTTGTTTTTGGGGTGTTATGCCGTGTTGCGCTACCTCCTTCTTGTTTTCAACGTTTAGAAACGTTGGCTAAAGAAGGAAGTAGCGCAACACGGCATAACACCCCAAAAACAAATAACGAAAATGCTTTTGGCCGTGAAAATCTTAAAACTTACAAAACCTCTTTAGTTTTAAGGTCACATTAGAAGAAACTGTTACGGTCGATTGACTTAAATTAAGATAGAATTCGTTGACAATTAATTTACCTTATTTAGCCTTAGATAATCTACGTCTTTGTACGTATGCGAAACACAAGTATTGCTATCTTTTTTATTTACCAAAGTAGCGCTCTGTCTATCTCAGTTAATCCAGTTAGTCCAGTTGCTGAGCAGAGTTTGTACAATAATTACGGAGAAATACGTTCGAAAGAAGTATGATTATCGTTTGTGTAACTTTCGGACTTCTTCTTATAAATGCACAGACTTATGAATATATCTGGACCTGCCCTAAGTGATAAAAGCGTATTATTTCCCCCTCCCCATACCGGTTCCATGGAACCGGCTGGGCTTACGAGAGTCTCGCTTGATTCTAAAAAATGTGACGTCATCGTTCTTGTCCTGACTAGCGCCGAGCTCACATCGTACATTTTACGAAATAACACGGCAAAATGAGAGCTTGTGCTATACGTGCTATACGTGTTATACCCTAAAATATGTGAACATAGCGAATGTGGGCGGTTCTCCGTGAGCTCGTCGCTGGTTACAGGGGTAAGTAAATTATGAAACATTTGTAAAAGTGTCTTAACTAATACGGCAACAAAATATTCCTGTGAAAATCAGCGAACTTTACTTTGCCGCATTTGGACTTCGTAAATACGTTAATAACGTGGCGAGTAATTCGCGCTCCATGTAAAAAGGTCTATTCATTCCAAAGCAGATTTTGCTTTTAAGAACTAAATGGTGATATTATAATGCGAGATGCCTATATACTGTCGGATTGATTTTTTAACGAATCACAGTCATCTTTCCCCTCTTCGCCCTCCATAGTTTGGTTTTACCCCTCACCTGTATCTTCTCGTCTATTAAATTTGGATGTCTTTGTATAAATGTGATTTAGCGAATAAAAAAAATAAAAGTATTATTATTTTAAAGTATAACGACTGATTAGCATGTAAACTTTCTGAGCATCCAAAAAATACGATATAGACATAAAATAAAACATTACTTTTCCTTCTTCAAAAACAGCAAATTTATTTTGTGGCACCATTTTAATTCAAAATTGAAAGATTATTTTAACCACTTTTAATTACTATAAAACCGACATGTTTCCAAAGCGATGCTCTCTTCCTCAGGGTTTACTAAAAACTTTTTAGTTCACTAAAAATTAACTAATTAATTAGAAAAAATATTTTGGCTGTTGACGATTTTTGCTCCTTTTTGACTCTTTCACACCACACACCTCACCTCTCATTTGATATGGAACGCCTTAAAACCTCATTTAAGTATACAGGGTGTTAAGGGACGTACGTGACTTACTTTAACCATTGATTCCTGACATTATTTAAATTAAAAAATGTAAATAAAATTCTGGTCTTCGGTGTCACTTTTGATGATTTTTTTTTTCAAAAACATTAAAAAATGGTAGGTATTGGACAGATGGTGGCTGGATTAGGGGTTGGTCGGTTACTCGGCTGAGTGACCAGTAACGACATGTGAAAAAAAAAGTTTGATTTTGAAGAGAAAAACAATAAAAAAATAAAAATAAATCATCAAAAAAGTCACCTGAGACCAAAATTTTATTTACATTTTGTACTCCAAATATTGTCAGGAATCACTGGTTAAAGTAAGTCAAATACGTCCCTTAACACCCTGTATGAGTACCTCATACAAACTCATTGTGAAATTGCATCCAACACTAGCCGAAAAGAGCAATTTTGTAATACTGTTTTTTAAACCATCTAATAAATGGTTCGTTCTCCTTCAAACGTTTCCTAGTAAAAACTTTACAGATAAAATGCCAATCATCATGACTTAATGTATTGAATGACCTAATGATGTTTTTCAGTAACCATAGTAGCATGGATTGGATGCTCACAAAAATAATAAATCATATTTGAATTGTGTGCCACAAAAAGCCCGCTGGCGTTTCGGAATGATGAAAGATGATAATGAAAAATGAATTGCATGTGTTGTGTTATTTTGAAAGGTCTCGAAAACGACATTGACTTTATTCTATTTGTGGCTGTTGCCCAATTCGGTCACAGGTTTTTATGCTTTGGTAATCAATCACACTTTAGTATTAAAAAAATATATATATAAAATAGAAAAAAGTTGGGTATATGAAGATAGAGCGTTATTTACCAATCGGAATCACATATTGATTTTTAATTGCGTTCGCACGAATTTTGAAAACAAACCGTAACTTTGAGATGTAATGTTACATACATTCAATCGTCTCTACTATGACATTATCTATTATTTATTTATTTATTTGTAAGAAACAAACACCTTTTACATAATTACAGTGATAATGTACAATACTAGCTGACCCGACAGTCGTTGTTCTGCCATATAAATTATTTCTAGTGAATATTCTGGTTGTTAAATAAAAAATAACAAATGTATGTTAGTGTGTGAGGATGGGATCTATGGCAGAAAGAGGAATGGAGCGCTGTAGACGATGACCGCCGATAAAAAAAAAAAAACACCAACTAAAGTAGGAAAATAAAATAAAGAGCAATTGAGTGTCCGATATTTTTTGTCAGTCCGTCCGATGGTTTGCCCACGCGAGAACATAATGCCGAATGAAATATTGAAATGACGCGACTTGTCTTGCGTATGTGTAGATGAAAGTTCGATGAGGCGGATGCAGCGTCATCTGTCATTCAACACCATAAATAATTTCGTTCTGTTTGAAATACGAAAGACGGTTAAAAGTGTTCGTACAAAAATACTAAAATCGCGATTAAAAAATGGGAGGGTGGGGGTAGGAGGGCTAAGATTTGGGGTTATGGGTATTTTTGGATGCCAAATAAAAAAAAAAATGTCAAAAAAATATTTTTTTTTCTGGTTAGGGACATCCTAATCACCTAGTGGTATGAAATATACTTTAAAACCTATTCTCATACCTACCAAATATACATAAAAAATTTCATAAAAATCGGTCAAGCCGTTTCGGAGGAGTGCAAGCACAAACATCGTGACACGAGATTTTTATATATAAGATAAAGGGAATTGAAGTCAAGCCACATAAGATTCTCATTCTAAAGTTAATTGGCAAAGAAGTTTTATTATCTTAAAATTAATTTTGGGTTATAGGAGGGGGAGAGGAAGAAAAATGTAGGAAAAGGAAAGGAGATGCGCCTGATACATTCCATACTCTCATATTAATAATATTATTTTATTATCTAGCAGCCCCGACCCCACGTTGCTGCGGCCAACGAAACCTTTATAACCAACGCCTTCTGTTAAATCAAATCCACACTACGCTGCGCGCTGCCCGCTGCCGCTTGGCCAGATATATTATGTATTTCAACCAATTTACACAAAACCTTGACAAATTATATACCTAAAAACCTTCCTCATGAATCACTCTATCTATTGGTGAAAACCGCATGAAAATCCGTTGCGTATTTTAGAAGCTCTAAGCCATAGGTTCTCAACGTGGGCGATCACGCCCATTCGGGGGCATTTCAGACCTTCGGGGGGGCGGTAGAGGACCAAGAGAAAATTAGTGGGCATTTCAGTCTTTCAGGGGGGCGGTAGGAGACCCAGAGGAACCCATCCCACCCCAACCTATCTTGCCCCATCCCATCCCATTAGGGGCCATCCATCCACAAAAATATTTTTCCTGTCCCATTGCGCCCCCTCTGTTATGGCAAATGTGACCCATCGTGGGGTTAGTTAGGGGGCGCTAGAAATAAAAAAAAGTCCTCGGTGGTGGGCGGTGGGCAAAAAAGGGATGAGAATCTATGGTCTAAGCGCACATGGTCTGAGCGAGTTTACAAGCTACTATCTGGGAAATTCACTATCTTTTACTAAACTCGCTCAGTGTCATCGTGTTACTTGCTAACTAGCAGATTGTTGACAATCTACGAAAAAAGTTGATAGGTCGTCAACTTTGCTTGCCACTCGCTTACTCGTGATTGGTTTATTTATGTTTTTCAAGATGGCTGCCAATAAACAGCTGATTTCGACTGTCAAATATCACAGAATTAGTTCACGCAGGCGTCGTTATTCCTGTTACTGGCGCTAGCAGCGACCTCAGTTTCCTACGCTGCTGAGCGAGTGGACAGTTTTGTGTGTCATCATGACAATCTCACTCGCCGATTTACCCGCTTTTAAACTTAGTAGATAGTAGCTTGTAAACTAGCTCAATATAATTGACGCTTTACACTTGCATTGTAATATTCGCAGCGCGCCGGCTTCATGTTGAAACTTCACGATTCTTTAAAATGTTTATAACTTTATTTTTTTTTATATGGGTACCGCTCCCGTCTGGAGCCAGTGAGACTATGACATCCCCAATTGGGGTATGTTGTGAGGCTGAAGGTAGTGGGGAGGGGAAGGAAAGAACTATTCAGATGCGGTCACCAAACACGGTTACAGCCATTTCAAGCAATATTTCAATTCTGAATGGTGGTCTTACACCAGAGCGATACTGAGAGTATCTTCCACTCTGGAACGTGCCGCAAATATAGAATATATTATTTTTAATTAATTAATTGTGAAATAACAGAAATTAATTAAATAAAATTTATTTGCGCACGCATTCGATTCCGGGACTTTCAGATTGCGAGTCAAGAGCCTTACCTCTCGACCACGGATGCCGTTAAAAGTAATAACACTCTGAAGTATGGAATTCATTACATTTTTTTTAGTTTCTTCGGAAATGTACTCATAATATATGTCGCGTGGTGATTTTTCGCAGAAACGGCGCTATAAAAATTATCCAAATTTTATTATTTTAAACATATCTGCCTAATCTCTAATTTCATCTCAAATTTCATGTTTAATTGTTTGCAATACTACGAACAATGCCGCAACTAATTTGTTTTAATTTAACATGCAGCTTTATCCTGCACACCATAAGTTATTGAATTATTGCATATTAATATTTTGTATACTTGGAGCAGGTGAATGAGTTTGTGTATCTGGGTGGTATGTTTACGAGAAATGGGAAGGCTGATAGGGATATTGAAAGAAGGGTGAACGCCGGTAAATCCATTAATGGAGGACTGAATGCCATTGGCGCTAATAAAAAAATGTGAAAAGAAGCGAAGCTAGCAGTCCACAATGGAGTCCTGGGACTTACCCTGATGTATGGCAGTGAGGCATGGAACTGGCAGAGGAAGGATGAAAGTAAACTGAATGCTGTTGAAATGAGATCCCTGAGGCGTATGTGTGGTAAAACCATGTATGATCATATGAGAAATGTCGATATCCGCAAAGAATGTAAGGCTGATGTAAGCATAATGAGTAAGATTAAGAAAGGGACCCTCAGATGGTTTGGGCGTGTAGAGTGAATGGACGAAGAAAGTAGTATAGGAAGAATATATGACGCGAATGTGAATGGTAGAAGAAGTCGGGGATGCCCGAGGAAGACATGGCATGATCAAGTGAATCAGATTATTGGGTCAGGACATGTCAAAAGTCAGAATAAAAGAAGAGCATGTATGAGACGATGTATGAATGTGAGTGAAGCAAAGAGTGTGTGTCAAAACCGAGTTGATTGGCGGTACGTCCTCTCTGCCTACCCCCGTGGGGAAGTTGGTTAGTTGGTTAGTTAATATTTTGTACACAATTTACATCCTATTCTTTGACTTTACTACAAATCGGTATTAATTTGAAACGTAAAATTACATTTACCTTATATACTATAAAAAATATCGCTCTCAAATAATACCTAAGGGAACGTACCCATACTACGTGACACGTTTAGGGGGGGGGGGTCTTCAAAATGTCACGCTCCATACAAATGAGCTGTGGGTTGCTTAGGTTTTTGGTCACCGGGGGGGGGGGGGGGGGGTTAAAAATTGCAAAAAGTTGGTCACGTAGTATGGGTACGTTCCCTAAGTAGTGCTGTATGGTTGGAATATTCGATAAAAAGCGTTTGAATTTAATTTTCGTTAGTCTTAATTCTCAATTAGTTACGAAATATACTTAATAGATACTTAAACCATAAAAACATATGTTTTCCCAGATTAAATACGACACAAATAGATACCCTCCACGCATCACCTCTATGGATGACAAGTGCCACTTATGTGTAGTTAACATCAACTAATATTGATTGTCTTTTTTAATGTAATATGTAGTTAGCTCAGCAAAAATCAATAGGCTTTTAAACAGCAATTTTCATTGTTACCAGGCACAATTTAATGAGGTATTTCTTTAACGAATTCTTGTGATAAAGGTACCTTCATGTCTTTTTGATGTGATTTTGCTATTTTTATTAAATTCAAGATTCGATTTCGTTAAGTAGGTCAAGGTCACCTTTGGAAAGAAGAAAGAATTTCGATAAATGATTTGTACCGATTATGAAATTGGTTGTTATTATTAAATTTAAGTTCAGTTAATTGATTAATTATTGGAGTGGTGTTAAATAAAGCTTAGCTCATTAATGTTCTGCACACTTAGTTATTTATTATTTATTACGGTGCTCAATTATTTTACTTTACGCATTGACCTATGATATTGATAATACTTGATCGAAGACTTTACGTAATAACGTGGGTTATGGAATATCTAGTTCTTCCAAGATAACTTCAACGACTTTTACATTTACATTCGAATTTTGATATCTCCCTTTCAAATTATCTTCTTGAACGTTTACTACTTACTACGGAGCTTTACTAACTTTGACCCAAGATAACCGCCTAATGAATAATGTAGATGGTATGTGTGTATACGCCATGCTGGTGCAATTTTATATCGGTAGGTAAGTACGTATTCTTTTTCATAAAATTTATTTGAAACTAGCTGGTCCCTGCATGCGTTGCTATGCCATGTAATAAAGAAATTGTTTCTCCCTGAGTGTCCTTTCCCATTCGTCCCGTTCCCCTTCCGCCTCCCCTTCTTCTCCTGCGTCCTCTTCCCCTCTCGTGTTCCCACTCCGTCACCTCCACCTTCCCTATCCCCACTCCACTCCCCCTCTCCCTTCCCCCGCCAACCCTCCTCCCGCGTTCCATATATTCAATCCCAGTACATTCAGTTTTTAAACAGCCCGCGTGCCACCTTTTACAATTTTTATTCAAATTTCCATTTTTCATGTATAGTAAATTTGGTACCTAACATAGTTACCTATTTAAAATATTTAAAATTCTTGATTCGATTCAAACTATTAGGGGAGTACCTACTTTAAATAAATTTATCAACTTAAAGATTTTCAAAAATAGAATCCTGATTTAACAATCATTGTTTTGCAAAATGTCATTCGCAAACGTGCGACAGTCGTTAGGTTTTCTGAAATTATCCAATTTTCTGCGCAATTTCCTTAATTTTTCTCTCCGTAAGAACCATCCTCGTACTTCAAGGAATATTCTAAAAAAAGAATTAGCGAAATCGGTTCAGCTGCTCTCGAGATTTGCGCTTAGCAACACATTTAGCTATTCATTTTTATATATAAGATAAAGATAAACTTTCCTGGATTACGAATAACCTGACCATAAATTGAAAATCTCCTGCTTTCGAAAATATTGGTTGTGTCGAGATGGAGGACTTGAACGCTAGCCGAGGAATTGAACTCACGACGCCTAGGTAGGATTCATACGCGATACCAACCCAACCACTGATCCTGATGCTTGATTAATTTAATCTGGTTTTCACTATCGCTTTACTGCTTATTATATTAAACACAAAGTGAACTTGAAGTTGACGGTGACCGGACAACTCAGAATGAAATCAATTCAACCCACTCCTTTGAAAAGTAATGAAAAGTAAAGAAAAACATTGGTTAAATAGGCTACGTTTATTAGGTTAGTTAAGGGGCAATTTTTCACATTTTTTTCATAGTTTTTAAATGACTTTTCGAAGAGGTGTTGAGTTGACTTGATTCTGAGTTAACCGAAGTTGACACACCGAACTAAAGAAATTTAATATTGGGCACTATGACATCTTATGTATAAAAATCTCGTGTCACGGTGCTTGTGGTCACAGTCCTCCGAAACGGCTTGACCGATTTTCATGAAATTTTTAATGTAATTTGGTAGGTATGAGAATAGGTTTTAAAGAATATTTTATACCGCTAGGTGATTGGGGTGTCCCTACCCAGAAAAATAAAATCTATTTTTTTGACAAAATTTTCTTTTTATTTGGGATCAAAAAATACTTAAAACCCCAAATTTTATCCCTCCTATCCCCACCCTCCCATTTTTTAATCGCGATTTTAGTATTTTCGTATGAACAAATTTAACTGTCTTTCGTATTTCAAACAGAACGAAATTATTTATGCTGTTGAATGACAGAAGCGTCGCGTCATTTTGATATTTCATTCGGCATCATGTTCTCGCGTAGGCAAACCATCGAGCTTATTTGTGTTGGCTAAAGACGGACTGGCAATAAATATCGTACACTCAATTGCTCTTCGAAATTCATATTTATGTTCTTTATTTCATTTTTCTACTTTAGTTGGTATTTTTTGTGTTTATCCCCGGTCATCATCTACAGCGCTTCATTCCTCTTTCTGTCATAGATCTCCATCCCCACACACTTACAATACATTCGTTATTTTTTATTTAACAACCAAAATTTTCTCTAGAAATAATTCATATGGCGGAACAACGTTTGTCGGGTCAGCTAGTTTGATATATAATATTATTCTCTTGCGGTCATCGACCGATATCGATGCTTGCGGTCCATTATTTTGTAACCGCCAAGTGTACTTACAAACACGAGTCCCGTTAGTGTCCACTAAAGAACCGGAATGCATCTATTCGCCAAACACGCTTTTGCCCATTGCAATCATGGTCCATGGACCCACTGCCAAAGTACAAAGTAGCTACACTGTACCTTCAAGAGAATGGATCGAACAATAGGCTTGAGAGAACGGTAGGACGGTAGAGCTTTTCGACATGGTGGTCGAGCAGTCAGTACCTACTTGTAGGATAATTGTATGCAAGAATTGAAAGAGATGGGATTGGGCACGAAATTGAGTAATCTGAAAGTATGTTGCCTGTTGTATGCTGATGATGCGGTGCTGATATCTAACAGTATGGAAGATCTACAGTCTCTCGTATCAAGGATGAACGAAGTAGGTATGTATGAAGAATGAGTTAATGATGAATGTAAGTAAGTCTAAAGTCGTGGTGTTTGAAAGAGAGAGTACGAAAACAGTATGCAATATGGTTGTGAATGATGAATACTTGAAGCAGGTGGATCAGTTTGTTTATTTAGGAAGTATGTTTACGAGAGATGGGAATGCTGATAGTCATATTGATAGAAGGGTAAATGCAGGTAACTCTATTAATGGAGGACTGAACGCCATTGGCACCAACAAAAAACTGAGGCATGGAACTGGCAGAGAAAGGATGAAAGTAGACTGAATGCTGTAGAAATGAGATCCCTGAGACGTATGTGTGGTAAAACCTTGTGTGATCGTGTGAGAAATGTGGAGATACGCAAAGAATGCACGGCTGATGTAAGCGTAATGAGTAAGATCAAGAAAGGAACGCTCCGATGGTTTGGGCATGTAGGGCGAATGAACGAGGAAAGGATTGTAAGGAGAATATATGACGCAAATGTGAATGGTAGAAAAAGTCGGGGACTCCCGAGAAAGACATGGCACGACCAAGTGAATCAGATTCTTGAGTCGGACCATGTCAAGAGTCAGAATAATAGAAAAGCATGTATGAGACGATATATGAATGTGAACGAGGCAAGGAGTGTGTGCCAAGACCGAGTTGTTTGGCGGTCCGTCCTCTCTGCCTACCTCTGCGGGAAACGGCGCGATGGTTAGTTATTTAGTTAGTTAGTACCTACATGTTGCCTGCTGGTGACAGTTAGAACCTACCGGTAGACTCCATAACTACTAACCGAGGATAAAGAACAACTGATATTCGGCCCTATGTGAGATACTGTACTGAGTTAATTCATATGCATTTATTCTCATTTACTTCAGAACCTTTGAAATCGGTTAACTTCATTACACCAAAAAGCTGTTGGTTCCACCCATGTTATTAATATATAACATAACCATAATGTGGCAACAATACATGTTATTGAAATGCTGATTAATGTGAGCAATGTGGACTCAACATGGCAAATGCAACGATTAGAAATAAAACATTATCAATCCAAAAGAAGGTGTTCGAAATGCAAAAGTACATTGTATATGAGTATAGAGTCCACCTCACGGATAACACGGAACGTTCGTAATGTCGAAGTTTATTGATGCACGGAATATTCCTTTTTTAACTAATATTCGAGGGTTGTCAATCGAGCTCAATTGCAATGTGCAAGTACTGGAGGTGCCACACACCGATACCATAAATATAATGTGTATAACAGGGTACACACCTTATTACAAATAATGCTTTTATGTAACAAATATTATTTTGGTGTGTTTTGTTTCTTTAAATGTTGTTGGTTCCCAGCACAACCACACCCGATAATAATATAATAGTTCTTTAGTATTTTGATTGACTTCCAAAAGTTTTTTTATTATACTAGCTTTTGCCCCCGACTTCGTTCGCATAGTATTAGAGGGTTTCCCACTCCGCCTCCTCCACCTTCCCTATCCCCACTCCACCCCCCTCCCCCCCATGCCCGTTACATTCATTTTTCAAACAGCTCGCGTGCCACCTATTAAAACGTAACAATCACAAACGCGCAGTTTCGCATTTATAATATTAGTATAGATCAGTAGTTTATACACATTTGAATTTTACTATCAAAGGAATCTCCATAGTAAACCAAAGAAATAACAAAATGACAGCTCACCTCAAATAATTATTTAGCAACTCTTTGCTTTTCGTCCGGACAATAAACGTATAATAAATAATTTCATAACGCCAGAGCTTACCAATATTTACAGCCTGTATTACTCGCAAATAATGTAGCTTTCTATTAGTGAACGCTACATTACATACCCCCGTCTTCCACCCCCCCCTCCCCGCTCCTTTATACAAATTTCATAATGCCAGAGCTCTGAGCTATAGCCTATATGTTATTCTGCTGTATGAGCTATATTATTGTAAAGTTTCATTAATATCCATTCACTAGTTTTTGCGTGAAAGAGTAACAAACTTACACACATCAAAACATCCATACATCCATACAAACTTTCGCCTTTATAATATTAGTAGGAGTAGGATAATAGGAAAGATAGGATTAATAGGATTACATAATAACCATGTCCAAGAATGTCCAGACTCAAGACGCGGAAACAGTTGCTCAAAATATTCTTGGGAACTGGTTCTTTGAACGGGTTCCGTTATCAAGGGTTTTTATTTCTGAAAACTCGTAACGGAAGTGAGTTTATCTTTTGGATATCCGGGTGCTACGAACAGCATAATATACGGTTTCTACTCTATTTTACAAAATACGAAACGGTATCACGACAGACTTCAACGTTCTGTCTTCAATATTTTGAATCAGACGCTCAAAATTACAAGCATTTTTTAAATGTTTCTGATTGATAAAAATCGACAGCATTGGTTATCATTTTACAAAATATAAAAGGTTACTCGACCCGCTTTGTATGAAAAAGGCCGCGGAGCCGTTCCTGTTAAGGCACGGTATTCCTAATTCCTTGTGATTTATAACATATTTTCCTTAAACGCTTTATGTTATTCAGTTCTTAAATTATATATTATTTTTGAAGATAATATCTACCCATTTGATAAACCGAAACTGTAATTATATAAAATCCCCTCTGTAGAATAAAATCGCAAAGTATCCTGGAAAAATTATTAAAAACACACATTGTTCTGTTATTTAACACGTCGTAGGTATTAAAAATTCACATTGTGTCGTTAAATGCTACTTTTGCTCTATTTGAAACGAGTCGTATTTTACTAAATATTTTCACGATTTTCGCTTAATTATAATTGTTTTTTTAATATTAGCGCGCTCCCTCTAACATTCGTATTTACATTTCTCCCTTTCAAACCATATTTTTCTTCTTTTTGAACGCTTAGTATGGAACCGTGTTTCAAATATTTTTCAAAGTAAGTAAACTACCTACGACGCATTTTTAAAGGTGTTAGGTTAGGTTATGTTCACTCCCCAATTCGTCAGATTTCATAAGTTATAAAATAAATATAGTTAAATAAATAAGTAATATTCTTCTTCTTCTTTGCGTGCCATATCAGGTCCCCCCGACGTTGGCGATCACTCTTGAGAATGTCTCTCTGTCTTGCGCTGCCCGGAATAGCTCCTCCACACTTCTAATGCCGGTCCACTCTCGTATATTACGCAGCCAAGACATTTGTCTCCTACCAGGCCCTCGGCGACCCTCTATCTTGCCTTTCAATCTCAAACGGAGCAAGTGATACTTCTCCCCTCGAAGTATATGACCCAGATATGAAATTTTCCTGATTTTTATTAATGTAAGCAGTTCTCTATCTGCTCTAGCCCGCCTGAGAATTTCTGTGTTGGTGATCATGTCGGTCCATGAGACCTTGAGCATTCTCCGGTGAAGCCACATTTCAAAAGCCTCTAACCTGTTCATGGTATTTACTTTCAAGGTCAATGTTTCACATCCATAGAGCAAGACCGACCACACATAACATTTTAGCATTCTCTGCCTTAGTTTTAAGCTAATATTGTCATTGCAGAAGAGGGATTTCATTTTAATGAACGCAGTTCTTGCTGCTTCAATTCTGCATCTTACCTCCACATCTGGGTCAAGAGTCTCCGTGAGAATACTGCCGAGGTATCTAAATCTTTCCACCTTTTCGACATTGCAACCATTTAACAGTATCACTGATTCAGAGTGATCTAGTCGTCCAAATGTCATCCATTTAGTTTTATTGACATTGATTGTTAGGCCCAGTTGCTCACCAGCATTATTAACAAGATTTAATAGGTCTTGGAGGTCATCGATACAGTCAGCTAGTAATACAGTATCATCTGCGTATCTTATGTTATTAATGACAACTCCGTTGATCTTCAGACCCTTATCAGTATTACTTAGGGCTCTTTTAAAGACATAGTTGGAATAGAGATTAAACAATACAGCCTTGTCGTACTCCACGCTGAATGGCAATTGCATTAGATCTCTCATTCCCATGTCTTATTTCTGTAAATAAGTAATATAGCAATATATGTAATATAGCAATAAGTAAATAAGTAATATAGCAATATATAATATCGACGCCATCGACATCACTTGGTTCAGCACAAACGTGCCTGCGTTATGTAAGCTAAATGTGTACCATTTCTAGCTTAAAAGGTACAAGATAGAATAAGCATTTCTCAATACGCCTTTCATTGCAGCTTTTATGTGTTATAAATCGTGATTAGAACCATTCAACTTGCAGTTACTCAAACATTGCGATTCTGAAAACAAATCAATTTTATCTTGTAAAAGTATTAACGTAATTGATTTAGGATGCATTTCCGTAATTAGTAACATGAAATAAGTGGTAATCTAGTTAATTTAGCGTAAACGAAAACCGAAAATAATGGATAAGAAACCATTTTACTGTTTGTTTTTAAGTGTGGGGTCATAACACATTAAAGCCTTTTCAACGAAAGTTGTCAAACCACGTTGCTGCTTAACCTGAGTGAATGCATTTTTTGTTATGTTTTCGGGGTCATCATCTCATATAAGTGACAACCAATATGGCGGATGTGAGAGACACACATAAATACATTTTTATGGCAATAAATTCGAAACTCTATTTTATTTAATGGTTTCTCATGGTAAAAAACAAACTTTTCGATTGTCAATTTAATGGGTTTCATTTTTAATCCGAATAAAGGTTTGCGATTGTTTTATTCGTAGGAAGGTAAATACAAATTAAAAAACTCTTAAATTTATATAAAAACATGCATCACTTTATTATATTTGATTCTACCTATAATATTTAAAAAATGTTTTAATAAATATTAAAATATATATTATTTAACGCGATCGCTATTTTCATCTCTATTTTCATTTCTACGATTTCAACTGGCATCACAGCAAACAACACATCAACCATATTGTTTGCTGTGATGCCAACTGAAATCATAGATATGAAAATAAAGATGAAAATAGTGATTGCGTAAAGCGAAAAATTTTGTCTTTGGTCTCTGAACGGGAATCGGGCTGAAAAAACATGTCGTGTACTATAGGTTTTAGGGCTCTTTTAAAGGCCGGTTTTTTTCCGGATAATGGGTCGGTACGAAACAGACATCCTTGTTCACGATTAGTTTATATAACAGAGACACTCCCGATTTCTACAATCTGACCGGTTTGAAACTAGAAGTGAGTGAGTACTACAAAGATTTTTTTTTTCGTATCAGATAGTGTATCAAAATTTTCATGAAAATTCGATCAGATTTCCTTCGTTCCATGTCGTAAAATTGCGGTGCTTATTTTTATAACTCTTTGCGGTGTCATTCCATGGTAGAGATGTTATGGAGCTCCGTAACCGTAACCGAAACTATTGGATATCCGAAATAAAAAAAAATATCCGTAACCGTATTCCACGGTACTAGTCTATTTTCCACAAAAGTGATTAATTGCTTCACACCGATATCCTGGTCCACATTTCTTCTCAAGTTGCGCTACAAAATAAAATATTTGGTAGCAAAAATCTCTGTCCGTCCGGTGTCGTTAATGCACGTCAAATGTCGTCAACAGATTGGCGTGAATAAACCACTCACTAGAATGATAACTAGGTTTTTTAAAAACTGTCTTTCCAGAGAGGCAGAGTTTTCTATTGGAGGCGACAATTCGCCATCACACAACCATAGACAAATCCGTATCTTTTTGGATTACAAATTTGGATCGGAGTTATGCCTCCATGGGGACCGGGATAGGCGACGCTACGCAACGTTTCGCCGATGGACGACGGATGAAAAGCCGGTGCAGATACGGCCAACAAACATTTATACCTAAGGGCACCGGTCCGTTGTAAAAAAAAAACAGTTTGTCGCCTGTTGCCGTGAACAAGAGCTCTTACGCATCCATGTCTTTGTATAAATAAATACAATTTATTCATATTAAAAATATTTATGAAAGTTCTTAAGCAATAAGCTATAAATTGTGTGCGTACATACTATTATGAGGATGGATGTTAGAGCATACAATAGTGTGATAAATGAATCGTTTCGTAAGACTACATAATTCGTATTATATACCGAGTTATGTCGGTGTTCATTAGGTAAACACATGCACATCCAGGAAATGACAGATTATTGGTGTATTGGCAATATCGGTACCTACTGATCTGGAGAGATTTATGAATAAACGAAACTGAAAAGAGATAAATACATTAAGGAAATGGTGGTTCTTCCAATGTTAGAGTTTTATTTCATGGAAAATGTCAAACCACAAAACCAATTAGGTATTGCATTCTTCGGATATACAAAAAAACACGTTTCAGTATTAAATTTACTGCTGTGGGAATTTTTGTGAGCAAATAGAAAAGAATTCTCAAAGTTACTCATCACGCTCACAACTTTTTATACTGTTTTCGTAACATTCTGTAAAAACTTGTTTTTAACTCATATTGTCTTCAAACCGAAATGATAGTATAACTTACCTAAACACATTTTAGTACAATATTATAAACACCAGCGCAGACCGGTGAAAAATTACGGGATATTATAATTGTGGATTAATAAATACGTGTTAGCTTCTTCTTCTTTCGTATGGTGGGGGGTCAGAGGGATACATCTAGGTCTGCGAGCCAGTCTAGGGCCTCAGGCGTTGCCCTGTGGACCTCATCAATCCCGCCGGGGAATGAATGGAGCGGGCATTCGTTGACCACATGTTCGGTGGTCTGCACCGCACCGCATTCACACGTCGCCGACTCTTTAAGGCCCCATCTATGCATCATGTGAGCACAATGGCTGTGGGAGCACCTTATCCTATTGATGGCAGTCCAGAGTTTGCGAGGCAAAGAGAACCCAGGCTGTCTCTCAGTGGGGTCTTGCACGAGATGGACGTTTTTGACGTTGGCTGATTGCCACTCAAGCTTCCACCTATCTTCTGGGGTGAGAGGTGTTCGAAGGAGTCTTTCGCCTTCCGTCCAGAAGGGTTTTCGAGACTTTAAGCGGCATGCCGGGTGAGAAACGACATCATCGTGCAAGGGTATTTTGCTTTTTTGCAGCGCCTTCTTGTATTCCCTCAGTGTTGCAATCTCTCGCCTGATATTTGGCGGGGTTATATTTGCAAGTACGGGGAGCCAAGGAAGAGGAGTCGATTTTAAGGTTCCGCTGATGGTTCGCATTGTGGCATTAAGCTGAACGTCGACCATGGAAGTGTGGGGGCTTCTGGCCCATACTGGAGCACAGTATTCAGCTGCTGAGAAAACCAGGGCAATGGATGCCGTTCTGAGCGTGTTGGCGTCGCATCCCCAGCTAGTACCAGCCAGCTTATTGACTAAGTTTAGTCTTGCCCTGGTTTTTTTGCCCACTGTTTCCATGTGTTTCCGGTAATTCAGGCTCCTGTCCAAAGTAACTCCAAGATAACTCCATGGTAAATATTTTTTCCATCAAACTGAACACAGAGTTTTCCGTTTGCCTGTGAATTACTGAGATGGAAAGCTGTCACAACTGTTTTCGACCCATTTGGCTTTAGTCGCCAATTGAGGAAAAATTCTTCCATAGCCTTGAGGTCAGAATTAAGGATCTCTTCTGCTGCATTGAGGGTTTTGGCTTGGACTGTGATGGCGAAGTCATCTGCGTAAGCAAATTTTCTGCCTTCAGTGTGAGGAAGATCTCGTGTATAGATGTTGAAGAGCGATGGGGCCAGCACTGAGCCTTGGGCAAGGCCATTATTCAGGTGCATTTTTTTGCTTTTTAGCCCTCCTAGAAAAACCCTGAAAGTACGGCCAGTTAGTAGTTGCTCAATAAGTCGTACTGTGTTGCCATCCTCTATGCTAAAAAGTGCAGATCCGTGAAAAATAACGAAATCTGACTTTGCTTGTCTAAGATAAATTTCAATGAAAATTTCAAAAAAAGAATTAAAAGAATTTTTTTGTAAAAAATATTATATTTTATGTAGGTATTCTTGACAAACCAGTAAATTTTTTTAAAATGGCACTTACAATTCTAAAAAATCCGAGTTCATTGAATAACAGACAGGCAACCGAAATAGTATTTTTGATGACACAGGTACAAGCTTCAAGGCTTAATATCAACCGTCGAGTTGATTAGTCAGACATCTCCAAATTCTAAGATTACAGATGAGGAGAGCAATGTTGGAATGCTCGCCATATATCAAATATTTTGTACATTTGCTATAAAATATGCTATAATATGCTAGGTACATACTGCCGCCCGGGAACCATTTATTGGATAACCAACACCTCAGCCAAAGGTCATCCTAAGTGGTTCGCTACGTTTGGTAACTTAGCGGGGGTGCCCGGGTTCATAGGGTGAGGTTTATCCGTGTCTTGGCGGCGGATATGTCTGCCCATCAGCTGCATGGAAGGCTGGATCGGGAGAGAATGGTTGAGTGGGTCCCTTTGACTTCTCCAGCCGTACTCTTTCGGAACATCGCCTTGCACCGCAGTGGATGGGATGGATTCACACATCTGCCACTGCTGGACACACTGACCCCCAGATTCCTACCCACCCCTTTTACCCTTTTCCTTCCCAGAACTTCCTCTCCTTCCTTTCCTAAAAAGACTCTCCACACAGCATCCCCAAAGACGACATCGGCCCTGAGGGGAATTATTTTTCTCAGGGCCTCCTGTGTGGAGCTAATGTAAAAAAATAAATAACGGCCCGGTAGATTAATATATCATTTTGAAATATCCTACAGGTGACCAAGAAAACTTCAAAATTGATTTGATGGTGTTAATAATTATCTAATCTGAATATTGTACCAGATAGAGGATACACTTTTACATATAACTGCATACTCAACTCTAATTTTTTTTCGGTGATGTCTGACTAATCAACTGGATGATCAATATATGTAGGTAGGTACCTATAAAAAAGATTGGTAGCACCAAGTACTGTTTTTTTAAATACGTTTTGCGCGTGACGAATTAAAAACCCCCCTTCTACGCATTAAGTCTCCGTAACTCTAAGTGACCAGCTCAGATACGGAGGCTCCATCGAAGCCAGAGTTAAGTTAGCCTCTCAAAAACTGGGCGTACTGTACAGGACCCGCAGATACTTTAATAGTACACGACTGCTAACCCTGTACAAATCACAAGTGGGCCCCACGGTTGAATTTGGCAGCCACCTCTGGTCTGGAGCCCCGAAATACCTAAAAAAAAAACCTCGACTCTGTGCAGAAACGGGCGGTCCGTCTGATAGATTCTCCTAATTTAACAGACGGGCAATCTTTAGAGCACAGGCGTCGGGTGTTTCAATAGAAGATGCTCAGAGGAACTAGCGTCATTGATCCCTTCGGCCTTCGGCACCGGTGCATTGTCGGGAAACACGCCAAACTCGTGACCAACATGGTACACGGTTGACATTTGTTACATGAGAACGGGTCGCTTCTTCGATGTGCCGGCCTTTGTGTTTCCTCCTACCTACAACATGGGTCTCTTCAAGACCAATGTTCATTCCTTCCTCTCCTCAAAAAGACCCTCCACACAGCATCTCAGATGACATAGGTCCTCAGGGAAATTATTTTCTTCAGGGCCTCCTGTGTGAAGTAAAAAAAACCCCAAACCTCTTGAGTCAAATTCCAATACGTTCACAACGAATCAAAATATTTTAATAGTTGAGTAATAAATTTACGACTACCATGCTGCTTCTATCGCCTTGATCAAGATCAAGTGACCTTAAGATATTTTATGACAGTCCACTAGAAAATGCGGAAGCCTTGTTCGATGATTTTTAATATGTACCGAGATGTTCTTCTGATGCATTCCAGGAAATATGGTATTGTTGACAGATGACACTTGATAACTTCTCAATAAGGAATGCATTGAAGTTGTCTATTGCGAAATCTAATGCTTGCTGTCTCGAGTCTCGCTTGTCACCATGGTAACCGTAAGTGGCATCAAGTCAAGTTGGAAACTGTGGCTTGTGTTTGAGTAAAGTTTGTAAATAAGAGTGGCTCACGGAAATTACCAGTTTATCTTTATGCTTCTGATATCAATTAGTTTTTTTTACTCGTTGTGTTGTGAATCATTCTTTGAGATGTGAAGTTGTGGGTTTACAATAGTTCAAACCTGACAATTATTATTTTTAATCAAATAATGTATTTTCTCTGCGTTAAAACTAGGTTAGTCCGTGATATTAACGTTCTCCGGAGTTCTGATTTCCATATTTGCAATATATTTGTTTTTCGAAATACGTTATTTTACATTAGCTCTACGTACGAGGTCCTGGGGAAAATAATTTCCCTCAGAGCCTAAATCATCTTAGGGGATGCTGTGTGGAGGGTTTTTAAGGAAAGGAAGGAGAAGATGTTCTGGGAAGGAAATTGGTATGAGGGGTAGGTAGGAATCTGGGGCACAGTGTGTCCAGGAGGGGCAGTCATATGAATCCATCTCTCCAACTGCGGTGCAAGGCGATGGGTTGAGAGATTCTGGCTATAGGATAAAAGATCTCCCTTAACCAGTCTCTCTCGATCCTGCCCACCGCGCATCAGGTGGGCAGTCGTATCGGCCTATATACGACCTAGACAAACCTCACCTCATGAACCCGGGCACCCCTGCTGGCACCCCACTTGGCAGGGGTGCCCGGCAGTAGCGAACCACTTGGGGTGACCTGTGGCAGAGGTGTTAATTATCCAATAAATGGTTCCCGGGGCGACCTCCCAAATTGAGACGTGCTACTGGCGTCATCAATTTTTAACATTTTGACCCCTTGGAACAACAAGGTTCAATTTGTCACGTCAATGTCATACAATAGTGGGCTCTAGAAAGTGCCACTTTAGAGTTCATTATGCCATGACATTGCCGAGTCACGTGGAACCTTGTTGTTCCAGGGACACGACTTGTAAACATATTTGCATCAGAGAAACTCGGCGATAAAGCAAGTTATATCACGGAGTTAGTATCACAGACTAACCCAGTTTTACTACGCCTACACCTTTTATGTAATCCATTACGCACACGCATCGGAGTCCTGACTTTCCGAAACCAGTGAGACTATGGCACTTAGAGAAATGTAGTTCGATTTTGAATGATAATGAAATACAGTTAACAGTAGAAGAAGAGGAAGGTATATGGTTATTCAGATTAGCCATGTCTACAAAATCTGTTTCAAGCAGCGTTTTAATTCTGTTTTGCAGTCTCTCATAAAGGCGGTGCCTATTGAGTTTATATAATTTCTGGAACGAATGAAATTTTCTGAAAAAGTGATGAAAGTAGGTAGGTACTAGTACTGTATTAAAATATAACTAGCCGTTGGAAACAATAGTTATATTATTTCAACGTCCAACGCTGTTGAAAATAATTAGCGCCAACAGTTGAAATATAATACCTACATGCGAATATTATTCAACGCAGTCAACGATTCAACTGCCTAATAAATAAAAAGGGTTAAGAGTTTGTACTTCGTGAACAACATTACTCGATATTTTAAATGGTCTTTTGGTTATGTACGTACCTACTGCACGTTTTTTTTTTCCAGCAGCGCCGCAGCGCCATGGAACAATCAAATTTATCAACGACAGGCAAAAAAATAACCTATTGATAATTGTCAATGTTTTGTACCTATTGTTTTCAACGGTGTTGGAATGATTAAGTCAAAAGGGTCAAGAGATCACACTTCGTGAACGATATTATACACAATTACACAAGGTCTTTTGGTAATGTACATACCTACTTCACGTTTTTTTTTATTTTCCCGTCCAATACGGCCGATACGTAGCGCCAAGCAACAAGCGAATTTATCAGTGACAAGCAAAATATATCTTCAACAGGATAATATTTTCAACACCGAAACCAACGTCTTCCAACAGTTTCAACTTTCAACGTTATTATAGGATTATTATTACGTGTGTGTCGCGTGGGGCATTGAGATAATAATAATTAATAATACATCAATGATTCGGGGAACCACCCGTTAAAAGGGATTCCTTAATACGATTTTGATATATTTTTTGTTAGTATTGTGTCGATCTCCTATTATAGTTGCGTCAACGTCGACGTTATTTTCAACAGCTATTTTCAACAGTTGAAAATCACCAACGATAACGACTTTGGCGTTGGATAGAATTATCGTCAACGCCCAGTACTAGTAGGTACATAAGTTAATTTATTTTTTTATAATTTTTTATCTACACGTACGAAATGACTCCATACAGGGTATTATTACGAGGCATACCCGATATACTCTAATCGGTGAATAAATATAAAGACATAGTTTAATTACTGACATTATTTCGTAACCGACCAACCCCCCCCCCCCCCTTCTAGAAGAAGGGGGGTTGGTCGGTTCATTTTTGGGCAGTAGTCTTTTGGGTTAATTAAAATCGTCAATTTCAACTGAAATACAATCCAAATTCATTGCTCCTACCCTGGTTTCAAAGGAGTACATATCTAGACATTTATTTTTATTTGTCTTCCAATTAATTGTTTCCGCACAAATTTTAATCAACGTTGGTAATTTTTTATTGTTTCAGAATCTATTTTGTATCAAGGATTTAAGTTTGAGAACTTCCAAAACTAGTGGATTATTTTCAATTGATACAGCTCTAAGCCAAAATCTTGCAGCTACTCGTAGTTTCGAAGTTCGTATATGCAAAGGAGGGGCACTCATTTCACTTTGAAAGGAGTTGAATTCAGGAAACCTCGTGATTGTATTAGTTCTAATTTTTCAAGATTGCTTTTGGCAGAGTTGTAAAAAAGTATACTACCATAGTCTAATCGACTTTTTATAAGGGAAGTGTACGATCTTCTCATATGAAGTGGGTGAATTTCCCAGCTTTTTCCTGACAACACTTTCCAAATTTTCATTGGCTGATTCATTTTTAAACAGGTGTTATTTATATATTTATTTCAAGCGAGTCTGTGATCCAACCATACCCCGAGAAAATTATGTTCATCCACTCGTTCTATATAAGTACATCTTTTATTTTTACATTCAGGATATTTTGTCTCTTTCCTTTTGCAAATAAACATATTTTCTTCTTCCAGAAGGGGGTTGGGCGACAAAATAATGTCAGTAATTAAAGTATGCCTTTATATTTAATCACTGTATGTCGGGTACGCCTTGTAATAATACCCTGTATTGAGTCATTTCGTAGGTGTAGGTAAAAAATAAATTAATTTATGTACCTGCCTACTTTCATCATTTCTCATACCTACTGATTTTTAAAATATACTAATTTAAGTCACCGGAGACCAAAATGTCATCTACATTTTGTAGTTTAAATAACCGCTGGAAACTGGTTAAAGTAAGTCCGGTATGTCACTTAACATCTTGTGCAATTCAAAAATAAATAATATATTTTAATCGCCTTTACATCCAGGTCTTAGTGACGCTTTCCGCTCTGCTATAGAAGTCATCTAAAATAATTATGGGGTCAAGGACCCATCGCTTTAATAATGCATTTTGAGAATCTACTATCTACAATGGTTTTAGTCGAGTTCAATTTTTATAGAGTAAACAATTGAAACATATGTTAAGCATATTGTTCACACTTCTAGTTTCGAGTCACCTAATCAAATTATCTGTGCACAAAACGGTATTTACTAACCATAGCTTTAGTCAAGTTCAACTTTTATAAAGTAATAATTTTTCACACCTCTAGTCTTCAGTCACTTTATAAAATTATCTGTGCACAAAATAGTATTTACTTTCCACCATAGCATTAGTCGAGTTCATATATTATAATGTAAATAATTTAAACATGTGTTAAACTAAGCGTTCACACCTCTAGTCTCGTGTCAAATTATCTGTATACAAAACAGTACAATTGCCAGAAAAGAACCTGAATAAAATTTCCGTAGAATTTTCCGAGCTGTCGCCATAATTGAAATCAGCATTATTGTGTAAAAAAGTCTGCTGTGAGTGAAAAAACTTTGATGTCCACCCACCCTCTCCCGACGAAGACGAAAAATAAAAAGTTAACCCCCCTTCACGAGGGTGGCTAAAAAATTCTTTCACCTCATCAACGACTTGATTTTTTGTAGTTGACTTACAAATCTTGGTAGTCTACAAAATTTCCCTACATCAATAAATTAATGGAAACATTTTTTTTCACGGTTAGAAAGCATCGACATCATTATGCTTAAAATTACCGTAATACATCTAGCAGTCTGTCTATTTATATAAAAGAGGGTGTCTGTATGGTTGTAGCGGGTGGGCTATAGTTTTATTCAGATGTTGTTAAAATTTTGCCCAGTTGATCTTAAGAAAAAGGGGAAGGACACTGTCTTCATTTGATTTTTAAAAAAAAACTCAGTACAAAGTCCGGGCGACACCCAGAACTTCAGCCAGTATATGAAGAGTGTCTGTGGCAAGCTGCTGCATGGCTGACACCGGTTAGGAGGCGTGTATTTGATTTTTATACAAATCTACAGTTTTATTTCGAGGTTGTTGAAATTTTGCATACTTGACCGTCCCCGGTCAACGCCAGGGACTTCTTTAATACTTACACAGTCAATCTGAATATTAGGATTATCTTATATGAATTAGGATATTTTGTTCAAGCTTGGTAAAACCATCCGAGCCTGCCTCTTCAAAAACAGAACTGCTATTGACAATGTCCAAACTGCTCGAACCAAAGAGCACAATCTCTTACTTATCTCTTTTGCTAAAACAACTTTTGACCAAAGAAATTTAAGATGCTTTGCAATAATGCACTTCTATTGGCTATTAGACAAAACCTTCGATCAAGGGTATACTTGACAGAACCAAAGATATTGAAATACAAAAGAGATATGCTATGATGTCCGCGCTACTGCCGGCGGACCGCTACCTAATCGGAGTAGTTTGCATACGAAAAGAATTTGTTCATTTCGTTGATTTTTTGAAGGTGTGCATTAGTACTGGTTAACTATATAGTTTGAATACGAAAAGAATTCGTTAATTTAGTTTAACGTTCGTTTAGTTTATTCGTTCATTTAGTTTATTCGTTAGTTGTTAAACAATATCGGCGACACCCGGAAGCGCAGTTCCACCCAGTAAAAACTGCGGATAGCACATCTCTTGTATTTCAATATCTTTGGGCAGAACTCAACTATTTTAAAGTATAAATCATACGTCAAGTCTTGGGTCATCAGCCAACACAAATCAAACAAAACAAAATTTGATCAAAACCGCGCATTTTCAAAGATGCAATGCTAAATGTCTTTTATTTTAAGCGTAATATTCATGTTGTTATATGTATTTTGTTATAAACTGCCTGTCCTAAACACAGGAGTTCCTAGTAAGACAAGCACAGCACATCACAAATTATAATAAAATTAATAAAGATGATTAAAAGATTTACTAAAAAAACCTTGCATATTCGAAGGTGTCGTAAATAACATTCAGAATTATATTTTTTAATATTCAATGAATTCCACAAACTATACTTTTCCTTCGTTCTTTGTATTTATGACTCCAGATTTATGGAAGCCGAACGCTGATATTTTTTTATTTGAATATCGTTGTTACTTCTTTGCCTTCCAAGATAACAAAAAATCAAATATGATTCACTTATTCAGTAACTCGCATGCAGCTGAGCAGAAACATTGTGAAGTAATGAGTAATATTCAAAGCTGGGTGATTAGCGCGCACATGATTAATGATTAATTTATTTATTACTAGCGATGAGGGAAATACGTCATTTTATAATCAAATTTTAGACGTATTAACTCTTATAAATTATATATTGATTTCGAAAGACTGTTCTTCTATCTAGTAAAGCTATATTTTAAATTTTAAGAAAATATGTTTATTTTTAGTTCAATAAAGTTTTACCGTAAACGTTGATTTGATTTGTTAAATTTTCAAACAAAATTTTGTATGATACAACACACATTCAAATCATATAATCATGCAGTAAACTAAATTAATAAATTATCTGCGAAATCTACGTTTCACAATTTTAATTTTAGTTTAAATAAAACCATTTTAAAAAAGATCCGCACAAGTGGTTTGTGACGAAAATACTTCAGTTTGTCTATTTATTTACGATCTTATAAACTAATATATTTAAGATTTTTTTATAGTCTTATTTTGCATCGACATTATTGAAAAATGATAAATACTTATGATAAAAAAATAATTACAAACAGTTCATAATTTTAATAGTTTTTGCGTTTTTGGATGTAGGTATAAATGAAATAAAATCGATATTGAGTTATTATTTTAAAAAGCTGGTACGGAGTATAATTAATCTTTCTCATTGGAACCGCCCTGTACGATCGTAAGAACAATTTTCGACGAAATATGAATTCTCGGCCGCTGGCTAGTTAATGGCCCTTAATAAAGAAATTGTTTCTCGCTCCGTGTCTTTCCCATTCATCCCTTTCCCCTTCCACCGTCCCTTCCCCTCCCATGTCCCCTTCTCCACACGCGTTGCCCCTCCACCTTCCCCGCCTTCCCGCCGTCCCGCCAGCAACCCTCCTGCGTTCCATGTATGCAGTGCCAGTACAGTCAGTTTTCAAACAACTCGCTTGCCACCTGTCACAATTTTTTTATTCAAATTTTCATTTTTCATATATTACAAACATTCACTTATTGTATATTCTAAGAACAATCAATTAAATTTGTACATAACCCAGGTACCTATTTAAAATACCTATAATTCTTACTTACTTAGTGCTTCAAGTAAATTCATTAATTTCGAGAGTTTATTCAAAAATTGAATTATGTATATTTGTATATATCAAAATATATATAGATTCCATATCCACCAGAGAGGCTTTTACATGGCATTAGGGGGCGTACATTAATCACGTGAGCTCAAAAGGGAGGGGGTCCAGCAAAATCTCACGTTACTTGAAAAAAATAAGAGGGGGGGGGGGGGGGCTAGATTGGTAGAAAAACTGCTCACGTAATTAATGTTTGCCCCCTTACAACGCTTGTTCTGTTAGACAACATCGAGCCTAAACTAGTCTTGTTGAAAAAATATCGATATATCGAAATATCGATATTTTTAGCCGATATATTTTGATCCGATATATCTATATATCGATACAAAATATCCAATATCGAAAATCGTATCAAAAACGATATTTTTAAAAATTTATGTATTTCACTAGAATCCAAAACCGTATAGGAACGAACGGAAAAAAGTAACTGTATTGGGTCATGACATCTGGCGGATGAAATTTTAACTATTAATAGCTTACAAATCTATTGTCTTCGCATTAGTATTTGTGATCACCAATACTATCTCATGTGTGTAGCTGTGTAGGTACATACATAGAAATGTATGCTATTTTTGGCCATTTTTTTCTGAGCCACTCCAATATGTTGGTTCCCAATTGTCTATGATTATTGAGTATACCTTGTTCCAAACACGAAGTCCTTTTTGACAGATTAATACGCCAATAGAATGTTACTGAGACGCATACAAACTTTGTATGCATCTCAGTTTACATATAAGTTAGAAGACAGCTTTTTAGTTTTTGATATTTTTGTAATTATTACGTAATAAAAATGAATAGTGATAAAAATATCTTCATTTTTATTGAGATTTTTGTACATTAAAAAAGGCAAATTGTGTACAAAAATTACTATTGATATTGAGCTGAATACACTATTATTTTAAAAACGCAAAATCTCTTGAAAATTTGACCGATATATCGATATTTTTTCCTCGATATATCGACGTCGATATTGATATTTTAATAAATATCGATACATTGATATATCGATATTTTTTTTCACTTTCGACATCCCTACCCTAAACCCTCACATATAGAAAGAAAAGGTCTTGATTAAACTTTTTTGACCAATTAGAAATCAAGAGACGAACGAATGATTCTAATATAACATAAGGAAAATTATTAATTCTCCGCTTCTCAGTATGTTCACAAGATCTAAACAAAATAACACATTTATATAAATCATTAGCAGTCATGTCATTAAGAAAACACTTAACCAATTAAGAAAACACTCACATTTAACAGATTTCATTGTACCCAACAGAATAGAAAATCAGTTTTTTTTTTTTTTAATTTTTCAATAAATTTTGTGAAAGGCAAAAAATTTTAATTTATTTTTTTAGATGCTGAAGTTACAGAAATCGGTCACACTTTAAACAAAAAATACGCCGACAAATTTCCGAAAGCTAATCAAAAAGCTTTGGAAGAGTCATGTGGAAATTTGAAAAAAGAAGTAAATTTACTGGGTGTAACGGGATTGCTCTCAACTTTGGAGTTTTATTAATAAAAGTTTATAATATGTAGGCGCGGTCCTGAATCTGAGGCAGACAAAGTTTCTGGAGGTATGAATTTATTTAGGTTTGTAAGTCAAACGGGGTCAGGGTAGGATTTATCTTTGATGAGTTTGAAGGAATATTAAATATGAAACCTTGTTCTAATGGCTTTTTCTTTCATTATTATTTTTAATTGTTAAACTAACGTTTAAGACAAGATTTTTATTCATAGCACAAAGGGTAACAATTATTATAAGCAATAATTATCAGCCTGAAACACTCATCCACATTGAAAAAATCTTCCGAGAAAAGATACATGACGCCAACGGGACTTGAACCCGTGCCCTTCTGATTGCCGGTCAGCTGCTCTCCCAATTGAGCTATGGCGGCTTATCTTATACCCGCCAAATGAATCAATATATACTAGTGTTTCATTCAACAATTACTGCTTATTATATTTTTTCCACCTGAAAACAACCAACTTTATTTTTGCAAGAGAGACACTGTTAGTGTTAAATCCGTCGCTAGGTGGCGCCGAGACAAATTATGTCTTCATTTATTGGGGAAATACTTAAACTTGTAAAATATTAATTATTATTTTTAATTGTTAAACTATTATAGTATATATTGAATCATTTGGCGAGTATACGATAAGCCGCCATAGCTCAATTGGGAGAGCAACTGACCGGCAATCAGAAGGGCACGGGTTCAAGTCCCGTTGGCGTCATGTATCTTTTCTCGGAAGATTTTTTCAATGTGGATGAGTGTTTCAGGCTGATAATTATTGCTTATAATAATTGTTAAGCTTTTTCTTTCGCTGATCTATTCTTAAAAACATCATTCTTATTATTGAAATGAAAACTTCTTTAGCACCGTTGTGATTTGAAACTCGATGAAAAAAAAACCGACACTGAAAAAAGACAAACACATACATCTATAGTATTTAGCCTGCGAGATAATGAGATAGTGCTTCATAGCCTCACCACTCTTGTTACTTTAGTTTTATGAAGGTTTCACTTCCACCGCGTGTGAACTGCAAACTTGTATTTTTTGAAGTGAAACTTCTTTAGCACCGTTGCGATTTGAAACTCGATGAAACGGAAGCGAGTGACGCTAGAAAGAGACAAACACATTCATGTATAGGATTTAGCATGTGGGAGAATGAGATAGACTAATCGGTGTCCTCTTTGTGCGGCGCTTCGTAGAATAAAATTTAAAATATTTTTTAAACTTGGTAACAATATTATAAAAAATAAACTCGACTATTATCCTACTTCTGATACCCTGCATTCGTCTCATTCTCTCGAAGTGTAGTTTTCTGAAGGTTTTACTTCTACCGTGTGTGAATTTCAGGCACAATTTTTTTTAAATAATTTTAAAAGTATGGGGGCATACTTTAATTACGTGAGCTCAAAAGGGGTGGGGGGGTCCAGCAAAATCTCACGTTACTTGAAAAGAATATACGAAGTGGCTCAAATTTATCCCACCAAGTCTAGGTCCAAGGAGGGGTCTAGATTGGACGAAAAACTGCTCACGTAATTTTATATAATATGTAATTATATAATATGGCTTATTTTACTTTAATAGTTTTCTTTGAATTTTTTCAGATCGACTAGAAAAATTTAACTAGGGGTATTTTGAAGTGGGGAAATCGGGAATGTAAATGGGTACCTTAAAGTGAATTTAATTCAATAACATTTCAATCCTAGATTTGGTAACACTTTATTTTGTTCATTAAACTTTTTGAGACCTTTTTTTAATTATTTTTTATTTTTTAATGAATGAATGAGTGGATGTTGCACAAGAATCACAACTGCTTCCAACAGCCTAGAGCCAATAGAACAATGGGATCCCCTCCGTAGTCCATTGACGACCTCCGTAGTCCAGTGGGTAAGACTCTTGACTCACAATCCGGAGGTTGCGGGTTCGAACACGGCATGAGCAAATAAATTTTATTTGATTAATTTGTGTTATTTCACAATTAATTCATTTAAAATATTATACATATAGTATATTTGCGGCATGTTCCAGAGTGGAAGATAATATCAGTATCGCCCTGGTGTAAGACCACCATTCAGAATTGAAACGTTGCTTGAAAATGGCTTTAGCCGTGTTTGGTGACCAGATCTGAAAAGCCAGGTACTTCCCAACCTTCCTCTTCCCCACCTCCTTCCCCTCCCCACTACCTTCAGCCTCACAACATACCCCAATTGGGGATGCCATAGTCTCACTGGCTCCAGACGGGAGCAGTTGAGATTCTTGTGCGGTATTCACTGTAAAAAAAAAAAATCCCCAATTGGAGTGTGTTGTGAGGCTCAAAGTAAGTGAGGAGGGGAAGGAGATGGAGAAGAAGAAGGGGGAAAGTTCCTGGCTATTCAGATCTGGTCACTAAGCACGGCTAAATCCAATTAAAGCAACTTTTCAATTCTGAATGGTGGTCTTACACCATTGCGATATCGAGAGTATATTCCACTCTGGAACGTACCGCATATAATATAATTTTTTTAATTCTTAAAACACAAAGCAACCAAATATAATTTACCAGCGCACGTCGGGTTTTGAACACGCGACCTCCGGATCACTAGTTCAGCCCATTTGTGTGTTTGAGGAGAATGAAACTAAACTGAACATTTTGAATTTACGTGTTATGTATTTTGTACTTTTATTTATTAAATTAGATTATTATCTCTAGGCAGCAATTTCACAAGCTACTTCGTAAATCCGACACTGGTTTGGTGAAGTTGTTCACTCTCAAGAGTAATCGGTCCGTAAAACTTCACTCAGAAGTTTTTATGTGTCGTGTCGTGTCATAGCCGACAGGCGAATTTCTCAAAAAGGTAATTTCAGATAACAGCAATAAAAAGAAAGCTGGGGTAAGGAAGGACCTACCACGCAGATTTATAAAGCGGTCAGCACAAATATTATAACTTCGAAGGTCTTTGTATTTTTATTAAAGTAGATACCTACCTACGTAGGTATGTGATTTGCAGAAAATAAAGATGCAACAACAAAAACGAACATGAGGCTTTTTTAAATTTTATTAAAATTTAATTTTGTTTCTCGCAAGTTCCCGGCATGCGTTGAAATACCACTTTGTCCTTTCCCATTCTTCCCGTTCGTCTTCCGCCTCTCCTTCCCCTCACTCGTTCCCCCGCGACCCTCCACGCCTACCCTCTAGCCTTTCCCGCTTCCCATATCTCGCGAATCCCCCTCCCGCGTTTCCCTCACTCTCCCCACGTTCCATACATCCAGTCCCGGTATATTCAGTTCGCGTGCCACCTGTTGCAGTTTTTTTTACACATTTCATAATGCCAGCAGTATATACGAGTATATATAAAAATCAAAATATGTTTGCTTCGGAGAATATGAGTATATGAGATGTCTTTGCATTGCTTAACCGTTAATCCTATGCGATGTGCGCATGGATTTGACGTGTGCATGCCCGCAATGGTTTCTATATACAATAGTCAGCTCTGGTGTCATGAAATTATTATTGTATATATATATAAACTTATTGCTAAACGGTTCATCCGATTGCGATGAAACTTTGGTGAGTTGTTGTGAGCACGCCCGCGATGGTTTCTACATATACTGGTGAGCTCGGGCATTATGGAATTTGTATTAAAAATTGCAATAGGTGGCTTGCGAGCTGTTTGAAAACAGAATGTATAGAATGCGGGAGGGGGGAGGGGAACTCGGGAGGGTGGTTTGCGGGACGGTAGAAGCGTTAGAGGGTAGCGGGGAGAGGGAAGGCGGAGAAGGCGGAGTGGGGACACGTGAGGGGAAGGAGATGCGGGAGAGCAAGGGAAGGCGGAGGACGGGACGAATGGAAAAGGACACGCAGGGAGAAACAATTTATCTATTAAGTGGCATAGTAACGCATGCCGGGAACTCGCTAGTAAATAAAAAAATTAAAAAAATTGAATTCTACCAATATTGGAAAAAAAATCATTGTCATTAGTTATAGATGTGTTATTTTCTATTTTGAGGGCTTGATGATTTATATTTGGAAATTCCATTTATATTCAGAAACTCTAATCTGTAGGCTGTGACCCCAATAACATGTTACGTATGGTGAACCAGTATTATTATGTGCTGCAATTATTGTATCGGGCACGATGTCATCTGTAACTATCCAATCAGACGGTACGAATCAGTCTGAAGGTCTCCTGTCAAGATCTAGAAATATAATTTTTGCCATTGATTATTTATGAGGCATTTGTAAAAAAATTACATACATAATTTAAAGGGCATGGTACATTGTTAGTTCAGTATCTCTCTGTGAGGCCTTTGTCAACAGCATCTCTCATCTGTGTGGTTCTTCTCAAAAATTATGTCACCTGGACCCCTAGCAGGGTCGATCGATATGGATTGTATCAATAACTTTCGGTAACTTCTCATTGTTCTCTAGGACAACTGTAGTTCGCTAACGAACACACAACCCTTGACGTCAAGTATATTAAGAACATTGTGAACTGTTTTATTTCGTTGGCGGTCTGCTTCATGCTAGGGAACGATGAGAAGTTACCGAAAGTTTTGGATTAAACCTTTATCGATGGGTTGCTATGCTATACAAAACTACACGAACAATACACAATACCCGCACCAAAAACAAAGAACTTCTCCAAATTCCTTTTTCCAAAACCACCTTTGGACAAAGACACTTTAAATACTTAGCTTGCAAACTATACTACCAGCTACGATCAGACAAACCGACTCCTTGACAAAATTCAACAAAATATAAAGAAATGGATCGAAAGTATTGGACGCCACACTACTACAAACATCTGTAAAATACAGAAATAACTATTCACATACGACCTAAGCCATATAAAATAAATGAAAATAATAGAATCCTGTCAAATTTTACTCCACAAATAGATTAGGCCGAATTCACTACTTTACTTCATATCCTCCAACATTTAAAAGATAACTCTGTTTAAAAGATTTACCCACCCATCCAATCACCTTTTTGTTTTAATTCTATTCAAATTTATTTTATTTATTTATTAATATTTCAACGCCCTGGTGGGCTTTTACATGATAAGTTTATAATACAAAGACACATTAAAAAAGATCATCTTGAAAAAGTACACATCACATGTATCGAAGGTATAAAGTTAAATTTTAGTAAAAATAATGTATGACAATTAATATGTATTTTACCTTAAATATTATTGTAACTACGAAATTCATTTATATACCTCTACGCCTGTCTCGACACAGGTATATCCTAATGAGACAGGCATAAAAAAAACGAATGTAAATATACTTTTTATAGATAAATAGCTAAATCTATGTGTTGCCTCAAGTAATTCTATAAAGTGCAAGTTCCATGCATCCGCATTTAGACACACCTAAGGAATTTTGTCTGGTTTTGTTCCAGCATATTGATATATTTAATTTGATTCGGAGTCCACACACCACTAGCGTACTCCAGCTTACTTATTATGTCGTGAAACATGGCCATCATTGCATCTGGGTCATCAAATTGCTTACAAATTCTGATGATAAAACCCAGGAGTTTGTAGCATGCTGGAGTGAGCCGTGATATTTGATCAGAGAATGTCAGTTTGGGATCAAAGACGATACCGAAATCTTTAAAGCTATTGTTGACTCGGCATAATGTTGTCCCTTTAATGGAGTAGGCTGTGAGTGGGTATATGTCATCGTTACACATTTTTTCTAATTCTAATTTGTTTTTTTTCTGACCATTCTGCGACAGCATCAAGGTCAGATTGCATTTTTAGGCAGTCCTGTTAACAGATTATTTCCAACAAAAGTTTGAGATTATCTGCAAATAGAAGACGTTTGCAATATTTTACACTTACCTGGATGTCGTCTATAAGTATAAGGAACAACAGAGGACCAAGGTTTGACCCTTGGGGAATACCTGATAACGCCGGGAATTGTTAGATTCATGTCCATATTGACTTCAGGATTTTAAATAGGACGCGAAGAAAATAAGTGTTTGTTGATCGAAACCAAGTTACTTCTTAATGGGATAGTTTGAACGCCATCAAAAGTGAAAACAAAATTTTACAATGTATTTTTAAAAAGCAAAACTGACAGATACAATTGGTGAAAAAAATCTATCAAATCAAAAAATCTTACATCCAAAGTTTGGGATGAAAAACAGGAGAATACAAAGCCTCGATTTTTACTATTTTATTTAAGTATAATCAGCCTGAGGTGCAGTTGTCCGTTTCGTGCAATTAGCAGGGCTCAAGTTTCCTCTTAATCGTGCTACGTTTTCATTGCAGTCATATAAGCGACAAGATTAAACAAATGATGTAAAACAACGGAAATTAAAGCCTATACCATTAAAGAATTAATTACATATCGTACCTATACTTTTTAAACGTAACTAGCGCATAATTGTATAGCCTGTTTTATTACCTGGCCCTTTACCCTTTCCTTTTTCCAAGAGGCATTCACTTCAATTCAACCGTAATTCAAACGGGCAGGTAAAGGCCCTGACATACAAATGTGGTTATATGAAATATTCTATAATGTCTATCATTACGTTACATAACCCAAGAAACCTAAGCCAAGTAATTAAAAGTTCTAATGACAAAGTGAGAGAATAATGGGGAATACCAAGATAAAAACAGATAATAATTTATTATAATTTTACGAATAGTTCGTAGATTTGGAAAACTTCTAGTAATTGTAAAAACCAAAAGGTTAGATGTTTAAATAATAATTATTATTCTGAAATTGCCAACCACATTTTAGACACAAATCATTTTTTTGATATAATGAAAGGTTAACAATTTAACACACCAACACAGCGGGTTTACCATTAGATATCTTAGAAATTATATAAATTAGAAAAGTGTTAATGCCCAATTAAATATTATTAATAATCAAATATTTTTTCTAAAAATGCATCTTTTACATGTATTTTCATATTAATACTTACGTTTTTATATTAATTTATTTTAGTTATTTGGACGAACACTATATTAATTTATTTTGATTATTTATGAAAGTTTGATTTTTTTTAAGTAAAACTTCTTTACGCACGCTTGACTTGGGGAGTAAGCTGGTGAATGCGTAACGAGAGCGTTATGAAAAGTGTGATCGGGCGAGGTGAACGGTCGGGCGAGGCCAAGGGCGGATCCAGATTTTTTTTTCTGGGGGGGGGCACAAGGGGCGGACGGGCAAAAAAATCAACATAAACTTGTAGAAATAAACTTGAAGTATCACACTATCTACAAGTATGTATAGGAAGGTTTATGAAAGTGTTAAAACAATCGAAAAATTAAAAGTTTAATAAAGACAGTTTTAGCTTCTAAGTACGTACTGTGACGGAATCTCCACAGTATACAAAAATACAGTCAGCGTCTACTAAAATGCCCCCTTCCTAAATCCGCCCTCGGGCGAGGCGAACGGAAGTTGAGAGGGAGATATAAGTTAATGAAGTTTTACTTCAGTCGTGTGGTCTAAAGCACACTCGTTTTTTTACATTAGCTCAACACAGGAGGCCCTGAGGAAAAAAATTCCCCCCAGGGCCTATGTCATCTTTGGGGATGCTGTGTTGAGGGTCTTTTTCGGAAAGGAAGTTCTGGGAAGGCAAAAGGTGTAAGGAGTGGGTAGGAATCTGGGGGTCAGTGTGTCCAGGAGTGACGGACGAATCTATCCCTCCCATTGCAATGCAAGGCGATGTTCTGGGAGAGCTCTGCTAGCGAGGTCAAAAGATCTCCCTTCACGCCCAATTTCTCCCGATCCGGCCTAACACGTATTTGGTGAACAGACGCATCCGCCATCAACATCTGAACAAACCTCACCCCATGATCCCGGGCAGCAACGTAGCGAACCACTTGGGGTGACCTATGGCAGAGTTGCTAGTTATCCAATAAATGGTTCCCGGGGTGGCGGCTGGTGCAGCGGTAAGGCGCTTGACTCGCATTCCGAAGTTCGCGGGATCGAATCCCGGCGTGGCAAATAAATTTTATTTGATTAATTTGTGTATATCACAGTTTATTCGTTTAAAATGATTATAGTATATTTGCGGCACGCTTCAGAGTGGAAGATACTCTCAGTATCGCCCTGGTGTAAGACCACCATTCAGAATTGAAACGTTGCCTGAAATGGCTTTAGCCGTGTTTGGTGACCAGATCTGAATAGCCAGGTACTTCCCCATCTTCCTCTTCCCTATCTCCTCCCCCCCCCCCCCCACTACCTTCAGCCTCACAACATACCACAATTAGGGATGCCATAGTCTCGCTGGCTCCAGACGGGAGCAGTTGGGACTCTTGTGCGGTATACATGTAAAAAAAAACCCATAACCGCCTACCAAATTGTATGTAAAATGCAATACTATAAAATAATTTTAATATTTGATTTAATATATTTGTTTTTATGACACCATTAAGTGAATAATCACTAATCTTTGATGTTATTGGTCTACAGTTCTTATTTGTCTGTCCATGTTTGTTTTTGTTATTTTATTTTTATTAATTTTAATCTAATCTTGACGAAGAAACCATTGGTTTTGAAACATGTAGATAATTTTGATTAAAAATAGGTATTTTACGACGTGATTTGTTTCCGTTTAAATAGTTCATAATATGTTTCTACATTTTGAAATTACAAGTTTATTGCCAAAATTTAATGATAATGAACTTGTGGTTACTATTTTGTTAAAGCAGAAAATTAGTTTGGTACATGCAATCATTAGTTTTTAGTATTTTGTGTGTGTAAAATCACTCAACTTTATAAATGTTAACCTCATCACAGGCCTAGTCCTAGTGAGGTTAATTTTTTTTGCATGTAAAAATAAAAAATAAGATTGTATGGTGAGAAGTTATAAATAAATAAATAAATCATTAAAATTATTTATCCATTTTAAACACATAGCAAATATTTTAAGCATTAAGTTAGTTCACAATAAGATAGATTGGTAATTAAAATGTGGAGAGAATAAAATAATTTTAAACTCACAAAGGTAAAATACAATTACAATATTATCATAATTATGAGAAACAAATTATACTGTAATTTATTAATGACTTAAATGTGTAACAACATAATTTAATTTAAAGATTATTGTATTCTATTGTTACTAATCTGTTTCATTTGAGTATTCAGTAATATTTATTGTTAACTGGCTGGTTCCCGGCATGCGTTACAAGGCCATATTCAAAGAAATAAATTGTTTCTCCCTGCATGTCCATTCACGTGCATTCCCGTTCCCCTCCCGCATGCCTTTCCCCTCCCGCGTTCCCCTTCCACCTTCCCCACCTACCCTCAAACGTTTCCCCCCATCCCCCGTCCCGCCAACCCCCCACCCGCGTTCCATATATTCAGTCCCAGTACATTCAGTTTTCAAACAGCTCGCCTGTGACCTGTTACAATTTTTGTATCCAAATTTTCATTTTTCATGTATTACAAATAGAGATGAAACGGATATCCGGTAACTATCCGCTATCCGGCCTATCCGGCCTAAATGTACTATCCGGCCGGATACCGGATAGTAACTCAATATCTGGCCGGATACCGGATATTCAAAAACTAAATTCGGCTAATTTCGGCCTATATTTCCATACAACGCTGTGTTTCAAATTTAAACAGGATGGCGGTACACAATTTTAAGCAAAAGTAAGAGATACAGGACACAGGACGCGTGCTAAATGGTCTGGAACCAAATACTACTACATCAGTGGCACATTTGTATCTATTCAAATTTGTGCGGAAGGCACTTCTAGTGTTATGTTCTTTAATGTGGTTACGTTGCATCTCCCGTATTATTATTATATGTTTTGCAATTGAATACTGCTATTTATTTAACAAGCTTTCAAAAACTGAGAGAATCCTCCATTATTGTAATATTTCATTCATATGATTGTGTAAGCAACTTCCAAAGGAAAATATGATTTTCTTTGTTTCGATCTGTCGTGTTCATAACGTTATAACAAACAACAAGTTTTCAATTCTGGCATGGTACCTACGTAACAACCTCTAAGTGAGTTAGGTATTTATTTAAATTATAATGCATAACATTTACTTAAAGCCATTTCAAATTAATGTTGAAATAGTTTGATGAATAACAAAACCGGTGGTAAACAAATAACAATGTGTTTTTTAAAACTTCGTAGCTACAATAGGATGTGTTAATTAGCTGTATTTTATGTGCGTTCGTCATTCCCATTCAAGCATCATATTGATTTTTAGAAATCTGTTTACAATTCTTGTCAAGAATTTTTCGTCATCTCTTCTATATAACGTTTAATATCAAGTACCAAGAAAACACATGTAAAAGAAAAAAATACCTTTTTTATTATTAGAGCCTTACTGATAAGAAAAATACTTCCCAAACGCTATAGTTTTTTTTTTGCTTTCGTTGCACATTGAATACAGATTATAAAATTACTCTTTCGAATTCTTACCAATAAAAAATATCTTTTACTGAAAGAGCTGGCAACATCGCATTTTGACAAAGTGACACGAAAAAGACTTGAAAAGTTTTCTTGCGTATTCCCTAAATAAAAGGAAAGTGTTTTCAGAATTTCGTATTTTCTTTTCTAGTTTCGAAAAATATTATTTGTTTTTACTTTATCATTTATTTATTATTAACATGAAAATATTATATAGTTTCCAAAAGTTAAATTACAAAAAAAAATACTTTTTGATTCGCCATTATTTATGCATTAGGTACACCGTTATATTTTTTAATAAGTTAAATTTAGCTTTATTATCACGAAAAGTGAGTATTTATGTCGGGGGAGACAAAAAACATGCAAAAAATATGCACTCAACTTATTAATTTTGTTTATATTAATTCGCTTATGTTAACGCCATTTTTATATGTATCGTTTTTATCTAACATTTCAAAGACAATCAATCAATGCTGCCAATCATAGAAAAAACATTATTGCCGTGTAAAACAAAGTGAATGCATTATTGACAAGTTTGTACCTGTATTTATAACAGTAGAACATGGGAAAAATGTATTAGAATAATTACACAAACCCGCTAGACAAACCCTGCTTTGCCAAACAAACCATTCAAAACCTGGGATGTTTTTTAAAATTATGATGACGTGCGAGTTTATTTTTAAGAATTTATTTTATAAGATTGGTACTTCCGACAAATGTCATATTTGATTGTCTATTAGTTAAAAAAAGGAATATTCCTTATTATCCGTGCATCAAACTTCGACAACACGAACGTTCCGTATTTTCCGTAAGATGGACTAAATGCATATTTACCGATTCGCCAAATAAACCGTTCTCTTTAAACTTTCCATAATATCTGTCTAAACTCTTACATCGACATTTTTTTTTAATTATCTGCAGGGCCAAATTTAATAGAAGTATCATATCATGTCAATTGTTCTGTGCGCAAACATATACACACACTCACACACATCTACACACCCTTGTTTGTCTAATCCCGATTTCGAGGACTTCAACTGGCTACCCGAATTCGAGGTCCTGTTATATTATATAAAGTAGACATGTATTCTACACTTATGCGTATACTCAAGTTAATCGTGATGGTTGCTGACTATTCGGTTTCATCATACACCCGGTAAGCACCTAGAAAACGGTCCTCAAAAAACCGGAATACACACCCGGTAACTGAGGACTTCCCATATCCGAGGCCTGTCCACGTATTCAGGATTACACATACGTAAAATACACGGATCTCGGAAGGTCCTCGTTTTAGTGGCCTGTAGTTTTTGGAGGTCTTGGCTCCTCCAAATAGTGTGGAACGAATTTCTTACACGTATCTTGGAAGCAGGCGCGGCTCGTCCTAACGTTCACTCGTGCGGTGAACCGTCAACAAAATTATACGCCTCATCGTATTCCTAAATATTTTATTTAAAATATAAATTTGAACAAAACTTAAAAAAAGGTTCAAAATAAAATTGAATTGCCTGTCTAATTATATGAATTTGGTAAGAGATCATTACGGCTGACACCTGACAGGCAGTGCACCCCTCCACCCGCGCGTCCGGTGCAACAGCAGATCGGCTAGTAATCGGCGTTCGTAATACGGAAAGTACTGAAAACTTCCGAACTGTTCCGACGAAACGTTCCGGTTCCGACGAAACGTCCGAAACTGTTCCGGTCTCCAGCGAAATAGTATTCTTACTTATAGACTAGGAGGCGAGATAGGTAAACCCTACGTCATCGACTACAGACTACACGGATGAAACTACTTTTAGTGATTATGGGCATTTAGAAAACCTTTAAAAAGCTGGTCTGCCGGTGCGCCTCTTGGCAGGAGCCGCGCAGTCATGGAAATAGTCAGCGATTTTTTCGAAAAAATTACGTCATCGACTACACGAACGGGAATGGTTTCATATGATAAAGGTCGATTAGAAAATGAGAAAAAAGCAGGTCTGCCAACCGGCAGCCTGCCAAGTTCGCAGGCAGCCGGCGTCAAAGTGGGGTAAAAAATAGAAATTTTTACGTCATCGACTACACGAGTAAAACCAATTAATAACTATAGTCCAGATCATTCCATATAAGAATTTCGCGGTCTGCCGACCAGCAAGCAGCCTGGCAAATTTTTGTGAACGAATAAAAAAAAAAATTCACTGTTCGTTTATCTTTATTATTATTTTTATTTCATTATAGTTTTAAAAACTTAAATTGCCATATTTAAAAAAAAATAAGCAACAACGATAAAAAAAAATATAATTTGAGAGTTCCGAGTGTACCCATCCGTCGGGCGAGCCGTTCGACGCCAAATCACTTACGAAACCTGCTACGTTGCCTCTCACCGCTGTCGCGTTTCCATATTGTTATACAAATTTATAATAATAATTAACAGTCCTTTTAAGATTGCCTAATAGCCCATAGTAGGTTGAAAGTTCGAAAAACCAACGCACCGTCGCTGTAAGAGCTGCGTTCATCCGTAAAACGAACTGTTCAATAATTTTAATTATAAACGACTTTTTTGTCTTAATTTTTGTGTCAGACTACCTAAAAAACCTTTTTTTTTAACGATTTTGTATGTTTTATTTGATGATAATGTTACTCTGCGTTTAGTAATTTTTTCCGACTCTTCAAGATCCGCATTAATAAAACCCTTCCTACAGCTCCTCCTTAACCTGCTTGACAACATCACCCATCCAGGTGGCGATATTCTTCCCTTGTCCTTTATTCAGAAAGAGGCGTTTTTGTGAGGTGTAGGCAGGGCTAGGCAGTATTGAAAAATATGGATTTGAAATACAAATACGTATTTTGTCAATTAATTCCTAAAAATGTATTTTGTAATTGGTATTTCAATTACCTGATGCTGAGGTATTTTGTAATTTATATTTCAAATACTTATGGCTTCAAAATACATTTTAAAATACATTTAGCGATCTTAATAATGATAATGAAAAAAATAAATTGACATAGACAATACATAGACTAAAAACGCTAGAATCCAGAGCAAGATATGTTAATATTTATTTGTCGTTTTCATCGTTCGCGGTATTTATTAATGAATACATGAGTTTATTGATAATGGATGAAAAAGATTATTTTTAATATTTAATTAAATGAAGACAATATAAGCGAAACTCAATCGAAAATCTGGAGACAGAAAAATCAGAAAAAGATATTGGTTCCACTGGGGCTCAAACCCAGGGCCCTTTGCTTACGTAGCAAGTGCTCTATCAACTGAGCTATGGAACCCATTTCCAATTCGGTCACTTCTAATTGTATCATAGGTACTTCGACTAAGAATTACCAACATTATCTTCATTTTCTAAACGCACATATTGCGCATTATTGGTTGCTATCTTTATATATGATACTCAATTTTGGAACCTTTATTGGATAACCAACACCTGTGCCATAGGTCACCCCAAGCTACGTTTGGTGATGGGGTGAGGGGTTCATGGGGTGAGGTTTGTCTAGGTCTTGGAGGCGGATGACCAGGACACACTGAACCCCAGATTCCTACCCACCCATTTAACGCTTTTCCTTCCCAGAACTCTCCTCTCCTTCCTTTCCTTAAAAAACCCTCCACACAAAATCCCTAAAGATGACATAGGCCCTGATTGAAATTATTTTCCTCAGGGCCTTCTGTGTGGAGCTCATGTAAAAAAAAAAAATGATTGCAAGATTCAACCCGAACTAAATGCTATCTAGATTTTTAATACGCGACATCGACATTTAATACATACAATTTGGGAGGCGTAATTAGGTTACCACATTGGCTAACCAACACCTCTGCTATAGGTCACCCCAAGTGGTTCGCTACGTTTGGTGATTTAGCAGGGGTTCCCGGGTTCATGGGGTGAGGTTTGTCTAGGTCTTAGAGGCGGATGATCAGGATACACCGAAGCCCAGATTCCTACCCACACCTTAAACCCTTTTCCTTCCAAGAACTCTCCTCTCCTTCCTTTCCTTAAAAAAACCTTCACACAGCATCCCCAAAGATGACATAGGCCCTGAGGGAAATTATTTTCCTCATGGCCTCCTGTGCGGAACTCATATAAAGAAAAAAAAATCTATTGACCTTTTTTGCAAGTCTAGGATGAATATTTTTATTTTTATTCACAAAGTTAAAAATTAAAGTAAAAAAATATTTTTAAGTTAATTACAGTAGAGCGCACTTGAAGTGAAATAATACAAAACTGCGCACAAATGTCGTATTATTATAATTATCTAACACCTGGGTCCTATACCTTTACAAGTGGAGCGGAGGTGAGATGCATCTTCTGAGCAATATGATTGGTCAATTTTTGCAAGTCTCTGTTTCACTCTGCTCAGCTTTGCTTCTATGAAAACGCACTCTTATACCTATAATTATTTTTTCAGCCCGATTCCCGCATAGAGGCTAGAACATAGACAAAATCGCTATTTTCATCTCTATTTTCATATCTATGATTTCAATTGGAATCACAGCAAACAGCACATGAACCATATTGTTGCTGTAATAATAATTTTAGGTCCGCGATAACCAAAAAACTTGACGTTTATCGTTTACGTAAATGTTAAAATGCGTTCGATGTGGAAAAGATGCTACACCAGGAAGAAAACACAAACATTTCTTTATCAGGAAAGATTTCCGACAAATATCGATTAGGTTTGCACCAATAACATTATATAATAACGTCATTGTATTGCACGACCTAAAGTTACTAGAATTTAGAGTGCGTAAACATTTACGTCAGAAACAGAATAATTATAAATATTTGATATTATATTGTAATTTTATTATCAAATATTTTGATTATTATATTATTTTTAGGTATAATAATATTTTAAACTCGTGATTATGCTCGCTCATGGCACATAACCATAAAAGGCCATTCCGTTTTCCCCACACACGACCGCATCGCGTATCTTCTGTCAAAAAATGAATTCTCCCCCCCGCCTGCCTTCCCGCTTCCCCCAAATGGGATGTTTAAGTTTTGTTTTTGTTTTGTTTTCCGCAGAACACGGGAAGCTCAAACACTACAAAAATTGTCAAACATTTATGACCTTCAATGTTTTGACCTTGACTATCAAAGCAAAGTCTGGCGTTTTCCCGCCCAATGGACCCGACTTGATGCCAACTAAAATCCCAGATATGAAAATAGCGATCGCGTAAAGCGAAAAATTTTGTCTTTGATTCTATACGGGAATCGGGCTTAAAAAAGTTGTCGTGTATTATTGGCTTTAGATAAGGGCACTTATGTCAATTTATTGCAACCAAAGGTTGTACCAAAACCAAATGTATTTTGTATTTGAAATAAAAAAAAATTGTTAAAATATGGTATTTTGTATTTCAAATACACAACTCGAAAGTATTTTGTATTTTAAATACATGCGAAAACGTATTTTGTAATTTGTATTTCGATTACAGCAAAGCATGTATTTTGCCCAGCCCTGGGTGTAGGTAATAGGGTCATAGAGCGGATTAACGAAGAATGGAGTGAAAGAAGAATATATGACGCGGATTAATCAAATACTTGAGCAGGTGTTCTAATTACTTATTAAATATTACAATACCGTACAGCGAATTAAACAGTATTACAGAACAATACGAACTAAACGCAATATTGAATTTTGTTTCAACTGTCAAAAACTGAATTCCTTGTCGGCACAATCTTAATAGTGCAATACTTATTATATTCACATGCACGTAGGAATTTCGAACGACGGGTCCTCGGTTTAGGGCGTAGGTGAGATTTCTTGACACTCGAGCTTGCAGCGCCTCCTGGTGTTCACATTCCGGTGATCGGCACCTTTTAAAACGAAACCGAGGACCATCCGAGGACTTTGAGAGAGTCCTCGGTTTAGGGTCTGTGTGTGATTTCCAGCATCAGCGGCGCCGCCCTGGTGGTCACACACCCGTACTAATGAAACACTAGCGAAATTAAACACGATATTTTTCACCGCGAAAATGAGGACTCTCTCCGATTGGCCCAAAATTTCGACAGTTGACCAATCAAAACGCATAGATTATAGGTACATATTCAGTTTTTCGCATTTCGAATCCGAGGACGTCCTCGGATTCGTGTGAGTCCTCGGATTCTGGGTCTAAAGGCCTGTGAAGGTCCTCGAATAAAGGTACATACTAACTCACTGCACACGTCACTCGATAACCCGATACTCGATACCCACATCCTGGAATAAACATTATTATTATTATTATTAAATTTCAAGGAATTATAATTTAGGAATTAATATTTTATGGTGGGTACCTAGGAATGTACCCACCATAAAATATTTAATATCTGTAAATTATTTCATCCCTGTAACCGATGTAGGAACTGTTTTGTTTCAATGATATAAAATACATAAATGAAAATGTGAAAATTGTGAAGATTCCGAAAGAATGCAAGGCTGATATAAGCGTGAAGAGTAAGATTAAGAGAGGGACGCTTGAAAGATTTGGGCAGAGAGAAATAGCAACTTGAACCGCTACACGTCAAATAACATTTATGTTATTCTGACTTTTGCATGAGACGATGCATAAATGTGAATGATGTGTGTGTGCCGAGATCGAGTTGTTTTTTGCAATCCATCCTCTGCCTGAAAGGGATCGGCGCCATGTATTTGTGAGGTCCTTAATCAGTGAGCTAAGTGTTAAGATTGAAAAATACGACACGAATTATTGTAGCTGCTCCATACGTAGCCGTTCGTAGCCAATTAGAGTATAATTCCGTCATTTGGCCACCTCACCATAAAATTCATATTAAAAATGTCCAAAGAATTCAGCCAGAGTTTCTCAAAGACGTTATTTACTGGAGTTTCTACGATTTATTAATATTAAGTTAAATATCCTCAAAAAGAAATCAGATTCACTTTTTTATTAAATTATTTAAAAATACAAAGGTACACTTGATGATCGGCGAAAGATAAGTGACCTATGCTTCTTTTTCAAAATTATTAATTCGGAGCTAGATTTTTGCGAACTCCTGAGCTTAATCAGTTTAAAAGTACCTCACTAGGTATAAGGACCTATTTCAATAACGCCATTCAAAAATAAATTATGTAGCAAATCGCCGATTCCTAGCTTACATAGTTAGTCAAACGAATATACAAATGTGGTCGACATTTTTAATGTAACAATTTCGATTTTAAAATATACCTAAACCATTTATGTTAAGATATTATTTCTGATAATTTCAGTCATTTTGAATGGAAGATACTCTCAGTATCGCCCTGGTGTAAGACCACCATTCAAAATTGAAACGTTGCTTGAAATGGCTTCTGCCGTGTTTGGTGACCAGATCTGAATAGCCAGGTACTTCCCCACCTTCCTCTTCCTTATCTCCTTCCCCTCCCCACTGCCTTCAGCCTCACAACATACCCCAATTGGGGATGCCATAATCCCACTGGCTCCAGACGGGAGCAGTTGGGACTCTTGTGCGGTATTCATGTAAAAAAAGTCTGCTTTTACGATTTTTTTGAAATGTTATCTATTAGTATACCAGGGTAATATAATAAATTACTTTCAGCAACCTATTGTGTGTTACTAACTCAGCCCAGCGATTCGGTATTTTTGTGAGATCGTTATTGGATAACGGACGTTATCTCCTGTCAGATTTGTGTGATTTTTATGGCTGTTATTTGCGTTTTCTATGTACAACGTACATTAAATGAGTAAATAATTATGCGTACTTGCAGTAATTCATGTTTAAATCGATCTAAACTAAAATATGTGACGTAAAAATCACACAAATCTGACAGAAGAAAACGTCCGTTTTCCAAAAATGATCTTAAAAGTTTTAAGGAAAATAAATACAATGTATACCAATTGTAAATAAATAAAAAAATACACGTATGCAAGAGCAGATTTGGGAGGGGGGGGGGGGGGGGGCACGTGCCCCCGTGCCCCCCAGAAGGTATTTTTATGTACTGTGGAGACATATTTAGAGGCTAAAACTGTCTTTATTATACATTTAATTTTTCGAGCGTTTTGACACTTTCATAAACCTTCCTTTACATACTAGAACTTGTAGAAATAAACTTGAAGTATGATATTTAAAGTTTATTTCTAACAGTAATTGTTGTTTTTTTTAGCCTGTGCGCCCCTTGTGCCCGTCCAGAAAAAAATTCTGGATCCGCCCTTGCACGTATGGTGTAACTATTATGGTATTATGGGATGATCTACCATCTGCATTGTGATATTATTATTAGCATTACAAATTAACATAACTTCAATGAATGAATTATTTATGAAATCCACGAAGACATGATCATAATTTTAAAATATGTACATTACATTACACGACTCGTATCTGAGATATGGGATGACCCACTTTTTACTTTAATTGGTTATTTGTTTCTATTGCATATCAATAGCAGTATTCATTTTAGTAATATAAACTTACCTATTTTGATTAGGTAATAAAAACGCCGAATTAAGCTCGAGGTTAAAATAATCTTATAATGTTAATAGTGATGTTATAGTTTTTGCATGTAATGTGCATTATGACTAACTAACTAACCATCACGCCGTTTCTACCCAGTGGTAGGCAGAGAGGACGGACCGCCAAACAAATCAGTCCTGGCACACACTCCTTACCTCGTTCACATTCATATATCGTTTCATTCTCTCTTCTATTGTTCTGACTCTTGACATGGCCCGACTCGAGTGTCTGATTCACTTGGTCGTGCCATGTCTTTCTCGGGCGTCTCCGACTTCTTCTCCCATTCACATTTGTAGTTCGCTACGTTTGATGATTTAGCAGGGGTGCCAGGGTTCATGGGATGACGTTTGTCAAGGTCTTGAAGGTGGATGACCAGGACACACTGAACCTCAGATTTCTACCCACCCCTTAAACCCTTTTCCTTCCCAGAACTCTCCTCTCCTTCCTTTCCTTAAAAAAACCCTCCATACAGCATCCCTAAAGATTAAATAGGCCCTGAGGGAAATTATTTTCCTTCGGGCCTCCCGTGTGGAGCTCATGTAAAAAAATCTTTTTATACTACTCTCTTCGTTCATTCGCTCTACATGCCTAAATCATATGAGGGTCCCTTTCTCAATCTTACTCATTATGCTTACATCAGCCTTATATTATTTGCGGTTATCCACATTTCTCACACGCACATACATGCTTTTACCACACTTATGCCTCAGGGATCTCATTTTAACAGCATTCAGTTTACTTTCATCCTTCCTTTGTCGGTTTCATGCCTCACTGCCATACATCAGGGTAGGTACAAGGACTCCATTGTGGACTGCTATCTTCGATTCTTTTGACAGTTTTTTTTAGCTCCAACTGCATTCAGTCCTCCATTAATGGAGTTACTACATTTACCCTTCTTTCAATCTCTCTATCAGCCTTCCCATCTCTCGTAAACATAATACCCAGATACACAAATTCCGGCGTGCGCAAATAAATTTTATGTGATTAATTTGTATTATTTCACAATTAATTAATTAAAAATAATACATTGTATATTTGCGGCACGTTCCAGAGTGGAAGATACTCTCAGTTTCGCCCTGGAGTAACCACCATTCAGAATGGCTGGAAATAGCTGTGTTTAATCACCAGATCTGAAAACCATATACTTGTACTTCCCTAGATAACTCAGAAATAATGTACTGCTCTTTACTAAGTATGGATATTATTATCTGAACTCAACTAATTATGGATATTCACCATTGTCCAGGATGTGTAGACTGGTCAACTCAAGTCTAGACCTTGATTTTTTGATAAATGTCTAAATTTTTTTTTTTGGTCACTAAACAAGGGAAGATGTATTATAAATATGTTGAATTCTAGCTAAGAACGAGTTGCTCCAGAAAATTGGAAAAATTCATCAAATTTAAAAGTTAATTTTCAAGTTCTGTAAAAGTCCTATTCGAGTTCTGTTATTATACATCAGTGTGGGCCAGTTGCTTCTTAAAACTGAAAAAATAAGAAAACTTTCACAGAACCTGAAAATTTACTTTGAAATTTGATGAATTATTCAAATTCTCCGATACAACCCATCCTTAATGTTGACTTAATTTCTATTTGTTTATGTTTATATCTGATTTTGTCTTTGCTTTCATTTACCATCGTTTACCTTAATTATTTAAAATTTTGTTTAGTTACGTATCATATTTTAAATTGGACGTAAGTCTGAAATAAATAATTGGATACGAAAAACACATTTTTTTACATTAGCTCCACACATGGAAATTATTTCCCACAAGGCCTATGTCATCTTAGGAGATGCTGTGTGGAGGGTTTTTTTAAGGAAAGGGAGGGTAGGAATCTGGGACTTAGTGTGTCCAGGTGTGACGGACAAATGAATCCATCCCTCCAACTGCGTGCAATGCGATGGGTCGAAAGATACTGGCTGGAGGATAAAAGATCTCCCTCAACAAGTCTCTCTCGATCCTGCCCACCACGCAGCAGGTGGGCAGACGTAACCTCACCTCATAAAACCGGGCACACCTGCTACGTCACCAAACGTAGCGAACCACTTGGGGTGACCTATGGCAGAGGTGTTGGTTATCCAATAAATGGTTCACGGGGAGGCAGTACACATTCCCGCCTCCCAAATTGTAATTGTAATTGTATTATTTTTTTCACGAATTTTAGAAGGGAGTGTGGGTCATAAACAAGGAACTTTTGTGTTGGTTCATTACTCCATTCCCTCTTACGAGAGTAACAAGAGTGTTGATGTTTTAGTTATAATTTGTAATAATACGTCTACGACTTCAATTAACATACACATTTCGATGTCGGTCAACCATTGTTCTTGGGTTGTTACTTACTATTGACTCTATTCACAGAGACTTCAAGTAACGTACCAAACCATTATTTAAACATTTACTGCACGTTAATCAAAATGAAATATACAATTTCTCAATTTTTAAACAATAAGTTTTTTATGCAAATTGAACAATAAAATTGCAACAAGTGTCTGCTTAAGAAATTAATTAATTTTGCCCAGAAAAACAATGACGCTAAGTAATTAATTATCCGGGTCCGTTACATTGCATGCAAATAAAATTAACAAAGTTTTATACAGATTTTACAGCATTTTCTCTGACGTTGCATTGTCAGAATCGTTTCCTGTTTATCCATGAAATAGCAACACTAAACAATTGTTCTTGAGAACTCTTGAAGCGACTGTATTAAATAGGTTTTTTTGTCTGCTATTGAAAGGAAAAGATTACTATCTGTTCCGGTTGAATAATTATTTTACGTGTCTTAAGAGGAATATAAACGCTAGAAATATTTCGAATCTCATGCCTGCAAAATTTTTAAATCGGGCGTCTTTTTGCACGAGGCTAGTAAGCGAAAAAGTGGTTTTTATTTATTTTGTGCATAATTTTATAAGAACGAAAAAAAGTTAGAACATGTAAAACCTCAAAAATAGTCTTAGCCATAAAGAAAAGATACATAGAAAAGCTAGTAAAAGCTTCGTTTTATCCGTAACATATTTTATGATGTTCATACTGTAAGCCGATTCGTCGTAAAGATTAATAAAATTAATATCTAAATACGATTTCACGTATATATTCATCTTAAGATGAACGGCTGTGCGAACTTTTTTTTATACAAAACTTAAATTCGGATTTTAAGCCAAAATATCCAACCAAACAGAATAATATTTTTTTTCACGAACCCAGAACCCGTCTTACTAGGACAAACTCCTTACCAATTCGGCTACTACCGCCGCCATATTTCAAATTGATACATTTTTGGGAATAACCTTCAAGTTATAAAAAGGGAGTGGTTCTAACAATAAAATTGAATAAGGTCAATAGATATCTCATCTACATAAAATCGGATATATTTATCCGAGATACTATCTAGGTTACAAACCAGTTCTTAGAATACCTACGTGTTTCAATTGAAAAAGGAAGTTGCCAATAATATGGAAAAAATATTCGACTATAATATGGTTAATTCTAAAATTTGAAAGAGATTGACAAATATGACGTTCAAATAAGAGGTGGTAGCAGTCACATTGGTAAGGCGTTTGTCCCGGTAAGACGAGAGGTTCAGGGTTCCTGTCCCAGTTGCGAAGGTTATCTTTTTTTTTTGTTCTCTTTCATATTTTCGTTTAGATTATTAGTGTCATCTTCTTCTTCAATAATATTTTTTAACCCCCGATGCAAGGAGCGGTGTTATAAGTTTGACTTTCTGTGTGTATGTGTCTATCTGTGGCCTCGTAGCTCCTAAACGAATTGACCGATTACGACGCGGTTTTTTTTTGTTTGAAAGCTGACGTGATCGAGATGGTTCTTACCTACAATTCTTGAAAATTGAGAAGTTTCAAGGTCATCCGCTCTTTTTATTATTGTTGGTAGCTCCGGTGGGGATCTTAGACGCATAATGGGTATTTACATTATTTTCAAACATATGCGTGACCTCATATTTCGAAAACAAATGTATGCTGGAACCACTGAACTACTCTGATGATGGAGTTCGAAGGTACTAGATGAAACCCTGTATTGCCTATTAGTAAACCCATCAAGTTTTGGCTCATTAGATTCGTCATAACTAATACTGTTCATTTCTCCTGATGACGAAGACCTGATGCTGGAAATGGAAGGTGGCAGTATAATAGGTGGCTTTATAATATATCAAGGAGGTTCTTTAATTTTTTTGATTTTATCATTTTAAATCAAAAGGTATTTCAATAGTTTAATTTGGGAAGCGGGAATGGGTACCGCCGCTCCGGGAACCTTTATTGGATAACCAACACCTCTGCCATAGGTCACCCCAAGTGGTTCGCTACGTTTGGTGATTTAGCGGTGGTGCCCGGCTTCATGGGATGAGGTTTGTCTCGGTCTTGAAGTTGGATGACCAGGACACACTGAACCCCAGATTCCTACCCACCCTTTAAACCCCTTTCCTTCCTAGAACTCTCCTCTCCTCCCTTTCACTAAAAAAACCCTCCACACAGCATCCCCAAACGTGACATAGGCCCTCAGGGAAATTATTTTCCTCATGGCCTCCTATGTGGAGCTCATGTAAAAAAAAGGTATTGGAAATATCTAGTATGTCTTGTTACAACGTACGTATTTTGTCCCAGTGATTATCCTTTTTTAATTTATCTTTTTTTAACTACAATTATTATCCTTTTGTCTTGACTGTTTTCGTCATACGATGCCGAAATGTAAATGCAAAGATGAAAATCGTAGATCCCCATTTTAATGGCGTTCTTTTGGTAAAATTGAACGGAAAACCTCACAGATAACAGCTGATATGAATCGTATTAATTACACAATATGCAAAGGATTTTAAAACTGTAATTAGCGACTTGAGCAATTTACAAATAGTTAATTTCCGCTTTTGTATCAACTTTGAAGTAATCACAACTCACAATGAAAAGTGTTTACAAAACTGTATTACCAATGAAAACAAGAATTGGATCAAATAATTTTAGCAACTCGTATTTACATTACAACACATTATATCATACAAGGGTAGTTCGGAAAGTAACCACAGTTTGACTATAAAAAAACTCTATAAAAATATATATATTACGTACCTCACAAAACTATTACTTAGCATTATTTTTCAACATAACTGCCTTTTAAATGCATGCAATTTTCGTAGAGCGCTTCACCAATTAGCTAATTCCGTTTGCTCAAAAAAAAATCAGTTGTGTAAAATCGTTTTTTATTAAGGTGGTTAGTCTTTTATTACCTTTTTAATTTTATTTTTATTGTGAATACCGCACAAGACTTCCTGCTGTCCCGTGAGACTATGGCATCCCAAATTGGGGTATGTTTTGTGGCTGAAGGTAGTAGGAAGGGGAAATGAGATGGGGAAGAGGTAAGTACCTGGCTATTCAAATCTGGTCACCGAACACTATTTTCATAAAAGCCATTTCAAGCAATGTTTCATTTCTAAATAGCCGTCTTACTCAAACTCATTCTGAAAGTATCTTCCACTCTGGAACGTGCCGCAAATATACTATATATTATTTTTGATTAATTAATTGTGATAAAACAAATTGATTAAATAAAATTTATTCACGCACGCCGGGATTTGAACCCGTGGTCTTTGGATTGCTAGTCGAGAGAATTACTTCTCGACCACAAAGGACGTCTACTCGAAGTCGAGTCATATTAATTAACACTATGTAATGATTTTAATCAGTAACGATTTGCTTATCTCTTAGGTAAATGTCTAACGTAACGAACAGGATTTTTAAAAGCAATAATTATTAAATGCAATTAATTTTGCAGTAAGCCTTGAACGCGTCTAACACTAAATTGCATCGTAGCTGCAGTTGAAAATTTATCAATCAATAACAATTATGAGGTTGGCATAAAATATGGGTGAATATACCAGACCGGAGTGCATGTCAAATAGATTTAAGATCAGAAAATTTAAAAGCTGGATAATTATCTATTATTTCTTATTAGTTTTAAATGCGTTGGCAATTAAACAAATCACGTAGTCCAGTTCGTAGAGTTGTTAATCTCCACGAACTGTAATAATAATAATCTAGGTTAGGTTAGTGTCTATTAGCGAAGATAGACAGATCAGCTGCCGTGAACGCAACATTTTTTAAACTTAGCGACACACGTAAAGGTTCAAGTTTCCGTTTAACACCAGCCGCTTTATTAAAGAAAAAACGTTACTAATATTAAAATATTTGACGATAATTTTCTAAAGAATTAAATTTTTTACATTATACAATTAAACCACAACCTAAAATGAGTCGCAAGTAGGAGATTGTGAACTTTAAAACAGATTTAAAGGCCTGACCCTTGGGCCTGGGCTTGTAAAAACATTAATTTAAAAAAATTCTCGATGGTTTCAATGGCAAATTATACTTGCAGTATTTAATTAAAGCATATAAAACGTTTCAAAGCGATCTAATTTTCAAACTTAAATCACATGATTTTGCATTACTTCATAGTGTTTCACCTTAATTTGAGTTTATTAGTTATTTTTTGGGGTTTTATGCCGTGTTGCACTACCTCCTTCTTTAGCCAACGTTTCGGACAGCGTTAAAGTGTCCATCACCGTGGCAGATGTGCAATCGATTGTACTGAAGTGTATTCTCATGTACGTAGTGATGCGATACTATTTTGCTTGTCCCTAAGAGCTAATATTACACCACGATTTAAAAAGGTTTTCTGCGTTTACGTTCGTTGTAGCCGTCAAATAGTTAATTAAGTTAATTCTTCTGTGATAACTTATTTAATTATTACGATAATTAAACATTATGTTTATTAGTTTGTAGACTCCGCAACACCCAGTTCTCGAGAAATTTATTGATTTAAAATTAATGAGTAAATATTTACATTTCAATATGTTTACAATAATAGTTAAACTTCTCTTTTAAAACATATTCAATTAACTGTTCTTCATTCACCAGTTCACAAACCGTTATAATATAATAATATTGTGTTATTCTAGAAGTCGCGACCTTCGTGATTTGGTGAAGGTCTTTGACATCTCAAAGTTCATGAAAGGAAATACAAATGTATTAGATTTGTTATTCAGAATAATAATAATAACTCGTATATATGCCAACCCCCATTAATAATAACATTTTGGATTGATTGTATGAGTTGGTTTCGAAGAATTCGAGACATGGGCGTGCATATAAAAAAATAAAAATGTGAAAGTATTGTCGTTCTGACAGAACATTTGTGTGTGTCTCAGTAATAACTAATAACTCACTAACAGTTTTGTAATATGTAAATGGGCTTCATTCTACGCATCACAAGACTGTGCAATATACCTACTTGTACACTTGAACTTACTATATATGGCATATTAAATAAGTCTATGTATAATTTGCATTTGTAATTTGGGATCCTCAATACAAAACGTATATTAACTGAATTCTAAATAATATCCAAACAAAATTTTTGAAACACATGTCGTACCGTTTTGAAAATCATCAACGTAACCCAATAGGCCACTTGCATGGACTTCATAACGACTTGGAAAAAATCGTGTGGATAGATTTTTTTACTAAGATTACGAAAATGTTAGTAAAATTTTTTAGAAATGTACAGTTTTATTTTTATTTTTAAATAAATAAATCCATTATTTGGGCTCGTGACGTCACTACATGAAAATGTCCCGTCTCCGAAAATGTTCCTATTAATTTTATAAAATTCCACACTGATTTATTTTTTTTATATGTCATCACTTTGATTTCAGGCGAATTTTTGAATTTGACTTTTAACGTTCAACAGATTTATTGTTTGTTCTCTGCGAACGTATCATTTGGTTTGATTTTTTGACAGATGTTATGAAGAGAACCCCGTACATTTTACGTTGTCCTTGCGTGTTTTAGAGGTATGATGATAATGGTGCGGATTTGAACAAAATCAAATTTTATAATATTTTTATTATTATTATAATTTACAAGTACAAGTATATAACATTTGATTTAGTAATATAGACGTTGAACATTATAATTATTGATTTATGATCAATAAAATGGATCAAGGAAAAAAATATTTATGAGATTTAATATTTTTGGTATGCCTCGTTATTCTCCCGTGTCATTCGTGTGGAAAACGTTCTTTTTTAAATGATTTTCGGCTAGGTATGTAATTATCGTTTTTTCGCACCTATAAAATTTATAAAAAATGGTCTGATTTTTCGGATTGAAATTTTCAAAATATCGCCAGGGTTTCAAAAATACGATTAAAAAAAAAAAAAAAACAGAATGTATTAGAATATTTGCCTACACCGGAAATTTTTTTTTTAAATGTGATGCAAGTGGCCTATTGCTATTTAGAAATGGAGAAAAAAAATTGACCTACTGTTTCTTTACAAAATTGTGAACTGCCTTATTGACTCAACAGTCCTATTAGAAAGGATTGCATTTCGTTACCCTGAGCACAATTCCAGACCGAATACCTTATTTTTAATATACCAAATTTCAAATCGAAATAGGTGCAAAACACGATGCTCGGGCGTATCTGCAAATCTAACAATGCAAATGAACCTTACTTAATCTAAATGAACCTTACTACATAAAACTTTTACTGAAGTTAAAACTTCTTTAGCACCGTTGTGATTTGAAACTCTATGAAACGAAAAAAAGAGACCCCAAAAAGAGACAAACACATACATCTGTAGGATTTAGCCTGCGAGAGAGTGATATAGTATAATCGGTCTCCTCTTTGCGCGGTTCTTCGTAGCTTATAAGTCTCCTCTTTGTGCGGTGATTCGTAGTCTCCCCACTCTGTCTACTTTAGTTTTCTGAAAAGTGAATTGCACTATTCTTTTGATCTTCAATAGCTTAAATTATGTGAAATCATTCTTAACTACTTGCTTCCCAGTATGTAACCATATAAAAAAATATTATTAATGAAACTTAATTGGTTTACATTGTATTCACTAATAAATGCACAACAATTTTATTTTCAACTGTAAATAACCTAACTATATATTTTTTAAGCTGTAAATACAAGAAAATTTTAAGTTCAATTTAAAAAATAATATTGTCATTCGCGTATCCGCGTAGAAACTATTAGTATTAAATTAGAGCTGGGATTGCCACGTTGCAAAATTACTTGCTACAAACTATACATCACTTCACCCCAAATCTTTTTTTATTTTTATGCTTTCTATCGATATCAGACATTCAGACGAATCTGCAGTAATTCTTCTTAAAAATTTGGTCTATTCTGAGAAATCTTATAACTTTTTATGCTGTTTTCCAAGTCAGGTCAGGGGTCCATTCGTGAATTGGAAATCAACTCTAAAGTGTCAATATAAAAATTCTAAAAAAACTCGATTGCACGCTATGTGGTTAGTCTTGTTTGTTCAACTAAATGAAGGGCAAACAATTATCGAAATAAATATTTTTTAGGCTTATGTACTGCGCCAATTCGATGAAAAGCTGGCGACAAACGAAATTCATTGTGTATTACTTTTAAATTATTTATATTTTTGCTTACTGAGGTAATACATTGCATAAGAAAATATTAAGGGAAAGTACACTAACTTCCGAAGGTGATTCTACATAAACAAACACATTCATAACGTTTATCGTTATGTAAAATAAAAAAATTCTTTGTTGATATCACATCCAAATTATCGTTTTTTAATCATTCCAAACCGAGCTTCCTTCACGCAAACTCAGTTTTTATCCAGTTTTGTCTGCGGTTAATACTTTTTCTATGGAATTGGCAAAAAATTCCGTTCTGCTATATTTGTCCTTGCATTTTGACTCCTAAACAGTTGTCGAGTTCTTAATTTTTTACAAAAACATAATTCTTACTCGGGATTAATGTTACTTATCTACAAACAATTTATTTACCTACCAGAGATAAGCTCGCCTTCCCAATAAAAATTATTGTGCACCACTGATTTTTTAGGAAACTAAATACTCGTGAATATCAAAAGACCGTAATTCCTTGGCCTATACATGAATAAGTTTCCATGTTTCTATTGTCGATAGTCAGTTCAACGATTTCACCTGTAATTTATTATTAACTTGTAAACACCTTTAATTGTTATCAAGGACATAAAAAATAAATTCTGGAAAATTCTAACAATGTTATTTGGGATATTTTCTCAACAAATTTTGGTTTTTATTCGAAAAGTGATTCGCGTACTTCTCGTAAAATTGGATTTTACGGTGCCCGGTTTTAAACAAAAGCAGATAATTATCTTAGTTCATTTTTTAACTCGATCAAAAGCATTTGGTGTGAGATTACAAAAACAAAACAAATAGAGGGCTGAACTTGGTTGGCGCTAGCAAAAAACTGTACGCTAAACTAGCAGTCCACAATGGAATGCAGGTACCTTCCCTGATGAATAACAGTGAGGCATGGAACTGGCAGAGGAAGGATGAAAGTGGATTGAATGCTGTAGAAATGAGAACCCTTAGTCGTCTGAATGGTAAAACCATGTATAATCGTGTGAGAAATGTGGAGATCCGAAAAGTACGCAAGGCTGATGTTAGCGCAATGAATAGGTTTAAGAAAGAGACGCTCAGATGGTTTGGGCATGTAGAGCGAATGAATGAAGAAAGGAGTTAAAGGGGAATATATGAATAAACATATTTATTATTATTTTTAATTAATAAACTAATGTTTAAGACAAGATTTTTTATGCATAGCACAAAGGGTACCAATTATTATAAGTACCTAATAATTATTAGCCTGAAACACTCATCGACATTGAAAAAATCTCCCGAGATAAGATACATGCCGCGCGCCGACGAGACTCGAACCGGCGTCCTTCTGATTTCCGGTCAATTGCTCTTATCCACTGAGCTACGTCGGCTTATCTTCTACCCGCCAAATAATTCAATAAATTAGTGTTTCATTCAACAATTAAAACAATTAAAATATAATAATAGTAATTGTTGAATGAAATACTATATTTTGAATTAAAGTATTTCATTATATTTTGAACAATTAAAATATAATAATAGTAATTAATTGTTGAATGAAATACTATATTTTGAATTTTTTGGCAGAAGATAAGCCGACGCAGCTCAGTGGATAAGAGCAGTTGACCGGAAATCAGAAGGACGCGGGTTCGAGTCCCGTCAGCGGCATGTATCTTTTCTCGTGGAGATTTTTTCAATGTAGATGAGTGTTTCAGGCTAATAATTATTACTTATTATAATAAAAATATTTTATGGCAATGTTATTGACAGATTAGATAGATAGGTACATAAGTGAAGGAGACGAATTAATAAAAATATGTAGTGTGTAAAAAAAGAAGAATCAGAGCATATTTTTAGACATATAATTACCCCCCTGGGGTAATTTGTTCGCTTTTTGAAACAACCCAAACTGGTTTCGTAGAAAACGTTGTGTCTCCCTTACTATCATAGTCAGAAATATGATCTTGTATGGTATTGGGGAGAGAAAATGCAATGATATAATATATTCAAATCTTAAAATTAACCACAAAAGAATTGATATGTACACCTTTATGAAACCAAAATTTCCGTATAAATATATTTTTTAATGAAACGATAAAAAAGTGAGGTCATGGTTAGGTTTATAAAATACATTTGTCTAAAAATATGTGCGGTTTTTATTTTTTTCGCTACTAGTAAATTTAGTTGGAATACACGTAGGGTGAGCCATTTTTAAAACTTTTTAAAGTTTGCATTAACATTTTTTTATATTTAAATAATTACATGGTTTTCTAATAATAGAATCTGAAAGTGTATTTCATCACCTTCCAAAAAGAGTTTTTAGTTTTCGAATGCGTTCAGAAATATTCCAATTATTTTGATTTTAATATTAAGCGGAAATTATTCTCACCTACTGACAGAATACGGTTGAGGCTTGAAGCGTTAAAAAGACGACTATTAGATGACTAAAACGAACGAACAAAAGTATGAATAAATGTATGTAAAGTGAAAATGTAGAACTTTTTTTTTTTTTTTACAGCGAAAACCGCACAAGAATCTCAACTGCTCCCGTCTGGAGCCAGTGAGACTATGGCATCCCCAATTGGGGTATGTTGTGAGGCTGAAGGTAGTGGGGAGGGGAGGGAGGTGGGGAAGAGGAAGGTTGGGAAGTACCTGGCTATACAGATCTGGTCACCAAACACGGCTAAAGCCATTTTCGAGCAACGTTTCAATTTTGAATGGTGGTCTTACACCAGGGCGATACTAATAGTATCTTCCACTCTGGAACATGCCGCAAATATACTATTTATTATTTTAAATGAATTAATTGTGAAGTAACACAAATTAATCAAATAAAATTTATTTGCGCATGCCGGGTTCGAACCTGCGACCTCCGGATTGTGAGTCAAGAGTCTAACCCACTGGACTAAGGAGGTCGTTAAAACTATCGGTAAAGCATAAAGAATAACAAGTTCTATTTGGCAAGATCTTCAATTTCATAGTGAAATCTTCTCGTTAGCCGTTAAGTGATTTTTTGTTGAAGAAATAAATATTAGTTACAGCCATGGTATGAACAACACTTAGTTTAACACACTATTCAATTAGTTTCGTACCTAAGTGTAACCAAGTAGTTAGAATTTAATGCTCTGATGAAGCTACGGCAGTAGCAACTGTTTTTTTTTTTAAATTTGATAGTGATTACCTACAGTGTACTAGAAAATACAATCATCTAGTTTTCAATCTTTCCAATTATGATTGAATTGTCTTTGAAAGCTTTTATAGCTCTGACGATTATGGGTTGCTCGTTAAATTCTACTTCAAATAACGAACTCATATTAAATTGATGTTAGAAATGTTACACTTAAACTTTCCCCGACATCATTTATCAATCATAATATTGAAAGTACTACTTTTAATTTTTTTTTTAATTTTTGTTATTTGTATTAGTTTTTAACCGGAGAGCATTTTTAGTATAAAACTAGCGCAGACACATGAAGAATCACAGGTTATTTTGAATCCAATTTTGAAAAGGACAATTAAAATGATTTTCTGTTAAAACAATATATCTATTGTATAGATACGTACCAAGATTCGTAGAAAATGCCTCAAGGTTAGCTCATCGAGGGGGTAAAGGGGTGATTGACTGAAAATTCGTGACGTAGCTGTTCCACTTGCAGATTTGAATTAACTACAATACAAGTAGCAGTGTTTTACTTCAAGCTACGTCTCGCATTCGAAATTTCAAAAGCTGCCGCACGAGTTTTTTTTTTCGAAAAAGACCCGTATGAGCTCACCGTGTGAAAGACATTTTCTACGAACTTTGGGTATGTTCTTTCTTCTTTATCGTTTATCCGAAATTTCTCTTCCCACAAGCAATTCCAATTTTGAAAAGGACACTTAAAATTGTGACTTAAATTCAAATCAAATTCGAGTTGATTGAACGTGAATAATTTCATGCGAGAATAACATACATCACAGACATCTGCCCTGATGATGGACACTGTAACGCTGTCCGAAACGTTGGCTAAAGGAGGAGGTAGCGTAACACGGCATAACACCCCAAAAACAAACAACAAAAATACATCACAGACAATCAAAATTTGTATGTTTCATGGTAATTTTAATAATAATAAAATATTATTAGTCTTTTTCGTAGTGAATTTTTAGTACTTGTAGCAAATTACAAAGTTTTAAGATTTGACTTTTTTCTACATTAGATCCACACAGGAGGTTTGGGGAAAATAATTTCCCTGAGGACCTATGTCATCTTAGAGATGCTGTGGGATATTTTAAGTGACGGGGTGGGGAAAAGGTACGAGGTAGGAATCTTGGAGTTAGTGTGTCTATGAGTGACGGATGAATGAATCCATCCCCCACACTGCAGTGCAAGGCGATGGGTTGAGATGGTCCGGCCGGAGAGGTCAAAAGGTAAAAGGTCTCCCTCAAACATTCTCTAAAATCTAAATTTTCTCCAAAACTGTTGGATGTTTATAGTGTTCTCGCAGTATCATCACTATTGGCTCTACAACTCCTGGTGGGTCTTGGCCTCCTCAAGAGTCTTCCTCCGCTCATCTCGGTTTTGTGCCAGCTCTCTCCATTTTAGAAGCTCCAATATAGATATATCTCCATCTTAGTCTTGGTCTTCCCAGGCTCCTTCGCCCTATTGGTCTTGAGTTCAGCAGGGACTTTGGTGCTTGATGCTCGGTCATTCTCTCCACATGACCCAGCCACAGTCTATTATTAATGTCATAAAAAGGTTCTGAATTTTCGCAAATACCATAATTAAAAGCCGTATGATTATTTAAGTTTTTACAGAGGTTTTTATTACGTGTAGTTAAGTACATTAGTCTAGAAAAAAATAGTTATGATTGTAATAAAAATAGACTTGTTGGCCTTGTCCTCCACATTTGACGCATTCAATTATGGCCTAATGTGTGTGAATATGTTAGAATCAAACACCGACCTTTACGCTCATCTGGTAGGCAACTCCTTCATCACTAATTATATGGCTGCAAAAAGGTAAGCGAGTTGATTATGGTGAATTGATTCAGTACACGTGTCTGATATCAAGGTGACAGAAAAAATAATACCTTGAAAAAATTTTATGTACGTTTCAATGTTTTGGCCGCAATAAAAGCAAGGATTTATTTAATGACGTTGCGTTAGAACGTGTTTTATTGTAATTTTAAAAAGCTAGGTTGCGCCAGAGCGTATGCAATCGTAATAGCGTTGATGTTGGTAAAATGTTCGTAAATTGGGAGCATTTCGAAGTAAGGTTAGTTGCATGTTTGTGTAGTTAAGATTTCGGAATGTTTCGGTCAGTGGCAGAGTGTTGATCAGTGGCTGGTTGGCTCGCGTTTGGGTCCCACCTGGGCGTCGCGTGTTCCTCGGCTGACTAAGTCCTCCATCACGACACAACATTGACCTAGTCGAAGTTATACAGTGTGGTGGTTGTAGGAGATTTTCAAACATTGTTGGGTTATTCGTAACACACGAATGTTTGTCTTTCTGTAAAAATTTTTTTTTGTTATAACTTTGTTGACAACAGAGGGAAAACTGCTGCTGCAGTCATAGCAATATAATATTAGAAATTAGTGTATATTCATGAAGGACTCGGTTCTGTGTTTTATTTACAAACGCATTAAAATAAATAACTTTTTTTTTCTCCAGGAACCCTACGTTGATCTTCGCACTTCACGATGCCCGTGGAAGAATGCTGCGTGGACCTCGACCTTGGGGAGCTGCCGGAGGAAGTAGTGGAGTACGCAAGGGTCAACCTTGGGGAATCCCCGGAAACGAGGCTCAAGAGCATACAGGACCTCAGGGACATGATATATGGTAGAATGCACAATATTATTGTTAGGAATTACAATCTGTAGATCATAAGTGGCAATGCTGTCATTGTTCCACCGATCTTTCAAGGAGGATCTTCCGAGGAACAAGCGTTATTGATCCCTTCCGCACTGATGAAATACGCCAAACGCTCAACATTTGTACAAGGTTGACGGGTCGTTTCTACCACTCGTTGTCTAGTTCAACAGCTCAGCTGCGGAACAATGATTTGTCGGCCTCTGTGTTTCCTCACTCCTGTACGTTGGGTCTCTTCAGACCATGTTCACTCCTTTCTCTAATCAAAAATACTTTCACAGAGTATTCCCAAAGAGGACATTGACCAAGAGGGGAATTATTTTGTAAATATTTGATGTGTAAAAATGAAACAATTAAATAAAAAGAAAAGAAAGGGGAGATATAGAAAAGAAATCACAAAAAGTGTGTGTGTGTGTGTGTTTTTTTAAGAAAGACAAACATTCCCGGGTTACGAATAACCTGACAATATTTGAAAATACCACCAACAGTAAGCGAAAAATGTTGCTTGTGTTGTGGTGGAGGACTTAGCCAGTCGAGGAATCGAACATACGACGCCTGGGTGGGACCCAAACGCAATGCCAACTCAGCGACTGACCGGTGTTGTAATATTGTAGAGTGGAAGACACTCTCAGTATCGCCCTGGTGAAAGACCACCATTCAGAATTGAAACGTTGCTCGAAATGGCTTTAGCCGTGTTTGGTGACCAGATCTGAATAGCCAGGTACTTCCCCACCTTCCTCTTCCCTATCTCCTTCCCCTCCCCACTACCTTCAGCCTCACAACATACCCCAATTGGGGATGCCATAGTCCCACTGGCTCCAGACGAGAGCAGTTGGGACTCTTGTGCGGTATTCATGTAAAAAAAAAGTTATCTTTCCGCAGTACAATGTTTTTGTAGACTATCCCTACGTAAATTTTGTGTTTTAGATTTACATTTTTTATTTAGATTTACTCTCATTATTAACTATTTAAATGTTATAAATTTCAACTAAAAGACAATATCTTTTCATTTTTCTGATAATCAGCCACATCGTCATCATCATGACATCCTTCAATATATCGATTTACAGGTTGATAAAATGTCAACATAAATAGCTTAAAATTCTTGTTTTTGTGTATACAACGTGTAAATACTTAATTTTTATTTTTTTTTATTCATTCCAGAATTTTGTTTTTACATTACAAATGATTACATAATATGCAAGGTTATAAAATAATTCATATTTTATTCTACCACTCCATAAGTTGAGCTCCAGGAGCTCGTGTTTATGGATTACAATTTAACAACAATACGTATGTGCATGTATGTGTACATATATGCATATATTTTTATCTTTGTATATACATACACAGTTGATATATATATATCTTTTTAATGAATATAATATGTTATTTACGCGCCTCGGAACAGACTCTGTCTATTGAGGTGGGTAAAAGAAAACTAAGTACACAAATGAAAATAAAATAAACGCCCGGGTTGCCGGAACTGAAATTTAAAAAAATGGAATACTTGTCAGCTAATCATACAATTTGTAAAAAAACTGAAATATGCCGATAATCGACTTTTAACTAGGGTCAATCAAAAATTAAAATGGCGCTGCTTGACGAAGGTTTGAAAACAATCCAACCTAAAGGAAGGTCACATCAAATCAGTGAATAAACCAGCCAAGATGTGGAGGGAGATTAGTCACGAAACTAGGTTATGTCAGACTTACTAAACAATTTTATGTCTGTCTCATTGTAACGATTATTTCAGATCATTAGAATTCAACTACTAAAATCTAGACTACTAAACAATTCTCGTAGCTTGCACCTTGCACGTAAACACATTGGAAATAATAATTAGTTTTGCAGTAATCTTGATTCTCTTCACATTATTCAGATCCACAGATGAATAATTATGTACATCTACTAATGATTATTACTCAATATAATAATATCCTTGAATCAGCAGAGAACACATACCTGATTACTGTGTTGCTATACAAACATCGTATCAATTTCGAATATAATTTTAAGTATTAATACCGTACCTATCTTATACTGCAAAGTCCTATTTTACTCGGACTACTCGAGCGTTATTCTGTAAATTTGTTTGTTACATTCCGATTCCGGCCAAAGATGGTGGCCGTTTTAACCTCTTGCGCGCCGCAGTAGCCGATAGTCCGGATTAAAAATCTTTTTCTGTATATAAGCAGGTCTCTCTTTTATCTCCCGGTTTGCAGAACTAACTTGCCAATGGTTATGTCAGTTGGGAGAGCTGTCTTATTGTTAAATAGAATATCGATACCTTTAACATCAATGAAGCACAATTCAAACGACAAGCGTTGTTGCTGTAAGTCTAAATCTTTTTTTTATTTTATTTAAATATTTTCTCTTTTAAAAACGATTTGAAATTGTAATTTTGTAATGTTTTTAAAATGAATAAATTAATTTGAATTGAATTTATCTTTTTTGAAGAAAATACTTATGGTAGGTTAACAGGGTGTAACAGCACGTACCCGAACGAAAGATTTTAATCAGAGATTCCTGGACATAACTGTAGAAAAAAAGCGTAGACGTAATTTTGCGTGTGCAATTCACACGCCGTAGAAGTGAAACCTTCTGTAAACTAAAGTAGATAATAGTGGGGAGGCTACGAAGCGCTACACAAAGATGAGAGCGATAGGCTTCGAAGCACCGCACAAAGATGACACCGATTATACTCTCGTTCTCTCGCACGCTAAATCCTATAGATGCATGTGTTTGTCTCTTTTTAGTGTCGCTTTTTTCTTTTTATCGAATTTTAAATCGCTAAAGAAGTTTTCACTTAAAAAAATATCATCAGACAGTAAAACGATAGATACCTACCTTTTTACACGTCGTATTGTCTTCTCCTTGATAAAGACGTGTTCTTGCAAACCCTTGCGAATTTGTTTAAAACGTAGATATGTCTGTGTTCTTCATTATCGTTGCTATTTAATGTCGATATTATGAAGCGTTTTTAATATCCCATATTGTATTTTTTTCCAGAACGTGGAGAATGTACGCCACAAAGAATGGATGATGCTTTCCTTCTAAGATTTCTGCGGGCAAGATATTTCATTGTTGAAAGAGCACACAGACTGGTAAGAACGCTTTCAGATCTACTACCACCCTTGCATTAAAATTACGACAAATAAACCATTTTTATCAAAAAAAGATATTACGTGCTCGTAAGTGGAAACCAGGCGGCGTTTTGTCCATACAAACGTGTTCCCCAATTTCCTCTCTAGATGTTGACACTAATACAAATATTTTTTTAAAATATAATACGGATATCGACCGTTAGCATGCCGGTACGTTTTGTTTTTTTTGACAAGTTACTTCTTATAGAAGTTAGGACCCTCCAAAAAATTGCCTGAATTGTACGCCACCAAAAGATGTTCAGTTTACGAACTAGATGATGTATTTAAAAAAATCAAAACGTACAGTTATAGAATATTTTCTTATAATACCATTGGTAAAAAAATAATTAAAATCGGTTCAGTTTTGGAGGAGAAAAATCGGGAATACAAAACCTCGATTTTGATGATTTTATTTAGATATTATCAGCCTGAGGAGCATTTTATTTAGATATTATCAGTCTGAGGAGCATTTTATTTAGATATTATCAGCCTGAGGAGCATTTTATTTAGATATTATCAGCCTGAGGAGCATTTTATTTAGATATTATCAGCCTGAGGAGCATTTTTATGGAGAAAATTTCGTATAATTACTTCGCAACTAGGCTACTGGATAGAGATTATCAAAAATAACACATATTTTTTTAATACTGACTGATGGATACTGTAATGCTGTCCAAAACTTTGGCTAAAGAAAGAGATAGCGCAACACGGTATAATACTCCAAAAATAAGTCACTAAAAGCTTAAAAACTCTTCAATGGATGTACAAATTATATATTTCGATAGAATGTGATATTTGCTATACAGGGTGTTAAGGGACGTACTTGACTTACTTTAACCAGTGATTCCTGACATTATTTCCTGACTCGACTCCTGACCTGATTCCTGACATTATTCATATTAAGTAAAAAATGTAAATGAATTTTTGGTCTCCGGTGACATTTTTGATGTTTTTTTTTTTCTACAAAAACATTAAAAAAATGGTAGTTGTTGAACGGTTGGAGGCGGGGTACGGGGTTCGTCGGATACCCGGCTGAGTGACCAGTGACGACATGCGGAAGAATTTTTTTTGTTTGATTTTGGAGAAAAAAATTTTGAAAAAAAAAGTCGTCAAAAAAAGTCACCGGAGACCAAAATTTCATTTACATTTTTTACTCCAAATAATGTCAGGAATCACTGGTTAAAGTAAGTCAAGGACGTCTCTTAACAATCTGTATTTCGAACAGTAATCCCTAGATATTTGACATCTGAGGCTTTCTTCAGGAATTTTCATGTATCGTTTGAACGGCTGTGCACCTCACTTCAATGTTGGAGGTAGAGACAGGGTCATTATGGTAAAAAGGCGTATTTGACGTTTTGTCTACGTTAATACTCAGTAGCTTATTAATATATTTTGTAGTATTTTATTATTATTATTCCTTCACTTAGGGGTTTTGTATTGTTTGACCTTAAATACACAAATAGTAAATAAAATCGTGTTGGTTTAACCACAATACATATCGAAAAAACGTAATTGGTAGAATTAATTTTAATTCATCTTGTATGGAACAACCGTTTTGTAAACAATAATTTTACAATGCAACAGTAATTATCCCATTATGTTTATTTTTCATTACAATAAAGGTGAGCGAGTCGATGTCTGATAATTTGCCAGCTTTTAAATCTGCTTGATAAAGGCAATTGACACAATTTGATAATTAAATTGCACGCAGTAAAAATTAGTTATCGTGGGAAAACATAAGTATTGAAAACAATTAAAAACTTATTCTATTAATTAACTCTTGTATTGCATCTGAAACTAATTAATATTTTAAAAAATCAGAGTGTGCAATTTACAAGCGCTAGAAATGAAACCTTAAAAAAACTAAGGTAGACAACACCGCCACCCCGGGAACCTTTATTGGATAACCAACACCTCTGCCATAGGTCACCCCAAGTGGTTCGCTACGTTTGCTGATTTAGCAGGGGTGCCCGGGTTCATGGGGTGAGGTTTGTTTAGGTTTTGGAGGCGGATGACCAGGATACACTGAATCCCAGATTCCTCCCCACCCCTTAAACCCATTTCCTTCCCAGAACTCTCCTCTCCTTCCTTTCCTTAAAAAAACCGTCCACACAGCATCCCCAAAGATGACATAGGCCCTGAGGGAAATTATTATCCTCAGGGCCTCCTGTGTGGAACTCACATAAAAAAAAGACAAGAGTGGGGGGCTACGAAGCATTGCACAAAGAGGAGACCGATAGGCTACGAAGCAACGCACAAGAGTATGCCATAGGTCACCCCAAGTGGTTCGCTACGTTTGGTGATTTAGCAGGGGTGCCCGGGTTAACGGGGTGAGGTTTGTCTAGGTTTTGGAGGCGGATGACCAGGATACACTGAATCCCAGATTCCTCCCTACCCCTTAAACCCTTTTCCATCCCAGAACTCTCCTCACCTTCCTTTCCTTAAAAAAACCGTCCACACAGCATCCCAAAAGATGACACAGGCCCTGAGGGAAATTATTTTCCTCAGGGCCTCCTGTGTGGAACTCACATAAAAAAAAGACAAGAGTGAGGGGCTACGAAGCATTGCACAAAGAGGAGACCGATAGGCTACGAAGCAACGCACAAAGAGCATACTTATAGATGTACATGTTTGTCTCTTTTTAGTGTTGCTATTTTCGTTTCATAGAGTTTCATATCACAAGGTGCTAAAGAAGTTTTCACTTCAAAAATTATTAGATTTTATTTTTTGATATTTCTCTTCTATAGAAGCGGGCGCTTGTGATTAGAAGAGGAACGAGAATCGGGATGAAAAATATATTTTGTATCTTATAATTAATTACGATTTAAAACCCCTCCGAATTTTCGAGAATATTAGCTTTTGGTGTCTTAAACGAAATGACATTTTACGAAAACTTTTAGTTATAACCGCTTCACAATTAAAGCTCTATAAATGAAACATTTCTGAACGTAGCCGAATAGTAAAAACTGTTTTAGATAGGTTACAAAATAAACTTTCGAATTATTATATTACAAATAAATATTATTATTTGTAAATATTAAAATTTAGAATGCAAACATTAAAAAAATGTGAAAATGACTCACGTGATGTTTTTATGTGAAAACGGTACTAAAATCACAGATTATGTAAACAACAATACTTATTCTATTGTATAAATGTGTAATAAACACTTTTGTCACCTCACTTTTTTATCATTTCATATAAAAATATTTAATAGAAATTAACGATGTCGGGCGCCCGTCGAAAATTTGGCGGGATAAATTATGTGTCAGACTGCGCGTCTGACAGAATGTATTTCTAATGACAACTTGAATAGAGATGTGCAGCATGATTCACTATCGACCTTTGACTTTTTATTTTACGGATGTAACTAAAACAATAACGGAGTTATAACGGTTTCTATGGAGACACACGCGCTGACGTGTAAACACGCTTATTGTACTTGACTGCTGTCGTGTTTTTAACGCATATTTAACGCTTACGTTGCGGAGGGGTTGGAACTTAAAAAAAAAAACAAAAAATTATTTAAAAGTTGTATTAGTTATGAAGATAATTTCATCATTCTGTTCTTTTTACATTGAATTACTTTACATAAGTAGGCATTTATCGTCTTCGATTGTTCTTATCTTTTCGGGGAGGGTATTGAAGTATTTTTTCCCTAAATATGTGTAATGACGTTGTGCAAATGGGGTGTTACGTTGGAAAGTTGGAAATATATGTTTTTGACGAGTACGACTTTCAGTTAAAAGGCTATCATTTTGTTTTTCTTTTGTTATTTGAATTATTATATTTCATGGACTAGATCATTCAATTTTAATACTTCATATTCTTTATAAATGAGGTGTGTTGTATAATCTCTTGGTTTTTTCAATATAATTTTTATAATTAGACGTTGCACAATTTCAACAGGGAGTAGATATATTTTTTTTGGTAATATTGATAGCATACCTAGCACCTACTTTTTCGCTTTTCTGAATCGTTACGACAATCAGTTCCATTTTGAAAATCATTGCAAGTCCTATTTTTAGTGATCATTGAACCGGAGTGACACAGAGATACACCGCTGAAATAATATATATTTTTATAATTATTTTATTAAAAAAAATTATTGCAAAACGATTAATAATTTTAAATGTGTGTGAATCATTTTTGTTGATGTATGAACCATTTTTGTTCATGTGTTAACCATTTTTGTTTCAGTTCGTAAATTACTGCACCTTCAAAGAGGATAACCCAGAGATTCAAAACAATGTGGAGCCACTTGCACTGAGGTTTATAGGAGATGCTAATGTCCTCTCTGTGCCGCCCTACCGAGATCAGGATGGGCGGCGGTGGATGATGTACAGAATAGGTAACATATTTTAATCATCTTTATCTTTTATATATATAAAAATCGTTGCTAAACCATTCATCCGATTGCGATGAAAATTTTTGGATTTGAGAGGGAAGGAGGAGTGGTGACGCGTGAGCGGTATGGGTTGCGGGAGAGGGGGAAGGGGAGAGGAAAGGGAATGGGACGAATAGGAAAGGACACACAGGGAGAAACAATTTCTTTACTAAGTGGCATAGCAACGCATGCCGGGAACTCAGAAGCAAGCATATTTTGATTTATATATATACATCTATAGATTTCCCTCTGATACCATGCGGTAAAAGCTAGTATTTTATAAATATTACGGCTTGTGCTCTAAAACTTATCGACTGCTACACTTTTCAAACCATGGTACCTATTTAATCCTCCAATGGGTTTTGAGTGCTGGATTTCGGTAGAATATGTGAAAATTTTTACACAAAAATATTTTCAGTATACCAAATCGAAATTTTTATTCAATTTGAAAAACAATGGGTCAACTACAATTGATTGCATTTTCACTACTTCTTTTAATAGATAATTTCACCGCCCTCTACCTCCATCTCCCAATAGTTTTCTACCAAACTAAATACTTTCCTTAATTTAGGAAGAGTTATTTCACAGAATTTAAACAGTTCGTCAAATTTCAAAAATAATTCTCGAATTCTGTGCGAGTCCTAATAAAGTTCTGTTATTTTCGAAGTACCTACTGTAAAACAACCGTCCCATTTTGAAATAATAAAACAACTCTGGAACAACGAATATCTGTAACTTTCCTAAATTTGATAGAACTTTAATGTTAACTTGAAATTGAAGATTTGTTGACGGGTTAAAATTCTTTAAAACTACCCGTCCTTAGTCATTCTTTCTGAATTTGGATTTATTTTGAAATTTTGTATCCTGCCCTGCCCAGAGAACAGTATTTTTACTGAAACTGGCATGCCTATGTATGGTTTAGTAAAGTTTTTTTTAAAGAAAAACAGACAAACATTCCACATCAAGCGGAAAATTATTTTGTGTCGTGGTGGAAGACTTTGCCAGCCGAGGAATTGAGTTCAGATTGTCTGGATGTGAACCAAATGCTTTGCCAATTCTTAATTCAGTAAATTATTATTATCTCCAATATTTTTTAAATTCAGTAAATGATGTGTTTTAGGCAACTGGGACCCATCTGCATACTCCGTGGAGGAGCTGTTCAAGGCCACCTTGGTCGTGCTGGAACTTGGCATCCTGGAGCAGAGGGCTCAAGTGCTGGGCGGAGTCTGCCTCTTCGATTTCGAGAACCTCTCCATGCAGCATGCTTGGCAGGTCACCCCTTCCGTGGCCTCCAAGGTCGTCCAGCTAATGGTGGTACGTAAATATCTATAAGTCAGCTAAACATGTTCATTCTCTCCGTTCAGCGCTCTTGGGAGGTCACAGTCAGCCCCGAATCTACAACTTTTTCAAATCGAGGCAATAATTGATAGTGGCGCTCCCTATTGGGGGGGAGGGCTGAATGTTACGGAATCAATAATTCGATTTAAAATATATTAAATAGCTGGTTCCCTCCATGCGTTGCAATGAAATACATTGTTTCTCCCTGAATCACCTTTCCCGTGCATCCCCGTTCCTCTCCCGCGTCCCCTTCCTAGCTAGCTTTATAAATTATAGCCTTTATGTTATTATGATGTATGAGTATCTGAATATCTGAAACAATCACTGAAATCGTAATTTCATAATATTTGGTATGATCTTTTTCTTTAATTTTTTTAAATTTATCATTTTTAGACCTGCTTCCCGATCAAGACCCATGCCCTTCACATCATCAACCAGTCCTGGGTCTTCGACACCATCTACTCCATGTTCAAGCCTCTGCTGGACGACCGCATGAGACAGAAGATATTCTTCCACGGAAACAACATGGAATCTCTGCACAAACACGTTTCGCCCAAGTACCTTCCGGAAAGATACGGCGGAACCAGACCGGACGTATCGTACACTCTCTGGCTCGACTCCCTCAAAAGTAAACCTAACATCGTCAAAGAAATGGAAAGCCTTGGATACAAATTCGATCCGAAAGATATCAATGAGACCAAATTTGAAGACGAGTCAAAGAAAATTACTAATGATTCTCCGGTGGATGCAATCAAAGAAATTGATAAATCCATCGCGATTAAAGAATAATGTGATATTATTGTCATGTGATAATGAATGTTTCTAAAAGGAATGTCAAGTTGCGTTGTTTTTTTTTAATAATAAATAACTGTTTAGGAAAAATTGATTTGATTCTTATGAAAATTGAAAAATGATTTTGTATTTTTATAAGTATGGATTTGTATATGAATATATTAGTAATAAATTGACAATATAATGTGCAATTTTATCGTTTTAATGGATAGATATAAATTTGTTAAATTGTATTCACAAGGATTTTTTTTACATGAAAAGTGGGTAATAGAGTTATTTTTCTTATAACTGGAAGGGAGAGAGTCCTGCCGAGCGATTCTCTATCTTTTGTGGGATTGAATAACGGACATTATCTCCTATCAGATTTGTGATTTTTACATATTTACTGTCATATTTTAATTTAGATCTATTTAAACACGAATTCGTGCAAGTATGCATGATTATTTATTCATTTTATATACGTTGTTCATAGAAAAAGCAAATAACTGCCATTAAAATCACACAAATCTGACAGGAGATCACGTCCGTTATGTAATAATGATCCCGCAAAAAATACGGAATCGCTCGGCTGTATGTGTGATTTTATGGCGTTGTAGTTTGATTTACTTTATGATCGATCATAAGGCAAGCTGACCCAGCTTTTATTCGGAATAAAATTATGACAAATAAAAAATAATGAGACAGAAGAGAGCCTACCTACCCTTAAAAAAACCAAAAATGGTTACACTTTTCGTCGACAATTAATAAACAACTCAGTATTGGCACACACACCTTGCCTCAATCACATATGTATATCGTCTCATACATACTCTTCTATGTATTATTGTGACTCTTGACCTCTCGACTCAAGTGTCTGATTCATGTCTCTGTCGGACGTCCCTGACTTCTTCTACCATTCACATTTGTGGCATATATTCTCTTTACGCATATTTTATTTGTTTATTCGCTCTATACGCCATCTCATATGATCATACGTGCATTTACCACACGTACGTGTGGTAAAACCAACAATCTCTCTTAAACATATTTCCCAAATACACAAATTCATCCATCTGCTTCTGTTTGGTTTTGTTTTTTCTTTATGTTAGAAGACCTTCAATAAACACGCAAAAATCTGCATTGGCTAATCCAACTGATTTATTAAATTATAAGCACAATTTACAACAACAGTTTTTCCCGACCCAACAAAGCACTAAAAAAGGCCTTCCGACCATAATTCAGTTGATTCTAGCTGTTTTCAAAAGAAAAGAAGCGTTTTATTCAACAGAACATAATATTTATAACCAAAAAAACTAATACTAACAAATAAACAAACGACACACCTAGACTGTGATATACGTTTTATCAACTATAATTAGTTTCGAAATTATACAGGCCGGTGCAGGTAGGAATCTGCACTAATAACTAGCTTCGAAATGTTACGCTAGAGGTCAGTGACTTCCACTTTTTAAACAGCTTCAGGTATTCATCATTCACAACTATATTGCACACTGCTTTCGTACTTTCTTCTTCAAACGCCATTATTTTAGATTACTTACATTCATCATTAACTCATTTTTCGACACAGTTATATCATAGTGAGACAGGCATCGAAATACCCAATGTAAACATACTATTTATAGATAAATAAATAAAGTCAACTCAATTTAAGAGTCTAATCCCACCTCTTTCAATTCTTGCAAGCAATTGCTTGCAAGAATTGCTTGAAAGATGACTAATTTTTCAATTTGGGAAGCGGGAGTGGGTACCGCCGCCCCGGGAACCTTTATTGGATAACCAACACCTCTGCTATAGGTCACCCCAAGTGTTTCGCTACGTTTGGTGATTAAGCAAGGGTGCCCGGGTTCATAGGGTGAGGTTTGTCTAGGTCTTGGAGGCGGAAGACCAAGACACACTGAACCCCAGATTCCTACCCACCCCTTAAACCCTTTTCCTTCCCAGAACTCTCCTCTCCTCCTTTCCTTAAAAATCCTCCACACAGCATCCCCAAAGATGACATAGGCCCCGAGGGAAATTATTTTCTTCAGGGCCTCCTGTGTGGAGCTCATGTAAAAAAAATGTAGTGTCCGACCGAAACTAGTTTTTACGGCCGAAACTGAGTTTCGGCATCGGTCTCAGGTTCGGCCGAATCCGAAACCGAAACAGAAACTTCCATATAAGGTCATGTTTTTGAGGAAAAAAATATTCAATCATAATCAATCAGCCTTAATTTTTAAATGACATAATTAATCATTCAGTCTCTGATATTAAACTAAAAATAAACATAACATAATAGAGAACTCCAGTCCAATTTTTTTTTTTTAATGAAATAAAATAATTGTCAAAGTTTTAATTTTTAAAGATCCCCTAAGACCACCGTATGTACGGTGAATCGTGTGACGTCATCACTCCTGAAAAAATACTATAGGATTGAGCAATCAGCTGATCAAGTAGCATTACTATTTTTTTGTGCAGTAGTTTTTCAATATTTTAAATAATAGAGATACCTCTATTCTTGATACTGAATCAGCGTTTATTGGGCTGTATGAACATATTTTTTTAAAGCCATAATATTTTTCACTGGAGTTCCTTATTATCACTCCTTATTTAAAATAAATTATTTACGCTTTTTGAAATCGTAATCGTAAATCGCTTCATAAATTAAAAAGAAATAGTAGGTATTACCAATTTGAACATTATTAACAAATAACATAAAATAAAAGGTAGAAAACAAAATTACTTTTTTTACTATACTTTATTAGGTGCACTAAACAAAAAACACTCTTTCATCTTAAGAACAAAATAATTTGGGAGGCGGGAATGGGTACCTCTGCTCCGGGAAACATTATTGTATAACAAATACCTCAGCCATAGGTCACTCCAAGTGGTTCGCTACTTTGGTGAATTAGCAGGGGTGCCCAGTTTCATGGGATGAGGTTTGTCTAGGTCTCGAAGGTGGATGACCAGGACTCACTTAACCCCAGATTACTACCCACCCGTTTTACTTCCCAGAACTCTCCCCTCCTTCCTTTCCCTAAAAAAACCCTCCAAACAGCATCCCAAAGATGACATAGGCCCTCAGGGAAATTTTTTTCCTTAGGGCCTATCGTGAACTAAATTTACTAAATCATTTCAATAGCGAAATAATACTTACCTATTTCGAAATAATGTTAAGTATAAACACCTTCAACTTCACAACAAATAAACCAAACCACCGCATAGTTCGCGGAGGGAACACAAACAAGTGAATTAAGTCCTGACACGACTATGAGCGCGGTCACAGTAAAATGACACTTCGTGGCTCGCAGTTCAGTGCACCGAACATGTCCGATCGCATAACGAAACCTCCCAAATTCAGTTTCGGTTTCGGCCGTAGTTTCGGCTGATACTCGTTTTTTGGCCGAAACTAGGCCGAAACCGAAACCGAAAGTTCGGTCGGACACTACAAATCTCATAGAGGTAATTGCGTCTCTGAATGAAGGAAGCGTTGCATGTTCTAAAATGAATTGTGGTTTTACGGGGTGGTTTGACATCACAAAAAGTGTTAGCACGGCTGCGAAATGTCACCGTGGTTATTCAACCTATAGAAGGCTAATTCATAATTAGTAATTAGTAATTAGCCATCTATAGGTTGAATAACCACGGTGATATTTCGCAGCCGTGCTAACACTTTTTGTGATGTCAAACCACCCCGTAAAACCACAACTCATTTTAGTACATGCAACGCTTCCTTCATTCAGAGACGCAATTACCTGTATGAGATTTGTATTCACTACATACTTGGACAACAACTTCCATAGATTTTCCTATCGACTGGTCGTTTTGTAGATACACAAAGGCATATAAATCTTTTTGGTATTTTAACCGGAATTTTCCCATTGAGCATAACGCAATGAGAAAATGGATCACCGTGCACCCCTTTTTACTAATAAAAGCACCTTGGACACCCTTTATTTATATCCTTTGTTTTCATTCTTAACATTTCAATCAATATACTACCATTTCTTAATTCCAGCATTTTATATGTTTAGCACCATAATTACTACATGTCCATTCGAGTTCAAAACAATAGATCCAACTTCAACGTAAAACAAACAAAAAGGTAATATAATTATTGCTCGATTCAGAGTGGTTACCATTCACAGGACGTGACCTAAAGTCTTCAGGGTGAATGTCACATCACATAAATGTAATGGATAAATAATTAATTTATGGATGCTTTTTGTTCGCTGCCGCCCGAAGTGCTAATTTTATTACGATAACATTGAACCTCGAATTTATTCTTAAGGAGGAAAATTTTTCAGAAAACAGAAATTTTAAATTTTGTTTAAAATTATTTGTAATTTAGTCAATGTTCGTATCTGTGGGTCCCATAGACTTAAAAACTATTCGACCGATTTCACTGAAAATGTCTAAGTTTGTTCTCATTGGTATCAGGCTCCCTAGTAAGGGATAACAACTACTAGGATAACTTTCGTTAACTTCTCATCGTTCCGTAGCATGACTGCAGATCGCCAATGAATAAGTAGCAGTTCAAAATGACTAAGTATTCTTAATACATTCGACGTCAACTATTGCTTGTACGTTAGCGATCTGCAGTTGTCCTAGAAAGCAATGAGAAGTTACCGAAAGTTATCCTATCAATCCTTATTGATCAACTGTGCTAGAGCAGGGGTCATAGCATGGTCGATTGATAAGTATTGACAGGATAACTTTCGGTAACTTCTCATCGTTCCCTAGTATGACTGCAGATCGTTAACATACAAACAAGCGTTGACGTCGAATATATTAAGAACACTTAGTCATTGTGAACTGTTACTTATTCGTTGGCGATCTGCAGTCGTGCTAGGAAACGACGAGAAGTTTACTGAAAGATATCCCATCAATCCTTAGCGATCAACCATGCTAGAGGGCCAAGGTATCTAGCATGTTCGATCGATATAGGTTTTATCGAAAATGTCGGTAACTTGTCATCGCTTCCGAGCACGACTGCAGGCCGCTAACGAACAAACAACAATTCACATCGACTAAGGGTTCCTAATTTATTTGAAGTGAACTGTTATTTGTTCGTTAGCGGCCTGCAGTCGTGCTCGGGAGCGATGACAAGTTACCGACATTTTCGATAAAACCTACGAGTATATCGATTGACCATGCTAAATAACCCAGGAGTGTTTAATAATAATAATAATTGGATAATTTATAAAGCGCCGTTTTTGTGAAAAATCACCTCAAGGGCGCTGTACAATTTTAAGTTGTTGTACAATTTTAAAGAGAGTGGTTTGAATGGTAAAATAAATCGTAGATGGCCGAGGAACACAAGACAAGAAGAACTAAAAGAATAACGATTCACGACCTTAAAACTTCACAGCAAACCATTCACTTCAGCTAATGTTTTATAAATTGATTTTTTAAACTTTTTTTTGTAATGAAAATTATCTGTAATTCACTTTCCAAGACGATTATTTTAGTGAAAATTTTATTGCACCTCCACAAAAACCATTATTTTATCTCTTTTCCTCTGAGGTAAGTTGAACGCGGTACATAAAATGGACGTCAATTTGAAGAAATTGTTGAGACATTTTGTTAAAAAAACCCTCAGAAACGTTTGTTTTGAAACGTTTTTTTGACAGGGCATGTTTCTCTTTTTCTGCCAATATCATTTGTCGGTATCTACCTAGCCTTTTCTGCAGATACGGATTTCAGATACGGTAATAAAAAATTTATCGACTGTAGCAATCCATTTTTTTTGTGTAGAATGGTTTTTTAAGTACAAATTAATTATTTCTTTTAATTAAATGAAGACAATGTAAAAAAGGCAATATTAGCGAAACTCAATCGAAAAATCTGAAAACAGAAAAATCAGAAAAAGATAGGTCACATATAGGACTCGAACCCAGAACTTACGCCTACGGGTTTGAATCTTGCAATTGTGCATAAAGATAGCAGCCAATAAAAATATGCTTTTAGAAAATTAAGCCAATTAGTCGAAGTATGTTTAATACAGTTAAATATGACCGAATCGGATAGGGACACTTTAGCTTAGTTGCTAGAGCTCCGCCCCGGCAAGGCGTAGATCCTGGGTTCTAGTCCTAACTGTGACCGTAACTTTTTCTGAGTTTCGCTAATATTATCATCATTTAATTAAAATATTCCAATATAAGGTACTAGCTTTTTCCCGCGGCTTCGCTCGCATGGTATTAGGGGTTTCCCACTCCGCCTCCTCAACCTTCCCTCTCCCCACTCCACTCCCCATCAACCCCCCTCCCCATCCACACACCCCTCCGCCCACTCCCAATCCCACACCCCTCCCCCCACTCCACTCCCCCCATCAAACTCCCTCTCCCTCCCCCCTTCACCCACCCCTCCCCTTACTCCTCCCCCCTCCACCTTCCCTCTCTTCTCTCCACTCATCCATCAACCCCCCTCTCCCTCCCCCTCCTTCTCCATTGACCCCTCTCCCACTCCACCTTCCCCCCCACCTTTCTCCACCCCTCCCCTTTCCCCTTCCTTCCCTCCCACCTCTCCTACCCCACTCCGCCTCCTCCACCTTCCCTCTCCCCATACCACTCCCCCCATTAACCCCCTTCCCCCCCCCTACCCCTCCCCACTCCCTCCTCCATCCTTCCCCTTTCCCCGTACTTCCCTCCCCCCTCCCTCCCCAACCCCCTCCCCCCACCCCTTTCTCCCACCACCAACACCCTCCCAACACCCCCTCCCCACTCCCCCCTCTCATTCTCACACATTCATTCTCAATACATTCAGTTTCCAAACTGCTTGCGTGCCACCTATTATAATTTTTTATACAAATTTCATAATGCCAGAACTCAACGGTAGTTTTATACAAAATAACGAACAAAAAAAAAGAATTATCCAATTTGGTGCAGTCGTTCGGGTTTATGCGCATATACACATTTCGGCGATTCATTTTTAGATATAGTTATTAAGTACGACACCAACAAAGCACTCTTTTTAGGGTGAATTGCCAAATTAAAAAAAAAAACAGCGTTTCCAAGGCGACAATTGATTTGTTTTTTTACTGACGTTTGCAATAAATCAATTTTGTTAGGGACAGAAAACGTATGATAAATAATTTCATAACGCCAGAGATTATTTATAACGCCAGAGCTTACCAATATATATAGCCTATAGATATCGCAAATAATGTAGCTTTCTATTAGTGAAAGAATTTTTAAAATCTATTCTGTAGTTTTTGCGTGAAAGAGTAACAAACATACATCCATACAAACTTTCGCCTTTAAAATATTAGTAGGATTATTCATTAAATTAAAGATAAAAATAAAATAATTACTTATTTTTTACCATTGAAGAAGAAGATAACAATAAACGAAAAAATAATATTCATTTTTGGAGATCGCCGGCAACGGTTAATATGCACTTTAAAAAAAAAAACCTTTTGATTCACCTTAATTACATTAAAAGGCAACTATTTGCATTGGGGGAAGTGGAAAATATTTCATTCTAAATTTCGATTACGTAAAAATGAAATTAGCTTTCGTCTTGTGAGATTGTACGCCATTAGTTATTAGCTCATTCGCTGTTACTTTGGTATGTTGGTATTCCTGATACACCTGAATGTATAACGAAAGGCTAGAAGATTTTGAAGGTACGGGGCACTTTCTTTTGAATCACAAACCATGTTACACAAACCTAGCGTAGCCGCTATACTACTTGAAAACTGGGATGTTTTTCTTGCCTTGACGCGAGTAGGCGTTATAAAGGGGCACTTTCTTTTGAATCACAAACCATGTTACACAAACCTAGAATTCCCATGAAGTCTGCTACGCTTTGCTCTAGCATCTTTTCGTACAGTAACAAGAATACCAACATAACAAAATGACGTTTAAAAATAATCTTTGAAAATGGACGGTCTCGTTTCACAGAATGAAAGCTAATTTTAATTTTACGTAATCGAAATTTAGAATGAAATATTTTCCACTTCCCCCAATGCAAATAGTTGTCTTTTAATGTAATTAAGGTGAATCAAAAGCTTTTTTAAAAAAAAGTGCGTATTAACCATTGCCAGCGTTCTCAAAAATTTACCAAAATAATATTTAGCCATAACAAAGGTATTTATTTTTTAACAAACTGCTCAAATACTAAATCCGTTCACATTTTTTTTAAATCCCCATCTTGGATAGTATAAAAAATCCTTAATGAATTAATTAAATGTTCCATAATGAAGATTTCGCTAGCAAGGTGACCGGTCTAGTCGAAAATTAGCGACGGAAAAAATCTAATCACATTGTAATTGAATGAATTTCATTCAAAGGTCTCGAAACACAAACAAAAGATTTGATTGGGTTATAAATACGAGAACATGTTTTTTTTGCGAAGTAAAAAATAAGTAATATAATCCGGTAATTGACGGTTACATCAAGGCTAAATGCAAAAAAATGTTGAAGTATATTGTAGCGCCAGCTCGTAGAGGACTGGAGCTTCACGATACCGTGTCGCCAGCTCGTACAGGAGTGAAGCTGGCTCCTAAGTAGATAAGTACAAACATCACCCCTAACTATTACACATCTGCCCTGATGATGGATACTGCAACGCTGTCCGAAACGTTGGCTAAAGAAGGAGGTAGCGCAACACGGCATAATACCCCAAAAACTAATAACAAAAAAAAAAGTTATTTAATTTTTTATAAGAAAAACTCTATTTTTATAACGTTTGAGGGTTATTCCCATCAATGTAATATATTGAAGAAGAAGATAGTAATAATAATCTAAACGAAAATATAAAAGAGAACAAGACACAGAAAAACAGAAAAAGACAATGATCGCAACTGGGACTCGAACCCAGACCTTTCGTCTAACCGGGACGCTCGTTAACCAATTTCACTATTGCCACCTTCTGTCAAACCGTCATATTTGTCAATCTCATATTTAAAATTTTAGAATCAACAATGTTTAAAAAAAATCATTGTCATTATTATAAATGAAAAAAGAGCTGTGAAACATAAAAGCATAACGTTTGTTTTTTTTTGTTGTTGTTTACTCTGGTACAATAATACCTATGGATCTTCTATCGATTATTGATCAATAAATAACTTTAATGAATCATATTGATCTACGATTAGTTCCCACATTACTTTAGTTGTCTGTGGGCTCATCGGGTCACATGGTTTCAATTTTGAGTTGTGCCGAAGGTAGATGTGCGAAGTCATTATAATTCAAGGGCTCCGCACAAAAAACCTTGATTTCAGCCAGGAAGGATGTTTGTCGTCCGATATTTTTTTTTTACATTAGCTCCACACAGGAGGCCCTGAGGAAAATAATTTCCCCCAGGGCCTATGTCAACTTTGGGGATGATGTGTAGGGGGACTTTTTAGGAAAGGAAGAAGAGGAAGGAAAATGGTATTAGGGGTGTCCAGGTTTGACGGACGTATGAATCCATCCCTGCGGTGCAAGGCGATGTTCCGAGTATAATTATACATTACGATACGTCAATAAACAGTCACTGTAATTTGAAGAACGTAAGTCTTTCAATAACCCACCTTTAGAAGAATACTTGTCCCAGTACTTACAAATACCTACCTATCTCTGGAGAGAACAAAGAACATATTACAGAAATAAAGTATAACATAATATTTAAAGTAGGTATAACTTGTCTTTTGGTTATAATAAAAGAGGTTTCTAGAACACGTATAGGCAGATGCCTTTTCTACTGACTTCATATCATTACAGTTTAGTCCGTGACATAATGTTCCAGTTTGTTATGTAATCTCCGACCTACGTTCGTGTCTAACGTTATGGTAAGAAATCTGCAAAACTGTGAAGGCATTTGCTCAAATCCGGACTTGAAAAAAGGTTCAAATATTTACCAAGCGATATTCCTGCTCTTCCCTAAACAACCACATACAAACAGAAGACTAATTTGATTTTTAATGATCATAGCCTTGATTGAAAAAATGATATTATTGACGGCCGGCGTGATTGAGGGGCAAGGCTCTTGACTCGTCATCCGAATGTCGCGGGATCGAATCCCGGTGTGTGCAAATAAATTTTACTTGATAAATTTGTGTCATTTCACAGTAAATTAATTTACAATAATATATAGTATATTTGCGGCACGTTCCAGCGTGGAAGATACTCTCAATATCGCCCTGGGGTAAGACCACCATTCAGAATTGAAACGTTGCTTTAAATGACTTTATCCGTGTTTTGTGACTAGATCTCAATAGCCAGGTATTTCCCCACCTTCCTCTTCCCCCATCTCCTTCCCCTTCCTACTACCTTCAGCCTGACAACCTACCCCATTTGGGGATGCCATAGTCTCACTGGCTCCAGACAGGAGCAGCTGGGACTCTTGTGAGGTATTTATAAAAAAAATAATGACCATGCTTCAATTGTTGAACAGAAGTATTTTCACTTGGTATTTCAAAATAAAATTATGTATTTGATAGTTCAGAATAAGGAACTCCAGTGAAAAATATTATGGCTTTAAAAAAATATTTTCATGTAGACCAATAAACGCTGATTCTGAATATATAAGTTTTATTTCATAATATTAAACGCAGAGTTTTTAAAAAAATATTAAAAAGTGCATTTTTAAACCTCTCCTCAAAACACAGCGTCAAGTTGGCATTACTGAAATGGTTAACGGTGACGTCACTGTTAACCTGCTAACCAATTCACCGAAGTGTATCAAGATGTATTGACATTTGAAATCTACGCCTTACGCCACGAAAGACACGCACGCCATTCAACATTTCGTGTTTTTTGGTTATTTTCATACTGTTAAAGAGATTAAGATAAATAATAGTTATTGTGTTTATTGGAAACAATATTTAGGCTCTCAACAATTAAAATTATGACTTAAAAGGGCTATATTTGAGGTTAAGCATAGTCATAAATAGGTCATATGTCATATTACGATACATCGGTCGTTTTTTCGAATTGTTTTTTACTAAAAGGGCTTTTTATACAAGTTATTACACAATCGTCATGATCAGTATATTATAAATACCAGTGTTTCTGTATGTGTTATACATAAAACAATGTACAGTCACGCCTGAACACAACATTCGAGGCTTACGACGTCACTTGTATTTGCAATGAAAAAGATGATTTATTGTTTTTATGTTGCACTTTGTTAAAATACAATAACAGTACCGGTGAAACGTGAACATTTTACCAATGTTTTTCTATATTAAAAGCAGTTAATCTTGAATAAAAAACACACCTCAAACCTAAAAGTCATCCCAAAGCATTCCGCCTGATACCGCCGTTGATTTTTCTGGATTCTTCATTCAAACAGGGATGTTCTGCCCAAAAAAATTATTTCCCTAGATTTCGAAGTGAAATTTCCTTAGAATTTCACATTTACGCAATTACCTACGTAGCCACCTGATTGTGTAACACTAATCCTGTTATATGTTAATTAATTGGGAAGATATCGGAATTTGGTAAATGTACTTATAATACTGTGCTTTTCCAAATAAAACACTTTTTGCTACGTGAAATAATAATTTAAAAGTACGAATACACTCACCACTGAATTCCAAATTACAAAAAAAACACTTTGCACACTAAAAATCAACCGCAATCACCGCAATCACCGATAAATTTTTTTCAGATGTCCCATTTATCTTTTTAGATACATAATATCATTTTTAATTGTCAGTGTTAAAAATAACATTGCATGTAAGTACATGAACAATAATTAAGATTCATAGGAATTCCAAAAAATATATATACGTATATAAAAAAATATAAATAATACCAGTAATATTGTCATATGTAATAAAAAATTTGCCAGAGTTCGAAATTTCCCTAGATTTTGTCTTGATTTCCCTTTTCCCTAAAAAATATTTTTCTCCCCTAGATCAAGGGAAATTTCCCTAGACATAACATCACTGATTCAAAATGACAACTTGAAAATAAATAAACTATCGGTGGGTGAAGACGTCACACAAACCACCATAGATACGGTGCTTTTCGTGGGGTCTTGAAAAATTAAAACTTTGACAATTATTTTAACTATTAAAACTAACTATAAAAATAAAAATAAAAGTGCAGTTATTTAAGTTTGAAGGTCTTTATTCATAAAAAAAAATAAAAAAAATTGGATAGGAGTTCTCTATTCCTGGCATTGATAAGCTTTCGGATTCCATTATGTAAAAGTAGAAGTCGGGATTTATTTCAGTGCGGAAATTCCGGGACTAACTACGATATTTACTCCTCATTGCCTAGAAAACTAACGGAAGAAAATAATTAAATAGGAATCAGTGCACATCATCAATTTAACAATAAAGAAATACAATTTTTTTATGTGTTTAATAATATTATATTTAACAGACAGAACAATTAGTCATAATAGACCTGATATAGTTTTACATGACAAAATTAAAAAAAATAACTTATATCATTGATGTAGCTATTCCAAATTCCTGTAATATTCAAAAAACTGTTTCTGAAAAAATTAGAAAATACACAGATTTAGGAAATGAGATTAAAAGAATTTGGCATTCTCGGACTATAAAAATATTACCATTTGTTATTTCGGCTACTGGCATTATACCTAGGTCTCTGATTCAAAATTTAGGCGTATTAGATTTGTCAAAGAATTTATATATAAAAATACAAAAATCGGTAATTTTAAATACATGTAGGATTACAAAAGATTTTTTTAATATTTATATTGAGGGATCAGTAGGATTTATAGGTTCAATTAGGAATTCCACAGAGCCGAACCCTCTGATATGAAAATATCTGGAGTCGGTGAATTATTTTCCCATCTGGTCGCTGGTAGGTTGACATGTTGTTCTTGTATTGTTTTGTAATTTGTACAATAAAAAAAGTTTATTCATAAATAAGATAATGCCTTCAGAAGGCGAATTAGCTGCCAAGCGTAATAACAATTAAACAGCAGACTTGTTTATAAATTAATTGTTTTTTTCAATAAATTGAGTATCTACTAATATTATTGAATATGTAAATTGTGATCGTATGTGTAAAGTAATGAAAGAGAAATTCGTGTACGAACGAGATACCACGATTGATTCCAATGTATAAAAGGGCGAGTCTGCTTTGTATCTGGTTTTCATAATCATTACCTTCCTTTAATTTATTTAGTGATCCAGATCATCCCTAAACGAACAATCATAAAAGAAAATAACTTAAAATAGAAATGGAGTTCTACAAATTATACCTGATAACCACAAACAAAATATTGTTACTGGGGTAATTCTGTTATATTATATAAAAAAGTAAAAAAAAAATATTACTATTCCTACGTAAAAGCTCCTAAAAGTGCGTTAATGAAGTAAAAACAAAAATAAAGGGATAATGCGCAGTAGGCAATGTGAAACCAGTAAACAATGGTCCGCCTCTGAAGGCCTGAAAGCTGGGTATATTGCCTACCTACAAATCATCACGTTTTGGTTACGTAAGCTGGGAGCTGCGGAATTCCGTAAAAGGTGGAAGACGGTATACGCACACACTCACTCTCAGCATTTATTCCATGACTGCCTGTGCCGTACAATCACGTACATAGGTATACAGGGGAACTCCCAGCAAAGCCGCCATAGGTTAGTATTCTATGGAATCTACAGCATGGAAAACGTGACTTACGTAAACAAGTTCGTTCAATCTTCGGCCGTCTGGAGACGAGTGTGTTTGTGTGTGAGAGGGTGTGAGGGTGTGTGTGTGTATATGTTGTGTTAATATAATATAAATGAAATAAAAAAGAATAATCGAAGTACCTATGAAAAAAGAATAATTATTATTTTTATATTACTGCTATAAAACAAACAAAAATTATGAACATTAACAAAACTTGGAATAAAAAAATTGTCAATAATCAACACTTACATTATAAAGGAAGGACCTCAATAATTAAGTATTTTAATTTTAATTGCATTTACAATCACAACATTCTTATTACATGTGTTATATTAAATAAAAAACAATAATCTTTTTCACATAATTCACATTATTCATAAATCCGAGTGAATAACTCAACGGACAGAACTTCAATGCTCAATAAATTCCAAATAAAATATGTGAGACAGAAGTGATAGACAATACGATTCAGACAATAGAGATAAAAAAAAATAAAAAAAATCACAAAACCACGCCGGACCGGCCGGTGAACTCAGCTGATGATGGCGAGTGACGCACGAGCAAAGAACTCAACCGAAGTCAGCCGAACGACGCGCGATAATTCACGAATGCAGAGTTTCGGTTCGGCCGAAGGTTCGACAGATTTTCTGCCGAAAATGAAACAGATGCCGAAACTAGATTTTTGTGCCAAAACCGACACCGAAACCGAACCTTCGGTCGGTCACTAGTTAGTATTTCATAATTTGAACCTCAATATCTCAATTTCATCACCAATGGCAGACAGAACCTTGTCGATCCAAGTGCGCGAAATGTCGATAACGTTGATTCTATTAATTTACAAATTTACACTGAAAATATTCTCCCATTTGGTGTTGGTGTCACGAGAGAAACTAAGTTTGCATTTTTATGTAAATTATTGTAAAAAAATTATTGCGAAGGAACGATGAACGTTTTTTTCAGATCACGTTGGAAAATAAATAATTCCTAGAAAATAAATAATTCGTAGAATTTTGTACATTAGTAAATTCTCTTCCCTTTGCACGTCGACACTTCCATCAGAAATAAGGCCGGTCTTCTATACCAACAATAATTTAGCTTAACTCCTAACTAATTCTAAAGATACAGAGGATAAATTAAGCCACTCTGGCATTTATAAACGTAATTGTAACGATTTCCCAGCCACATACATAGGTAAAACAGCGCGTAATGTAAATATTAGAGTTAAAGCCTTACAAGCACAGGTTTCTCAGAATTTGCTGACCATTTAATTGATACTGACCATGTGACCATACATTTAACTTAAATACAGGAGTAAAAATAATACATATACATAAAATAGGAATACGCCTTCATAATTTAAAAGCATTAGAAATATCCAAATCAAAGAAACTTGATTGCCAAATTTTAAACAAACAGTTAGAATTAACCAACAGCCCGATTTTAAAGTTATTCCCTTTCTCCCTATGTAACCCCCACCCCCACCCACCCGTAACTCCGCCTCCTACCCTTCCACCAACCAGTATCTGATGTTCTCTCCCTCTCTTATATGCTCTCTCTCTTTCTTTTATGTTAAACTTAGAATCTTAACTCTGTACTGTAATTTATTTTATATGTTTATTGTCCTGAAGAAGGTTGAGTTCAACCGAAACCGGTCGACAAATATAAAAACAATAAAGTGGTTTTTAAACAAAGTCTTGTTTCATTCCATAAACAATACCTGTATCACTAAAGGGTATATAAATTATTGTAAACAAATTGTTGCGAAGAAACGATGAACTTTTTTTTCAGATCACGTTGGAAAATAAATTATTCCTGTATCACTAAAGGGTCTAGTATTTCCAAATATTAGAAAATATTTTAAGTGAATTCTTACATAATTCTTACGTAAGAATTAGAGAATATTCTTTAAAGAATATTAGACATTGACAGTACAATTGTAATTTAACACCCGATGAGGCAAGAAATGACAACATTATGTGAGTCAGTCGCCTCGATAACATACATGGTAAAAAATCAACCTGTTAAAAACAAAGTGTTTTTACCATAATACATATCTATTTTTAAAAGTCATTTAAAACTTGAAATTTTTTTCTATACATAATTGTGAATTGAACCTTGCGTCCACGTGCGTGTGCGTGATTGCCACCAAAAAAAAGAATGCATCGTCAAAGACAACGAGTCTATCTTCCGAGTTTAATGCCGATATTCCGCGGCATTCATTAAATCAAGAAAACAAAATTCAAATTCAAATAGATGAATAAAAATAAAAAGGTTGAGATGTGTGAAAAGTTTTGAAATTAATGAGTTCAAATTTTGCACGCGAATCAATCTTGATCTAAATCAGAAGTTTAAGATAATTCTCCAATGTTCGTTTCTTGATAGCCAACTTCTTGAAAGGAATCATACTAGCTATGATTTTAATTAATTTATTCTCACAGTTCTAGTGTCGTAAATAATATTAAATAAGTATTTAAGAAAAGAGGAAAATAAAGTTACTAAAATACGTACTTAATTAATGCGTATCACTTGAAAAGGTAAATTAATTGAAAGAATTTCTGGAAATTATATTTTAATATCTGAAGATAGATAAATTTTATTGTCCTGATATTAACTCTTAGAAGTGGCGAATCGCAGACGAAGTAAAGGAAACATTAAAAAAACTCACTGTAAATTCAACTGTGATCTAAAAAAATACAATATCCGGTAATAAATTCATTTTGAAAGAGAGTTTTGATGTTATAGACCCCAAGCTCCACGAATTCTACTCGTCCTACTTGTAAGCAAAGGAAAATAAATAAAATTTAAAATTGACTTTTCTTGGACAGGAAAAACAAAACTTTTCGGGCCGGCCATACACATAACTATACAATTGAGCTGAAGACTAGTACTGGTATACTTGCCAGTGTTGTTAACTCTTGAAATGAAGCCAGTTGTCACCTGAAAAGGGGCTAAAAAGGAGCTGTACATCCACCCATTTCTCGGCCTTTCTTGAAATATTTGATTCGGGGCTAAAAAGGAGCCAAAATCTTGTACATCCACCCATTTGTTAGCCTTTCTTGAAATATTTGAATTTGTCTATAGACAAAACTTAAAGATATCTATTATGCACTTGCGCACTCTGTACTACAATATGGAATCGTGGCTTGGAGGGGTGCATATAAATCAACCCTACTCCCATTGGAAACAATTAAAAAAATACGAATAAAAATCATTTTAAAAAAGCCCTATTACTACCCAACTATAATTTTTTTTCAAGATTTCCCGGTTCCCCACTTAAAAAAACTTATGACAAAATTGCACTACTACAAATACATAAAGATAACTTTAGTAAAAAAATAATTTAGCAAAAGCCAGGAGTTGGAGGATTAACCGTGCCACTAGTACGAACCACAACAGCACAGCATCACTATATATTCAAGGGTATAAAATTATTTAATAAATTACCCCATCATTTACGATCGGAAGAAAGCTACGAAAAATATTTAAAAAAAAAAATTAAATTAAAATAACCTAGTACCACCTCACAACTTTACTTATTATTTAGGAATATGTTTTTGCCGTATCAATACTTTGAATCATTTAATTTATTAACTAACCTATATTTTTGTTACTTTTATCTGTAGTGTCTCATAAAATCACAAATATTTTTTGTTAAATAACTAATATTTTTTGTTTAAATTTAATAAATGTAATTTTTTTAGTTGTCCTCTCCTAAACACAAGCAGCTGCTTTATTAGGAGAATGATTGAAATATTGATATTTTTATTATGTTTTAAAATTGTAACGTTGTTATATGTTTCAACAAAAAAAAATACTATTTATTCATAGTCATATTGCGTGTGTACGGGCGCAAACAATTAATTATTCTTAATATTTTAAAGCATAACTTGTAAAAAGCGTTTTTCCGTGAAATAATTATACGCACGCTATGTATGAAATAGTAGAATATGAATTCTTTTGACAATCACTTTAAGTCAGTCCAGTTGATTCGTCAGGAGTATCCGAAAAATCGAAATTTGAGTTGGATATTCTGTTATGTGTAAAAGTGTACTCTCTATCTTGAATATATTAATACATACTCAGATTACTCATAAACACCACCAATATCATTTATAATGGATATTTAAACTTGAAGTGAATTAAAAAAATGTTAGTGTTTTCTGGGTCACTAGTATATTTAAAAAAAATTGTTTCTAATGTACTGGAGCGTTATGTCTCCGGTGTTATTTTATAGCGTATCAAATATATAAAACACAGACACGTGCAAATAATAAGTAATACACGGTGAGCATTCGAATATCGCTTTCCTCATTATCTCAAAACTTAGTTATTGGAGATGTCTGACTAATCAACTGGAAGGTCGATACTCGTACAAGTCTTCAGTTCAAATATATGTGCAGACTATAAAACGAACCAAAAACCATAAACAATAAAAGCTTGGAAAAGTATAGAGCAATCGTTCATCGATACTGACAAGCATTAGCCACCATTTTATTTGTTTGTTTTTCTTTCCTTCCCAATCGTTGATTTACGGAATTGTTTTTGTCGTGTTCCGTGTCAATTTGCGACGATCACGGCCAATCAACTCACCATTACACTCAAAATGACTATAAGGCTTTATTTTAGTCTTTTCCCTTGTAAAAAAATAAAATAATAACTGTCGAAAATAATAATACTTCAGACTGTAGAGTAAATAAGAAAACTAGAATTGCCTTCGGCACAAATTTGCCTTTGGAAACAAAAAATATTACATTTAGCCCAATAGCCTAGCGCCCTGTCTCACTTACACTCGTCTGACATCGAAGATCTCCATCCAAGTTGAAATTAAGGCCCGATTGGGCAAATATTTGGATTTTTTGGATTTTGCTTGGATTCTCCGCTTCAATTAGAAAACTGTGACAAGTATTCTCCAAATTTTCAATATAGAATAGCCGTAATATGAATTTACTTAAGGTAAGACTCAATGTGACTCAAACCAATATTGTATGTGTTAGCCTTCCTTGAAAGATATGAGTTTGTTTATGGACAAAACCATTTAATTATATTCATATTGATATGTACGGGCGCTAACAATTAATTAACCTTAAGATTTTAAAGCATAACTTGCAAAACGTGTTTTAATAAGTCAGGTAGTGGTTCGCTACGTTTGGTGATTTAGCAGGGGTGCCCGGGTTCATGGGGTGAGGTTGGTCTAGATCTTGGAGACGAATGACCAGGACACACTGAACCCCAGATTCCCACCCACCCCTTAAACCCATCTGCTTCCCAGAACTCTCCGCTCCTTCCTTTCCTTAAAAAACCCTCCACACAGCATCCCCGAAAATGACATGGACCCTGAGGGGAATTATTTTCTTCAGGGCCTCCTGTGTGGAGCTCAAGTAAAAAAAGTACACTTCATACGTGGTACGTATGTCTAGTAAGTGAAAAAAACATATGGGTCCGAGAATTCAATCACTACCTTCAGAATAAGAATAACTAATAACAAATGAATCATTACGAAGTGGAAAATTTCCAAATACCTACATGGAAAACTTCTATTATAATCCCGATTCCGAAAATTGTTAATACCAGAAAATGTGAAGAATTAGACCAATAAATTTGTTACCAAAATACGAACAGTAGAAATTGTAATACAAAACAAGTCGTTGAGTATTTGGAAAAATATAACATACGTGACGAGCAATCAGGATTCCGGAACAATAACTCTTGCGAAGCGGTGGGCGATAAACATAGTGGAATATACACGGAAGAAAGAAACAGACAAAAAAATAACCATTGAAGCATTCTTAGATTTCAAAAGAGCATTTGAAACGATAGAAAGGAAAAATTAGAAGACGTCTTTCTGATGTAGCTTTGAATCTATTGAAAGAATATTTCCGAAAAAAAAACAAGTAATGAAAATGAAAGCTCAGAATCAGAACAGATAGAAAACAACCTCGGTGTTCCGCAAGAGTCGGTATTAGGTCCAATTTTATTCATAATTTATATCAAATGATATAATTAAAACCAAAAAATGTTGCAAAATTAGACTATTTGCAGAAGACATCTTACTCTAATTTCATATGAAGATTACATAGATGAAAATAGGCAATAAAACGAATAACACGGGGTTATATTTGACAATTAATGATGAAAAAATTGAAAACGTGAATGTAATAACATAATTTATATCAAATGATATAATTAAAACCAAAAAATGTTGCAAAATTAGACTATTTGCAGAAGATATCTTACTCTAATTTCATATGAAGATTACATAGATGAAAATAGGCAATAAAACGAATAACACGGGGTTATATTTGACAATTAATGATGAAAAAATTGAAAACGTGAATGTAATCAAATAACTAACTTTGAATATATGCTAAAAAAGGTATCAAAAAAGGAAATTTTCTTAAAAGACTAAGAAATAAATTAAATAGAAACACTACAAAGCTCATTTATAAAACTATAGTTGCTTCACATTTTGATAACTGCTCTACGATGTTATATTTGGCCTATGAAGGAAATTTGAATAAGCTAGAAGTTATACAGAACGGAGCTATGAGATTTATACTGAGGAAAGACAAATACGCAAGGGTTAATCAAATGAGATAGGAGCCAAATTTGATTCCAATAAAAAAGAGGCTGCTATTTAATGTGTTAATTTTTGTGCATAAAGTTATGAAAAACCAAATGCCAAAATACTTTACGGGTGAAATTGTTTTTAATAGAGATGTACATAATTACGATACAAAAAATATACATAGAGTTAGATTGTCACATGTAGAAAAATCAAAATTACAGAACTGCCTAATGTATAGAGGACTAAAGATGTATGATAAAATGCCTGAAAGTATCAAGAATAAAGAAAGAATGAATATTTTAAAAATAAATGTTTTGCTTACTGTAAAAATATTTGAATTTATCAAATGAAATGTTCCATTGTGCTTGTTAGTTTATGTTCATGTAGTAAAAACCAGTATTGGTATAAACTAACTCAATAATTAAATGTAATTAAAAAAGGAGGATACTTGCATAAACCTGACGATCTCCTCACTTATGGCTGGTTTACACAGTGCGAGCTGCTGCTTAGCCAGTAGAAAGACCATCTTTCCGCAGCCATTTTGAATTCGCAAAACGCTTCCGCTCACAACTGTCCGTCTGGCACTGGCGAGCTACTGCCAAACGCGTCCAAACGATACGAGTGATGACCGAGCTGCTGCCGTGCGCGAGTTGCTGCCGGGCGAGCATGCGAGTGAAAACAAAAAATGTTGAAGTAACTCGGATGCGAGCTACTGTTCAACTCGCACATACTAGTTACTCGTAAGTTACGTCCAAACAGTGCGAGTTACTGCAGTGCAGTTACTCGGCAGGCTGACTCGCACGCTAGCTCGCACTGTGTAAACCAGCCATTTTAGAGCTACATGTAGTTATTGAATCATTCACCTACTTACGCATTGGCTCTATAATACGTGTGTATATACATATATGTATATGTGTGTGCGTGTGTGTATGTACATGTATGCCTATACATGTGTAGAGTCTGCACACGTATGCGCACACGCATATTAAATGCATACGTACGTACATATATAAAACAGAGTGTGGATACGTAAATGTGTATGTATGCATTTACTAATATTTGATTTTGATTCTCCTTGTTTTATGTACCTACTTTTAATTTAATTTATTATTACGTGAGAATGTTGAGATTAATGGTGGGATCGCCTATAATTCGAATCGTCCATCGCTATAACCGTAATATAGAAAATGTTAATTAATGAAATAACTATAATATGATGTATTCTAAAAAAATTTTTAAAAACTTTGGAGGCATTTCTAGTGTTTAATATCTGTTCAGCGGGTGTCACGTAGAAAAATCCACACATTATATTGGAATGGGTTGTTTACGTCGGTTTTATTACAAAATTTCGTTCGTCGGTCAAGTTCACGGTTTCGTGTTTACAGGAAGGTGTGTTCTCCGTACCAAACACGCAATTTACTTGAGTTTACTGCGTAGTATGGTGTGACCTGTTTTTATTTATGTATCTCACAGAAGACACAATACATTATTACTAGTTAGATAATTGGGATAAATAACAGTTAAATTATTTACCGGTATCATCGTTAATTCGCCACCGCAACCGTATTGATTGATTTGTTCTGCGAAATAATACGGCAGATAAATTATAATATGGTGGATTTTAGCGACAGAAATATTCACACTTTGTAATTTTGAATGGGAGCAGACATGTTTTTCGAATTCAATTTTTACGAAATCAATTGTTCGAAACCAATTGTTCGAATTTCAGTTTTTCGAAAGACTAATTTTTCTAAATACTTATTTTTCGAACAGCAATTGGCCGAAACACATTTTTTTCGAATTTGTTTAATTAATTTTTTTTCTATTTTGTTGACAAAATTTATTTAGGCATCAAAAGTTACCTATTTCCCCAATTTTTCACCCTCCTACCCCCCGCATTTTTTAATCGCGATATTAGTATTTTTGTATGAACAAATTTAACCGTGTCGCTCGTATTCCAAGCAGAACTAAATTATTTATGTTGTTGAATGACAGATGGCGCAACGTTCGCCTCATCGAACTTTCATCCGCACATGCACAAGTCATTCACTCACAATACATTCGATATTTTTTATTTCACAACCAAAATATTCACTAGAAAAAATTTATATGGCAGAACAGCTGGTTTCCTATAAATTTCTTAAATGTCAGTACATATAATTATTTTATGAATTTAATACTCGATAATTTATTTCAAAATTTTCAGAAAAAAATCCTCTTAAAATTCATGTCGTAAAGGATGCACTTATTTTCATAGAAAGAGAAAAAAATGGAGAAAAATGACATATTTCACTCAAGTTTGATTTGTTGTCCGTTACAGCATTTAAATTTCCGCTATCAATATAATACCTAAAGTATGTATTTGTGAAGGTATTGTTTGTTTCCAAATAATAATATGGACGTCGGGAATCGAACCCGCGATGATTCTTTCTAGAAATTTTGGGTGAACGAAAATAGTTTCAGCTAGCAACGTCATTCCCAGGTGTCAAAACATTTTTTCCATGCTTTTCAACGCCTCATCAAAATTATCTTCAAAAATACTAATTTCGGTTGTCCGTATGTCCTGCGTAACAATGAACTCAAATTTGATTCGAAAGTGTCATTTTCAAAATTGGAACTGACGGTGTAAATAATTAGGACAATCGATAAAGTACCTACCTATATATATTTTTTTAAGTGAAAACTTCTTTAGCACCATTGTGATTTGAATCTCAAAGCAAACACATAATTTGGATTCAGCCAGCGAATGAATGAATCTAGTATAATCGGTCTCCTCTTTGTTCGGCGCTTCGTAGCCTATCGATCTCCTCTTTGTGCGGTGCTTTGTAGCCTCCCCACTCTTAACTACTTTAGTTTTCTGAAGGTTTCACTTCTAACGCGTACACACGTTTTTTTTACAGTAAATCATTTTAGTAGTGTCATTTTCAAAATTCAGATTATCCCGTTATTTTCACGGGTCTGTATGTGCTAGTTACACTTTAACGTTATACAATAATTTAATTTCTGATCAAAGCCGAGTAGTAATGAATTGAATTGGAAGATAATTGTTAGAATTATAATCGTCTAACAAATAACAATTTTAATGCAATCGACGTAACAGATTTTCCAATACAATAATTTACCATAATATTCAGTGAAGTTATTCGACAAATAATTACAAAAAGAACGAAATTACGATTTAGAAGTAATACTCGTGGTTTACATAACGAAGCAGTTCGCGTGCAGCAGTGCCGGATCCAATAAATCAGTCACCATGTGCAAAGTACCGATGGCGTTATTTGATTTGTAAAAATTCTCCGCGACCAACTAATGTCAATAATATTACAAATCAATGCAACAGTAGAAATATTAAGAAAATTATTGTACATTTTCAACTATTAAGAACCATCTATTTTTCCCTAATTCATCTCGGTTACAATATTAGTCCAGTCAAGGAAGGAAGTGTAGAGTGCGTTAGCAGGGATCTAAGCGATTCCTTCAGAAACTTGTTCAGGGTGCTTAGGGTGTGAACATACTAAAAGTCCTGAGTCCTGGGAGGGGGGGGGCGGAAAGTCCCAATTTTCGGGTTTCCGCTTTTATCTCGAAAACGGTGCGTCGCAGAGGAAAATGTTTTAAAAATAAATAAAAGCTCATAAAATTATCTACAACTTTTATTCTATACGTAATTTTCGAAATCCCAGCCATTTTTGAGTTACATGCTCCACAATTATCGATATTTTCGAAAAAAATCATTTTACATCATATTTTTCATTAAACATTCCTTCATACAGTCTAAAATATTCATTAAGGAAAGAACTGTTAATTGAAAGAAGTTGTAAAGAATTTAATTCCATTTTAGAATAAATTACACATTTGCAAATTAACCTACAACCAATATTTACAGCAATTTTAAGATTTTTCGTAAAATGTCGTAATTTTCAGAAAAACGCTGTTTTTATCTTATTACTGACACATCTACGCGCGACGACGACCACGCGACGCTCTGCTCTCTTTTAGTTATGCGCATGGTCAGATATAACCATTGAAACCACATTGTAACGATTATTCAAAAGACGAGGAGGCATACATAACAGGAGGCCGAGGTGTTTCGCACAATGTACTCAGTAAGTGGTTAGTTGGTATGAGCGCAACTCATGAGATGTGCACTTCCCTTGAAGAGTTTTGTGGAGTCTTCTTCACGTCAAGTGAACAGCACAAGGACCTCGGATAAGCCCACCAGAGTAGAGATACGGCAGACCTTGCCAAACTCAGTCAATGGTTTGATGCACATCCTACCTTCCCACAAAAATAATGTCAATTTTCAGTGGAGTCGTCGGAGATGCCGCAATAACTTGCTACGATGCCGTTCGAGTTGGTGAAAAGGTAATGAATGCGATAGTGGGTTTGACATTTTCAGACATCAAGTTGTCCTGCAAAGATCGGGCATTCCCAATGTCTTCTGTCAGCTCGTCGATAATAATTCACGATGGAAAGGTTGCAGTTGACCCAACATTGCTGTTTCAGCGGATGTGTATAAGCAAACGATCAGATGAGGATTGCCAGACGGGAGCAGCTACGACTCTTTTGAGATATTAACATTTAAAAAAAATACTGTAAAGTTGTATCCCAATTAAGATATTTTATTCTAATTCTTATAATTATGTATACCCACAAAGTGTTTGACACGCGCAAATAATATACATGAAACTTGAAATCGTCCAATGAATGAGAGAGTTGAGAGGTGAGTGTTGCTAGCCCATAATATTTATCCCGTATTATGGGCAATTTTAAATGATTCAGGAAATATTTTAAGTTAATAGTAAAACGATCTTTATTTTCTCACGGCGCGCGGCGTGCGGCGCGGCGCCCCGTTGGAGTCGACGCAAGGTTTCTTGCACATTTTTAATGCATGGCAGATTCGACACTGATACGAAGAGTATTTTTGGATACTTGCCTAGTCAACTGTTTATCAATACTTTATTATTCGAACCTTTCCAATTCAGATACTATTGTGTAATAAACCTGAATTTTACGTTGTTAAAACATTTACGTCAAACAATACTCATGGCGTCATTCAAACCGTCAATTATTTGTGCGTAATCTCACTTTTTGTTATTTTTTGTATTGCAGTATGTCTCCCTGACAAAATTAAAAAAATAAGATAAAATAAAATTTAAGATAAAATCAATGTATTTTTTTTGTGTGAATACCTCACAGGAGACCCAGCTGCTCCCAAAGATATTCAAATACAAAAGCTGCTCCCGTCTGGAACCAGTGAGACTATGGCATCCCCAATTGGGGTATGTTGTGAGGCAGAAGGTAGTGGGAAGGGGAAGGAGATGGGGAAGAGGAAGTACCTGGCTATTCAGTCAGTTTTAGTCACCAAACCCGGCTAAAGCCAATTAAAGCAACTTTTCAATTCTGAATGGAATGAATAAACATATAAAAAAAATCCCTGGCAGATCGCTAAATTTCTTGGCTCCTGGCGAAACTTTGCTTGATATGGCATTTGGCGTGTTGAGTGGACTAGATCTGAAAAGCAAGACATTTCCTAATCATAATTAATTTCTAATATGTCTCGTTATTTCCCCTCCCCTTTTGTCAGCGTGACATCTCACAACATACCTACCCCAGTTTGGTGATGGGCTCCGAGCAGTTGCGACTCTTGGCCTACCGTTTTGCTATGAGGTCAAATTGTTTCTCATTCGGAAAATAGTTAATGTGTTATAGGATTGAGATCTGCCATCTAAAATCACAGTAAAAAATACGATCATATTGGTCGCCCGTTCATGACCATCCTTACTTACGACACTTTTCTACGTAATGTGCGATATACTCGTATGTCACGGATTTTTTTTTCACAAATTCTATATTTGAACAAAATATCTATTTTTGCGAGTGTCTAACGACGAATGGATGTGTTCCAAATTCTATAACCAATCACAATGCTTATTTTTTCCCGTTCGTGCAATTATCATATGGAAAACGCTGGGAAAATTTTATTTATTAAATACTATCTGAACCGGCCACGCGTTGCTGTGGCTAACGAAATACAACGCCATCTAATGGATGGTTATCCAACCTTTATAACCATCCTTGATTTGGAGTGGCTTCACGCCAAATCTGTCTGAGAATGAGAAATCCTCACAAAATCACACAGCTCCACCGCTCCACACCTTGTTTGCGTCGTATTCACATATTTGGTTTTGTTATAATGATAGCTACTCGTATACACTACTTTGAATAATTTTTATTTAATAATATAACTTACATGTAATGTTATTATTTTATTTGATTTGTGTTAATTTTTTTTAAATATGTACAAATGCATATTTTAATAACCTGATGAATGTCATTTGACCATATCGATTTTGATGCAAAAACTTGAATTTTTTTATGAATTAAGTCCTAAATGTGTGATGACAAAACTGTCCTGATGATGGACACTGTAACGCTGTCTGAAACGTTGGCTAAAGAAGGAGGTAGCGAAAAACGGCATAACACCCCAAAAACAACTAACGAAATTACTTTTGGCCGTGAAAATCTAAAATTATATCCAAGGTAAAGAAGACTAAACATAACTCAAGTGTTTGAAACTAACCTAAACCTTTCAAAGGTAATGAAGGTAAATGATATTCCAGAGAATTCTCGTGAAATCAGAAAATCTACGTGACTGGTACGAGTGCAGTTCTGAAGAGTTGTTCCGGGTTGCAGCCTGCAGGGCGATGATTTCCCTGATGATAAACAACTTCCGGTAGGAGAGAGTTTCACAAAAAAAAGTTTTTATTATTTTTTTTTTAGGAAACAAACGGTCTAGGTTAACACAAAGAACTATTCATAAACAGTTAATTTAAAAAAAATCTTACGTTAAAGATAGGAGTTTTATTGTGTCTTAAAACTAATCAGTGTTAGAGGGGAGAGGAAGAGGAATATAGGATAAGGATAGGAGAAGCACCCGATGCATTCCGTACCCACGTATTAATATATGATCGTATGCGTTACTTTTATTCTGTTCTGGTATATCTGAAGGTTATTTAATGCAAATAACGTTTACATTGTGAAATCGAACCTCTATTGTTCATACTCTATATTAATGACATGGTGAAAATATTTTCAAAATGCAAAGTACGACTATTTGCCGATGATACACTAATATACTTAATTGGAGATAACTATGAAGAACTAATACACATTTTAAATAATGAACTAAATGATGTATCAAGATGGCTAAAAATAAATAAGCTTAAATTAAATACAAAAAAAAAAATACAAAATGTGTGGTGATTGGATTCAAGAAGACATCCAGTGAAAGCAAAATTAAAATTGATGGTGAAATTATTGAAAACGTTACTGAAATGAAATACTTAGGAGTTATATCAGATTCCAAACTAAACTTCAATAGACATGCTAAATACACCCAAAAGAAAATTGGCAAAAAAGAATATTTTTTTGGAAGAATTCGGCCAAAAATTTCTAGAAAAAGTGCAATCACCATATACAATTCAATTATTGCTCCACACTTCAACTACTGCTCAAGTATACTTTTCCTATGTAACGAAAGAGAACAAAATAAGTTACAAATTCTCCAAAACAGGGCAATGAGAATAATTCTTCGACGAAACAGATTTTCAAAAATAATTTAAATGTTAAAAGAACTAAATTGGTTGACCGTGAAACAGATGCTGACCTTGAACACGATGGTATTTATCCACAAAATATTGAACAACACGTTACCAAAATACTTCTCAAATAAAATTGTATACAATAAAGACATTCACAGATATAACACAAGGACGTGCAAGGAAATTAGACTACAAAAAAGGACAAAGCGAATAAGCAGAACAGTCTACTGTACAAGGGAATGAAGTTGTATAACACACTACCAGAAACTTTAAAGTCCACACCAATTGGAAAGTTCAAGATGTATTGTAGGAGCTACATAAAACTTGAAAAAATATAGTGAATATGATATATTATAATCAATTAGAAATTTGTATACTTAAATGTACAAATTACTAAAATTTCTTTAATTAAAAGAAATTTTAGTAGTTTTAAGTAAAATTAAAAGAATTTCTTCTAATGTTGGTTCTGCATGTGAGCAAATGAAATAAATCGGTTTGTCGTGTAGGTATTGACGGAATTTGCTTTAATAAATTGGTAAGCCTGGACGAGTCCAGGCCATCGTAGATCCTTTAATAATCAAAACACTCAATAATTTAATTTTCATATTTTCTCCCGACCAACAAATTTACGTAATTGTGGTTTGTATAGTGTCTAATTCCCCCGCCCATTTTCAACTCAACCCCTAGCCTCCGTCCACGTGCACTACCTGCAACAGAATGATCCAACTAGTAGATTAATTAGTCGGTATCAACAACTATCTGGTTCACGGCACGTGACGTTGCCTGGAGTTCCGCTGGTAATACGTTTTAATATATTATATCGTGCACTAGCACTTAATTAAATGGGGATTTAAGTTAATTTACGAAATATTTAAGTTAATTTGCGAATTACTCGCTTGGATTCTAACGAAATATTCAACGTGCAGTAATCTTTTATTCGAATTTGGGAAAATGTGGATTTTTTTAACAGAATTCGAGATAATTTGGATTTTTAGTTGGATTATGGATTATTAAATAATTGGATTATTTCTAAATGATTTTATTTCTAGGATATTCGATTCAAATTCCAATTTGGGAGGCGGGTAGGAGAATCTCTGACCTGGAACCATTTATTGGATAACCAACACCTCTGTAATAGGTCACCCAAGTGGCTCGCTAAGTTTGGTGACTTAGCGAGGTACCAGGGTTCATGAGAGTGAGGTTTGATTAGACTTCCGCCAAATTATCACATGGCGGACCTGATCGGGAGAGACTAGTTTGACCTCTCTAGCAGGACTCTCTCGACCCATCACCTTGCACCGCAGTGGAAGGGATGGATTCATACGTCTGTCACTCCTGTCTGTACCCCCTGTCATTCATACGACCATCATTCCTATCTGTACCCTCTGATCCTGAGATTAAAACTTAAATCTGTAATGTATTTATTATAACCAGAGAAAAATCACTTTTTCATCTTAAAAAATGTTCTACTAATCTCTGACAAAATTCTTTTATATTCAGAGCATGCAATAAATTTGATAAGAATTTTATTAATGTAGACCTTATATAGACATATTCTCATGTAATTTAAGTACCTTAAAAAAATATGTCACAGCTAACATTAAAGAATTTTTTGACCGTATTGCAATTAATCATTTTATTGCTGTGAATCCTTTCCATTTATACACTAAACTTGTCATTCGACTTACTATTGTGTTCACTCTTATATTGTAGGTATGTATATATTATTATTATTGCTATTGTGGAGTGAGAATAGATTTCTGACTCTGACTACTTTTTGTTTTGAAATTTAGTAAGCAGATTATTATAGTGTATATTGTGTTTTGAAATCTTTTTTGTTTTACAATTTTCAAGGATATATTTTTGTTAACTTCTTACGGCTACAAGACCCTAACTTTTTTTACTTTTTTAATTATGTGAATTTTTTTTATTGGATATTATGTTATTATTATAATTGTAAAATATCTGTTGAATTTCCCTAATAAATAAAATATAGGAAAAAAATCGCTTTTAAATAAGGAAAGAATATATGTTTTTTAGATACTAGGTTGCCAGCACAATGACCTTTTTCTTACATGGGTCTAAAACCATATTCCAATAGTTAGGTACTATCCGCCTTCACCCTGATTACAGCACTATTTTATTGAAATATTTTTTCCCAGCCAACAATTGAAAAATGTGGGAAAACGTGGTTTTGGGCATAATATAAAGGAGAGAGAGGCGAAAGAATGGTACGCCATAAGTTTTAAACTCAAGAGAAAATTATAAGCAATTAATGAAAATTAATATTTATTTTGATAAAATTAGATAATTATTTCATCTAAATACGCCGCTGACATTCCTCGAATTTGGTAACAAATTTTTAAAAATCGCTTTTGTGGCTATCTCGTCATAGCCGTTATCCCTCCGCCTACCAAATTGGTGACGATATTGTGGGTAGTTTATTAATGTAAACCCGGCCTTTGAGATAACCCTATAATAAATCACGATGTGTCAGGTCTGCGAGGGGCCATGGGATATCACCTCTTCGCAAAATCAGTTTTTCAGGAACATTTCTTTTATCATTGGTTACAGTAGTTGGTAGTTTAGCGGCATCCAAGTCCGGGTGTTGTGCCCATGAATTTGTGGAACATCTTGACATATTGTAGACCATTTACATTAATAGATTTCCTGCGTGCATCTTGAAGAAGTAAGAAACAGTATTGCCATTTGACAACATAGCCACCTAATCCATTACTTTCGGAGAATGAAGAGAAATTTTATGTTTTATTTTAGATTTTTCCTAGTTCAAGAATCTGCTTTTTTTATAACGTGCCCGATCAGATGAAAATGATTTCTCTCTCTATAACAAGATGTTGTAAAACTGGGGAACGCTTTGAACAATGTGCCAGCGAATATTGTCTATGAAATCAAAATATTTGCTCTTAATTCTGCACCAAATGGATCTGGCAAAGGTTTAATTATAAAACTTATATTAATATTGATGTAAAGATGATTCGGGTATCACCAAAGCAGTCAAAAGCTTGCGCAATGACAGGCCCACAGCTTCTCGCACAGATTTGTTAACTTGCACGACATTTTTATAGCTCTTGCCGGTCCGTGGCCGTCCTTTTTTCTTCATTTTGGGTTGAACAGGTCGTCTCAAACTTACTTAAATAATAAGGAACTCCAGTGAAAAATATTATGGCTTTAAAAAAATATGTTCATATAGACCAACAAACGCTGATTCTGAATATATAAGTTTTATTTAATAATATTAAATGCAGAGTTTTTTAAAAATTATCAAAACGTCAATTTTTAATCGGGTCGTAAAAACACGCCGTTGGCGTTGTTGAAATTTTAGTGGTGACGTCACTGTTCGACGTGTCGTGACGTCACCGTAAAGTCATTGTATGATAATGTATGATATGACACAAGCCATCGTATTAATTTATTGGTTTATTTATATACTGTTTATAGAGATTTAGTTGTTGTGTTTATTGAAACATTATTTAGGCCTAAATAATATTTCAAAAATAAAGGTATCTCGTATTAGTTTATCTCTATTATTGAAAATATTCAAAAACTACTGCACAAAAAAAAATGCTAGTTCTAGGGAGAGAATACTTCGAACAACGGAATTCAAAATGGCGGCGGTTGATCAGCTGATTGGCCGATCCTATAGTAATTTTTCAGGAGTGATGACGTCACACGATTCAGCATACATACTGTGGTTTTTGGGGGGTCTTGAAAAATTAAAACTTTGACAATTATTTTAACTATTAAAACTAACTCTGAAAATAAAAATAAAAATGCAGTTTTTAAGTTATTAGGTTATTATTCATTAAAATAACACCGGTGCCTAATTTACATTGCGTTATCGGTAACGAATACGGAACGGGCACCTAGAAACCACGTAGAAATCTTTTATTTTTATGTGAATACCGTATAATACTCCCAACTGCTCCGAACCTGGAAGAATTACTGGAGCCAGTGAGACTATGGCATCCCCATAGTCTCGTTGGTATGTGGGGAAGTACCTGGCTATTCAGATCTAATCACCAAATAGGGCTAAATTCATTTCAAGCAACGTTTCAATTCTGAATGGTGTTCTTACACCATGGTGGTACTGAGGGTATCTTCCACTCTGAAACGTGCCGCAAATATACCTTATATTATTTTAAATGGTTAAAACACAAATTCATAAAATAAAATTTACTTACACACCGGGATATGAACCCAGATTACTAGTCGTGAGCCTTGCCCTTCGACCACGGAGGCCATCGATTCATTTGGAAAACGGTTTTACACAGAGCGGTATTAACCATTCGGTCGAAAGATCCAGATTTCCAAGAATCGAGCTTTTTGTGCCACTTACCGCACGCTCCTCCTTTGTCCGGTCGATATCTTAAGTGCAAAAACGTATGGCGCACCCTGTATAAAATTATTACGATTAATATATTATTTTGATGATTGACAGGTTATAATTAAAAATACGTTGTGAACAAAATATATACGTAGTTGTGTCGATCAAGAAATTTCAGGCAAAAACAACCATCGCCCCCATATTTTCGGAAATACTGAAGTGGATGATAATAATACTAAGTCGCTTAATCCGGTAGCACTAGAATAACAAGATATAAAATATATATAAGCGATAGACAATAATAAGGTTTTCGCCGAAATTGGTGGTGTGGCAATCAACACGGGTATGGGAAGGAATGCTACTTAAGATACTTAAAAGAATTCGTGATCTTTTCTTTCATAGATGGCGCAAGCTTAATTATTTTAGGTAAAACAAATTCTACGAATTAGGCTTCAAAATATAAGGATGAATTAATTGTTCGCGTCCGTGCATACATAATATGAATTAATAGTACTGGCCATAAGCAAAAGGTCAACAAGTAAAATATTGTATCGGTGATTCAATTCAATATTGTATGTGTTAGCATACACAGTAACAACTTTTTACTTTAACAACCGTTGAAATAGACGGCTCCTAGATTTTATTACTTAGGTATTATTGCCGAAATGAGGTACCTGAGAGGAGTGGCAGGGGTTACGAAATGGGATCATATAAGAAACTCGACGATCCGAGACCATCTAAACATTGAACCGCTGTTACTCTTCATAGAAAAATCGCAACTGAGGTGGCTTGGACACGTACTTAGTCTGATGACCGGATTCCTAGGAAAATATTGAGTGCGATTCCAGAGCATAGACCTCCAGTGGGCCGCCCCAGAAACAGCAACTACAGAAACTGTGTGAGGAGAGGATGGGACTGCCATGGACGGAGTCCGAACATTCAGCGCAAGACAGGGACCTATGGAGGAGCCTTATCGATGCAGTGGGTCCCCGACACGAATAGGATAAGGGGAAGAAGATAATGATGATGTATTTTGCAAATTTTATGTAACAAAGGCTAGTTTAAAACATACTATATTTTGTTATTGACAGGAACTGTGATCGAAAATGTCGGTCTATTTACGTCAGATTCGTAGCTAAAACATATATTCTGCTTAGGACAACATTTCAAAAAATTAATTAGTTTTGTAATAATAGGATCTAGTTTACGGTATTAATAACAACAGCGACGTAATCTGAAATATCCGACGACTCGCAAATGCAGAGGACCATTGCGGTGGGATTAAAACCTATTTGTATTAGCCGGGGGTGGGTAAAAAGTACAATGTATTAAGGTGGACTAACTAAACTCGGTCGGAAATTTGTTATTTTTAAATCGATTTTTTGATGATTCGACTCTTTTCGACAATTTTTTTTTTATTATTTAGAATGCTTATTACTTTATCTAGTAAAGTTTTTTTTTAAATTTTGTAAAAATCTGAATTATTAAATATAATAAAGTGATACCGTTGCTCGTTGCGCACATTTATAAATAACTAGCGACCCGGCCACGCGTTGCTGTGGCTAATAAAACACAACGTCATCTACTGCATGGTTATCCAACCTTTATAACCACCGCCGTCTTGAGTTTATCGCGAAGATACAGACAGATGCCGCGGAGGACTTTAATTTATAATACGTAGAGATGGTGAATGAAATGCTTGGGGTAACTAACGTATTTAATTAATAAGGATTAATACTGTATCCGTCTAAAAAACTTTTCAATTACCGCAATGTACGTGACCATTTTTTTAGAAGATAGAATGGGTATAGTAAGCTGTCCGTAAAAGAAAGATATATGCCTTAGCGGACTTTTTTGTAGATCTGTAAAAGAGGAATATCCCACCATGTATTGTTTTGTTATATCCCAAAAGGATTGGGCAGCGTTTTCGATGAAAGCTACCAGGCGGCTTGACTGACACTTCTAACAACTATCGTTATGTTTCAATCAATTTACCCAAATCCTTGACAACTTACATACCTAAACCTTCCTCACGAATCACTCTATCTATTGGTGAAAACCGCATGAAAATCCGTTCAGTAGTTTTCGAGTTTATCGCGAACAGACAGACAGACAGACAGACAGACAGGTGACGCGGGGGACTTTAATTTATAATATGTAGAGATATGACACATATTTCAATACAGTATTATAAATTATTCATACAGTATTATAAATTAATAAATTATCTATGTTCAGTATTTTAATTTTAGTACAAACAAAATCATTAAAAAATCGAGCACGAATATTTTGTGAAAAAATCTCAAATATGTTGATCCGGATTATTTTTCTTACAGATTTTATTTGTTTACACGTGCTCCAAACAAGCTGCGTAATTATCAAAGCAAAATAACCAGACAAGACCGGTATACACAAAAATGGCAACACCATAGACATCCAAATGGATAGACAAGAAGATACAGATGAGGGGTAAAACCAAACTATGGAGGGCGAAGAGGGGAAAGATGACTGTGCTTCGTTAAAAAATCAATCTGACAGTATATAGGCATCTCGCATTATAATTTATTTATTAATTTATACTGCGTTTTTACAGGTTGTTCACACACATGTGAGAACAACCTCTAAAAATAATAAATAATATCACCATTTAGTTCTTAAAAGCAAAATCTGCTTTTGAATGAATAGACCTTTTTACATGGGAATGTGAATCGCCCGCCACGTTATTAACATATTTGCGTAGTCCAAATGCGGCAAAGTAAAGTTTGCCCCTTTTCACGGAGGAATACTTTGTTACCGTATTTAATTAAGACACTTTTACAAATGTTTCATAATTTAATTACCCCTGTAACCAGCGACGAGCTCACTGGAGAAATGCCCACATTCGCTATATCCACATATATTAGGGTAAAATGTATAGCACAAGTTCTGATTTTTATTCGTAAACTGTATGATGCGTGCTCGGCGCTGGTCAGGACAAGAATGAGAACGTCACATTTTTTAGATTCAAGGAGGCTCCTCGTAAGCCGAGCCGGCTCCATGGAACCGTTATGGGGAGGGGGAAATAATACGTTTTTATCACTTAGGGCAGGTCCAGATATATTCATATGTCCATGGGCAACAGCAATTTTGAGTGCAGTTGAAGAAGCAACGGGGTACTTAAAGCAGCAGAACCCTACGGAGTTCCGAAATTCACGTTACAAGACCGTGTCAATAAATTGAGAAACGATCAAGATTTGATTTTATCACCGACAAAAGGCCTAGGCCGTATTAAGCCTGCATTTTACACAATTCAAGCCCGGTATACGGTTTTACCCACCCCATGGGGCAAAATCGGAAATATTAGAGGTCTTGTATTTTTTTTTCATACAAATATTTTCTGACATATTTCTTTTGTGTGTTGTCCCTTAGTAAATTCATTAATAAAAATAATTATTGTGAACCGAATTTTATTTTAATTTACTAAACTTCTACCTTAGGTATACGGTTTTGGACAGGTCTCCCCTACTTATTACAGGTGTGACCCAAAGAAATTGAAATATAAGAGATGAGCTATCTGCAGTTTTTACTGGGACTGTTTCCTGGTGTCATGTCGCCGATGTTGTTAACCAATACCACTGCACACCTTCAAAAAATCAAAAAACTAAATGAATGAATTCTTTCCGTATTTTCCATTCCCATTAGACATTAGACGGTAGTCCGCCGGCGACGATCGGGCGGCCATCATAGCGTATCTTTTGTGTTTCAATATCTTTGGATGTGAGCTTAATACATAAATATAATTTTAGAACGAATTATAAACATAAAATATACGAACATTTTTAAAGTTTCAAAATTATGTATGACTGCCCACTCTAAATCATTTGAAATTATCGGTTCAATTTTGACTTGGATTCAATCAAAAATCTAAGATGGCAGACATAAACGGTCAAAATATGTTTTAAAAATGAGTTTATTATTATATCAAAAAACTTTTTTTAAAGTTTACCACATTGGAGAATTAGCAATTAAATCGTATAGTTTCATGGGCTTCCTTTGGTGAAGTGATTTTTCACAAAAACTGGGCTCTACAAATTATCCAGTTATTATTAGTATTATTAAAGCAAATTTTATACGATATCATATCGATATTGTGTTATTAGTTTAAAATGCCGGTACAGAGAATAATCAATCTTTCTTGTCGGAACCGCCCCATACACATGCGGTATACCTACCTCGTTCTAAAATTCATCCGATCGCGAGACCGTCTTTTGACGAAATTTGAATTCTCGGCCGCTGGTTAAACCGCCTTAGGCCAGCCATACACGTTAGGGTTGTGGGTATGACCTTACATGCATAACTGACAGGCAAACCCTAGCGTGTATGTTATAAAACTGTACAGTTATCGATGCATGTACATGCAACCTAGCAAATATCAAAATAGATATTTTTTGCCGCTCGGTTATGCATGCGTGTGTGGCGCCCGCTCGTGCTTGCATGCACAGTTCTCAGTTTTATATGTGCTGTGGCAGTGAATGTCCTATAAAACACAAGTCAATAAATGTCCTACAAAACACCGTCACGTAGCTGCAACTATCTTCGACTGAGAGTTTATAGGAAATTGTACATGCAAACTCTAACGTGTATGTCCACTATTAAACTCGGTTATGCCTGTCGGTTAAGCATGTACGGTCATAACCATCATGCAAACCCTAACGTGTATGGCTGGCCTTAAGCAGAAATGATATAAAAATTGTAATTATTAATTGATTATTGCGTCAACGGAATGAGTTTTGATTGCGATTTAAGGATTTAATTTTAACACACGCACACTTCGGAGCGACCGAGTGCCGCGCCACTTCAGAAAAGTTAAGACCGATAGGTTTACAGCGCAGTTCATTGTGAGACTTATCTGCGCGGCGCGGCGGCCTGAAGTGGCGCGGGTCTCGGTCGCTCCGAAGTGTGCGTGTTGGAAGTGTTAATGTCATAACACGCAAACATGTCATAACATCCAAAAATATACCAACATTCAATTAGAAGATTGCCGAGTTCAAATTTGATTTATTCTTCCAGGATTTCAGTGAACCTGAGAGGTCAAAAAAATTCCCTAAATGAATTAAATTAAATTTATTTTAATTAAAACTATTATTAGTCCGAACAACAACTTGTGTTGAGGCTATTAATGGAGAAATAGTAAAAAAAAAGTTATCAATAAATATTCTTTTATATGGATAAATAAACAAAAAAAATTTAAAATTGTTTTTTTTTACTTAAAATTGTAGAACTTCATTTATGTTTACGTTACACTTTCTGTACAGGCTCTTAAGAGACGTACATGTCTCACTTTAACCAGTGATTTCGGACAATATTTGGAGTAAAAAACTTAAAGGAAATTTTAGTCTGCGGTGACATTTTTGATGCTTTTTTCCCACAAAAACAAAAAAAAATTGTAGGTGTTAGAAACTTTCTGAAAGGTGGGAAAGGGAAACATAAACTCACTAAGGGCAGGATAATGATGTCTCTAAGATATGTCCAATTTCAACTTTCCACTTATTTGTAATTTTCGTCACCAGTTGTAATTTTTTAAGGTTTTCACGAAACTCATAATTTATTAAAGAAGTCAAGATACCGAGCGTAGAACACTGCTTTCACTTTGAAGACTGTCAAGGTGGGTGGTTTGGTATATTTATGCTGTCAAGGCAGTGATCTTGTGACTTGAAATATGTAGGTAGGGGCCAGTTGTGGGTAGTAATCAGGTAAATGACAGGAATTCTCCCTCACCGATGGACCGAGTTTATCTGTATAAAAGCTCTGCCGTGTAATTATTGTCACGCTTTTTTATTTTTTTATTTAATATAGATATAAGTGGGTACAGTGGTGTTATAAATTACATATCGGTAAAAAAGTATATTTATAATCGCAATATCACCAAAGAAGAAACTGGTTCTTGTGCTTGGTGAGCGAGCTAATTATAAGGGAAATAGAATAACATTATGCAATAGGTAAGTATATTTATATAATAGGAACAATAAGGAACTCCAGTCCTTTTTAATTTTTCAAGATCCCCGAAAACCACCGTATGCATGGTGAATCGTGTGACTGACGTCATCACTGACCAAAAGTTATTTATTTTCATATTTTATTTTCAACAGGTGTTGTCATTTTGTATGACAATTATATGGAAGAAGTTATGAAACTATTCAACAAGTAAAAATATTATTTAGGTGGAATTATTTATTTATTATATAATATTAGGGGGTGGGGGTGGGTTCGTGGGACGGAGGAAGCGGGCGAGGGGAGTGGGGAGAGGAAAAGCAGAGTGGGAACACGAGGAAAAGGGGACGCGGGAGAGGAAGGGGAGGCGGAAGGGGAGGCGGAAGGGGAACGGGACGAATGGGATAGGACACGCAGGGAGGAACAATTTCTTTATTAAGTGGCATAACAACGCACACCGTGGAGTCGCTATAATAATATAAATGGAGCGACCGACCGATTTAATTTTTATGCAAATTAACAGATGGCGGTGAGTTAAAAGGTTGGGTAACCATACAGTAGATGGCGTTGTGTTTCGTTAGCCACAGCAACGTGTGGCTGGGTCAGCTAGTTGAATATATAAAAGAAGAACCTAACATTATCAATGATACAACAATAACAACATTGGAACAGGAATCCTTAGTGAGGAGGACTGTGAACACACTATTAGACATAGTTAGGCAGGTTATGTGAATCTTTAATAGTCATTGATAAAATTAAAATTAAAATAATTCGGCTTGTAATTTTTATTACTCGTACATCGAAAAATCAATTCATTAAAAAATAATGGCTAATCAATGATTTTTTGTCTACTTTTTCTAGAACAACAATAATTTGTTCTAACCTTTTAACGTGTTTTTTCAGTCCGATATTTCAGGGCTTGCTCCGCTTCTAAGCAGTTCGCGTTCAGGGTGTGAAAATCATCTTGAATTTTAATTAAATTGAACAAAAAAGTCATTACCATGGCAACACCGAGTAACTCTGATTTTAATTTCAAATATGAGGTTATGTTTGATTTCCGAATAATAATTAGACAACTCAATTTTTTAACATTTTTTTTTAAATTCCGTTTCTACCGTGTCCGTGCTACCTTCACATGGATTTCTTAAATTTATTTTCATTTTCTATTATATATATATGTATATTATATTTACAAAATACGAAAAAACCTCCCAAAGCAAATGCTAAAAAATGTCAAAAATCGAATATTATTTAATATACATTGGACTTATTAAATTTAAGAACACAGTTTTATATTGATGAGTAAAATATTCACTTGAACAGTCCTCTTTCAAAGTTTCATAATTTATTTTGTCGCCATTTAAGAAGATATGGTTTGAAAGTTAGATACGTAAATACAAATGTTAGAGGGAGCGTGCTAATATCAAAATAAAAGAAAATTGTGAAAATATTTCATTTAACACGACTCATGTAAAATAGAGCAAAAATTTCTCGGCAAATGTCTAAAGTAGCATTTAAAGATACACTTCGTTTTTTTTCATACCCATAACATGTTAACTAACATAATACAATGTGCTTTAAAGAATTTTAGGACCATAATTTGCGATTTTTTTTCTATCATGGGAATTTTATATAATTATCATTTCGGCTCAGCTAATGTATTGATATATAAATAACATATATTTTTTTAAGAAGTGAAAAACATGAAGTGTTCAAGGAAAAGATATTACAAATCGGAAGAACCGAATAAAGACGAAGCCATAGGAAATAATGCAAAATCATACAAAATCATGAGTTTTAGTTTGAAAATTTGTTCACTAAAAAATTATATAAATGCTTCAATTAAATAATGCGAGTAGAATACATCTTGGTCTTAGAAATAATCAAGTATTTTTTAATAAATCTTTTGTAAGTCTGAAAAAAAGTAAAATATTTGGCCTATAAAAATACTTTCAAGTACCGAAATATCCTACTAATGAATTCACGTTTGGATATAGTTTTATTACTCAAGGTAACAAATTAAGTTCTTTAGAAAATAATCTGAAAACATTTGAATATTTGTGCCTGAATTTCATAAAATAAAGCAAAACAATGCAATTTCATTCCGGTTTATTCGGCAGGAATCAAAATGGGCGGCGTTCAACGAATTGGGAATTGAGAATTAAACCTTATGCCTCCCGCATAACGATTTTGTGAATTTTTCATCAGATCCGCCCCGTCTGCGATGGCGAATAAACGCCTCTAGACTCTGCGTCGCTTGGTTCCGTGAAGTCAATTTTTTAAAAAATGTTGTTTTTATGTATAATAAACAATGCGTTAGAAAGGAGTTAATGCTTTTGTCAGGCCTGTACGAAATCAATCTGTAAAAAAACAACTCTCAAATACCTTTTCTAACCTTTCCAAAAGCTTCTCTCAAGTCTTGCCAAGTATTTTTAAATCACTCCCGAAAAGAGGCGGAAATTTAGATTTAAAATTTTTCCAGGACTAGTGGATCACCTTAAACGACCGCAGCGCTCTCCATTTGTGTCTACTTTATTTTCACAAGCTGTATAACTTTTATTCATTCACCGACATAAGGCTTTATACCATTAAATATTATAATACTTTACTATTCCATTACTTCAACAACTTGCATCTCTACTGTAGAAAAATACTCCATTAATCATATATCATATATCAAACCAGTTGCAGAGCCTGAAAACTTCCTGAAAGTAAAACATTTTTCTTAACTTTATGACTTCATTCAGGCGAAGAGGTCCTATTCAAGGTTTCGTATTATTATTTCAAGGAAAAAATTTACTCAAGTTAAGAACTTTCGTTGAATAAAATGTAAATGATACAGCTCACGCCGATTCTTTACTGAATGATCTTTCGTTGAATTTTTATCCATTCGAGTTTCTTGAACAGGCTCATCTTACGATTCACGTCTCAGGAATCTGTCACCTACAGAGGTTGATCACCATGACAACCAGGGAAGCACTGGTCAACTGGACTATGGACCACGTTTCATAGTTTCTCGGTAGGTGGTCAATATAATGCAAAGGTAGTGTAAAAATTGTAGTTTCTTATCATTAAAAAGTAATTTCCTTTTCTTTCGGTACACTATACTCTTTTTCAAAATAGTTTCTTCAATAATTGAAAAACGTTGAAAAAATAATTCGCAGCTTTGTCTTATTTCATAATATTCAAATTGATATTACCGTTATTTTTTTGGAAGAGGTTATGCCGTGTTGCGCTACCTTCTCCTTTAGCCAACGTTTCAACAGCGTTACGGTATCCATCATCAGGGCAGATGTACAAGATGACACTGTAATGATATAACTGTAGCGGTATAGCAAAACTTGATACGTCCGATTTTTAGGCAAAATCAGATTATGGGCTTGATATGTAATTTAGTAACATTTCTTCAAGATGGCAGAAGTTGATATGTCTGTGGTGAAGGTAAAAGCGTTAAAAATGAAATGGAATTATATGATATGTCAGCTGCGGTACTTATTAGATATGGCAGAACTTGATATGTTACATATCAAGTTCTGACTAATCCCATACCCTAGGTCGAGGATCTCTGACTATGGGTAGGCATTTGGTGATATGTCACAATTTTTTATTTAATAAAAAATATTTTTTAATCTAATAAATATGTTTTAATGTAATAAATATTTTTTAATGTAATAAATATTTTTTAATGTAAAATAAATAAAACTTTGATTTCTTTAACTGTTTTAGAAAAATAAAGTAATTCTTATTTTTATGCATTGCTTGATATGTCCATTTACTTTGTGTTTTTAGGTTAGCAAAACATGATATATCTACTGTTTTGAAGATGATCATTAAAAAAGGTATTCACTGAACAATTAGCTAATACCAGTTAAACGATATTAATAAATTTCATTGCACATGTAATTTAGTAAGTTGAAAAAACATTGACAATAATTCACTTAGAAAATATCAAGAATTTAGGGGGCCTTTCAAACTTTCAAAATCCTCTACTGAAAAATTAGGCAAGATTGACATATCAAGTTTTGCCATACCGCTACAGATAGATGACACTGTAACGCTGTCCAAAACGTTGGCTAAGGGCTGTGAAAATTTTAAATCATACCATTCAAATTGATATTTGAAATCACCATTTTTTTAATATGGACGCGTTGGCATAAGTACATTCCAACAATTTTTTGCAAATTTCATGACGCCATGGCACTATCAGGAATGTGACTCTACGATAGAGCTAATTGCTCTCATTGCTAAAGATTTTTTTCCATTGGCTCGACACAGGGGGCCCTTTGCAAAATAATTTCCTGTACATCTTTGGGGACGTTCTGATGGGGGCTCTTTTGTAAAGAAGAAGGGGATGTTTTACGAATGAAAAAGGTAAAAGGGGTGGATAGGAATCTGGAGAGTCGGTCTGTCCAGGAGTGACTGAGTATGAATGAACGAACCTCTCACTGCGGTGCAATGAAATACTCCGAGAGAGCATTGCCTTAGTAGAGACCTATGGCAGAGGTGTTGGTTATCCAATAAATGGTTCTCGAGGCGGTAGTACCCGAATCCGCCTCAAAAATCGAAAAATGTACTTTTTAAAGTTCTTGTATTTAATTATTTGTATTATCATTTAATTTATTGAAAAAAAAGGTTTTATTTATAAACAAGTTCTGCTGTGTAACAATTTCAAAGCGTCAGTATTAATTTTCAAACACAAATTCATTTTAAGTCTGCGCAGACCCTTAAAAAATCAAAGTAAAATGAACTTACTTAAGGAAACACGTTTTTAAAGAACGTTTTTCCATAAAAAAAGAAAATTTTACGTTTTCACTTATTTAACTAGAAATTTAGTACGGATTTGAATCTTAAAATCATGCATAAATATAGCAGCCAAAAGAATAAAATGAAGATAATGTTGGTAGTTCCTAGTCGAAGTATGATAAAGTTAAAAATGACCGAATCGGATAGGGACACCTTAGCTCAGTTGGTAGAGTCGCGGCCCGGAAAGCCGATGGTCTGGGGTTTGTGTCCCAGAGGTGCCAATATATTTTTTCTGATTGTTCTGTTTCCGGATTTTCGATTGAAGTTTCGTTGACATTGTCATCATTTAATTAAATATTACAATTTGAGGTTTTACTCAAAAAGCTAAAAATGAAAATAAAAATTATAGAGGTTTTTAATAAAAAAAGTCAAAGCCTATACTTTTATGACAAAGGGTGTTTTTTTAAGAGGTATACAAATTCAAATTAAAATGAAAAAAAAACACATCAAAAGAATGTTAATGTCTACGATATTGGCTTTATAAAATTAATAATAAAATGCTATTATTGTTGAACTATAATTTCGAGCACATAAGCGGCTAGCTCGAATGAAGGACAATCGTGAAGTCCAATTTTCGGCAACTTTTTCGAGCAACTGGGGCCATACATCGGCAAGAACACGGCGAATGTTGACTTCCAAATGATCCAACGTCTAATAACAATAATAATAACGTAGTATTTATATAGCGCAGTTTTGTGATATTTCACTTCAAGTGCGCTTAATTATAATAAACTTAAAATTAATCCTATAGTTTTCCTTACGAGTCCTTACAAAATACAAAATTGATTAAATAATGTGAAACAAAGAATATACAGTACATAAAAAGCAATTCCTAAAGAACAATAATAACAACAAGAATTCTTAAAACTAAATTATAATAAAGAATAGGAGGCAGTTTACGTTTAGAAATAATAATAACAGAGTGCACAAAGTAACGGTGTGAAATAAAGAATAAACAGTATATACAAAGCAATTCCTAAAGAACAATATTAACAAAAATAATCATTAAAACTAAATTATAATAAAGAATAAGAGGCAGTTTACGTTTAGACGTCTCTGCTTTATCAGCATAGACTAGTGACTTCACATACCCCCAAAGAAAGTAATCTAATGGAGTGAGATCACACGATGGAGGCCAGTTCACAGGTCCATTACGTGAAATTATACTCTCACCAAATATTTCCCGCAAGAAACTAAATAAAATAAATAAACGCAAACGTAAAACGTAAACATAAAACATAAACGCAATCGTTCTGGCGTCAGTGTATTCATGGTGAAATGGCAAAACGTACTGGCTACAAATCAACTGTCAAATTGACAGTCTGTAGAAACAATATTGCCATTTTTAAACCAAACCTCTTTAAAAAACATCCTTTATAAACCTTCAGAGGCGTTTCGAAGCTCCAGTTCGTTCCTTCAACCCACGCACATTTAGTACCTACTTGGAATTGTATAAATCTAATTCACGAAAAAAAAAAATTTTTTACATTGGTTTTTATTTCTTTCTACAATTGTATCTAACATTATTAAATTATTGATCGAAGCGATATCGATGTATAAGCATTGAACTTGAAATATGAAATGTAGGTCATTCAAAAATGGAACATTCGAATGTTAATTTGGGAGAACAAAACCATTTATTGGAACACCCCTGCCGTAGCTCACCCCAAGTAGTTCGCTACGTTTGGTAACTTAGCAGGGGTGCCCGGGTTCATGTCTGTCCGGGTCTTGGCGGTGGATGCGTCTGCCCAACAGCTGCGTGGCAGGCCGGATCGGGAAAGCCTGGTTGAGGGAGACCTTTCGACCTCTCCAGCAGACCTCTCCCGGAAGATCGCCTTGCACCTCAGTGAGACGGATGGATTCATACGCCCGTCAGTCCTGGAGACACTGGCCTTCATATTCCTACCCAACCCTAAAAAATTTTTAGTTCTCTGAACTTCCACTCCTTCGTCTCCCTAAAAAGACACTTCATACAGCTTCCCCAAAAATGACATAGGCCCTGAGGGATTTTTTCCTCAGGACCCCCTGTGTGGATATAAAATAAATCATTTCAAAAGTTATGCATTAGTTTAGTTTTTGTTAAACATAACAGCCTTACTAAAAAACCTAGTGAAAATTTTATTCAATTGACAAACGGCCGCGGATGTGAAAACATTACTAATTAAAAATTTGTTCTTTGAAAGAAATACACATGGTTTCCACGGCCTGAGAGGGTAGTTTATCTCTGTTTTAACCATTGATGTCCGAACGATATTTGTAATTTTTCCATAGTATTTTGAATGTTCTATATATTTCTTATTTTTGAAGGTGTCGTAAAAACAAATACCATTTATGAAAACACGATAAAATTACCTTTTAGATTTGAGTATTTGAAATACACTTTAGCTTTCAAAAACTGCCATATTTTATGATTCAAACTCGGAAAAACATGGAAAAAAATTTCCTCCCACAACATTTTTGACCAAAATGTAGAGAAATTTAAATAAAATCAAAATTTAAAAAAACACAGTCCTTTTATGTAATAAATTTGAAAGGAAACTATCACCTCACTTTTTTATCGTGTATACAATAAAAAAATAATAAAAAATTTCAAAGTTTTTTTTATTGCCAAAAAAATAACTTAGAAATAATACCGAAATTTAAATCAGATTTCTTGCATCTCTAAAGACGTTAATTTTTTTGATACGTTTACGAACACATGTATTAGATTTTAATATTATAAAAAATTATCACTTTTAAGAAATTCTCTTAAAATAAAGATCTTAAAATAAAAATTTTATCTTAAGTAACCTATAAAAAACAATATTCTGACAGTTCAACTTTGAAAGCACGGCGTTTGTACAATAACTTGATTAAACTGTTGTAAACCACACAAATAATATGGTAAATATATCAATTATGTGAACAGAAGAGTAAATTCGTCACTACAATAGAAATTATTTAGTAAAATCACAACATTTAGGCACTAACAAAATTTTCCATATCCCGCCATAAACACACCGAACTGTTTTGTCATCGCGGGCCGATATGCACCGGCGCACCAATAATGCCCCTAGCGGAGAAGAATTAAAACAACATTGTTTCCTAGGAAATCAAAACCATTAACAATGTTGTCAGATCTTAATGCATTTTAACAGCGTGATCACGCAAGAAACGTTATTGGTAATAAAACGTGATTTAGTGTATACGGGGTCTAATTATGTTATTGCAATAACACAGTTAATTGGTCGCGCTGTGGTTTTTTTTTAGTAAGGCTGTATATCATTAAAATTTGTACATATCTCTACATATTTTAAGTCCCCCGCGTCGTCTGTATGTCTGTCTGTTCGCGATAAACTCGAAAACTACTGAACGGATTTTCATGCGGTTTTCACCAATAGATAGAGAGTTTTGTGAGGAAGGTTTAGGTGTGTAATTTGTCAAGGATTTGTGTAAATAGGTTGAAACAACGATAATTGTTAGAAGTGTCGGAAAAAGTCAAGCCGCCTGGTAGCTTTCATCGAAAACGTTGCCTAATCCTTTAGGGATAAAACAAAACAATGCATGGTGGGATATTCCTCTTTTATAGATCTACAAAAAAGTCCGCGAATGAATATATCTATCTTTTACGGAAAGCTTACTATACCCATTCTATCTTCTTAAAAAAATGGTCACGTACATTGCGGTAATTGAAAAGTTATTTAGACGGATACAGTATTAATCCTTATTAACTTAAATACGTTAGTTACCCCAAGCATTTCATGCACATTATTATAATCTTTCACACCATCTCTACGTATTATAAATTAAAGTCCTCCGCGGCATCTGTCTGTCTCTTCGCGATAAACTCAAAGACGGCGGTGATTATAAAGGTTGGATAACCATCCAGTAGATGACGTTGTGTTTTATTATCCACAGCAACGCGTGGCCGGGTCAGCTTGTATTATAAATAAATATCAACATATCTTTTCATATAACAACACCTACCAATTTTCGGACAACTCAATAACAAACAGTATTAACACCTCCTTTGAAAGTCATTAAAAGTGGTGAAAAAAAAATGGTTAAGTAGGTTAGGTTTTGGGCTATTTTAATATTCTTTTCATAACTTTTCAAAGGGTGTTGAAATGAAACTTTGCTGATTTGTCCGGTCACCATTAAAACAATCTGATAGCATTAATATGCTAGCATCTGTATGGTTGCAATTTAAGAACACGACTTTGAGTACACCTCTGATGCCACGCCGTAGGCGAAGTTTGTTACTGTGTCGCCCGCCGAGCGTAGCAGGTTTTTAACTGCTAGTACGGTATTAATTAAGACTGTCAGCGGGAATTAAACAGTTATTGGAATCGTAACAATAATATTACTAACGTGCGTCTCATATGCAGGGCGGGGCAGTATTTGAATTACTTGTAATTCAAATACGTATTACTTAAAAATGTATTACCTAAAAATGTATTTTGTAATTGGTATTTCAATTACCTGATGCTGAGGTATTTTGTAATTTGTAATTTGTATTTCAAATACTTATGGCTTCAAAATACATTTGGCGACCTTAATAATGATAATGCAAAATAAACTGACATAATAATTCGTAGACTAAAAACGCTAGAATCCAGAGCAATAATGTATGTTAATATTTAGATTTGGCAACACGTCCTGTGCTATAACAGCACTGTTATTGTACATTTTCTATCATATTTGTATCATATTATAATTATGGTTGTCATCGCTTTGTATTGTGTATTTTTGTGTCATAGTATTAGATCAAGCACTATAGGAATAATTTGACTGAATACTAGATTATTTTAAGTTAATTGCAGTAGAGCGCACTTGAAGTGACAAAACTGCGCAATACGAATTATAGTGTTATTATAAGTATTATTATTATTATCTAATACCTGGGTCCTATAACACAAACCTTTTCAAGTGGAGCGGAGATGAGATGTGTCTTTTGAACAATATGATTGGTCATTTTTTGCACGTCTCTGTTTCACTCTGCTCAACTTTGCTTCTGTGGAAGCGCACCCTTAGATAAGGGTACTTACGACAATTTAAGGCAACCAAAGGTTCTACCAAAACCAAATGTATTTTATATTTTGTATAAAAACGGTTAAAATACTGTATTTTGTATTTTGTATTTCAAATTCACGACTAAAAAGTATTTTGTATTTCGTATTTTAAATACCTACATGCGAAAAAGTATTTTGTAATTTGTATTTTAATTACAGCAAAGCATGTATTTTGCCCAGCACTGCTCATATGTCATACGTAATGTTAGTAATGTTACATTGTCGTGTAAACAAGCTTATGGGTCCGAGCGGTTAAGAGAATTGAGAGTAATAAGTTCGCCTCGTGTCCGCGATTTCACGCTCAATAAATCCACAGCCACAATAACACAACTATACAATTAATACTTTATTTCAAGGTAATTTGTTTCTTAACTACTTAATAGTGAGATTCAATAAAGCTTGAGTAAATAAATAAATAATATTTTTTACGAAACTCGTGTACGAACACCAAAAGGATTCGAGCGTATATTTAGATTTTTAGAGACATTAATGAAGTTTTGTTAGTACCTTCATAATGTTTTTCAATACAAAAAAGATGTATATGTGAAAAAACAATTGTTTTACATAGAAGATAAAAGTATCCCACCCACTTGATAAACTTCGCACCATGAGTACCTACTTTAGTGTATTAAATAACAAAAATTATCGTTTTTTATTTTTTTTTATTAGTTTTTTTGTATACATACACATGTAACATAATCATGAGTAATTAAACATGCAACATTGATAAAAAAAAACTGTAAAAATACATATATGTATACAATATATAACCTTTACGAGAGTGCAATTACTCGTGTGTAAAGGCAAGAACATAATGAAGTTTATTAAAAATTAAAATTAAAAATTATGACACGAATATATACGTGCATAAATAAAAAATAATAATATTTATATACATAAAATATATATAAATATTATTATAACGTTATTTTAGTTAAAAATGCATTTTTATACAGCATTTTTGAAGTGAAAACTTCTTTAGCACAGGAGTGATTTGAAACTCGATGAAACAGAAAATAGCGATACTAAAAAGAGACAAACACATACATCTATAGGATATAGCCTGCGAGAGTATGATATAGTATAATCGGTCTCCTCTTTATGTGGTGCTTCGAAGCCTCCCCACTCTTGTCCACCTTAGGTTTTTTAAGGTTTCGCTTCTACTGCGTGTGAATTGCACACTCTGTCTTTTTTGTTTTATATATTGCTATAACATAGTAACTCAAATGACATTTGAAGCGCGTTTAGATTTTATTTAAGTTATTAGGTAAAAAATAGTAAATTAAAAAATATATATTTATTTTTATTCTTAACCAAGAAAATAATGATAGTAAATAAATTGTCATGTAATATAAAAGTATAGTGTATTTAGTTCAAATATTTCTAGTTAATTATGTGATAATGTAATTTTCTTTTTTCTGGAATCAAAAACTTTAACTTTAAAAAAATTGAGTATTTTAAAAAGTTGACTGCTTTACTATATCATTATGATAAATTATCGAGTGCAGTTCACACGCGGTAGAAGTAAAACTTCACCCACACAATCTCAACCAATAGAGGAGCCTTGAAAAGTTAGCTCATAATCAAAGCGGCCAATGAGCGCAGCTTGATGCTTCGTAGGTACTGTTAATAGATAAGCTTTCATTCTATCTCATTATCAGGCTAAATCCTATAGATGTATGTGTTTGTCTCTTTTTAGTGTCGTTTCAGTTTCATTTCAACGGTGCTAAAGAAGTTTCACTTCAATGAAATATGGTAATGAATAATGAAATATGGTATGGTAATGAATGTATATTTTTGGCTTACCCATAAGAAACGAATATTAATAAATAAACAAATAAATACATATAACAGGTAAAAAAACTCGGCTAACTTATCCTATATGTAGCCACTATTCATAGGTTCAAGTACCGACTAGTAAACTCAGATTTTTTAAATAAATAAATCGTGCTAATTAATCGAAAATGTACGTCTTTGTATAGATAATCTCTGAGGATGATGGTGAAATACGGGTCTAGGTAAATTGACCGAATGCAATTTCTTTAAATCAATTTTTCGAAAAAAAATTTCGAATTCAATTTTTTGAACATCAATTGACCGAAACACTAGTTTTTCGAATTGATATGTATACGGTACGTACAAGACTATTTTATAATAGGATGAACGATATCAACTAACCTAACCTAACCTAACAGTATCTCGTTAGTCATATGCAAGTGAAATATATATTTTAAAAGTTGAAACAAATTCGAAAAATATGTCTTTCGGCCAATTGCTGTTCGAAAAATTAGTCTTTCGAAATACTGAAATTCGAACACAATTTAATTCGAAAAACATATCTGCTCCCGTGAAATACCTACTTACCGTTCGTTACATCAAACGCTGATATCTAAAAACTACACTTATTTACTTAACACACTGAAGTATTCAAGGTGCGACATAATAAGTATTGTAAATTTTAAGTTTTATTGTGATTTTGTTATGTGTTTTATTGCATTTTACCTACATTTAGTAATACGTTCTACGTTTAATACATCGTCGCCTTAGTTCTTATTTGTCCAACAGACCATTTTAGTTTTTGTTCAATCTCCACTTTAAACTAAAAAATATGGTATAAAAAATGATAGTTAATCATTTAATTATAAAATTATTTAAACTAATGAAACCTTAAGCTTTGCGGAAATGGCTGTATCTTACACCTACTATAATGTTTCATTGAAATAATGAAAAAAAACCTTCTCCTCGTCTAAAATTTTCTAATGGTCTGTTGGACAAATATGAACTAAGGCAACGACATGCAGATTATAGGTATATATGTGAAAGGGACCCTTTGATTATATGGCGATGTACAGCGGTGAGATTTAAAATACGTTATTCGCTTCTGCATACCCTGTGCCCAAATGTATTTAGGAAATGAAATAAACAAGTATTCTATTTACAAGGACTTCGCAAATAAATGTGTAAACCTATTTGATAACCAAAGGGAATAACATCTTGCCGGTACCTACAACTTAGTACTTACCAATACTTTTGGTTTGATGGGGGTAAATCATTGACGTATATACGTCAATGGGGTAATGCATAGACATCCAAGTGAATACTTTATTTAAATCTAACATGAAATCAGAGAATCATTTCGACGAGCTGGTGGCAGACCACGTGACCATATTTTTGGAACCAGAAGGGTTCGAGATGCTTTGAATAAAATCAACATCAGTCGTGGGGTGGGTGGATTGGTATATTTTATGGCCGTTGGTTGACCATCGAAGAGCGCGCATTGAAATAATCAAAACCTTGCACAGAAAAGTAAAGTTCGTTAAAGTAAGGCGACGATTTGCAGCTCAGTTCATTGTAGGACTTTTATGCACAGCATCTGATTGTTCATAAAAACGGTTAAAAAAAACCGTACCGCCTTCAAATCGGTCACGCTAAAAAATGTGTGCAGTTCACACGCGGTAGAAGTGAGCCCTTCAGAAAAGTAAAGTAGAAAAGAGTGGGGAGGCTACGAAGCACCTCACAAAGGGGAGACCGACAGGCAACGAAGCACCGCATAAAGAGAAGACCGACAGGCTACGAAGCACAAAGAAGAGACCGATTGGCTACAAAGCACCGCACAAACAGGAGACCGATACGCTACGAAGCATCGCACAAAGGGGAGACCGATTATTTAATCTCATTCTCCCGCAGGTAGGGTTGCCATCTTCTAAAATAAAAAAGCCTGACTCTGCGCTCTGTAAGGCCAGACATTATGCCCTAAAAGCCGAACGTACGAACATAATTTTGGACATAACTTTTATACATAATAATAAAAAAATCTGTTACAAGTTACAGTTGTTTATTAATCACGCATTAACCAGTTTAATAACAACAATCATTAATCAGTCTTATCCTTGTCATCATATGACATTTATATAGAATATGTCAATAACAAAATAACAAAATATTGAGTCTTCTGTCTGTAGACAGGGGCGTGCACTCCTTAAAGGCTCATAAGCACTGCCTACCCCACCGTAATTGTAAAACATAAGCATGTAAATAATTTTATAATTTTTTACATTTATTGCTAAAAATAAATACGCACTTCCAAAAATAAGCGCGATAAGTCTGAGCAACCGAAACTACGAGAGCGCCTCATCAAACGGCATACTAGAAACATGGCATAACTATAAACTACACGCGCGCCCTCTGACTGCCTCGCTAAAATGCGGCCTTAAGCAGGAATTATTTCTGCTTGGAGCTAACTTCATACAAGATGTAATATCAATGTTTAGAAATGCACATAGCATATAACTGTCGTTTTGAATTTGCTTCTATGAGGTTTTTTGTTAGTATTCAGGCAGTGCTTTCTGGAACAAAATCAGCAAATGGCAATCAGTAACGACAGTGACATCTGTTGATATCTTTTTCTATCAACTAGTTGTCTTACCAGCAGCAAGCACACTAAGCGAAAACTTGTACGAAGGGAGTTATTTGAAGTAAGTTTTTTTATTTATTTATTTGAATCAATTCGACAGTTTTCGTACTGCCTACCCAGATCAAAAACTCTATGCACGCCACTGTCTGTAGACATACTCGTAACATACTAAACTTATAAAACAAACAAACAAAACATAACAACTCTTTTTCTGGTTAAACAGTTGAATAAAATTTTTAGTTAAATAGGTATAAAATTAACATATCTTTGTGGACAAAAAACGAAAAACATAAATTAAAATGAAATCTCGACTTCTCCAAATTATTCAAAAAAACAAAAATCTACCATTCTGTATATTTGGCTTTTTCACCTACTTTATCAAAAACTTCGTTTTCTTTGAAAATCATTTAATAAAATTCTTGACATGTCATTTTTAAATTACACAACGTATACATCATCTTAGCAATTGTTTGCAATTTATTGCGTTCCTTGGTTCACTGGGCGTTAATTAAAGAGAAAACTCTTTGAACTTTGGCGTTATGGCCTGGAATCACAAAGTAATATTCCGCCAACTTCAGAAGTTCGGAAGACAGAGGCCCCCGCCTCGTCCCTTGCGTAGCTTGTGTTGCGTTCGTTCTGCAGGCGCTGCGTGCACCGCGTTACACTAACAAAAAGCCTTACAAAAGCGGTACAGGCCGGACATATAAATTTTTTGCCGGACACGACTTAAAAAAGCCAAGCATGTCCGGCTAAAGCCAGACAGATGGCAACCCTACCCGCAGGTTAAACCTCAGTATGTGTTTGTCTCGTTTTAGTGTCGCTTTTTCGTTTCATTGGGATGCAAATCACAACAGTGCAAAAGAAGTTTTCACTTCAAAAATCACTTTATAAAAGTGAAACAATTTTTATTTTATTTTGGAAACATGCACGAACTTTTGTTTAAGATTTTTTTTTAATTTAATATAGATATATAATTGTTCAGTGGAGTTATATAAATTACATATCGATACAGAAATTATTTAAAAATTGCAATCTCACCAAGGAAGAAGCTAGTTCTTGTGCTTGATGAGCGAGTTACACTAATTATAACTGAAATAGAATTAATTAATTGCAGTTACGTTTTTCACACGCGTCATTGTAAAAATGACTAGTAATTCGTTGCCAGATTTTAATAACTAAAACCCCCGCCATAGGTCACCCCAAGTGGTTCGTTACGTTTTTTGCAGGGGTGCCCGGGTTCATTGGGTGAGATTCATTCTGGTCTTGGTGGCGGATGCGTCTGCCCACCCGCTGCATGGCAGGCCGGATCGGGAGAGAGGGGAGTCCCTTTGACTTCTCGAGACGTATTACATTCTACACTCCTTCATTTCCTAAAAAATATCCCTACACAGCGTCCGCAAAGAAGAACTGAGGGGAATTATTTTCCTTCGGGCCTCCTAATGTAAAAAATAAAAATTGAAATAAAAAAATAACTTACTTTGTAACGACGATTTATTTATTTTATTTTTTATGCCTACTGGTTTCGCTTATCACAAGCATCTTCCGGGTATAAAAATAAACTGATGATGAAATTAAATTTATGGATAAGTTTTATTTTATACCCCGAAGATGCTTGTGTTGAGCGAAACCGGTCGGTATTAAAAACAAAATCGTGGTTTCAAACAAATTTATTGTTTTATTTCATTTTATGTCAAACCACAAAGTGACTGGTTTCAAAAAAAAAATTGGTGGAATAAAACGTAAAAAGTAAAACGTACTCCTACAATGCGTGTCAGATACATTTATTGACAAATCACAGAAAGGTCGACGGTCACGCTCCCTCCCGGCTCCACATATCTTCGTTTATTTCCTTTCCCTGATGGGCTCGTCTATTAACTTGAATGTCTATGGGTAAATGTCATATTCCGGACAAACATGTTTTTCTTCCAAAAAGAATTTTTTTGTGAAAGGCAGAATTTACCCTTTTCATTGAAAGTTTAACCTTTGTATCAATATGGGTTCAACGCGCAATGGTTTCATTTTTTATGATTCTTTTCGCAGTATTATAGCACAATCTTTGTATACTATTTTATACAAATAAGTCTATAGCAGTGCTTTTTAAAACTTTAAAACTCGGTAGATAAACTCGTTGTCGATGACTATCAACTTTTGGTGGCACTCACGTACACGCACGCGCTACTCACGCATTTTTAAACGACTTCAAAAAGGAGGAGGTTATCAATTCGACTGTATTTTTTATTTATTTTTATTTTATTTTTATTTTATTATTAGACGACCTCCGTAGTCCAGTGGGTAAGACTCTTGACTCACAATTCGGAGGTCACGGGTTCGAACCCGGAATGCGCAAATAAATTTTATTTGATTAATTTGTGTTATTTCACAATTAATTTATTTAAAATAATATATAGTATGTTAATATATAGTATTTGCGGCATGTTCCAGAGTGGAAGATACTATCAGTATAGCCTTGGTGTAAGACCACCATTCAAAATTGAAACGTTGCTTGAAAATGGCTTTAGCCGTGTTTGGTGACCAGATCTGAATAGCCAGGTACTTCCCAACCTTCCTCTTCCCCACCTCCTTCCCTTCCCCACTACCTTCAGCCTCACAAAACACCCCAATTGGGGATGCCATAGTCTCACTGGCTCTAGACGGGAGCAGTTGAGATTCTTGTGCGGCATTCACTGTAAAAAAAAAAAAAATTAATGTTTGTTACCTCAGAACTTTCGACTGGGTGAACCGATATTGATGATTCTTTTTTTATGTGAAAGCTGGTGCTTCCCGTGTGGTCCCATTTTAATTTGGTCCAGTAGACAATGGAATCTATGAGAAAACCATATAAGTCTTAAATTTGCATTAAGTATGTGCGCGACAAATGGACGATTAACTCAATATCACGCTAACCGATTTCGATGATTCTTTTTTTATTGGAAAGGATGTACTTCAAGGGTAGTTTGATGAGGTTTTGGTTGGTTCTGATTATGGGATCCATGACAAAGTAACGGCACTCTTCAATTCTTAGGAGCAAATTAACGATACTCGGCTGAATCTTTTTGACCCTAATGTCGTTATGGTCAAATTATGTCTGTCTCATATGAGCAGCACGTTTAGAAGGTCCAACCATACTCGGACAAATTAGTAGTGAGTACTTCATATTCAATAAAAATCAAAAAATTTTAACAAAACAAAAAAACGACTTAAAAAAATTCCCCAAAAAGTAAAAAAATAATTTCGTATTCTTCTACAACTTCATAATCAACTTACTTTTTCTACTCATCGACATGTAGGTACGATTGTTATTTTTGGAGCAATGGTAGGTACCCAGCCCGGCGTGTTCACTTGACAGCTCCCCTCACACCGCGGCCCCGCTCTCGCCTCTCGCCTCATCAAGTCGTTCGTGCGACACAAGCACGACTCAACTATGTATGTAGTTACAAACCTACCTTGGCTGACACCGACTCCAAAAATAACAATCGTACCTACATGTCGATGAGTAGAGAAAGTAAGTTGATTATGAAGTTGTAGAAGAATACGAAATTATTTTTTTACTGTTTAGTGCATTTTTTTAAGTAGTTTTTTTTTGTTTTGTTAAATTTTTTGTTTATTCTTAAATTGAATGACATTATGTTTAAAAATTTACAGCAGATAATTAATAATTAATAATTGAATAAAAGTCGATACCGTCCATTTGGCTTAAGTGTTCAGTCACTTAAGTCAATTCATTGGTAGGAAGGTCCCATTCAAACAAAAAAAAAAATCATTGAGATTGGCTAATAGCCCGCCCAAAAGATGGCGCGGCTAGGTCGAAAATTCCAAAAATAGATGTTTTATAGTAAAAAAAAAATTATAATAACAAATTCACCGAAATTTTTTAACGAAAATCGGGTTTTTCACTTCAAAATGCTGCCAAAAAAATCGAAAAAAACTCCCTCTGACTACCTCGGAAAACATATCACCTTTTTTTAAACGCATTTCGACTTTTTTGTCTCAAATTACCGCATAACAACTTTTTTACGAGGCGCCTCCAGAGATTCGCTCTCACGGACTTATTTATTGATAATTTTTTTAATTGAAATTTTTTTCAAAGATTCTTCAGATGTTGTACTACAACGTGTATATGAAATAAATAAACCAACATTATTCATACCTCCAAACAAAAAATCATGAAAATATTCGTTTTTTCGCCTTTAAAAACTTACCCCCTTCCTTAACGGCCTCGGTATGAGAAAACGGCAATTCGGATTATTATTATTTTTTTTTTTTTTGTTTAAAGAAAGACAAAAATTCCCGGGTTACGAATAACCCAACAATGTTTGAAAATCTCCTACTACCACCACAGAAAGCCGAAAATGTTGCTTGTGTTGTGATGGAGGACTTAGCCAGTTGATGAATCGAACACGCGACGCTCGGGTGGGACCCAAGCGCTATGGCCACTCAACCACTGACCAGACAAATTATTTATTTATTTATTAATTATTATTCATTTTATTAGTATTTTACTTTTTTCATGTTCTGTATAGGTACTATTTTCTGATACTCAAGGTAATAATTTCTTGAAATGATTTTATTTAATACTGTAGTAATGTACTACCTACGTAAATATAATATAAAAGTAAATACATTAAGTATGCTCTTCTCTTAGGTAAAAGATTTTTTTATTTGTTTTGTCGTATTTTTTAAAAATTGTCATAAAAGAATATAATTATGTTGATATAATAATCAAAGGTTTATCATACAGATTAGGTTTGTAAACATCACTGTAAGTCTCAGAGATTGAAGTCATTTCACGTAAAAAGAGAAGTTCTCAATTGTCTCAGAAAACATGCAAAATTTTTTAAGTAATCTATTAGAGTACCGCGTATTTGGGTTAAAGTATTACTAAATTATTCTATGCAAATATCTTGAGGGAGGTGCCCCAGTTTCCTATCATTTTTACTGGTGGATTGTGGATTTTATCTTTAAGTATCTGTGTCTTTTTTTTGTTTTCCCAGGATGATAGTTGTTTTTCTAGTATTTACGTATCCTAATATATAGAAATGAATATTTATTTGTTTGTTCCTTACGCCTTCCTAAACCGTTCATCCGATTGCTTTGGTGATTTGATGTGCCAATGCCCGCGATGGTTTCTATATGTAAAAGGGGTCCTGGCGTTATGAAATTATTTCCTATAGGTACTATTCATCGGATTGCGACAAAACTTTGATGATTTGTTGTGCGCATTCCGCAAAGGTTTCTAAATATAATAATAAGCTCTGGTGTTATGAAATTTTTATCAAAAAATTGTAATAGGTGGCGCGCGAGTTGTTTGAAAAATCAGTGTTTTTCATATAGTTTAGCGGCAGGGTGGGAAGGAGGGAGGGGGGAAGTGGGGAAGACGGATGGGGAACTCGGGAGAGGAATGGAACGCGGGAAGAGAACGGGGGCGGGAACGGGGATGCAAGGGGAAAGGACACACAGGGAGAAACAATTTATTTATTTTAGTGACATTGCAACGAATGCCTAAAATAAAAAAAAATTGTTGTTTAAAATAAAAAACAATTTGTAAAAAGGTGAATGATTTTCCGAAATAGTCAAAGGGAGTTTTTTTCGATTTTTTTGGCAGCATTTTGAAGTGAAAAACGCGATTTTCGCTAAAAAATTTCGGTGAATTTGTTATAATAAAATGAAAAAACATGGTAAAAAAACCTCTATCTGACTACCTGTTGATTTATGTGTAGAAATAGTGTAGAAATTTTCAAAAGGATCGATCAAGTAGATTTTAAGTTATGATGTTCACGAGAAAATCGATTTAAAAAATTTTATACTCGAAATATACTCGAATCGAGCATGAGGGCCGGTCGCTTGAAACGCTTTATCTTCGTTAGTTTTACTCCAATTTACTTTGACACGATACTCTCGACATGTTCCATATTCAGATTTTTTTTTAAATGCAAAAAAAAAGGTTTTACCCCCCCCCCCCTCTCCATCTTAAGAGGAAACCCGGTCGCCGAGAAATTGTTTACCAAACTTTTGCTGTCACTGTCACTTTCACTCCCAATACTGAGCGAAAGGGACAGCTGCACCTAAGACTGATAACACCTGAAAAAAAACATCAAAATCGAGGTTTTCTCCATTTATATAAGAAGTATAGGAAGAAAATATTCTACGTGTTTTTGATTTTTCTCTCCGTTTTTCATTATATTTTCAATCAAGGCTCTACTGTAAGTTCACCAAAAAAGTATAGCCTTCTGGGAAGACATTGACAAGGAAATAAATAGATTTTTATTCTAGTACATTTTCGCACAGGATAAGAGAGATAATGCCACATTTAATTATTTAAAAAAAAAAAACAGAGTTTACAATCAAAACCACCTAGATCACAAGGCCGGGACACTGAATGCAATCAGCCTTCTAACTTGTATGAAAACCTCCAATAATTTTATTTTTATAATTTTATTTTAAGCAACTAAAATATTTTAAAATTATTTAATAAATAAGAATAAATAGAAAAAATAACATAAAATGAGAATTTTTGTGGGATCCCATACGAGTTAGGAGGCTGATTTGAATAATTCACACGCGGTCGAAGTGAAACATTCAGAAAACTAAAGTAGACAAGAGTAGGGAGGCTACGAAGCACCTTTCTATCTCATCCTCTCGCAGGCTAAATTCTATAGACGTATGTGTTTGTCTCTTTTAAGTGTCGCTTTTTCGTTTCATCGAGTTTCAAATCACAACGGTGATAAAGAAGTTTTCATTTCAAACACATTAAATAACAAAAAAATGATCTTTATTTACAATTTACAACGTACTCGTTTACGACTGTTTTTCATATAAATTGATTCCGTCTATCAGTAGGATGCGTGTTTTCATCAAACTACCGTAATTTAATGATAAATGTTGTTAATTGCATTCCTAAACCGTTACGATGTTCGATGTGTTAATTTACCGAGGGTAAAGCTCTGCTTGTATTATAAACAAGTGTCGTCGAAATGCGCCAACATTATCCTTCTTAGAAAAGTCACAACTTTCACTACAGTAGTCCATAAAATAAGATGTGAACAACACATTAAAACGTGTATTTACTTCATCGCATAAACCAATTTGTTAAACCATTTGGCTTAATTCCACTGACTTCGAGATGATTTTGTGCGTTTGGATAATCGACTGGAATAGTTTTAAAACGGGCTGTTTCACAGAATTTGAACAAAGCAAATTTCGACGATAAAATCAAAGGTCTGTTCAAGTTTTGTTATATGTAAAAAAACTAAAAAAATCATAGCGTTCAATTCACACGCAGTAGAAGTGAAATCTTCAGAAAACCAAAGTAGATCAGAGTGGGGAGACTTCGAAGCACTTTTTTATCAATGTGAGTAATGATTTTTTCCATATTTTTATCGTCGAATTCCACACATCTTTTCCTATACATTTGCTCATCTTATTGTATTTGTGTTTTCTCCTTCGGAGTCTCTAGAAGTCGCTTTCTTTTGTTTTTTCTTTGCCTGTTCATTTTGGAGAGGTTTCAAGATAGGATATTGATTTTACAAAAATAAAAATATTTATTTTCTGTGGATTTCGTAGGATTCGACACTTGGTCCGTTGAATATCTGGCCGCTGTTCGTCGGGCGCTTCATACCACTAGACCAAAGGAGGCTTGCGTGGGACTGTGGATTTATCGTTTTATTGGAGCCCATGAAATAGATTATCTTATTTTTATCGATGATTTTCAGACATATTCTATTGCCAATATTTTGTTGATATTCTATTTCTATAATTATATGTATTTTTCTTATTGTATACAATTTTGTAATATCTTACAGTATTTTTTAAAGTATTTTCTTTTCATTTTTGTAACAATACATATTATCTATAAGCAGTTCTAAATATATAACATAAGTACAGATAGCTCCCCAATTAGACCCGAGAATATTTCTCTACTAATTGGGTAACCACAAAAACTGATGAATGATTTGTAACATATTATTATTGTAAACATTTACTTTTTGTCTAAATAAAAAAATAAAAAATAATAATATGCTATCTCATTCTCGCGCAAGCTTAATACTATGGATGTATGTGTTTGTCTCTTTTTAGTGTCGCTCGCTTCCGTTTTATCGAGTTTCAAATCACAACGGTGCTAAGAAGTTTTCACTTCAAAAACCTTTTGTTTAACGCAATTTAAAAAGAAACTGATTACATTAATTTCCTACAATAATGTTGTTTTACTGAATTAATCAGGCATTTTCTAATTTGTGTCAATTGCAAGCTAAATAAAACTAAACATGTACTAAAGATATGTAATTATAACCCACTTATAAGCCACTGGAAAAATAGGTACCATTTTAGCATCTTCCTGAACAGTTTCCAAAAAAATTATATATTTATTTTCCCTCTAACCCATTATTTTCTTTAATAACGACGCTGCTCAAAATTGGCTTGACCACTTTTTCGCTTCCGAAGAACCGGATTACTTCAGATTTGGAATCGAAAACCGTCAGACCGTTGGGAGCCGATCGTAAACAATACAAAATAATATTACTAATATAATCTTGAGTAGTTTCGTTGTTTTGTTTAAAATTTAAAATTTGGAGGGTAGATATGGGTACCGCCGCCCCGGGAATCATTTATTGGATAACCAATTTCCCTGCCATAGATCATCCCAAGTGGTTCGCTTAGTGACTTAACAAGGGTGCCCAGGTTCATAGGGTGAGATTTGTCTTGATTTTGGTGGTGGAATCATCTCCACTTACTACGTGGCGAGATGGATCGGGAGAAACTGGTTGAGGAAGACCTTTTGACCTCTCCAGCCGAACTCTTTCGACCTGTCGTGCGTCGTCGCCTTGCACCACAGTGGGAGGAACTGTTTAATATTTTTGTCACTCCTGGACACAGATTCCCCCCAGATTCCTATCCGCCTCTCATACATTTTTTCTTTTCCAGAACTTTCTCTCCTTTCTTTCACTAAAAATAACCTCTACACAGCATTACCAAAGATGACATAGGCCTCGAGGGAAATTGTTTTCATCAGAGTAGAGCTAATTTTAAAAAAAATGTTAGCAGTTTCCGAATTAAACCTTCAGAAAACTAAAGTAGACAAGAGTGGGGAAGCTACGAAGCCCTGCAGAAAGACGATACCGACAGGCTACGAAGCGCCACAAGACGATACCGCTGACCTATTAGACTATCTCATTCTCTCGAAGACTAAATCCCATAGATGTATGTATTTGTCCATTTTTAGTGTCACTATTTTTCGTTTCATCGAGTTTCAAATCACAACGGTGCTAAAGATGTTTTGACTTACTTAAAAATCCAATTACCTACATATATACTTACATTTATAACCCTACGAATTTAGGTACTAAATACCAATATTACAAAATACATACTGTATACGATCCAATAAGCAGTACCCAGGAAGGAAATTTGGGAGAGAAGAAATCAGATAGCATGGTCATCACAATTTTTTCCCATGGGGGACATAGAATATTTTCACTGGGTAGCGTAATGCAAAATAAAGATTTGGAACACTTCCGGGTTCCCAATGAAATCTCAAACAAAGAAATCCTTTCAGAAAACTATATTTCTAACACTTCCACCTCTTCCCACTCCACCAAGTCACAGATCCTGTTGATTTGCGTTCAAGAAAATAACCCTTAAAATAATTCTTAGAAATAGCAGTAAACAAAATATTTGGAATATTTGTAGGCCGATTCGAAGTTATTAATATCAATCGTTGTTATTGATCCAATCAAATTGAAACTTCATATAAATAGCTTGACCGTCTAAATTCATTTTACGATGTTTAGTTTGGCACTGCAATGCCCATAATCATCTAGAAAATGTTATGATAACCCACCTTAAAATACACAGAATCCTGAAATCATCTCATAAACCGCTGATTTCTATTGATGTGTGTTCTAGAACGGAAGGAGATCGGTAAGAGATTAGGAATTTGTTTTTCTGAGAAATTTAAGCACTCGTGATAAGATATCTAATAAGTGAGTCAAATTTTGTTCTTAATTTATTTTAAACTAGCAGACCCGGACACACGTTGCTGTGGCTAACGAAATCTTCATAACCAACGCCATCTGTTAAATCAAATCCACATCACGCTGCCCGCTGCCAGCTGCCGCTTGGCCAGATATATTATGTATTTCAACCAATTTACACAAAACCTTGACAAATTAGATGTGTGTATCTATTGGTGAAATCCGCATGAAAATCCGTTGCCTAGTTTAAAAGATCTAAGCGCACATATATCGTGAACGACTTCATTTTAAACTTTGTAAATATTTTTTTTGTTTGTTATGTGTATAAAATTATTTATTCCAGCAAGAGGTCAATAATACCAATGAGAATGATTAAAATAAATTTGCAAGAGAGAAAATAGCAATTTAATGGTACTGATAAGAACTGAACGCACTAAAAAGATGATTTTTGTAAAATTAATAAAAATATTAGATGCATTTTACACATATATTTTACAAAATATTACAATTGAGGGCTTTGCCTTTGCTATAATGGCTTAAAACTCGTTAATAATAATTCAAACATAATAAATAAGCAAAAGAATTTAACTGATCCCACATTGAATTTATTTTGTTAACCTCCGCTGAAACTACTGTCCCCTCCCCCTTACCTACCATCCTATAATAATTTGTCTCGCTCTTTTCTATTTCTATCTCCTTTTGTCATCAATATTGTGAATCTTGCTATTTTGTATCTCTTACAGTCAATATTTTATTTTCTATATATATAATGTCGTTTGCTAATTTTAAAGAAACGTGGCGAGATTTTTTAATGGCTTAAAACTCTTTAATAATAATTCAAACATAATAAATAAGCAAAAGAATTTAACTGATCCCACATTGAATTTATTTTGATAACCTCCGCTGAAACTACTGTCCCCTCCCCCTTACCTACCATCCTATAAAAATTTATCTCGCTCTTTTCTATTTCTATCTCCTTTTGCCATCAATATTGTGAATCTTGCTATTTTGTATCTCTTACAGTCAATATTTTATTTTCTATATATATAATGTCGTTTGCTAATTTTAAAGAAACGTGGCGAGATTTTTCATTTAATGTGTATTAGTTGTATTTATTTGTATATATTTTTGATTGATAAGAATATGAGAATGTAAGAATGATTGTGGTATTAGAATGCCTAATATTTACTAAGGCTGTAATCTATGCTGCGCTGAAGGAATTAGAATTCGACCGTATGTGCTTTGCTTTGGTTGCCGCTTCCATCGCATCTCTAATCCCCACTGTGTAGTGTGTACGTGCCTGGGCCAGCATCCCTCTGGCGCTACCCCATGGTTAACCTCTTAGGAATCGGGCGCATTTTGTCAGAAGGTCAATATATTTTCGCTTTACAACAAAATCCAAATAAATGTAATATTTCTGAACATATCCAAAAACGAAAGATGATGATTTTGAAAGGTGATGAAATACGTTTATAAATGTTGTTATTAAAGTAAAACTTCTTTACGCATGCTTGAGTTGGGGAGTAAGTTGGCAATTGCGTGACGAGAGCGTCACGAAAAGCGAGGCGAATGCTTCGTATATTACTGTAGGGGCAAGAGCTAGGGGCTTTCTCTTATAGCCAGTTACGTTACACAGTTTTTTTTTGTTTAAAGAAAGACAAACATTCCCGGGTTACGAATAACCCAACAATGTTTGATAATCTCCTACTACCACCACAGAAAGCCTAAAATGTTGCTTGTGTTTTGATGGACTATTGTCTGTATCACACCAAAGGAACAAGAGAGAGCAGTGCGCGCGCACATTTTCTTTTTCTCTTCCTATCATATAGATGGAACAGAAGTTTTACTTCAGTTGTGTGGTCTAAAGCACATTCGTTTTTTAGATATAAAAAACTTATCTTAAAAAATATTTACTAGTATTTAAAAAAAAAGTGTTAAAAACATTTAAAAAAATTAAAAAATAGCTCACCTTACGTTTTTTCTATGTAAAATTACTGATGAAAAAAAAGACAAACACACAAATATTTTATCAGGCAAATGTATAATAAAGGTTACTATCATCCCACGTTTCTTAAAAAAATAATGAATAAAACTTTGGTTTCATAAAAGTGCACTTTTAAATTTTTCTATGGTTAAATTATAGATTTAAATATAGAACGTGGATTTTTCTCTTTATAACCTTTCAGATCATATTTCTCAATATGACAGTTTGGCAGATGCAACGAATTATACGAGACCTACGTGAGCCGGGACAAATTTGGTCTGCTGCGATTAAACGGGTTAAAACTGGCATGGCATTAGCTAGGCGTTGTGTAAATATACATTCAGAATAAAAGTGTCTCAATATCCTAAAATTTTTATACATGGTACATAGAAATAAAGCTGGTATGTAAAAAGTATAGCATTATACAATATAGAGAAAAAAAACAGTTTTATATGTATATACGTATATAACAAATAATAATAATGGTGAGTTTTTAATATATGTGCAATTTATGTGTTGAATACATAGCGAAGTTGATTTTAAACAAAAATACATACTACCGACATGTACCGCACTAAAATTAATATACAAAACAATTCCATTTTGGCCAATTGCTTTATCGTCAGAATTTCTGCTTAAGGAATTCAATTTCCGAAGACGAAATACTTTATACCATAAATATACCAATCCCCTTTTTACTGATACCATGGAACATTTCAGGTTTAAACAAATAATGTCAGATACTTCAGTAAACTATCACGGAGAGGACAAATGAGTTCGATAATATAATATAACAGAGTATCTAATTACATTCAAATTAAAATGTTAATCAAAGTATAAGTCGTTAAAGTAATTTTGTTATTATTACTTTTTACAACTATAAACAAGAACAATGTAATTGATTAATTAGCGTATGGCAATGTATATATTATGGCAATGTATTTGATTAATTAGCAAGACTGCTATCTTGACTACAGGGATAAAGGAAAAGTCTGTCGCTTCATTGTTATGGTGTGTATTTTCAAACATACTTTGTTTATTTTTTTTTTTTTTTACAACAGCTCCACACTGGAGAAAAAAAATCCCTCGGGATCGAAGTCTTTGGAGATGCTGTGTCTTTTTAGGGAAAGAAAGGAGAGGAAGTTCTGGAAAGAAAAAGTAGGGGGGGTGGGTAGAAGTCTGGGGGTCGATGTTTTATCCATTCCTCCCACTGCGGTGCAAGGAAATGGTTATGGAAAGCCGGCTGGAAAAATCAAAAGGTCTCCCTTAACCAGTCTCTACCGATCCAGCCTACCATGCAGTCGGTGGGCAGACGCATCCGCCGCCAAGATCTGGACAAACGTCACCCCAAAAACTCGGGCACCCCTGCCAAAATTCAAATTCAAATTCAAATTATTTATTTATTCTTTCAAAAACATTACAAAATTAAAAATTTTAATGTGTTTTTAAAATACAATTGTAACATTATTACATTAAACATAAATGGTAGAATGGTAGGCTAAAAACTATACAAGCATTAATAGAGCTTGCCTTTTAAAAGCAGCTTCACTAACGCTAAATATGTCGATATCCGAATTGATTCTATTCAACAGCAAGATTGCTCTCCCGACCGGCATGACCATTGGCAAGTTAGTCCTGCAGGCCGGAAGATAGAACAGCCTATGCTGTCGGTGGCGAAGATAACCATCGGGAACATAGAAATGAATGTTCTCCAAGATAGCTGAGTTTTCAAACCATCCGCGAATCAATTTGAAGAAATGCGTAGCAATGTGTACATCCCTTCTGACTCGTAGATGGTTCATTCCGAGCATACCCAAAAGAAAGTCAGTAGGATAGAGCCACGGGTAATAGCCGTACTCCCTCATGTACAGAAATCTCAGAAATTTTTTCTGAACTCTCTCCAACATGAGGGAATATTTTACTTGGTGCGGACTCCAAATTACTGACCCACTTTCAAGTCTACTCCTTACTAGGGAATTGAATAGGATTATGAGAACCCGGGTATCTCTAAAATTCCTTGCAGTACGCAGAATAAAGCCCAGCATTCTCAATGAAGTGCTACAAACCATCTGAATATGAGTATGAAATGTCAGTCTACTATCAAACATGATTCCAAGGTCCTTCATGGTGGAGACACGTTTTAGACTTCGGGCATCCATCGTATACCGGTAATACCAGGTATGACACGCCCTAGTGAATGACAAAATTAAACATTTAGATATATTGAACTCAATCCGATTTCTTTTACTCCAGTCAATAATTCTATCAATATCTGACTGGAGTCGTTTGCAGTCTTCTAGAGTTAGTATTTCTAAGAATAGTTTCAGGTCATCAGCAAAAAGAAGAAACCTGGAGTGCAGAATTACTTCTGAAATATCATTAATAAATATGGAAAAAAGGAGTGGGCCTAAATTAGAACCTTGGGGTACTCCTGATCGTACAAAAAATAGAATAGACTGGAATACTCCATGAGAAACAAACTGTTTCCTGTCTGCAAGATAGCTAGCAAAAAAGGTGAGTAGTCTCATGGAGAATCCTATTTCAACCAGTTTATTGAGTAAGACGTCGTGATTAACAGTATCGAAGGCTTTTGAAAAGTCGTTATATGAACAGTCTACCTGATGGCCTTTATCTAAAGATTTTGATACGTAATCAGTAAACACTAATAAGTTGGTTTCTGTAGATCGACCTTTTCTAAATCCGTGCTGTTCTGAAATTAAGTACGGCTCCACTTGTGGCAGTGTGTATTTATGAATAATCGATTCGAACAGTTTGGCCGGTGCAGATAGTATTGCTACTGGCCTAAAATTTTCTACAGAGGTCTTTGTACCGCTTTTAAAAATCGGACAAATCTTCGAAATTTTCCAGGAATCAGGAAATACACCGGTTTCCAGGGAAAGATTAAATAAGAAACTAAGTGGCTTTTTTAAAAACTCGGCACAACCTTTAAAGAAGAATACTGGAAGAAAATCTGGACCAAGTGAATATGTATTTTTCATTTTTCTAATGGAAGTTTCTATATCTGATTCATCAATTTGATTAATATCGATATTCTGGGCTCCCTTTATATTCAACTTGGCAGCAAGATTTGTATCTAGTAATGGAGACTCATTACTATACACGGATTGGAAGTGTGTTGCAAAAGCGTTAGCTACGTCTACTCCACGAACTTCCCGATCACGATGCGTCATGGTGTCTTGGATATCACCATCTTTTCTCAGCGATTTGACGTAGTCCCAAAACATGTTGGGATCATGCTTGATATCGTGTTCAATGGAATTTACATATAATTTGAAAGCAGTGCGTATATTGCGTCTAACCACGGCTCTATGCACACTGAACAAATCATAGTCACGTCGACAGCCGGTAGCCTTCCATTTTTTATGGAGAGCATGTTTCTTCCTAATGCTCGCGATGGTATCTTGACAGAACCACTTCGGATATCGACGACCACCTCTACTGGGAGGTTTCCTAGAGAAACAGGAATCAAAAATATTGTGAATACAAGCATAAAAATGATGTACCGCCTCATTTATAGTGCTAAAATTGTATAGTTCTTGCCAATCTAGTTGGCTCATCATATTGTACAGTTCATAAACATCGCCCTGCCCAAAATTCCATCCACGCAAAGCATTCTTGTCATTCTTTGGAATGTTTGTAATTTTAATGTTTTTTTTGCATGAGAAAATAAATTCTAGTGCAGGGTGATGTTTATCTTCGGTAACAAGGGGAGAATTGCAATGAATAACATTTATGGATATGTTGCATAAAATTAAATCTAAAACTCTTAAGTTTATGTTTTGAATGTTATTATATTGGGAGAGACCAAAAACGGCGCATAGAAAATTAAGGTCGTTTTCCGTTTCTACGGAACCTCTTGCGGAGTGCATATTGAAATCTCCGAGAACAATTACATTCTTTCCACCAATAACATCTACATTTCGTTGTATTGTATCAAAAAATAATTTATATGTTTCAAAGTGAGATGCAGGTGGAAAATAAACTATACATATAAAAGTTACACACGATTTGTATGTAATTTTGACCCACAAGTCCTCGTTGACAGTTTCCAGAGCAGGTAAGTGCTCTACCTTAATAAGGCCATTCGCACTCTTTACGGCTAATAGACAGCCTCCTCCCTGTCTACGGCCACTTCCACTGTCTCTGTCTTTTCTAAATACTTTGAAGCTGTCATCGAAGAGCTCTGGGTTGAACACACTTGAGTTTAACCACGTCTCAGTGAGTCCAATCACATCATAATTGTTTATCAAAACATTAGAGTAAAATGAGGCACATTTACTCTTTAGTCCTCTAACATTTTGATAAAAAAAATGTAAATTATCCGCAAGTCAACTGGGTTTTAAACCTGGAAGCCGCGGTGCATTAATTTTATTTTTCCATTCTTTAAGGTATGAATATTTGGGCCAATGTTCCGGTTTTAGAACTTCGGTTTTCACGGAATTTGGGATTCCTAACTTAAATGAGGCATATTCTCCCTTTGATTTAATTTTAGAGACTTTAAATGAGGCGGTACTTACAATTGACTGAAGATACGAGGTTAAATCGTTGATCGAGGTTTCAGGATGTAGCGGGTACAGGTGGAAATAGGTATGGGTACCTTGCTCCTTTAAGTTACCTATTACAGAAGCGGGTCGTTTTTTACGACCAACAACAGTCCACTGTTGGTCGCGATCCGCTGGGCGTGATGGCCCTGCCGAGGTCGGTTTGCTCGAAGGCTGTGACTCCTTTGCTGATGTAGGTGTATGGCCGTCAGAGCTTCCAGTCGAAGACGTGGATGCTTCTGGTTGCTGGACGTCCCTTTGGCTAGCAGGAATTTTTGTCCCTTTCTCCTTGCTCTTTGGGGCAGTATGGATTTTGGTAGAACTTGACCCTTTAGTCTGCGAGCGGGTAATTCTGCCTGATGTTGTGTCTGACGGTCCGGGCGCGGGGGACGCGGAGGGCTCGGGGGGCACTACGGGCGTTACGGGCGGCTCGGGAATGGCGGGCGACTGTACGCATGCATCGCTATACAGCAGTTCCTTGCTGGGCCGGTAGGCGGGCCTTTAGCGCAATCGGCTAGTTTCGGGAACTCCGAGGGCGTTTCGTTGACACTTTGTGCATTGTCACCTTGAGTTTGATTTAATACACTTTTTTCAACAAGTTTTATACGCCGTAGAACATCCTTTATTAGAACGGTCTGTTTGCCAAGTGACCAAACGTAGCGAACCACTTGTTTTGACCTACGGCAGAGGTGTTGGTTATCCAATAAATGGATCCCGGGTTGACGGTACTCATACCCACCTCCCAATTGAGTTTTTTGTATATTTAGAATGTTTTGAGATAATGAGGAAAAGCAATATTTGACTTCAATACTTAAGGGGGTTTAACCAGCCAGCGACCGAAAATCCACATTTGGTCGAAAGATGTTGATCGTACAGGGCGGTTCCAATGAGAAAGATTAATTATTCTCCGTACCAGCTTTTTAAAATTATAACTCAATATCGATTTTATATCATTCCAAATTTGCTTTAATTTATACCTACATCAAAAAATTCTGAAAGGCGTGGTGATAAAACTATTAAAATTATGTTCTTTTTGTAATAGAGAACTCCAGTCCAATTTTTTTATTTTTTTTAATGAATAAAGACCTTCAAACTTAAATAACTGCATTTTTATTTTTATTTTTATAGTTAGTTTTAATAGTTAAAATAATTGTCAAAGTTTTAATTTTTAAAGACTCCCAGAAACGCACCGTATCTATGGTGGTCTTCACCCACCGTCCCCACCGTTAGTTTTTTACTTTTTAAGTTGTCATTTTGAATCAGTGATGTCATGTCGAGGGAAATTTCCCTAGATCTAGGGGAGAAAAATATTTTTTAGGGATAAGGGAAATCAGGACAAAATCTAGGGAAATTTCGAACTCTGGCAAAAATTTTGGTAATTATCGGTTCGGACTGGCCACGCTTATTACGAATATTTTTTAGAAAAAACTTTAGATTCGCCTTAATTACTATAAAAGGAAACTTTTTGGCTTTGGGGCGGCGGAAAATAATGCATTTTAATTTTCAATTGCATAAAACCAAAATTCACTTCGCGAACCGACGCAGCGAAAATCCGCGGCCGTAGCTGTCACTTGCTGTCACTGTTATGGACTGTAGCTGACTTCGTGGGATACCTACATGAAATACCGCGAATCACAAACCATGTTACACAAACCTAGCGTAGCCGCTAAGCCACTTGAAAACTGGGATGTTTTTCTTGCCTTGATGCGAGTAGGCGTTATAAAGGGGCACTTTCTTTTGTATCACAAACCATGTTACACAAACAAGCCCGCTAGACAAATTTCATAATTACGCGCCTTATCCCACGAAGTCGGCTACAGTCGTATTAGCTCTTGTTAATTTATCAAGGATACCAACATCACAGTGACATGTACGGCCGCGGATTTTCGCTGTGTCAGTCGCGAAGCGAATTTTGGTTTTATGCAATTGAAAATTAAAATGCATTATTTTCTGCCGCCCCAAAGCCAAAAAGTTTCCTTTTATAGTAATTAAGGCGAATCTAAAGTTTTTTTCTAAAAATTATTCGTAATAAGCGTGGCCAGTCCGAACCGATATTTACCAAAATTTTATTACATATGACAGTATTACTGGTATTATTTATATATATACGTATATATATTTTTTGGAATTCCTATGAATCTTAATTATTTTTCATGTACTTACATGCCATGTTATTTTTAACACTGACAACTCAAAATGATATTAGGGAACGTACCCATACTACGTGACACGTTCGGGGGGGGGGGGGGTCTTCAAAATACCACGCTTGGTACAAATGAGCGGCGGGTTGCTTATGATTTTTATTTTGCAAAGTGTTTTTTTTTTTTTAATTTGGAATTCAGTTTCTAATTCACTGGTGAGTGTATTCGTACTTTTAAATTATTACTTCACGTAGCAAAAAGTGTTTTATTTGGAAAATCACGGTATTATTAGTATATTTACCAACTTCCGATATCTTTCCAATTAATTATCATATTAATTAACATATAACAGGATTAGTGTTACACAATCAGGTGGCTACGTAGGTAATTGCGTAAATGTGAAATTCTAGGGAAATTTCACTTCTAACTGTTGGCAACACTGTGAAGAACCGAGAATAATCATGGCGGAATGCTTTGTAATGATTTTTAGGTGTGAGGTGTGTTTTTTATTCAAGATTAACTGCTTTTAATATAGAAAAACATTGGTAAAATGTCCACATTTCACCGCTACTGTTATTGTATTTAATCAAAGTGCAATATAAAAACAATAAATCATCTCTTTCATTGCAAATACATGTGACGTCGTGTTTTGTGTCAGGCGTTACTTTGTAGATGCATTGTTTTATGTATAATACATACAGAAACACTGGTATTTATAATACACTGATCATGACGAGTGTGTAACAACTTGTATAAAAAGCCCTACACTAAAAACAATTTGAAAATACATAACTAAATGTCAAAACATGACATGACTTTAACCTCAAATAGACAAAATTTATTGCAGATTGTCCGCAACTATAGCCCTTTTCATAAATTGTTGAGGGCCTAAATTATGTTTCAATAAACACAATAACTATTATTTATCTAAATCTCTATAAACAGTATGGAAATAAACCAAAAACACGAAATGTTTAATTGCATAGGTACGTGTGCACTTCAAGTCATTTCAAATGTCAATACAATACAATACACAGGTGACAGGTTAACTGTGACGTCACAGTTAACCATTTAAGTAATGCCAACTTAACGCTGTGTTTTGGGAAGAGGTTTAAAAATGCACTTTTTAATAATTTATTAAAAACTCTGCATTTAATATTATGAAATAAAACTTATATATTCAGAATCAGCGTTTCTTGGTCTATATGAACATATTTTTTTAAAGCCATAATATTTTTCACTGGAGTTCCTTATTATTTTTTGATCATAAGTGTTTATCATTTTTTATTAATGGCTAAGCAAAATAAGAATGTAAAAAAATCTTAAATATATTAGTTTGTAAGTGCGCAAATTAATTCACAAACAGACCAATTTTCGTCAAGAAACGCATGTACGTATATTTTTTTAAATAATTTTATTTAAACTAAAATAAAAATTCTAAAACATGCGTTTACCACATAATGTATTGATTTATTTAACTGCATGATTATATGATTTGAAATGGGTGATTTTCAAAATCTTTTTTGAAAATTTAACAAATCTGCCAACGACTTAAGGTATAACCTTATTATACTAAAAATAAACATTTTTTTCTCAAAATTTAAAACATGCGTTTACTAGATAAAAGAACAATCTTTCGAAATCAATTTATAATTTTGTTGTGAAAAAGAGTCAGAACGTCTGAAATCTGATTTAAAAATGACATATTTATGGTTTTCTCTGGTTATGCGCTCGGGGAAATCGGGCGGTATTTTTTCCATACAAACGTATTCCCCATTTTCCACTCCGGATTTTAACCCTAGAGCAAACATTTTTTTACATAAAATAGATAACTACCAGTAGCGTGTCGGTACGTTTTGTTTTTTTGCTAAGTTACTTCTTATAGGGTATTACATATATAATATTAAAAATGCTGTAAACTTCAACTTTGCATTGATTAGCATGAAGATTTATACTAGGAACCATTTTTTGTATTGTACCAGATTTTTACAAACAACTCAACTCAAATTTAGATTTTTCGGATATGTCTGACTAATCAACTGGACGATCGATATACGACCGTCTCCTAATATCTCTTCTCTTCTATTTTCATGAACAAGGCAAGCAGTGCCTACCTTTACTAAGGACACAAATTAAAGATAAGAAAAAGATAGAAATAAATGTAAACGTCTTATGGACCTAAAAAAAACTCTGCTTTTTCTTTAATACCACCAGATGTTAATCGAGTAGAAAAACTGACCTCTTTTTGACCCCAAACTTGGTCAAGATCAAGTTTTGTTGGTCACAATAATGAAAGATAAAATCATAGCGCAGACCCATGAAAATTCGGGTTTAGGTAAATTGACAGAATTGCAATTTTTCGAAATGAATTTTTCGAATTCAATTATAGCCCAGTCAATCTAGACAAAAAACAGGCCCTAACTGGAACAAATTAAGGGAAAGCTGAATTTTTGCAAGTAAGTAGTACCTACCCTAGGGAGTATTTTCACAAAAGTCCCCACTCCTCCCCCGCTTGCTTCCCCCCCTGTGCCCTCCCAAACTTTAAAATGTGGGCTTTTACTAAAGCGATTATATCTCATAAACCAAAACATATATCAGAAAAAAATTTCATTACCGAATTTCATATAAAATTGCCTAAAAATTATGTTATATAATTTTTTTATTATCTGTGTTAGTTTGGCCAATAAAAATGAGATTGTTGTTAAAAAAAAAAAAAAAAAATTTTAAATATTTTTTTGAAGTTGAATATTTTTTTGTCCGAGAGAATATAAAAAAATATTTCAAACAAATCATTTGTCAAATTTAATAGTCTTTAAAAACATGTATAACAGTGTTTACTTACATCCTTCATTTCTATCGAAAATGTGTGGATAAGCGCTTAATTTAGTACGCGCGCTGGTCGTAACACGTAGCGGCGTGTTATGTTTGTCGATATTTTCGCAACGCTACTTGTTGTTTTATTTAGTTGAAAAAAATGAAAAAATAAATAAAAAATAGTCAGTTTCATCTCCTTTGTCTTGAGATGGTTTTGTGGTTATATTTTGATGTTGTTGTGCCAAGCTTTCAAGTTTTTTGTGCGTTTTACCACCTTCATCGGGTAAAAATATTGAGAAACAATTAATTAACAAGAAATAAACAAACTGAAGAGAACCTATTGTGTATTTTATATAAACTGACTTACAGGAAATGTTATAGTAACGAAGTGGTTACAAATACAAATTAACGCTAGTATTGAAAACAATGACAATGCACCCTTGAGGTGATTTTTCACAAAAACGGCGCTATATAAATTAGCCAAATATTATTAATCATGTTAAACTAACTAGTTTGGATAGCGAAACCGTGCACGTAGATTGTAGAAAAAGTATTCTAGGGCTAGCAGTATTAAGACTTTTACAAATATTAATTATAGCTCATCGACCAGTACACCTCAGTGATTCCTAAGGCATTTAGAAAATACATTTATTTTGATGGAGAACTGTATTATTTGTGACAAAAAAAGTTTTTATTCATACACTACCTCATAAATATCGTGAGCAAATGCGTTTGGTATTAACAATGGAAATAAGAGAAACATCAATGGATGCTTGCAATACAAGAGATGATAAATGGGGTGCAAATGTAAAATCTAAACGGTTAAGTGTGTTTAATTTGGTCGCCGCAGAAGCTCACTATCATAACAGTTGTTTCAAGAAGTTATGTAAAAATAAACTAACTCAAAAAAGTAAGTTGGTAAGAAGACCTAAAGACGATAATTCAGCCAACAAAATCTTAAACTCTGTAATTTCTTAGAAAATACTGATGAATTCAGTTTACTTTAGAGAAATTAAGGGAAATAGTATAGATATTTGTGGCACTGATCTTCCGTACTCAAATAAATTTCTGAAAAAAACAAATAATCGACCATTTTCAAGATCAGATGTACCTATACATATATATTTTGGCAGAAAAACTGCCATATGAATGTCTCACTCAAGTTATAAAATACTAGATGACTGGTGCAGAAACAAAGAAAAGAAAACAAATCTGGAACGTTTAAGAATTGTACGTACTGCCGCAGAAATAATCAGAGACGATATTCAAAAAATGCCATATGATTGTGAAAGCTATCCTGATATTCCGGAAATCACTGGTGGGGGTTATGATTTAGTTCCTGAAACTCTGAATCTATTCACGTCAACTGTAACAAAGAAGAGGTTGTATGATAATGGACCTGATATTACGAGAAGAAGTTTAGTAATTAACCACGCCATAATAGCATCTGTAAGGCCTAGGTCTTTTTTGTCATCAATACAGACAAGTTTGTGTATATACAATGAATGTACGGATCTAAACATTTAATATAATTTAATAGAAGTCGTTGTTCGTCTTATCATGAAAGTGACATACCAGAGATCTCTAATAAGCTGGGCCTCCTATAATCGAAGATGACACATAGTTCGACAATTCCGACGTTAATATAAAAACATTAGATGGCCTAAATACATTTCATGCCATGGGAGGAATCAAGTGCACCACTCTAGCCCCTAATGTGACAACAACTCTAGATGTACCTCGTCTTCAGTGTGGAAATTTTGGGAAAAAAGAAAACATCTCTCAAGGTTGCTACGCGAAGAGAAAAAAGAGCAGCCTGAAATATGTAACCATAAAAAATATCAGTGAAGTATATCTTCTAGAAAAGAGCATGCCGATTCATTATATTTTGTATCTCTAACCAAATGATAATATTTGGCTGATTTATAAAGCTCACCTCAAGGGCGCTGAAGGATGGTTAAGTGGCACGCATTCAAAAATTGGCTAGAACGGGTTTATAAATATCGCTATGAACGATTGTGTGGATTATGAAACCAGTTTAGTAATGGCTGTTCCATTTATTGATATTGATTCCAATAATCCATCCCCAGTGTACACTGCACTATGTCTCCCAACAGAACAGTGTAAAAAGAATAATCAAACATGCATTGTAACTTTAGACCAACCCGCTTTTTCTTCGGAAATTTCAAAAATTACGACTAGAAGGTTTTCATTTGTTAATGTAATATTTAGGATTTATTGGCCGCATCATGGAAGGAAGTGGGCTAGAAGATTTATGGAATATAACTGTAAAGAACGTGGCCCGCCAGTATCTCTTAAGGACATACCTCCTAGTTTAAACATGGCCAGGAAATGGACTACCATCTTATGAATGGGGATGGCAAAGAAGAGAATATAAGTTAACACATACAAATGACATGTCCCGCGAATCCAAATGAACTTCTAATTGATTTTTATAACTGTAAAACCTCGTGCGGAAAGTCGTGCAGCTGTCGGAGGGCAGGACTAGAGAGTTCTGATATGTGTGGCCACTACAATGGACTATCCTTCAGTAACACATCTGAAAATACTGATGAAATATTTGAAGACGACTGTGATACCCAGTGAATAATAATATTCCGTAATCCCTTAAAACCTACGAAAAGTTATATAATTTTGTATTGGAATTCTTTTCGTACTTTTATTGCAAATACTATTAAGTCTTAAAAGTGTTTTTATATGGTAAAAAAATTAAAAAGTACTCTATTTTTCAATTTAAAACTATAAATAGTGCTATCTAAGAACAAATCGGTCACCTGCAATCACAGCTGGCTAGGCCCGCCCGCACGCCGCGGCGCCGTGCCGCCTGCAATTGAGTCGGATTTTGTCCAGTAGGATAAAAGTAAGCAATGTTATATATCGCTTTAAAGCTTGTTAAATTTGGCAAATAGTTTGTTTGAAACATTTTTGCTTGTTACCTCAGACAAAAAAAATATTCACCTGTAAATCAAAATTTTACGAAAAAAAAAATTTTTTTTTGCGTCAATGTCATTATTATTTGCCAAACCGTAGTAGATAACAAAAAAATATATTTCACCTTTTTTATAGACAGCGTTTTAAGAAGTATATTGGTGTTATTTTTTTCAGATATATTGTATAGTTTAGGAGATATAATGGATTTTGCGGAACTCTACAATTTCAAAGTTTGGAGAGGGACAGGGGGGGAAGCAAGCGGTGGAGGGGCGGGGACTTTTGTGAAAATACTCCCTATAAGAAGTACTATCCACCTGTAAAAATTCAGCTTTCCCTTAATTTGTTCCAGTTCAATGCATTCATTGACTGGGCTATTATTCGAAATGAAATTTGTCGTACTTCAATTTTTCGAAAACATATTTACGTACTAAAGTATTTCATTATAGGATGGACAATATCAACAAACCTAACCTTACAGTGTCTCGTTAGTCATAAGCAAGAGAAATATATATTTTTAAAGTTGATTAACATAACCGAAAAATGTGTCTTTCGGCCAATTGCTGTTCGAAAAACTGAAATTTGAACAATTGATTTTGAAAACTTAAATTCGAAAAACATGTCTGCTCCCGAAAATTCATGATTTCACCAAAATTCCAATTTCCGAAAGGGACAATTTAATCTCTTAGGTCACGGGCCTACTTTTTCGGAAGTTCAATATATTTCTGCTTTGCAATAAAATCCAAATAATTGGAATATTTCGGAACGCATCTGAAAACTAAAAACTGTTGCGCTTTCAAATTTTATAATTCCAAATAAACATTTTTTTTTAATTGGAAACATAAAAGTTTTTAAAATGTCTCACCTTACGTTTTTTCAAACTAAAATTACTGATTGACCAATGAAATTACGATTGGAAATGTAATATGTAGGTATACGGTAGTATATGATATAGTATATGATATATGATATATATGATCGCCTATCGATATAGTATATGATATATATGATCGCCTATGATAGTATATGATATATATGATCGCCTATCGAAAGGCTTCATCGACTAGGAAATAAATATAACTCAATCGATGTTTATCGTCATCTGTCAGTGACCAAATTTAAATTCAGTATATTGGAAAATTTACAATAGAACTATAAATCCCCATCTTGAAATTTTGTGTGCACAGTTTATTGTAAACCCTCATAGTTAAGTTCCGTCAAAAACACCTACAATATAGGGCGTAATAAAGGTTAGTAATTTGTAATTTATAAACAAACCTTATAAAAACTGTTCTTGTTTATCGTTGTAATAGGTAATAATAATAAAATTACTTTAACGACTTATATTTTGATTAACATTTTAATTTGATTGTAATTAGATACTCTGTTATATTATATTTCGAACTCATTTGTCCTCTCCGTGATAGTTTACTGAAGTATCTGACATTATTTGTTTAAACCTGAAATGTTCCATGGTATCAGTATAAAGGGGATTGGTATATTTATGGTATAAAGTATTTCGTCTTCGGAAATTGAATTCCTTAAGCAGAAATTCTGACGATAAAGTAATTGGTCAAAATGGAATTGTTTTGTATATTAATTTTAGTGCGGTGCAAGTCGGTAGTATGTATTTTTGTTTAAAATCAACTTCGCTATGTATTCAACACATAAATTGCACATATATTAAAAACTCTCCATTATTATTATTTGTTATATACGTATATACATATAAAACTGATTTTTTTCTCTTTATTGTATAATGCTATACTTTTTACTTACCAGCTTTATTTATATGTACCATGTGTAAAAACTATTCATGTTTTCTTTATATTCTATACACACCTGTATGCACTAAACCATAAAAATGTAAATGTGTGTAAAAGCCCATAAGGGCGTTAATGATTAATAAATAAATAAATAAATATATATATTTGGTAAAATATGATATAGTCCCTGAGGAGAATTATTTTCCACGGGGTCTCAATGTAAAAAAACTTGTGATATTATAACTTGTGAAGAAGAGAGTGATATATGTACGTGAGCACTAATCTGATTAACAGTCGAGCCATTTCTTCATCTAAATTTCTTTCTAGGGCTTTGACCTCTTTTCACAAGTGTGGTATTAGGTATTCTGCTTTCCTTTTATCTTATCTCTCCTTTTATCTTATCAAATTCTTAAAAAGCTTCGGTGTGAGTGGACTGCTTCCCGGGTAAATACAGAATTTTTTCTGTTCGTATAAATCTTTTTCTCTATCTGAATATCTAGACGCTGTGTTTTGCATTTGTTTATTCAATTTTTTGGTGGATAGAGTACCTACATAATTTATCACAGAAATTTATTTATTTATTTATTTACGCCTATTTAGGCTTTTACTTACATATATATAACAATATTAACGAAATTATAGTAGTAAATATTGCAGGAAACTACTGTTTAAAACTCTTGCACAAAAATAAATACAAAGTAAAAATATTAGGTATTGAATTTGAACCACACAGTATGTAGGTACAAAATACAAAAAATCCGAAATAGTTTTTTTTTTCTTTCAGCCAACAAAATACTGTCAATGTGTTAGTCAATTTTAATAGCTTTAGCAAAATATTCCCCTATTTGATGAAAAAAACTTCAATAAGGTATGCTTATATAATAGAATTGATGTACTAAATATATCAACAACATCGGAGTATTTGTTTCCAAGCTGTTGAATCCGTCGCATAGGAGTATAATATTGGCTTGTTGACTTAGAATTGCTACAATAATATGGTAGGTACTGTCTTGTTACTGACCTGCCTGGAGTATGAAAAGAAATTACATATAATAAATCAGGGGTATCAAACATTGAATTTATGATTTTATACAAACAGGTTAAATCGGAAATGATTCTACGATCAGATAATTTTATTAAATTTAATGAACAAAGTACATTATCGTAATTTAGGCATTCAAAATGTTATTTTTTTGTTTTGTATCTTATTAACTGTTTTGGAAAGAAATCAAAAGGTCTCGCAATGGTCCAGAAAAAGGAAGGTGGAAAAAAGTTTCCACAGTATTGCTTCTCAAGCCTACAAAGGAAGTTCTTTATATAAAGGTAAAGGGTTACGTATGGAATGTGGAAATCACAAGGCTTTTATTAGCCTGCTTAGTTTACGAGAGATGGAAGAGGTGATAGGGAAATTGAAAGCGGGGTAAATGCAGGAAACGCCATTAAGGAGGAACGAACGCATTTAGCGCTAATAAAAATTGTCCACAAAAGCGAAGCCAGCAGTCCGTAACGGAGTGCTGTTACCTTCCCTGGTATATAGTAGTCAGGCATGGAACTAGTAGAGGAAGTATGAAAGTAGACTGAATGCTATAAAATTGAGATCACTATGTGTAAATCCATATATGATCGTGTGAGAAATGTGGAGAATGCAAGACAATAGACAAGACATACAAGCGTAATGAGTAAGATTAAAGGGAGCTTAGTCGGTTTGAGCATGCGCCTAAAGCAAATGTACAAAGAAAGTGGTGTAAAAAAGAACATGGCGTGAATTTGAATGGTAATGAATGTGGTATGAATGTATCGGGTATGAATGAGACGATGTATGTGTATGACACAAGAAGTGTGGGTTAAGACCGACTTGTTCGGCGGTCCATCATCTCTGCATCATAATCTTGTTAATCTGTTTATCTCTTAAAGTAAGTTCTATATCTATCCAGGTATATAATATAGAATTGGCGACGCATGACAAACATAACTCTTTGGAATAAGGAAGTCAAAGTTTTTAGATTTTGTTAGTAGGTACTCAACACGTGCTTAGGAAGAATATTATATTTATATTTACATCGTATAAAATTTTCCATAGGTTCTCGTATTAGAACAATAACATATTAGGTACTCATATTAGACTAACAAGTCATTTTTGTCCGGCATGCTGGGCATTAATTAGTGTCCGACCGAAACAGGACTTTTTACCGAAACCGAAACTGAAATCGAATCTTCGGAATCTGTCTCAGTTTCGGCCGAATCCGAAACTTTTTTAGACACGTTAAAATCTATTGTTTACTGAAATTTGGTTTATTTTTTACACTTATAGATACAGACAGTTAACACGTATTAAATTAAATAAAATAAAAAACAATAATTGAAGTATGGGACCGGCACACCGGACCGGCCGGCGAACTCAGCTGATGGTGGCGAGTGACACACGAGCCACGAACTCACCCGAAGTCAGCTGAACGACGCGCGATAATTTGGATAATTTTTAAAGGTTTGGCAGATTTTATGCCGAAACCGAAACTGATGCCAAAACTATTTTTTTTTGCCGAAACTTGCTAAAACCGAACCGAAACCGAACCGCTACTAGTCGGTCACTAGTATTAATAGCCTCGCCGATAGAAGGGAAATTGCTTTGCTAACAACAGCATTTAAACTTCTAAACGGTAACATCTGTATTCCCGATATAATACAAAAATTTGAGTTTTATGCCCCCGACAACTTCACAAGAGCGCGCAGGCAAAGAACTTTTGTTGTTCCGAGATGTAGGACTAACTTACCATTAATAATGCCGCTCGGAAAAATGATTCTGTTGCTAAATTACCCATCCCTGATATAGATATTTTTCAGCTAAATATTCATCAATTCAAAAACGCTATTATTACTTAATACAATAAAGTGTATGTTTATTATTGGTTATATATAACTGTTAATGTGCATTTAAAATAAAATAAATAAATGAAATTAAAAAAAACATTGTAAGTAAAAAACGTTGTAAAATATATGTATTTTTTAATTATTGTTTTTGTGCTTGAAAATATTAAACAATTATGTCTGGTTTTTACTGCGAAATGTTAAATGATTCGATAACTGCAAGATATCTAATGTGAACTAAACTACGCAACATGATTGTCCTAAAACGGGAAAACTCCTCCTAGTTGGACAGTCGAAGCTTTCTTATAATGTATCTGTATTTTTATGTTCAAATACGAGTAAAATAAATAAATAAGTAAGTAAATTTAACTTCTATTAGGTACACACGAAAACCATAAAGGTATTGCGTTAACCTCAAAATCGGGAAATAAAATTACCCAGAAGCATTTCACTAATCTAGAAAGGAGCCTAAATGGTAGGTTTAAAGTAACTAGTTTAAATTTAAACATTTGACATTATTTAAGCAGATAAGAGATTTGATCCAAATACTAAGCGCCTTTACGTGCTAGACAGCAGTTAAGTATAAAGGAAATGTGATGGGAGATTGCGATTTAAGTTTTAAATAGGACCAAGGAAGTTCACTCACTGTCTGATTGCTTGGGACAAAGAGCGTTCGGTTGCTAGCCGGACGTCGAAGGTAGCTTTATTCGGATTTAGCCTAAACTATTTAACTAAAGCGCTTTAAGCTCGACTTACAGAATTAATGAGTTAGATTATTACATCCCGAGCGTTTATGTTTGCTCGTTGTTTGTAACAGCATGCACCAAGTTGTTGGAATTTATCTGTGACTGCCTTTGGCGCTAAAGTACGCCATTTAAGTTAATAAATTGCGAATGTGTTCGGAAAAGATATTGTTTGCGAACTTAACCGAGAGGTAACATAACGTTATAATACCTACCTCATTTCAGGAAGTAAGGGCTGTGAAAAGAAAAACGTTTAAATTATTACGTAATGTAATGTTTATAATAAGAATGATGGATGTTTGCTAAAATGAGTTCATGTTGGTGTTCATGTAAAATGATACTGGATATGTCTTGTGTTTTACCTACTATGTGTGTCATGTTATTCATGACATAAAAACCGCTTGTTAAGTGGGTGCATTCAATTTTAAAGTTAGAGGGTATAATTAATTGTCACGGTGATCAGCTCTATTTCTGAATTGGAAACTTGGACAGCAAACCTTGTCTGAAACAAGATATGCTTAGCTGTGCAGTAGGCAGGCAAGAGTCGGTTCCACCAGGGCGTGGGCGTTGTTCTTTTTTACATTGTTGTGAATTATTGAAATATAAATAAAAGAGTGGAATGATAGATAACAAAAGATATATTGAAAAATTGAAACAACATGTAAATTGCATACCTGTGGACCAACCTACCGAGAGCAAACTAGCTAGAGCCTATACACACTTGATGCGGCGAATCGGGATCCTTAATGAGAAGTCTCCAACTCCCTCTCGTAGCATCACAGTCTGATCCGCGAGCAAGTATTTGGTAAGAGAACGCCTTGCCCATGGCGTCCTCCAACATGTGGTAGGTAGCAGTAATGAAGTCCACCAGGTTGTGGAAATACTCGGCATTGAAGATACGGTTAGGATGTGTGACGTTAAAATAATTATATTCCATCTCGTTGGATGACGGATGATGATTATAATCTTCGATTATAACAAGACTAGGTCGGACATGCCGCCATTAACACATCGGGAATTTAAACTCAAATTACCCGGTAAATAAGTTTATACAGAGCGATCACATACTATCGGCTGTGAATAATAAAACGTAACGATCACATTTTGAATTATTTACTTAAACCGCTGCCGATCGAGTTTTTAACAATTTAATTAAAAAAATACATTTTGTTGACTTGTCAAATTCGGGTTTTGCCCCTTTGACGCGAATCCAAGAAGTGACGAAAAGCGATACAGAACCCCCCGTGGTTTGAAAGTTAAACTATCCCGGAGAAAAAGTGAAACCACTAGTAGCCAGTTAAAATATTAGGAATTAATAATAACAAACATTAATAATCCTGGGGTTATTTAGAACATTAATTTCTATTGGAAAATAATTAATTATTTCTGCAATCTAAATGTTTTCTTAACATGTTGTATAGTTAGATAATAACGGGGGTGGGGGGGTGGGGAGAGGAGATGGGGAAAAGCAAGGTGGGGAAGTATAGTTTGTCAAATAAGATAATAAAACATAGGATGGCGCCACTGCTGTTCAAATGGAAATACTAAAAATATAGCTCATAGTGAAAATGTAAGGCTGTGTAACCTACATTTTTGTAAAAAAATTAAAAAGACATAAAAGTTAAAAAATTATTTTTTAAGAAGGTTCGGTTTCGTTGTCGGTTTCGGAAAGCTTCAGCAGAAAAATCTAGTTTCGGCATCAGTTTCGGATTCGTCAGATTTTCTGCCGAACCTTCGGCCGCACCGAAACTCTGCAAAAGATTTCAATAAATGGTAAATTTAGTCTTAAGAATATTGTGATTGTAAACGCAATTTAAATTAAAATACTCAATTAATGAGGTCCTTCCTTTATAATGTACATAAGTGTTGATTATTGACAATTTTTTTCCAAGAAGTAGTAAGTAATTTTTAATAATATCAAAAAAAAATATTTAACATACTTTAATTATTTGTTTTTTTTTTTATTTCATTTAACACATGATAACTTATTATATTATATTATAATAAAACGAGGGTAAAACTTTATTCCACTTAATTTTATTGATACCTGTTTGTATAAGTGTAAAAAATAAGCCAAAGTTCAGTAAACAATAGATTTTTAACATGTCTAAAAAAGTTTCGGTTTCTGTTTCGGCCGAAACTGAGACAGCTACCGAAGATTCGGTTTCGGTTTCGGTAGAAAGTCCTGTTTCGGTCGGACACTAAATAAAATATAGAGCACAGTTTAGAAATTGCTCACATTTATTTAATACTAGCTTATGTAACTAGTGTTGCCCGATCATGTCTCTAATTTTAGATCTGAATATATTTAACTCATTCAGATCTAAAAGTAATGTAACTAATCTCACCATTTGTGATACTTCCTTTCTAGCTACTTTTAAATTAAAATTTATCGATGAAATGAGAGCAAATCACTTTGTAAAACACCATTTAATAAAATGTCATTAAGTATGTATCTTAATAACAGTGCTTCTTCGATTTTTAAGAAGAAAAAAAAGTTTTTTCAATGTGATTTACAGTGTTCTGTATATTCAGTGTCATTGCCCTTTAAAATAATATTTTACTGTTGAATTGGTGTTGCCAGCCTACAATTTTAGTAGTTGTATTTTTTATATTTTCTACTCTTATTTGACAGACTATACCTGACCAGATCTCGTCATAAAGCACGGCTTTATGACGAGATCTGGTCTTACTTATTTATCTTACACCACGGCAAAACTGAGAGTATCTTCCACTCTGAAACGTGCTGCAAATATATATACTCCTTACCTCATTCACATTCATAGATCGTCTCATATATGCCCTTCTATTATTCTGACTCTTGACATGGCCCGATTCAAGTATCTGAATCATTTATTGCTAATATATTACACATTATTTTTAATTATGTTCATGGGGTGAGGTTTGTCTAGGTCTTAGAGGTGGATGACCAAGACACACTGAACCCCAGTTTCCTACCCACCCCTTAAACCCTTTTCCTTCCCAGAACTCTCCTCTCCTTCCTTTTCCTAAAAACCCCCCCACACAGCATCCCCAAAGATTACATAGGCATATAAATTACATAAAATTATTTTCCTTAGCGCCTCCTGTGTGGAGCTCATGTAAAAAAAAAAAATTAATTAATTTTGAAATAATACAAACTAATCAAATAAAATGCATTAGCTCATGCCGGGATTTGATCACGCAACCTTCGGATTGCGAGTCGAGAGCCTTAACCCTCGACCACGGAGGCCGTTGTATGTCGACCATGTATGATGATATCAAGATATAATAAAATAAAATAAATAATATTTATAGTATATACATACCTGTGTTTAAAGATTTGAGTGACCTTTTCAGGTAGCAAAACAAGTTGACAGTGTTAGTACCTCAGCTCGTCCGACTGCTAGTTAAGTATTTTTTTTTATTTATTAGGTAAAATCAACAGATATTTATAATTATAACATTAATTATACATATAATATCCAATAATAGATGTTCACATAATTAAAATCGTAATAAAAAAGTAGGGGTTGCTTGAAAATGGCTTTAGCCGTGTTTAGTACCAGATCTGAATAGCCAGGTACTTCCCAACCCTCCTCTTCCCCACCTCCTTCCCCTCCCCACTACCTTAAGCCTCACAACATACCCCAATTGGGGATGCCATAGTCTCACTGGCTCCAGACGGGAGCAGTTGAGATTCTTGTGCGGTATTCACTGTAAAAACAAAAAAAGGGGTCCTGTACCCGTAAGTAGTTAACAAAAATATAACCTTGAAAATTGTAAATAAAAAAGTTATAAAAACACAACATAAACTATAATACCTATTAACTAATAATCTGCTTACTAAATTTCAAAACATAAAGTAGTCGTAGTCAGAAATCTATTCTCACTACAACAGTAATAATAATAATATGTACATACCTGGATGTGGAAAAGTGGAAAAATAACATGATAACTTGCAAAACGGTCAAAAAATTATTTAATAATAGCTATGACATATATTTTTTAAGGTACTTAAATTACATGAGAATACGTCTATATTATTATAATTCTTATCAATACATTGCATGCTCTGAATATAAAAGCATTTTGTCTGAGATTAGTAGAACATTTTTGAAGATGAAAAAGTGATTTTTCTCCGATTCTCTAACGCCTGGGACTCTAAAATTAATCTCAGCCAAAAGGGGCGAACAATAAATAAAACCATTGATAATTTTATGAAGATATATTATATCTGGGGAGTCTCTTCTAATTTTGAAAGTATCAATCATCTTACCCACCAGCCAACCTATCTGAAGCGCTAATTTTACAAACTACACTATGTAATTTTTTCTTTGATTTTCTCTATCTATTTCCCTAAAAATAAGGAAGATACAAACTGCAAGTGTGCGCCCTCATAATGGTACATTCGCAATAATTACCTCGGCAGAGCAGTGACCTTAGAAGCTCCTCTTTACTGCTTCCCTGAACCAACCCTTGAACTGATTATTCGTACATTGCCCCTTTCTCCCCCTTATTCCCGGCGGTACGATGACCATCCCTTTGAGCTCGTAAAATCGGGACGTTCATTTTAACCATGAATTTTTTATTCCGTTCCGGTTGGATGGTTTAACATGAATCCCAGTGAAAACTCTCCGTGAGATCTAATTCGAATGGTATTTAGTTGGAGTTGAAATTCATGTTTCGCCACTTGCCAAATAACGATCTTTCCGAAGTGAAAACTTCTTCAACACCTTTGTGATTTGAAACTTGGTGAAATGAAAACGACTCTTTAGGATTTAGCGTACGAGAGAATGAGATAACAATAAAACATTAATTTATTTCACGGGTAGCCGGTTCCAATCTAATACTATAATCCACGGAGACTCATTTGGTATAAAGTGGTATAAAGCGGCCAGACATTCAGCGGACCAAGGATCGAATCCTACGAAATCCAAAAAAAAAACATTATTATTTTTTTTTTAAATTAATATCCAATCTTTAAACCACTCCAAAATGACCCGGCAAAAGAAAACACAAAAGAAAGCGACATCTAGCGACTCCAACGAAAAAAATACAAATACTAATAAAATGACCAAATGTACAGGAAAAGGTGCGCTGGAATTCGACGACAAAAATATGGAAAAAATCATCCTTCACATTGATAAAAGTACTTCGTAGTCTTCCCACTCTTTTTAGCGCCCTTGAGGTAATTTTTCACAAAAACGGCGCTTTATCCAATTATCCAATTATTATTATTATTTGTCTACTTTGTTTTTCTGACGGTTTCACTTCTACCGCGTGTGAATTACACAGCTGATTTTTTGCATTAATTTAAATGAATGTGAGATCATATTTAATCAATCTGTGGCCGTTACAGGTGACTCTTTATTTAATGAGTGCCACAAGTGTCCTTCTGGATAACCGATCAATTTTTGTAATACATAGAAACCTTTCATTAATTCTCTCATAAATTGAGAATAAAAAATGAGAATGCGCTATTTTTGCCTAATATAGTATATTTAAGAATGTAATAATAATTTGTTTGTATTGAATTTGAATGTAATAATAAATAGTTTTAATAATCAAAATTGAACAACATAGTATTGTAACACATAAAAAGCAATTTTTCTGCATTTTCACCCTTCAAAGAGTGTCGCCTAATGTAGTATAATCGATGATGATCTTGATATTCACTTAACTAGTTTATGTAGTTATTCTGGCAAGTAATTATAATTAATCACAACAACACATTTTTATGATGATTACTTGCTGATGTTATTCTTTTGAACTTATTTTTTTCTACTACGAACAAAATTCAAACAAATTTCCTTTAACTACAATTGTTTGTTTACAAAAGTAGTGAAATGAACGCGGCGCGGCGGCGGCAGCGGCGGTAAGTAAAACCCGCCTCGCTGCCAGTCGACCAATCACAATCGACAGCTCTCACACGCACTGGCACCAAGTGACAAATGCGGACACGCGCGGTAGATTTGATTCCCATTAACCTATACCGTACCTACTCACAACGGTCTCGGTTATGGCCGAGAATCTCGGCGATTTTTCGCCGAGAACCGAGACAGAGTTCTCGGTAGAATTTCTAGCCGAGAATGCCGAGACCGAGATCTCGGTCGACCCTTAGGGCATACCATTAATTAGTTTTTCTGTTATCAGTAGACCTAGCGTTAAAAAAGCAAGTTTCTAATTTTCTCAAATTATAAGATGTGTAAGTGGGTACTTAAAAACAACATGATTTTACATTTGAACAAATGCATAGTCTTTACTAAGAACGGGTTTTTTCAAAAAATTTGACGGATTCATCAAATATTTAAAGTTAATTTTCACGTTCTGTATAAGTTTTATACAAGTTCTGTGATTATTTCAGCAACTGCCTATAATGATATGATAACAGAACTTGAATAGAACTTACACAGAACGTGAAAACTAACTTCAAATATTTGATGAACCCATAAAAATTTTTGAAACAACCCATCCAAAACAATTAATCTTTTGTGCCCGCGTAAAATTTTCGGTTTAACTTCTATTTTCGTAATAACTTGCTTGTTTTTTGCAAAATTATATTTCTGCAAATTGTACCGTCTTACCAGAAAATGTGTTGATATATTTTATTAACAAAAATATTATGTAATCTCTAGTATTTTCCACAGAATGGCTGCTTATATCCATAAAAATGTTATTTTTTTTAATCGAGCATATCTGCTACTGCGGCGCACGACAGGTTAAAATGGACACCATCCTGAACCGAAACCGTAACTTAACAAACAAATTTAACTACCTTTAAACAAAGACAAAGAAAGTAGAAATCTCAAAATGGGAAGCCAACAACAAGACAATTGTAGAGTACTCGATTTCTAATACTTTAGTACTAAACTGCCACGCGTCGAGTAAGGTCGTGTCCTACTAGTAAGTAAATTGCATTAAAAAGCGCCAAAATTCCCTCCTGTGTGATGAGAAAATGTTTCCATTACACGGTAAACAGTCGTAAAAGCGAAGGAATAACATTTCATTTGTAAATACATGCAAATTACTTATTATTATCGATTATAAAAATAACACAATTGCTTTCCGCCCAAAGATTTTATGCGTCATTAGAGAACTCAAGGCCTACTAAAGTACAGGTCTGGATGCGCAACAGCCAAATTACAAAGTCGATGCCATGCCGTCGCTAAGTAAAATTTACTTTTTATAATAATAATCTAATGATTCTTTATTTACTTGGCTGCGGTAAAACAACATACAAATCAGCAGAAACAACAAATACAATAACAATCAACGCCATTTGCAAACTATCATTGTTTATAGCTTTTTGACACCTCAAAATTCGACTGGTGCTCAGGCCTTCTACTTTAGTCGGCCTTGAGACAGTATCCGACGGAACTTTTGAATTTTGAATACGAAAATGCCGCCCGCGTTCTATCTTTTGTTTCGTTCATATGCACATATTCTTTTAAGCGTCTATCTTTATCATACACGAATAACTTTTGAATTAAGAAATTATTGAAAATCGCTGAAAACAAAAGAGTTTTGATTAATTGCCACATTATATCTTGAGTTTGTGAGACTGGCAAGTCTATTTATATAACGTCATTGCCTTTAAAACCATGTGTTTTTCTATGTATTCTGTATAATTATCAATGAACACAGCGATTAGCAGAAACCTTTAAAAAATCAGAAAATAGTGACTTAGACTATAGAAGTGTTTGTCATAAAAACTAGTTTTTTTTTATTTCACTAATATTATAATTAAATTTACCGTTGAAAAGATTTGTTGAAATCATCCTTTTACAATGAATGCAACCTTATATTTGAAACATTTTGTCTATAAAGATAACGCTTTGTCTACAAAAAATAACCATGTGAAAAATTAATATCGGTTTTCATATTATTTGGTCACCTCACTTTCAGGAAAAACTAAAACTCTGGGAGTATTTCCCGGTACTCCACAGCACGTGATACCACACTACGTTTCATATAATGATACGAGTAATGCAGAAACCGCTTTATTTGAGTGTTATTAAAACACTTTCAACAAACGGCCTCATTCTCGGCAACAACAGATAGAAATTCAGAGCATTTAGACTTTGCATAATATATCCGGGACTTTGAAAGAGTTAATTCTTATTTTAAATCGAGAAAATTATTCATAAGGCACCTACAATACTCGTATATCTTTCCTCTAATGCGAAAAATGAATCTCATCCTTGAATTGAAGTATAGACATTTGCAAAGATATGGGTAAAAGATAATCTTAGTAATATAGACTTGTTCTTCATTGTAAATTCCACAGATATTTAATATCATGTTGAAGGAGCTGAATTTCATGGCAGTTGGGAAAAAAGTTCTATTACAATACAGTTTTTGTATACTTGACAAAAAAAAAATGATAAAATGAATTTTAAAAATCATTTTAGACACACTTAAGATCTCCCTCCACAGTCTCGCCACACAGTAGATGGGAAGAAACATCCGCCGCCAAGACCTAGACAATACCCACCCCACGAACCTGGGTACCTCTGCGAAGTCACCAAACGTAGCAAACCGCTAGGGTCACCTAAGGCAGAGGTGTTGGTTATCCAATATATGATTTCGGAGCGGCGCGGCGCGGAACGGCCGGCGCGGGCGTGGCGGTACCCGCCTATCTACCCACCGACCCACCTACCCGTCTCCTAAAAAATTTAATCTAATAATTTAACATTACTATGAGATCATAAAACAAGAATATTTAAAAAGCGCTTTCATCAAAAACATCTAGATATGAAAAACAAAAAACTGGTACCTTAGAATTCAGTGAATCATAAAAGGTGAAATTAAAACAACTGTGAAATTTAAATGGAAGTTAAGAAAACAACATACGACTTTGAGAAATCCTCGCGCAATATCAAACTAATTTGTGAATAAATCTCATTAAATTTCGAGAAATAAATTGGCTGCACAATTCAAAAATGTATTATTCATAAGTCACTTTTACATGAATCGGTGGCTTAAATGTCAAAAATGTAATTTCACTGTTAGTAACCAAATTATTCACTCTTATTCTGTTAAAGTTCACGATAATGTAATGTTTATTAAATGTAGGGTTTATATCGTCAATCACCAATCAATAATGCAATTTCACCCCTTTAATTAGCAATTTATGCGGACATATTTTTAATCATTGACAACATATTAGCTACTCTAAAACGAAAATTTGAAACAGAAAAATCGGAAAAAGATACGATCTCATCTAGGAATTAAACCCGTGTCCTCAGCCTTGCCGAGGCTCTGCTCTTAACACTTAGGTAATTCGACCCTAATATGTGTCGCACTTGATGTAAGAACTATCAATATCATCTCTTTTTCTTTGTATGATTGCAAGATTCTTTTCCAACTAAATGCAATCTAGATAGTGTCTTGGATAAATACATTCCTTTTTATTTGAATGCGTGACATCTACAGGCTTTTCTAGAATTTTTTTTTCAGTCTAGAATGTTTTTATTTTATTTTATGGAATAATTTAATAAATGAAACTGTATTATTAAAATTGTATTTTTATCAAACGAAAATTTGATAAACAATCATGTTAAGTTTTAAATACTACAATTTTAGGTTTTACTCATCAAGTTATTAAAAAAAAAGGTTTTTCTTAACCCGTCGAAAAGACCCAGAGGTGCAGTATTTGATCCGTAATTCTTTTAAAAATATTAGTTTTAGGTTGCCACGCTAAGTACCTTCAAGTGACTTTATAGTGCACACACGCCCCCCACCTCGGCCATTTTATCTGCAGCGCACAGTGATTCGTTTCATACATGCTAGACGCTAAAAACTCTTACACATGGTTAGATTAAATTATTTTAACCCTCTATTGAGGTGTTAAAAATAATTATTATATTTTATTTTTACTTTATGAGTAACTTTTTAACCCAGACTTTCTCGAACTCGAACTCCTGGGTTCGACTTTCTCGAACTCGAACTCCTGGGTTCGAGTCCCAGAGGTGTCAATATGTTTTTCTGATTTTTCTGTTTCCAGATTTTCGATTGAGTTTCGCTTATATTGTCTTCATTTATTTAAATATTAATTATTATATTTTTCGTTTTTTTTATTATTATTATTTTTTTTGATTAATTTTTAATTAATGTGTTAATAGAGTATTTGAGGTTTATAATAAAAAAATTGTATGTAAAAAGTAAAAAAAGTGTATTTTGAGTGTAATAAATTGCTAAAATTACGCTCAAATTAAGGCTTATTTTCAAAGATGTAAGCCTTATTTGGTTTTTTAACTTTTTTTCACCACTTGCACTGAGCTTATCAAGTTCAAATGTACTTAAAATTTTGTTAAACATTCCCTCAAGCCTTTTTTTTCTTCGGCAAACTCTTCCATGTCACGAACAATTCCAGCCTGGAAATCTCGTATGTGGTTCCTGTAAAATGAAAAAATAGTAATAATGTGGACTGATATGAATAGAATATTAGCTGCACTATTTTTTAAAAAAAGAGAATTTTTTTTGCGATTTTGATATATACTCTCTGAGATAAACTCTCGAGAAGATAGAAATTTAACATTTTTTAGTCCAAAAAAAAACAAAAAACTTATTTATTATTTAAAAAACAACTAAAATTATTTACACTAAAGCAGGGGTCGGCAAACTTTTTAGCCAAAGAGCCAAATATGTATATTACAACGATTAAAAAAAAAATTGGGAGCCAAATCTGTTTATTTACTTAGCAAACATTTATTATAGCACTTCATTAAATTACGGATACGCTGAATAAAATTTGATTTCATACTTAATAAAGATTTCATTCATTTGATTAAAAAATAATATGAAATTATGGAATCCATAAATTTAAATCATGACAATGACTGACACTTGTCGTTGAATCTCCTTGGAAAGTTTGAGTAAGTCATCAATAAGATGACTTCTCAGTTTACTCTTGATAAAGTTCATGCTTGAAAAAGATTGTTCGCATGAATATGTAGACCCGAAAACGGAAAGAACAGCAAACACGAGTTTTTTCAGCAGATCGTACGAATGATGCTATTCCCGGCTTTAAAGATGATCACGTCTTCCTTCTCCAGGTCTTTCAAAGCAAACCATTTGGGTTGTGAACTAAGCACACATTTGTTCTCCTCCAATATTTCCAATTAAACACAAAAACGTTCATATTTAGAGCTCCACATTTCCTTGTTTTTTTTAATCCAGCACTTGTATTTCAAAGTTACTCATGTCAATGCCTAAAGGAAAAAAATTCAAATCTGTTATCGAAGTATTAGGAACGTGTCTGACGTATGCTAAGGTTGAACTGCTGCTTTTAAATTCCTGTAACAATAGTTGTTGTCGTTCAATAACTTTGGCCCCATGGTTCAAAACCGACTGAAATTTTGGATTCTTACTAACAATCATGACTTGTACACGAATCAATCAAAAAAATTAAAAAGAAAGCTTTTTAAAAAATCATCGTTTTAACACTTGGGTTCGGACGTTTGAACAATTGGGGTCGGTAATAACTTTGGCCCTATGGTTCCGAACCAACTGAAATTTTGGATTCTTACTAAGAATAATTGCCTGGACACGTAACAATAAAAAAATCGGCTAAAAGCAGAATTTTTGCAAAAATTTATCGTTTTAAGGCGCTTTGTAACAATAGTTGTTGTCGTTAATAACTTTGGCCCTATGGTTCCAAACCGACAGAAATTTTGGATTCTTACTAAGATCATGACCTGTAAACGAATCAATCAAAAAATCTAAAAAGAAAAAAAAATCATCGTTTTAACACTTCGGTCAATTTAGCACTTAGGGTCGGACGTTTAAACACTTGGGGTCTGTCCATTGTCTGGATTCTTACTAATAATCATGGTCTGTACACGAATCAATCAAAATATCTACACTCAGATTTTTTTTAATTCATCGTTTTAAAACTTGGGTTGGGCCGTTTTAGCACTTGGGGTCGGTCATAACTTTGGCCCTATGATTCCGAACCGACTGAAATTTTGGATTCTTACTAAGAATCATGGCTTGGACACGTACCAATAAAAAATTGACTAAGAGTAGACTTTTTTCCAAAAATTCATCGTTTTAACACTTGGGTTCTGCCGTTTTAGCACTTGAAGTCGGACGTTTGAACACTTGGCGTCGGTCAAAACTTTGGCGCTATTGTTCCGAACCGACGGAATTTTTGGATTCTTACTAAGAATCGGGGCTTGTACACGTATCAATAAAAAATTGACTTAGAGTAGAATTTTTCAAAAATTCATCGTTTTAACACTTGGGTTCAGCCGTTTTAGCACTTGGGGTCAGACGGTTGAACATTTGGGTTAGGTGTCATAACATTGTCCCCATGGTTCCGAACCGACTGAAATTTTGGATTCTTACTAAGAATCATGGCTTGGACTCGTATCCGTCTTGATGCCATAGAACCGAAATTATGACCGACCCCAAGTATTAAAACGGCCGACCCCAAGCGTTTAAACGAAAAAAAATTTAAAAATTCTTGATTCGTGTACAGGCCATAATTCTTAGTAAGAATCCAAAATTTCAGTGGGCTTGATGCCATAGGGCCGGAGTAGTGACCGACCCCAAGTGTTAAAACGGCCGACCCCAAGCGTTTAAACTTGTCATAAAGCCGAAGTAAGGACTGACCCCAAGTGTTAAAACGGCCAACACTAACAGCCTTAATAAAAAAAAACCACAGCGCGACCGATTAACTGTGTTATTGCAATAACATAAATAGAGCTCGTATACACTAAAAGACGTTTTATTACCAATAACGTTTCTTTCGTGGTCACGCTGTTAAAACGCATTGAAGATGTGACAACGTTGTATATGGTTTTAATTTACTAGGAAACAATGTTGTTTTAATTCTTCTCCGCTAGGGGCATTATTGGTGCACCTGTGCATATCGGCCCGCGATGACAAAACAGTTCGGTGTGTTTATGGCGGGATATGGAAAATTTTGTTAGTGCCTAAATGTTGTGATTTTACTAAATAATTTCTGTTGTAGTGACGAATTTACTCTTCTGTTCACATAATTGATATATTTACCATATTATTTGTGTGGTTTACATCAGTTTAATCAAGTTATTGTACAAACGTCGTACTTTCAAAGTTGAACTGTCAGAATAGTGTTTTTTATAGGTTACTTAAGATAAAATTTTTATTTTAAGATCTTTATTTTAAGAGAATTTGTTAAAAGTGATAATTTTTTATAATATTAAAATCTAATACATGTGTTCGTAAACGTATCAAAAAAATTAACGTCTTTAGAGATGCAAGAAATCTGTTTTAAATTTCGGTATTATTTCTAAGTTATTTTTTTGGCAATAAAAAAAACTTTGAAATTTTTTATTATTTTTTTATTGTATACACGATAAAAAAGTGAGGTGATAGTTTCCTTCCAGATTTATTTTATAAAAGGACTGTGTTTTTTAAATTTTGATTTTATTTAAATTTCTCTACATTTTGGTCAAAAATGTTGTGGGAGGAAATTTTTTTCCATGTTTTTCCGAGTTTGAATCATAAAATATGGCAGTTTTTGAAGGCTAAAGTGTATTTCAAATACTCAAATCTAAAAGGTAATTTTATCTAGTTTTCATAAATGGTATTTGTTTTTACGAAACCTTCAAAAATAAGAAATATATAGAACATTCAAAATACTATGGAAAAATTACAAATATCGTTCGGACATCAATGGTTAAAACAGAGATAAACTACCCTCTCAGGCCGTGGAAACCATGTGTATTTCTTTCAAAGAACAAATTTTTAATTAGTAATGTTTTCACATCCGCGGCAGTTTGTCAATTGAATAAAATTTTCACTGGGTTTTTTAGTAAGGCTGTATGCGTTTAAACGATGATTTTTTTTTTAATTCTTATTTTGGCAGATTTTTTCATTGATTCGTGTACAGACCATAATTCTTAGTAAGAATCCAAAATTTCAGTCGGCTTGGTGTCATAAGGCCGAAGTTAGGACCGACCCTAAGTGTGAAAACGGCCGACATCAAGCGTTTTAACGATGAATTTTTAAAATATTCTTCTTTCGGCAGAATTTTTGATTGATTCGTGAGCAGACCATAATTCTTAGTAAGAAGCCACAATTTTAGTCGACATGGTGCCATAGGGCCGTAGAAATGAACGACCCAAAGTGTTAAAACGGCGGACCCAGGGCGTTTAAACGCGTCATAAAGCCGAAGTAAGGACTGACCCCGAGTGTTAAAACGGCCGACCCCAAGCATTTAAACGATGAATTTTTAAAAAATTCTACTTTCGGCAGATTTTTTGATTGATTCGTAGACAGGCAATAATTCTTAGTAAGAATCCAAAATTTCAGTCAGCTTGGTGCCATAGTGCCGAAGTTATGACCGACACCAATTGTTAAACCGTCCCCTACCCCAAGGGCTTAAATGGCTAACCCCAAGTGTTTAAAGGATGAATTTTTTAAAAATTCTTCTTTTGGCAGATTTTTTGATTGATTCGTGTACAGACCATAATTCTTAGTAAGAATCGAAAATTTCAGTCGGCTTGGTGTCATAACGCCGAAGTAAGGACCGACCCTAAGTGTGAAAACGGCCGAAATCAAGCGTTAAAACGATGATTTTTTAAATAAATTTTTCTGTCGCAGTTTTTTTGATTGGTTCGTGTAGAGACCATAATTCTTAGTCAGAATCCAAAATGTCGGTCGGCTTGGCGCCATAGGGCCGAAGTTATGACCGACCCCAAATGTTAAACCGTCCGACCCAAAGGGCTTAAACGGCCAACCCCAAGTGTTAAAACGATAATTCTTCTTTCGGCAGATTTTTTGATTGATTCGTGTACAGGCCATAATTCTTTGTAAGAATCCAAAATTTCAGTCGGTTTAGTGCCATAGGGCCGACTTCAAGTATTAAAACGGCCGATCCCAAGCGCCTAAACGTGTCATAAAGCCGAAGTTAGGACCAAACCCGAGTGTTAAAACGGCCGACCCCAAGCGTTTAAACGTTGAATTTTTAAAAAATTCTTCTTTCGGCAGATTTTCGATTGATTCGTGTACAGGCCATAATTCTTAGTAAGAATCCTAATTTTCAGTCGACATGCTGCCATAGGGCCGAAGTTATGACCGACCCCAAGTGTTAAAACGGCCGAGCCCAAGCGTCTAAGCAATGATTTTTTTTTTATTCTTCTTCTGGCAGATTTTTTGATTGATTCGTGTACAGACCATAATTCTTAGTTCATTCTCATAATTCAAAGACGACATAAAAATTGTAAACTTTCCAAAAGAGATAAACGAAGAAAACATGGCTAATAACTTTAATAAATATTTTATTGAAAGTATCATTCAAATTAACAAATTAATACCCAACATTGCTGTTAACCCCACAAATGATAATATCGACCCAAACAAAGAATCATTGGTCTTCAGAAAAATAAATGCAGAATACTTATTTAACATTTTAAACAAAATAATATCAAAGAATAGTTCAGATGGATTAACTATGAGTAAAATAAGAGATGCTTTTCCAGTAATTGGATCTACTCTATTAAATATTATCAATGAGACGATTGAAGAAGGAAAATTTCCACAGTCATGGAAACTATCTACTATTATACCGGTTCCAAAGGTTAAAAATACCAGAAAATGTGAAGAATTTCGACCAATCAACACCTTACCAAAATATGAGCAGATTCTTGAAGTTATAATAAAAGAATTTTGCAATATCTAGATAAACACGATATTTTATACCAAGAGCAATCAGGGTTCAAATCTAATAACTCATGTGAAACAGCATTAAACGTAATTTTCGAAGAATGGAAGGAAGGAATGAATAGTAATAAATTTATCTTAGGAATATTTTTGGATTTTCAAAAGGCATTCGAAACTATAGATCGAGACATACTAATAAGAAAGCTTAAAGAAATTGGTTTCTCATCTCATGAGTATTTGAGAGACAGAAAGCATGTAACAAAAATAAATAATCAATTTTCAAAACCAATGGAAAATAAGTTAGGAGTACCACAGGGATCGGTCCTTGAACCTCTATTGTTCATACTCTATATTAATGACATGGTGAAAATATTTTCAAAATGCAAAGTACGACTATTTGCCGATGATACACTAATATATTTAATTGGAGATAACTATGAAGAACTAATACACATTTTAAATAATGAACTAAATGATGTATCAAGGTGGCTAAAAATAAATAAGCTTAAATTAAATACAAAAAAAAAACAAAATGTATGGTGATTAGATACGAGAAGACATCCAGTGAAAGCAAAATTAAAATTGATGGTGAAATTATTGAAAATGTTACTGAAATGAAATACTTAGGAGTTATATTAGATTCAAAACTAAACTTCAATAGACATGCTGAATACACCCAAAAGAAAATTGGCAAAAAGATATCTTTTTTTGGAAGAATTCGGCCAAAAATTTCTAGAAAAACTGCAATCACCATATACAATTCAATTATTGCTCCACACTTCAACTACTGCTCAAGTATACTTTTCCTATGTAACGAAAGAGAACAAGATAAGTTACAAATTCTCCAAAACAGGGCAATGACAATAATTCTTCGACAAAACAGATTTTCAAAAATCATTAAAATGTTAAAGGAACTAAATTGGTTGACCGTGAAACAGATGCTGACCTTGAACACGATGGTATTTATCGACAAAATATTGAACAACACGTTACCAAAATACTTCTCAAATAAAATTTTATACAATAAAGACATTCACAGATATAACACAAGGACGTGCAAGGAAATTAGGCTACAAAAAAAGGACAAAGCGAATACGCAGAACAGTCTACTGTACAAGGGAATGAAGTTGTATAACACACTACCAGAAACTTTAAAGTCCACACCAATTGGAAAGTTCAAGATGTATTGTAGGAGCTACATAAAACTTGAAAAAACATAGTGAATATGAAATATTATTATCAATTAGATATTTGTAAACTTATATGTACAAATTACTAAAATAAAAATTATTATTATTTTGTAAGAATCCAAAATTTCAGTCAGCTAGGTGCCATAAGGCCGAAGATATGACCGACTCCAAGTGTTAAACTGTCCGACCCCAAGGGCTTAAACGGCCAACCCCAAGTGTTTTAACGATGAATATTTTCAAAATTCTTCTTTTGCAGATTTTGATTCGTGTACAGACCATAATTCTTAGTAAGAATTTAAAATTTCAGTCGGCTTGGTGCCGTAGGGCCGGAGATATGACCGACTTCAAGTGTTAAAACGGCCGAAATCAAGCGTTAAAACGATGAATTTTTAATAAATTTTTCTGTCGCAGATTTTTTGATTGGTTCGTGTAGAGACCATAATTCTTAGTAAGAATCCAAAATTTCAGTCGGCTTGATGCCATTGGGCCGAAGTTATGACCGACCACAAGTGTTAAAACGGCTGACCCCAAGCGTTACAGCGATGATTTTTCTTTTAATTCTTTTTTTGGCAGATTTTTTTAATGATTCGTGTACGGACCATCATTCTTAGTAAGAATTCAAAATTTCAGTCGGCTTGGTGTCATAAGGCCGAAATTAGGACCGACCCCAAGTGTTATAACTGCCGACATCATGCGTTTTAACGATGAATTTTTTAAAAATTCTTCTTTCGGCAGATTTTTTGATTGGTTCGTGTAGAGACCATAATTCTTAGTAAGAATCCGAAATTTCAGTCGGCTTGGTGCTGTAGGGCCGGAGATGTGACCGACCCCAAGTATTAAAACGGCCGACCACAAGCGTTTAAACGATGAATTTTTATAAATTCTTAATTTGGCAGGTTTTTTGACTGATTCGTGTACAGACCATAATTCTTAGTCAGAATCCTAAATTTCAGTCCATAAATTCAGACCATAATTCTTAGTCAGAATCCAATATGTCGGTCGGCTTGGTGCCATAGGGCCGAAGTTATGACCGACCCCAAATGTTGAACCGTCCGACCCCAAGGGCTTAAACGGCCAACCCCCAAGTGTTTAAACGATAATTTTTTTTAAATTCTTCTTTCGGCAGATTTTTTGATTGATTCGTGAACAGGCCATAATTCTTTGTAAGAATCCAAAATTTCAGTCGGCTTGGTGCCATTGGGCCGACCTCAAGTGTTAAAACGGCCGACCCCAAGCGCTTAAACGTGTCATAAAGCCGAAGTTACGACCAAACCCGAGTGTTAAAACGGCCGACCCCAAGCGTTTAAACGTTTAATTCTTAAAAAATATCTTCTTTCGGCAGATTTTTTGATTGATTCGTATACAGGCCATAATTCTTAGTAAGAATCCACAATTTCAGTCGGCTTGGTGCCATAGGGCCGGAGTAATGACCGACCCCAAGTATTAAAACGGCCGAAACCAAGCGTTTAAACGTGTCATTAAGCCGAAGTTAGGACCGACCCCGGGTGTTTAAACGGCAGACCCCAAGCTTTTAAAAGAAAAATATTTAAAAAATTCTTATTTCGTCAGATTTTTTGATTGATTCGTGTACAGATCATAATTCTTAGTAAGAATCCAAAATTTCAGTCGGCTTGGTTGACACCAAGTAAGGCCGGAGTAATGGCCGACCCCAAGTGTTACAACGGCCAACCCAAACTGTTTAAACGTGTCACAAAGCCTAGGACCGACCCCGAGTGTTAATACGGCCGACCCCAAGCGTTTAAACGATGAATATTTAAAAAATTCTTATTTCGGCAGATTTTTTGATTGATTTATGTACAGACCATAATTCTTAGTAAGTTTCAGTCGGTTTGGTGCCGTAGGGCTGAAGATATGACCAACCCTAAGTATTAAAACGGCCGATCCCAAGCGTTTAAACGATGAATATTTAAAAAATTCTTATTTTGGCAGATTTTTTGATTGATTCGTGTACAAACTATAATTCTTAGTAAGAATCCAAAATTTCAGTCGGCTTGGTGCCGTAGGGCCGAAGTTATGACCGACTCCAAGTGTTAAAACGGCCGAAATCAAGCGTTAAAACGATGAATTTTTAACAAATTCTTTTGTCGCCGATTTTTTAATTGATTCCTTTTCAAACCATAATTTTTAGTAAGAATCGAAAATTTCAGTCGGCTTGGTGCCATAGGGCCGGAGTAATGACCGACCCCAAGTGTTAAAACGGCCGACCCCAAGCGTATAAACGTGTCATTAAGCCGAAGTTAGGACCGACCCCGGGTGTTTAAACGGCAGACCCCAAGCTTTTAAAAGATGAATATTTAAAAAAATTCTTATTTCGTCAGATTTTTTGATTGATTCGTGTACAGACCATAGTTCTTAGTAAGTTTCAGTCGGCTTGGTGCCGTAGGGCTCGAGATATGACCGACTCCAAGTATTAAAACGGCCGATCCCAAGCGTTTAAACGATGAATATTTAACAAATTCTTATTTCGGCAGATTTTTTGATTGATTTATGTACAGACCATAATTCTTAGTAAGTTTCAGTCGGTTTGGTGCCGTAGGGCTGAAGATATGACCGACCCCAAGTATTGAAACGGCCGATCCCAAGCGTTTAAACGATGAATATTTAAAAAATTCTTATTTTGGCAGATTTTTTGATTGATTCGTGTACAGACTATAATTCTCAGTAAGAATCCAAAATTTCAGTCGGTAGGGCTGAAGTTATAACCGACTCCAAGTGTTAAAACGGCCGAAATCAAGCGTTAAAACGATGAATTTTTAATAAATTCTTTTGTCGCAGATTTTTTAATTGATTCCTTTTCAAACCATAATTTTTAGTAAGAATCGAAAATTTCAGTCGGCTTGGTGCCATAGGGCCGGAGTAATGACCGACCCCAAGTGTTAAAACGACCGACCCCAAGCGTATAAACGTGTCATTAAGCCGAAGTTAGGACCGACCCCGTGTGTTTAAACGGCAGACCCCAAGCGTTTAAAAGATGAATATTTAAAAAATTCTTATTTCGTCAGATTTTTTGATTGATTCGTGTACACACCATAGTTCTTAATAAGTTTCAGTCGGCTTTGTGCCGTAGGGCCGAAGTTATGACCGACTCCAGGTGTTAAAATGGCCGAAATCAAGCGTTAAAACGATGAATTTTTAATAAATTCTTTTGTCGCAGATTTTTTAATTGATTCCTGTTCAAACCATAATTTTTAGTAAGAATCGAAAATTTCAGTCGGCTTGGTGCCATTGGGCCGAAGTTATGACTGACCCCAAGTGATAAAACGGCCGAACCCAAGCTTTTAAACGATGGATTTTTTTAAATTCTTATTTTGGCAGGTTTTTTATTGATTCGTGTACAGACCATAATTCTTATTTATTTATTTATTTATTTATTAACGCCCTTTTTCGGGGTTTTTACACATGAATAGTAAGAAATATACAGTATTTATTGTACATAACTGAACTGCCTTCGTAACAATATTTTATATTTGTTTAAAGATAAATTGAATATGTCCACTGACTTGGTATAATTGTTTCCCTCCATTAGTATTCGGGGTAAAGAGGAATACATATGGTAGTTAGTTCCAGAATTACTGCACTGAAATAAATCCTGACTTCTAGTATTACGTAGTGGAATCCGGAAGCTTATCAATTCGAGCAATACCGGACTGTCAACTAAATCATTTAGAATTTTATACAGAAATACCAAGTCAGTGAAAGTTCTTCTGTCTAACAATTTAAGCATATTCATATCATTCAAAATAGTATTGTAGTTCAACATAATTGCTGGAATACCCATTTTAAAATTAAGAAAACGTAAGAATTTGTTTTGTATTCTTTCAACAGCTTGTACATGTATATTGTAATATGGGTTCCAGACGGGAGAATTGTATTCAAGTTGACTTCTAACATATGCAAAATATAACAGTTTTATACACTTAATATTGTTAAAATTTCTAGTAAGCCTAGTTATAAATCCCAACATTTTTAAGGCCTTATTAGAGATTTCTGTTATGTGGTTAACAAATGAAAGATTAGATTGAAAAGTGATGCCCAAGTCTTTAATTTGTGTTAGTAAGAATCCACCATTTCAGTCGACATGCTGCCATAGGGCCGAAGTTACGACCGACCCCAAGTGTTAAAACGGCCCACCCCAAGCGTTTAAGCGATGATTTTTTTTTAAATTCCTATTTTGGCAGATTTTTTGATTGATTCGTGTACAGACCATAATTCTTAGTAAGAATCCAAAATTTCAGTCGGCTTGGTGCCATAAGGCCGAAATTAGGACCGACCCCAAGTTTTAAAACGGCCGACATCAAGCGTTTTAATGATGAATTTTTATAAATTCTTCGTTCGGCAAATTTTTCGATTGATTCGTGTACAGACCGTTAATTCTTAGTAAGAATCCATAATTTTAGTCGGCTTGGTGTCATAAGGCCGAAGTTAGGATCGACCCCAAGTGTTAAAACGGCCGAAATCAAGTGTTTAAACGATGAATTTTTAAAAACTCTTCTTTCGCAGATTTTTGGATTGATTCGTGTACAGACCATAATTCTTAGTAAGAATCCAAAATTTCAGTCGGCTTGATGCCATAGGGCCGGAGTAATGACCGACCCCAAGTGTTAACACGGCTGACCCTAAGCGTTTTAACGTGTCATAAAGCCGAAGTAAGGACTGAACCGTAGTGTTAAAACGGCCGACCCCAAGCGTTTAGTCGATGAATTTTTGAACAATTCTTATTTCGGCAGATTTTTTGATTAATTCGTGTACAGACCATAATAGTTATAATAGCCAACCCCAAGTGTTTAAACGTGTCATAAAGCCGAAGTTAGGACCGACCCCAAGTGTTAAAACATCCAATCCCAAGCGTTTAAACGATGAATTTTTAAAAAAATCTTCTTTGGGCAGATTTTTTGATTAATTCGTGTACAGACCATAATAGTCATAATAGCCAACCCCAAGTGTTTAAACGATGAATTTTTAAAAAATTCTTCTTTCGGCAGATTTTTTGATTGATTGGTGTACAGGCCATAATTATTCTTAGTAAGAATCCATAATTTCAGTCGGCTTGGTGCCGTAGCTCCGGAGATATGACTGACCCCAAGTATTAAATCGGCCGACCCTAATCGTCCAAACGATGGATTTTTTTAAAATTATTATTTTGACCGATTTTTGACTGATTCGTGTACAGACCATAATTCTTAGTAAGAATCCAAAATTTCAGTCGGCTTGGTGTCATAAGGCCGAAGTTAGGACCGACCCCAAGTGTTAAAACGGCCGACCCCAAGCGTTTAAGCGATGATTTTTTTTTAAATTCTTATTTTGGTATATTTTTTGATTGATTCGTGTACAGACCATAATTCTTAGTAAGAATCCAAAATTTCAGTCGGCTTGGTGCCATAGGGCCGAAGTTATGACCGACCCCATGTGTTAAACCGTCCGACCCCAAGGGCTTAAACAGCCAACCCCAAGTGTTTTAACGATGAATATTTTAAAAATTCTTCTTTCGCAGATTTTTTCATTGATTCGCATACAGACCATAATTCTTATTTATTTATTTCTTTATTTATTAACGCCCTTTTTCGGGGCTTTTACATATGAATAGTAAGAAATATACCGTATTTATTGTACATAACTGAACTGCCTTCGTAACAATATTTTATATTTGTTTAAAGATAAATTGAAGATGTCCACTGACTTGGTATAATACTTTCCCTCCATTAGTATTCTGGCTAAAGAGGAATACATATGGTAGTTAGTTCCAGAATTACTGCACTGAAATAAATCTTGACTTCTAGAATTACGTAGTGGAATCCGGAAGCTTATCAATTCGTGCAATACCGGACTGTCAACTAAATCATTTAGAATTTTATACAGAAATACCAAGTCAGTGAAAGTTCTTCTGTCTGACAATTTGAGCATATTCATATCATTCAAAATAGTATTGTAGTTCAACATAATTGCTGGAATACCCATTTTAAAATTAATAAAACGTAAGAATTTGTTTTGTATTCTTTCAACAGCTTGTACATGTATATTGTAATATGGGTTCCAGACGGGAGAATTGTATTCAAGTTGACTTCTAACGTATGCAAAATATAATAGTTTTATACACTTAATATTGTTAAAATTTCTAGTTAGCCTTGTTATAAATCCCAACATTTTTAAGGCCTTATTAGAGATTTCTGTTATGTGGTTAACAAATGAAAGATTAGATTGACAAGTAATGCCCAAGTCTTTAATTTGTGTTAATGTCTCCAGAATATTGTTATCAATGTTGTAATTGAAGATCACTGGATTTTTTATTCGAGAAAACCTAACTATATGACATTTTGAGATATTTAAGTAGTCTATTTTCATTACACCAAATTAACAATTTGTTGATATTATCTTGAAGAATGTTGCAATGGTAAATATTTTGAATTATTCTAAAAATTTTTAGGTCATCAGCAAAAAGTAAGATAAATACATCATGAAATATTTTTGAAAGATCATTTAAAACAAGATAAATAATATTGGGCCAAGGTGTGAACCCTGTGGAACTCCACTTGTTGCATATTTTTTTTCCGACAAAGAGGATTTTATTCTAACAATTTGTTGTCTTCCAGTAAGAAAGCTTTCAAACCAGGCTAATATACTGCCACGTATACCAAGCTTTTCTAATTTCCAAATGAGACTTTTATGGGAAACTGAATCAAAGGCTTTACTAAAATCAGTATAGACAGAGTCTACTTGTTTTTTTTTCTTTGAAAGCATTGGTTATAAAATTTTCATAAATAATCAAGTTAGACAGTGTACTTCTATCTGGCATAAATCCAAACTGGTAAGGTTTTATTTGGGCAAAAAGTTTGTCAAGTATTAGGCTTTCAAATAGTTTTTGTATGGTGGATTGAATGCATATTGGTCTATAATTACAAACATCACTTTTATCGCCCTTTTTGAAAATTGGAGTCAAATAACTAGTTTTCCATGTATCGGGAAAAATTCCACTGGATAAAGATAAATTAAAAAGTTTGGTTAATGGAAGAGCAATTACTTTGATACATTCTTTGATAAATATTGTGGGGATATTATCCGGTCTTGCAGATTTGTTGATATCTAATGATTTAACTTTAGTTACTACATCAGAGAGACTTATGGTACACTGCGAAATATCAAGAGTTTCATCTAGAGTTGTTGATGGAAGAGGAGCATTATTTGCGTCTGTTGAATAAACACTTTTAAAAAAATTTGCAAACAATTCATTCTTAGTAAGAATTCAAAATTTCAGTCGGCTTGGTGCCGTAGGGCCGGAGATATGACCGACCCCAAGTATAAAAACGGCCGACCCCAAGCGTTTAAACGATGAATTTTTGTTAAATTATTATGTTGGCAGATTTTTGATGATTCGTATACATTGAAGTACCCACCACTGTCCCACCCCGGTATAGGCAACTTATGGTCGCCCCTTCGGAGTTCTCGCAAGAATCTATTTTTTTTGAATAAACGGCTCTACATTAATATAATAACTTCTATGAATCTAGACCTACAATGTCCCCTCATACTGTGTTAGGTGGCGGTATGCGGGCGCGCCTACAGGACTGTACTGTAATGGTAAATCTCTACAATTCTAAAGCCCATGGAGGTGTCAATGCAAAAGCAGTGAGCCTCATGGACAGTCAAACAAGTTGTTAGTAACATCAACAAAAAATAAAAATAAATAAAGTAATCCAAAATGACAGCAGCCGTCATGAGTAATCAGCTCATGACAGCAGGAGACATGACCATACATAATCCGGCGGGCGGCACCGAGCACTGTAAGTAAAAGAAAAAGGAAACAAAAGTAAAATAACATATGTACAGATAAGAACCGGTGTCACCGCAACCTGGCTGCCGGCAGTCCCCGAAGCAGTGAAGGAGGCTGATTATCCGGCCTCTCCACAACCGGCAGCGTCGTCCTTAAGCCAGCTAGCCTTTGGTGCCTAGACGACAGTAAGTGGAAAACATGGAGAAGACCCTAGGGAGAGAAGCGTCGGTTCGCCGGAGGCGGGACGGACAGCTTTCGGATGTCGTTCAGCCTTCTCCCCAGCCTCTTCATGTCACGGGGTGTGGCGCGGCAAACAGGTGCAGCTCCACCAGTTCTAGAAGACCGGCCACGGTACGTAGGCGGGGACACGGTCCAGGGTCCAACCCCTTATAAGGGGAGAAGGACGGTACAAAAACGAACAACTGAGTTCAGTTCTCGTAGTACAGCATAACTGAAAAGAAATGTATATAAGCGTAGAAAACCGCAAAACATAAAAAAAATAAACTAGAGCGTGTGGGAGTCATCGCAAGGTGTTTAATTGCACCAAATAACGAAAAATAAATCATAAGCATGTAAAGTAAAGAAAACATGAGCGTTGAATAACGCAGGGCCTGTGTAAACAAGAAAAAATAAACATAAAACTGTAAAAGCATAAAAAAACATAAAATGTAAAATGCAAACAATAAACATAAAAATGAAAAAAAATATATAAAACTGTACATCCTGAGCAGAGTTTGTAAAAGAATGGAAGCAAGAAAAGTCCGTGGTAAGTCAGGAACAAGTACACCTGGTGTCAAAATCTACTAATCAGCAACTCTAAGCTCAGGCCATCTCTCAACCCAGATCCTTGTAAAGTTCCTCAGGCACTCGAAGTTCGTCTTGTTCGAAACTAGATCAGTGTTCCACACTGGTCTGATTGGTACGTCCAAACCATCGAGCATTTCCTCTCTTGCGTCCGTCATTATCTCACACTGCCACAGAATGTGCTCCGCCGACTGGTTCGTGCACCGGCAGGCGCAGTTTTGGTGAGGGGACAGGGAGAGGGCGTGAAGTCTCCCCCTGAATTCCCCGTGGCCGGATAGAAGCTGGGTGATGTGGTGGTCCAACTTGAGAAAGACCCCTTCCATTCTGACTTTAACTGATGGGAAGAAGGAGAAAGTCCATCTTCCCATATTCGTTCTATCCCAACTGACCTGCCACTCTTGGAGCGACAGATCCCTCATTTGACGAAGCAGCCCAGGGAGAGTCCCCGGCCCGCCCGGTGTCAGAACATCGCCTAGGTGAGTGGCCGGGGTTCCTCTGGTTAATTTCTGCTTAGTGAGCACTTCCCTGATTACCAGATCGATTGGCAAAATGCCAGCCAAAACGGGTAAAGCGTCCGAAGCAACGGTTCTATACGCACCAGAGAGTGCCAGCAAGGGGGTTCGTTGGCCTCACCTGAGAGCTAAGAGAATCAGCGAATTGTCCAGGCGGTGCTCCCACACAGAGGTGGCATACGAGACTTGCGCCACGTACACGCACCTATATAGCGTTCGCAGAGCCGGATTACGCAATCCCCACTCAGCTGTGGAGAGTCTCCTCAGCTTCAAGAAAAGAGCCTGGGCCTTGCTGGATACATCTTTGATGTGAACAGAAAAGATTCGTATACAGACCATAATTCTTAGTGAGAATCCAAAATTTCAGTCAGATTAGTGCCGTAGAGCCGAAGTTATGACCGACCTCAAGTGTTAAAACGGCCGAAATCGAGCGTTTAAACGATGAATTTTTAAAAAATTCTTCTTTCGCAAATTTTTTGATTGATTCGTGTACAGACCATAATATTTTTTTTTTTACATGAGCTCTACACAGGAGGCCCTGAGGAACATAATTTCCCTCAGGGCCTAAGTCATCTTTATGCCCACTTATGATGCTGTGTGGAGGGTTTTTTTAAGGAAAGGATGGAGAGGAGAATTCTGGGAAGGAAAAGGGTTTAAGGGGAGGGTAGGAATCTTGGGTTCAGTATGTCCTGGTCATCCGCCTCCAAGACCTAGACAAACCTCACCCCATGAACCCGGGCACCCCTGGTAAATCACCAAACGTAGCGAACCACTTGGGATGACCTACGGCAGAGGTGTTGGTTATCCAATAAAGGTTCCCGGGGCGGCGGTACCCATTCCCGCCTCCCAAATTTAAATAATTCTTAGTTAGAATCCAAAATTTCAGTCGCCTTGGCGCCATAGGGCCGGAGAAATGACCGACCCCAAATGTTAAAACGGCCGACCCCAAACGTTTAAACGTGTCATTAAGTCGAATTAAGGACTGACCCCGAGTGTTAAAACGGCCGACCCCAAGCGTTTAAACGATGAATTTAAAAAAAATTCTTATTTCGGCAGCATTTTTGATTGATTCGTGTACATTGGAGGACCCACCACTTACCCGCCCTGGTATAGGTAACAGATGGTTACCCCTTCAAGGCTCTTGCAAGGACTCTAATTTTTTTGGTAAAAACGACTCTACATTTGAAAACGAAACTAAACCTCCAATGTCCCTGCATACGTTGTTAATAAGCAGCATGCAAGTGCTTAGCAGGAAATACAGATACAATATGTGTTAGTATGACAAAATATAGACAAGACAGTGGGACAGGTTGGTGAAAGTCCACGAGGTGGCAAGCGCTGGGTGATTGTATCCAGCGTATCCTACAAGCACCTGTTTGGGAGGAAGACACAGTAGATAAGTAATAAGGGCATGGCAAACGGTTGGGAGTCCTCTCCAATCGATTGGCAGTCCCAGCAAGAATGCGCATGACGTTCGGTCTAGTCGTGAACCACACTCAGCTTCCGCGCCCCTTAGCCGGTTCCTCGGTGATGCCTCAAAGAAAAGTAAATGGGAGATTGGGGGGAAATACCCGACGACCCTAAGGAATTCAGCGTCGAGTAGCCGGAGGCAAGGCGAAGGAGAGCCGAGGTCGCCCCCCCAAACCTAAAGCCTGCACATGTTGCTGGGGGTGGCGCAATCGATTTTAGAGGGCACCGTGCCATCGTCAACCGACTCCTGTTGATGCAAGGACGAGGTCTAGCGCACCCCCAGAAGGGGAAAAAGAAACATAACAAAATAGATAGATGCAGTTCAGTTCAGCCTTCTGAGCGAAGCAAAGTAGCATTGTGAGACTAAAAAGAAAAAGAGAACAAAGAAACCAAAACAAACTAAAAAAACAAAGTCGAGTATGTTAGTTGTATCAATAGTGTTCCTTGGAATATGAAGCTGGAAAAAAAAAATAAAATCACACAAAAATGATGGAAAATAATGAAAATAATAAACAGGTATCTCGATAAAACATCGTCTAGCATAGCTTGGTTAAATCTAAAAGAAACCATGTGAAAAGAAAAAAAATATAAGCATAAAAAAGATAGTCACACAAAAATAAAAGAAATAGGAAAAAAAATGTATACAATAGAATAAGATAAAGGATGATTCGTGTACAGACCATAATTCTTAGTAAGAATCAAAATTTAAGTCGGCTTGGTGCCATAGGGCCGGAGTAATGACCGACCCCAAGAGTCAAAACGGCCGACCCCAAGCGTAAAAACGTGTCATTAAGCCGACCCCAAGTTTTAAAACGGCAGACCCCAAGCGTTTAAGCGATGATTTTTTTTTAAATTCTTATTTTGGCAGATTCAGTAAGAATCGAAAATTTCAGTCGGCTTGGTTCCATAGGGCCGAAGTTATGACCGACTTCATGTGTTAAACAGTCCGACCCCAAGGGCTTAAACGGCAAACCCCAAGTGTTTTAACGATGAATATTTTAAAAATTCTTTTTTCGCAGATTTTTTTATTGATTCGTGTACAGACCATGATTCTTAGTAAAAATCCACAATTTCAGTCAGCTTGGTGCCATAGAGCCGGAGTAATGACCGACCCCAAGTGTTAAAACGGCCAACCCCAAGCGTTTAAACGTGTCATACAGCCGAAGTAAGGACTGACCCCGAGTGTTAAAATGGCCGACCCCAAGCGTTTAAACGATGAATTTAAAAAAAATCCTTATTTCGACAGATTTCTTGATTAATTCGTGTACAGACCATAATTTTTAGTAAGAATCCAAAATTTCAGTCGGCTTGGTGCCATAGGGCCAAAGTAAGGACTGACCCCAAGTGTCAAAACGGCCGACCCCAAGCGAAAAAACGTGTCATTAAGCCGAAGTAAGGACTGACACCAAGGGTTAAAACGGCCGAAATCAAGCTTTTAAACGATGAATTTTTAAAAAATTCTTTTCGCAGATTTATTGATTGATTGGTGTACAGTTCTTTGTTTGAATCCAAAATTTCAGTCGGCTTGGTGCCATAGGGCCGAAGTTATGAACGACTCCATGTGTTAAACCGTCCGACCCCAAGGGCTTAAACGGCCAACCCCAAGTGTTTAAACGATGAATTTTTTAAAAATTCTTCTTTCGGCAGATTTTTTGATTCATTCGTGAACAGGCCATAATTCTTAGTAAGAATCCAAAATTTCAGTCGGCTTGGTGCCATAGGGCCGGAGTAATGACTGACCCCAAGTGTTAAAACGGCCGACCCCAATCGTTTAAACGTGTCGTTAAGCCGAAGTAAGGTCTGACCCCAAGTGTCAAAACGGCCGACCCCAAGCGTAAAAACGTGTCATAAAGCCGAATTAAGGACTGATCACAAGTGTAAAAACGGCCGAAATCAAGCGTTTAAACGATGAATTTTTAAAAAATTCTTTTTTCCCAGATTTTTTTATTGATTCGTGTACAGTTCTTAGTAAGAATCCAAAATTTCAATCGGTTTGGTGTCATAGGGCCGAAGTTATGACCGACTCCATGTGTTAAACCGTCCGACCCCAAGGGCTTAAACGGCCCACCCCAAGTGTTTTAACGATGAATATTTTAGAAATTCTTCTTTCGCAGATTTTTTGATTGATTCGTGTACCGACCATAATTCTTAGTAAGAATCCAATATTTCAGTCGGCTTGGTGCCGTTGAGCCGGAGATATGACCGACCCCAAGTATTAAAACGGCGGCCTCAAGCGTTCAAATGATGGATTTTTTTAAAATTTTTATTTTGGCAGATTTTTGACTGATTCGTATATAGACCATAATTCTTAGTATAACTCGAAAATGTACATCGGCTTGGTGCCGTAGAGCCGAAGTTATGACCGACCTCAATTGTTAAACGGCGGAAATCAAGCGTTTAAACGATGAATTTAAAAAATATATTTTTTCGCAGATTTTTTTATTGATTCGTGTACAGACCATAATTCTGAGTAAGAATCCAAAATGTCAGTCGGCTTGGTGCCATAGGGCCGGAGTGATGACCGACCCGAAGTGTTAAAACTGCCGACCCCAAGCGTAAAAACGTGTCATGCAGCCGAAGTAAGGACTGACCCGAGTGTTAAAACGGCCGACTCAAAGCTTTTAAACGTGTCATACAGCCGAAGTAAGGACTGACCCCGAGTGTAAAAACGGCCGACCCCAAGCGTTTAAACGATGAATTTTAAAAAAATCCTTATTTCGGCAGATTTTTTGATTGATTCGTATACAGACCATAATTCTTAGTAAGAATTCAAAATTTCAGTCGCCTTGGTGTCATAAGGCTGAGGTTAGGACCGATCTAAAGTGTTAAAACCGCCGAAATCAAGCGTTTTAACGATGATGTATTAAAAATTCTCCTTTCGCAGATTTATTGATTGATTCGTGTACAGTTCTTAGTAAGAATCCAAAATTTCACTCGGCTTGGTGCCATAGGGCCGAAGTTATGACCGACTCCGTGTGTTAAACCGTCTGACTCCAAGGGCTTAAACGGCCAACCCCAAGTTTTTTAACGGTGAATATTTTAAAAATTCTTCTTTCGCAGATTTTTTGATTGATTCGTGTACAGACCATAATTCTTAGTTAGAATCCAATATTTCAGTCGGCTTGGTGCCGTTGAGCCGGAGATATGACCGACCCCAAGTATTAAAACGGCCGCCTCAAGCGTTCATGGATTTTTTTAAAATTCTTAATTTGGCAGATTTTTGACTGATTCGTATACAGACCATAATTCTTCGTATGAATCCTAAACTTCAGTCGGCTTGGTGCCGTAGGGCCAAAGTTATGACCGACCTCAAGTGTTAAAACGGCGGAAATCAAGCGTTTAAACGATGAATTTTTAAAAAATTCTTTTTCCCAGATTTTTTATTGATTCGTGTACAGACCATAATTCTTAGTAAGAATCCACAATTTCAGTCGGCTTGGTGCCATAGGGCTGGAGTAATGACCGACCCCAAGCGTTTAAACGTGTCAAACAGCCGAAGTAAGGACTGACCCCGAGTGTTAAAACGGCCGACCCCAAGCGTTTAAACGATGAATTTTTAAAAAATCTGTATTTCGACAGATTTTTTGATTAATTCATGTACAGGCCATAATTCTTAGTAAGAATCTAAAATTTCAGTCGGCTTGGTGCCATAGGGCCGGAGTAATGACCGACCCCAAGTGTTTAAACGGCCGAACCCAAGCGTTTAAGCGTGTCATAAAGCCGAAGTAAGGACCGACCCCGGGTGTTAAAACGGCCGACCCCAAGCGTTTAAACGATGAATTTTAAAAAAAATCTTCTTTCGGCAGATTTTTTGATTGATTCGTGTACAAGCCATAATTCTTAGTAACAATTCAAAATTTCAGTCGGCTTGGTGCCATAGGGCCGGAGTTAATGACTGACCCCAAATGTTAAAACCGCCGACCCCAAGCTTTTAAACGTATCATTAAGCCGAAGTAAGGACTGACCCCAAGTGTAAAAACGGCCGACCCCAAGCGTTAAAGCGATGATTTTTTTTTAAATTCTTATTTTGCAGATTTTTGACTGATTTGTATACAAACCATAATTCTTAGTATGAATCCAAAACTTCATTAGGCTTGGTGTCATAAGGCCGAAGTTAGGACCGACCCCAAGTGTTAAAACGGCCGACCCCAAGCGTTTAAGCGATGATTTTTTTTTTTAATTCTTATTTTGGCATATTTTTTGATTGATTCGTGTACAGATCATAATTATTAGTAAGAATCCAAAATTTCAGTGGGCTTGGTGCCGTAGGGCCGGAGATATGACCGACCCCAAGTATTAAAACGGCTGACCCCAAGCGTTTAAACGATGGATTTTTTTGTAGTTCTTTTTTTGGCAGATTTTTGGCTAATTCGTACACGGACCATAATTCTTAGTATGAATCCAAAACTTCAGTCGGCTTCGTGCCGTAGGGCCGAAGTTATGACCGACCTCAAGTGTTAACACGGCCGAAATCAAGCGTTTAAACGATGAATTCAAAAAAAAAAAAAATTCGCAGATTTTTTTTTTTATTCGTGTACAGACCATAAATCTTAGTAAGAATCCAAAATTTCAGTCGGCTTGGTGCCATAGGGCCGGAGTAATGACCGACCCCAAGTGTTAAAACGGCCGACCCCAAGCGTAAAAACGTCTCATTAAGCCGATGTAAGGACTGACCCCAAGTGTTAAAACGGCCGACCCCAAGCGTTTAAGCGATGATTTTTTTTTAAATTCTTATTTTGGCAGATTTTTTGATTGATTCGTGTACAGACCATAATTCTTAGTAAGAATCCCAAATTTCAATCGGCTTGGTGTCATAAGGCCGAAGTAAGGGCCGACACCAAGTGTTAAAACTGCCGAAATCAAGCGTTTAAACGATGAATTTTTTAAAAATTCTTTTCGCAGATTTATTGATTGATTGGTGTACAGTTTTTTGTTTGAATCCAAAATTTCAGTCGGCTTGGTGCCATAGGGCCGAAGTTATGAACGACTCTATGTGTTAAACCGTCCAACCCCAAGGGCTTAAACGGCCAACCCCAAGTGTTTAAACGATGAATTTTTTAAAAATTCTTCTTTCGGCAGATTTTTTGATTGATTCGTCTACAGGCCATAATTCTTAGTAAGAATCCAAAATTTCAGTCGGCTTGGTGCCATTGGGCCGGAGTAATGACTGACCCCAAGTGTGAAAACAGCCGACCCCAAGCTTTTAAACGTATCATTAAGCCGAAGTAAGGACTGACCCCAAGTGTAAAAACGGCCGACCCCAAGCGTTTAAGCGATGATTTTTTTTTTTAATTCTTATTTTGGCAGATTTTTGACTGATTTGTACACAGACCATAATTCTTAGTATGAATCCAAAACTTCAGTCGGCTTGGTGTCATAAGGCCGAAGTTTGGACCGACCCCAAGTGTTAAAACGGCCGACCCCAAGCGTTTTTTTTTATTTTTTTTATCTTTTATTTAAATAAAACATACAACGAAGTTGCATTCCCAAGAGTTATCAAAACTCATTAAGGAATCGCCAATTGGTACATTTGAAAAGATAAACCCAACCCAACCCAATATGCAGACACAATAAATAAAGAAAAAATTTACAAAACATTTTACAGAAGCAACATACAGACACAAACATATGAAGAATCACTTTTCAAATATTTCACAGAAACATGTCTTATAAGATTTTATGAATAATATTATAACCACTGATTTGATTTATGTACTGTTGGTGTCACAAAGTTAAAATCAAGTATCCTCCATGATGGACTATAGAAATGCATAAAAAACAAATCAGGAAAAATACAATAAAAGGTACATGCTCAAAAATACACAGACCTAATACAAGATGTTTACATAAAAAATACATGATAAGATTTAAAAAAGATATAAACTGCGCCCATCATATCTGGATGTACAAAGTTTGGTACTTGGAGATAATCAGGATAGCTATCAGAACAGAGTTTGTACCCACTTATGACTCGTTTTCCAAATAACATTTGAAAAAATAGGATTTCAATATATCGTTTCGAGATTTGTTAGAGGCCTGTCTTAATTCTTCAGGCAATTTGTTATAGTTAGTGTACGCAATGTATTCTAATGATTTCAGTCCGAACTTTGTTGAGTGTGTTTTTGATATATGTAGTTTGTTGTGTTGTCGTGTATCATATTGGTGAACGTCGTTGTTATAGTTCAGTTTTATATTTGTGTGGGTGTTGCACTGAATAATATTTAAGATGGCGTTTGTTATCTCAAAGCTAGGAACAATCTTAAATGGTAATACAAGTGCGTGACGGTAAATATTTTTAACATGTGTATCCCAAGGCAAACCAAAAATGTTACTTAGGGCTCTATTTTGGATTATTTGTACCTCCGATATCAATTTTTTTGGTAGCAAAACCCCAGATACCTGAAAGGTATGCCAAGTGGGAGTGAATCATAGCATAGTACAATGATCGCAGTATGGCTGTGGGAAGCAATCTACGTAGCCTGTACATTACACCGGTCACCGGAGCAATCTTTGATTTAACATGGTCAAAATGATTTTTCCATGAAAGTCGTGAGTCAATTAAAAGTCCTAGATACTTTGCGACATCTGTTTGTTCCAGTTTGTTTAGTCCAAGGGAAATGTTTAGGCGTTGTTCTCTCTTATTCCCGAATAGCACATAGCGAGTCTTTTTAATATTAAGACTAAGTTTATTAATTCTCAACCACTCGGCTAGATGAGCCAAATCTCTTTCCATGTCCTTTTCCTTTTCATTTAAATTAGTATTATGATAGAATAATATTGTGTCATCAGCATAAAGTTGAAGTGTACCTTTTACTCCCCATTTTGCAATATCATTTATATAAATTAAAAATAATAATGGCCCGAGAATCGAGCCCTGTGGTACACCACATGTTATATTTCTATGATCACTTGAATCTTTTCCAATAACAACCGAACAGCACTTACCCGTAAGATAACTAGATAAAAGTTTTAGATTGTTGCCCACGATACCCAGCTTTTTTAACAGAATCTTATGATCAACCGTATCGAACGCCTTTTTGAGGTCAATGAAAATGCCCGCTGCATATTTTCCTTGATCTAAGTGTTTTTGAAGAGTTAGTATAAAATCAAAGGCAGCACATTTCGTGTTGGAGAATTATTAGTTGTGAGATATTTTGTTAGTCTACTTTTGATTACATGTTCAAATACTTTGGAGAAGACTGAGAGTATTGATATTGGACGAGAATTAGATGGATTTTTTTTGCAGTCTTCTTTGTGAATTGGAACGATTTTTGCAAGCTTTAGTTGATCCGGAAATAGTCCACTCACTAATGACTGATTAATGAGAATAACAAGATGATCCGCTAATTTTTCTTTACAATGTTTAAGCGATGATTTTTTTATTAATTCTTATTTTGGCATATTTTTTGATTGATTCGTGTACAGACCATAATTCTTAGTAAGAATCTAAAATTTCAGTCGGCTTGGTGTCATAAGGCCGAAGTTAGGACCGACCCCAAGTGTTAAAACGGCCGACCCCAAGCGTTTAAGCGATGATTTTTTTTTTAATTCTTATTTTGGCATATTTTTTTATTGATTCGTGTACAGATCATAATTCTTAGTAAGAATCCAAGATTTAAGTCGGCTTGGTGCCATAGGGCCGGAGAAATGACTGACCCCAAGTGTTAAAAAGGCCGACCCCAAGCGTTTAAACGTGTCATTAAGCCGAAGTAAGGACTGACCCCAAGTGTTCAAACGGCCGACCCCAAGCGTTTAAACGATGATTTTTTTTTAAATTCTTCTTTCGGCAAATTTTTTGATCGATTCGCCTGAATCTAAAATTTCAGTCGGCTTGGTGTTAAACGATGCGTTTAAACGATGAATTTTTGAAAAAATCTTCTTTCGGCAGATTTTTTGATTGATTCGTGTACAAGCCACAATTCTTAGTAAGAATCTAAAATTTCAGTCGGCTTGGTGCCATAGGGCTGGAGTAATGACCGACCCCAAGCGTTTAAACGTGTCATTAAGCCGAAGTAAGGACTGACCCATAGTGTTAAACGGCCGACCCCAAGCGTTTAAGCGATGATTTTTGAAAAATTCTTCTTTCGGCAAATTTTTTGATCGATTCGTGTACAGGCCATAATTCTTAGTAAGAATCTAAAATTTCAGTCGGCTTGGTGCCATAGGGCCGGAGTAATGACCGACCCCAAGTGTTAAAACGGCTGACCCCAAGCGTTTAAACGTGTCATTAAGCCGAAGTAAGGATTGACCCATAGTGTTAAACGGCCGACCCCAAGCGTTTAAGCGATGATTTTTGAAAAATTCTTTTTTCTAAAAATTTTTTGATCGATTCGTGTACAGGCCATAATTCTTAGTAAGAATCTAAAATTTCAGTCGGCTTGGTGCCATAGGGCCGGAGTAATGACCGACCCCAAGTGTTAAAACGGCCGACCCCAAGCGTTTAAACGTGTCATAAAGCCGAAGTTAGGACCGACCCCGGGTGTTAAAACGGCCGACCCCATGCGTTTAAACGATGGATTTTTAAAAAAATCTTCTTTCGGCAGATTTTTTTATTGATTCGTGTACAAGCCACAATTCTTAGTAAGAATCTAAAATTTCAGTCGGCTTAGTGCCATAGGGCCGGAGTAATGACTGACCCCAAGTGTTAAAACGGCCGACCCCAAGCGTTAAAGCGATGATTTTTGAAAAATTCTTCTTTCGGCAAATTTTTTGATCGATTCGTGTACAGGCGATAATTCTTAGTAAGGATCTAAAATTTCAGTCGGCTTGGTGCCATAGGGCCGGAGTAATGACTGACCCCAAGTGTTAAAACGGCCGACCCCAAGCGTTTAAGCGATGATTTTTGAAAAATACTTCTTTCGGCAAATTTTTTAATCGATTCGTGTACAGGCCATAAATCTTAGTAAGAATTTAAAATTTAACTCGGCTTGGTGCCATAGGGCCGGAGTAATGACCGACCCCAAGTGTTTAAACGGCCGAACCCAAGCATTTAAACGTGTCATATAGCCGAAGTTAGGACCGACCCCAAATGTTAAAACGGCCGACCCCAAGCGTTTAAACGTGTCATTAAGCCGAAGTAAGGACTGACCCCAAGTGTCAAAACGGCCGACCCCAAGCGTTTAAACGATGATTTTTTTTTAAATTCTTCTTTCGGCAAATTTTTTGATCGATTCGTGTACAGGCCATAGTTCTTAGTAAGAATCTAAAATTTCAGTCGGCTTGGTGCCATAGGGCCGGAGTAATGACCGACCCCAAGTGTTTAAGTGTTTAAACGGCCGACCCCATGCGTTTAAACGATGAATTTTTTAAAAAAAATCTTCTTTCGGCAGATTTTTTGATTGATTCGTGTACAAGCCACAATTCTTAGTAAGAATCTCAAATTTCAGTCGGCTTGGTGCCATAGGGCTGGAGTAATGACCGACATCAAGTGTTTAAACGGCCGAACCCAAGCATTTAAACGTGTCATATAGCCGAAGTTAGGACCGACCCCAAATGTTAAAACGGCCGACCCCAAGCGTTTAAACGTGTCATTAAGCCGAAGTAAGGACTGACCCCAAGTGTTAAAACGGCCGACCCGAAGCGTTTACGCGATGATTTTTTTTAAAATTCTTCTTTCGGCAAATTTTTTGATCGATTCGTGTACAGGCCATAGTTCTTAGTAAAAATCTAAAATTTCAGTCGGCTTGGTGCCATAGGGCCGGAGTAATGAATGACCCCAAGTGTTAAAACGGCCGACCCCAAGCGTTTAAACATGTCATAAAGCCGAAGTTAGGACCGACCCCGGGTGTTAAAACGGCCGACCCCATGCGTTTAAACGATGGATTTTTAAAAAAATCTTCTTTCGGCAGATTTTTTTATTGATTCGTGTACAAACCACAACTCATAGTAAGAATCTAAAATTTCAGTCGGCTTGGTGCCATAGGGCCGGAGTAATGACTGACCCCAAGTGTTAAAACGGCCGACCCCAAGCGTTTAAACGTGTCATTAAGCCGAAGTAAGGACTGACCCCAAGTGTTAAAACGGCCGACCCCAAGCGTTTAAGCGATGATTTTTGAAAAATACTTCTTTCGGCAAATTTTTTAATCGATTCGTGTACAGGCCATAATTCTTTGTAAGAATCTAAAATTTAACTCGGCTTGGTGCCATAGGGCCGGAGTTATGACCGACCCCAAGTGTTAAAACGGCCGACCCTAAGCGTTCAAACGATGGATTTTTTTTAAATTCTTATTTTGTCAGATTTTTGATTGATTCGCATACAGACCATAATTCTTAGTAAGAATCCAAAACTTCAGTCGGCTTGGTGACGTAGGGTCGAAGTTATGACCGACCGTTATGTTAACACGGCCGAAATCAAGCGTTTAAACGATGAATTTTAAAAAAATTCTTTTACGTGTATATACCATAATTCTAAGTCAGAATCCATACTTCTGAAACGATGATTTTTGAAAAATTCTTCTTTCTGAAAATTTTTTGATCGATTCGTGTACAGGTCATAATTCTTAGTAAGAATCTAAAATTTCACTCGGCTTGGTGCCATAGGGCCGGAGTAAAGACCGACCCCAAGCGTTAAAACGGCCGACCCCAAGCGTTTAATCGTGTCATTAAGCCGAAGAAAGGACTGACCCCAAGTGTTAAAATGGCCGACCCCAAGCGTTTAAGCGATGATTTTTTTTAAATTCTTCTTTCGGAAATTTTTTTGATCGATTCGTGTACAGGCCATAATTCTTAGTTAGAATCTAAAATTTTACTCGGCTTGGTGCCATAGGGCCGGAGTTATGACCAACCCCAAGTGTTAAAACGGCTGACCCCAAGCGTTAAAGCGATGATTTTTGAAAAATTCTTCTTTCGGCAAATTTTTTGATCGATTCGTGTACAGGCCATAGTTCTTAGTAAGAATCTAAAATTTCAGTCGGCTTGGTGCCATAGGGCCGGAGTAATGACCGACCCCAAGTGTTTAAGTGTTTAAACGGCCGACCCCATGCGTTTAAACGATGAATTTTTTAAAAAAAAACTTCTTTCGTCAGATTTTTTGATTGATTCGTGTACAAGCCACAATTCTTAGTACGAATCTAAAATTTCAGTCGGCTTGGTGCCATAGGGCTGGAGTAATGACCGACCCCAAGTATTTAAACGGCCGAACCCAAGCATTTAAACGTGTCATATAGCCGAAGTTAGGACCGACCCCAAATGTTAAAACGGCCGACCCCAAGCGTTTAAACGTGTCATTAAGCCGAAGTAAGGACTGACCCCAAGTGTTAAAACGGCCGACCCTAAGCGTTTAAACGATGATTTTTTTTTTAATTCTTCTTTCGGCAAATTTTTTGATCGATTCGTTTACAGGCCATAGTTCTTAGTAAGAATCTAAAATTTCAGTCGGCTTGGTGCCATAGGGCCGGAGTAATGACCGACCCCAAGTGTTTAAGTGTTTAAACGGCCGACCCCATGCGTTTAAACGATGAATTTTTTAAAAAAAATCTTCTTTCGTCAGATTTTTTGATTGATTCGTGTACAAGCCACAATTCTTAATAACGCAGGGAGAATCTAAAATTTCAGTCGGCTTGGTGCCATAGGGCTGGAGTAATGACCGACCCCAAGTGTTTAAACGGCCGAACCCAAGCATTTAAACGTGTCATATAGCCGAAGTTAGGACCGACCCCAAATGTTAAAACGGCCGACCCCAAGCGTTTAAACGTGTCATTAAGCCGAAGTAAGGACTGACCCCAAGTGTTAAAACGGCCGACCCCAAGCGTTTACGCGATGATTTTTTTTTTAATTCTTCTTTCGGCAAATTTTTTGATCGATTCGTGTACAGGCCATAGTTCTTAGTAAAAATCTAAAATTTCAGTCGGCTTGGTGCCATAGGGCCGGAGTAATGACCGACCCCAAGTGTTAAAACGGCCGACCCCAAGCGTTTAAACATGTCATAAAGCCGAAGTTAGGACCGACCCCGGGTGTTAAAACGGCCGACCCCATGCGTTTAAACGATGGATTTTTAAAAAAAATCTTCTTTCGGCAGATTTTTTTATTGATTCGTGTACAAGCCACAACTCTTAGTAAGAATCTAAAATTTCAGTCGGCTTGGTGCCATAGGGCCGGAGTAATGACTGACCCCAAGTGTTAAAACGGCCGACCCCAAGCGTTTAAACGTGTCATTAAGCCGAAGTAAGGACTGACCCCAAGTGTTAAAACGGCCGACCCCAAGCGTTTAAGCGATGATTTTTGAAAAATACTTCTTTCGGCAAATTTTTTAATCGATTCGTGTACAGGCCATAATTCTTTGTAAGAATCTAAAATTTAACTCGGCTTGGTGCCATAGGGCCGGAGTTATGACCGACCCCAAGTGTTAAAACGGCCGACCCTAAGCGTTCAAACGATGGATTTTTTTTAAATTCTTATTTTGTCAGATTTTTGATTGATTCGCATACAGACCATAATTCTTAGTAAGAATCCAAAACTTCAGTCGGCTTGGTGACGTAGGGTCGAAGTAATGACCGACCGTTATGTTAACACGGCCGAAATCAAGCGTTTAAACGATGAATTTAAAAAACATTCTTTTACGCAGATTTTTTTTTTGATTCGTGTATAGACCATAATTTTAAGTCAGAATCCATAATTTCAGTCGGCTTGGTGCCATAGGGCCGGAGTAATGACCGACCCCAAGTGTTTAAACGGCCGAACCCAAGCGTTTAAACGTGTCATATAGCCGAAGTTAGGACCGACCCCAAATGTTAAAAACGGCCGACCCCAAGCGTTTAAACGTGTCATTAAGCCGAAGTAAGGACTGACCCCAATAAGCGATGATTTTTGAAAAATTCTTCTTTCTTAAAATTTTTTGATCGATTCGTGTACAGGTCATAATTCTTAGTAAGAATCTAAAATTTCACTCGGCTTGGTGCCATAGGGCCGGAGTAAAGACCGACCCCAAGCGTTAAAACGACCGACCCCAAGCGTTTAAACGTGTCATTAAGCCGAAGTAAGGACTGCCCCAAGTGTTAAAACGGCCGACCCCAAGCGTTAAAGCGATGATTTTTGAAAAATTCTTCTTTCGGCAAAATTTTTGATCGATTCGTGTACAGGCCATAATTCTTAGTAAGAATCTAAAATTTAACTCGGCTTGGTGCCATAGGGCCGGAGTTATGACCGACCCCAACTGTTAAAACGGCCGACCCCAAGCGTTTATACGTGTCATAAAGCCGAATTAAGGACTCACCCGCGTGTTAAAACGGCCGACCCCAAGCGTTTAAGCGATGATTTTTTTTTAAATTCTTATTTTGCAGATTTTTGACTGATTCGTATACAGACCATAATTCTTAGTATGAAAACAAAAATTTCAGTCGGCTTGGTGCCGTAGGGCCGACGTTATGACCGATTACAAGTGTTAAAACGGCCGAAATCAAGCGTTTAAACGATGAATTCTTAAAAAAAATTATTTTTTCGCAGATTTTTTTATTGATTCGTGTACAGACCATAACTCTTACTAAGAATCCAAAATTTCAATCGGCTTGGTGCCATAGGGCCGGAGTAACGACCGACCCCAAGTGTTTAAACGGCTGACCCCAAGCGTTTAAACGTGTCATTAAGCGGAAGTAAGGACTGACCCCAAGTGTTAAAACGGCCGACCCCAAGCGTTTAAGCGATGATTTTTGAAAAATACTTCTTTCGGCAAATTTTTTAATCGATTCGTGTACAGGCCATAATTCTTAGTAAGAATCTAAAATTTAACTCGGCTTGGTGCCATAGGGCCGGAGTTATGACCGACCCCAAGTGTTAAAACGGCCGACCCTAAGCGTTCAAACGATGGATTTTTTTTAAATTCTTATTTTGTCAGATTTTTGATTGATTCGCATACAGACCATAATTCTTAGTAAGAATCCAAAACTTCAGTCGGCTTGGTGACGTAGGGTCGAAGTAATGACAGACCGTTATGTTAACACGGCCGAAATCAAGCGTTTAAACGATGAATTTAAAAAAAATTCTTTTACGCAGATTTTTTTTTGATTCGTGTATAGACCATAATTCTAAGTCAGAATCCATAATTTCAGTCGGCTTGGTGCCATAGGGCCGAAGTAATGACCGACCCCAAGTGTTTAAACGGCCGAACCCAAGCGCTTAAACGTGTCATATAGCCGAAGTTAGGACCGACCCCAAATGTTAAAAACGGCCGACCCCAAGCGTTTAAACGTGTCATTAAGCCGAAGTAAGGACTGACCCCAATAAGCGATGATTTTTGAAAAATTCTTCTTTCTGAAAATTTTTTGATCGATTCGTGTACAGGTCATAATTCTTAGTAAGAATCTAAAATTTCACTCGGCTTGGTGCCATAGGGCCGGAGTAAAGACCGACCCCAAGCGTTAAAACGACCGACCCCAAGCGTTTAAACGTGTCATTAAGCCGAAGTAAGGACTGACCCCAAGTGTTAAAACGGCCGACCCCAAGCGTTAAAGCGATGATTTTTGAAAAATTCTTCTTTCGGCAAAATTTTTGATCGATTCGTGTACAGGCCATAATTCTTAGTAAGAATCTAAAATTTAACTCGGCTTGGTGCCATAGGGCCGGAGTTATGACCGACCCCAACTGTTAAAACGGCCGACCCCAAGCGTTTAAACGTGTCATAAAGCCGAATTAAGGACTCACCCGCGTGTTAAAACGGCCGACCCCGAACGTTTAAGCGATGATTTTTTTTTAAATTCTTATTTTGGCAGATTTTTGACTGATTCGTATACAGACCGTAATTCTTAGTAAGAATCCAAAATTTCAGTCAGTTTGGTGCCATAGGGTCGAAGTTATGACCGACTCCATGTGTTAAACTGTCGACCCCAAGGGCTATAACGGCCAACCCCAAGTGTTTTAACGATGATTTTTTTTAAATTCTTCTTTCGGCAAATTTTTTGATCGATTCGTGTACAGGCCATAATTCTTAGTAAGTATCTAAAATTTCAGTCGGCTTGGTGCCATAGGGCCGTAGTAATGACCGACCCCAAGCGTTTAAACGGTTGCGTGTTCAAATCACGTCGCGGACACCAATTGAGGGAGCGGGCCGTATCGGTATAGACGGGACGAGAAATGAAAGGTGGCAAGTCGAAGTAGTGAGTCAGTCGTTTATTGGGCTACGTAGCGAGGGTCGGTGAAGCGGTAACATGATGTAATGCGGAGTGCCGTAGGTGAAGGTCAGCGAGTTACTCAACACCTTGGCGGTGGAGATGACCTATCTTCCAGGCCGTTGCTCGACGCTTTGAGTCGCGGAGATGAACGGTGAGCTGCTCGGTGAGCTGAGCCACCAGCAAGTAGTCCTGGCAAGGCGGAGCGTGTTTCCATGGCAGCGAAGCACGGTGGGGCTTCGGGGTGCTATGAAATGGTGAGCTGATCTCTTGGCTGAAGGTGGCGTCAAACCTTATATGTCGCGGGATCTAGCTGTTCTCAGGAGCTGAAGACACGATGGACCGTGTAGCTGAGACGTGAAGGAGTCCTCGCGGAAGCTGCCCTGGATGTGTAGAGATGCCATGCAGGAGCACTTGTGCGGAGATCGTTACATGCTGAGATGTTGACCGACTAGTGGTCTGATACTGACTGAGCGAGCGCCGAGTTTAGTCGCTTTATATATACCAGCGCGACCGGTGGAGTAATGTTTCATTCGCCGGCAATGTGTACACTAGAAGGTACTCGAACATACCCGGTGCTGAATATTCAGCCGGCTTATAAACTCCAGACCTTTCTAGGCAGTTGCGAAATTATTATTTATCGGCGGCAGGCGGCCGAAGTTCATCATAGCGACGGCATAGGTAGATAGGTACATATGTAGGTGAGTAGCTTGCCAGCGCCGCGCGAATATTAGATATTTCTCGTGTCTTCTTTTGATGGCAAAGTTGATAATGATGTGTCGCCACACACCCCCTTACCAGTGTACGGAGTACAGGGTTGAAAGATGATGCCAGGAGTCGCAGGAAAGCCGGGTTGATGCTGCTGGTCGGCGCGTTCATGCTGATGCGTCTCTACCGATTCCCTCGTTTTTGCGGTGTTACCGAATGCGCTGTGGTAACACACATGTCAGGATGCTGTATGCTGCGTATCCATATCACGTCGGGGTCACCAGTTGAGGGAGCGCCCCGTCTCTACCAATACGGCCCGCTCCCTCAACCGCATTATATTAGAACCGAGGACCGTAAAATATTTAATAAAATTTACGCATTTCCGTTTCATCCGAATTTCAAATCGCTAACGGGGCTAAATAAGTTTCAATTAAAAAAACACAACAAAACAATCAAGTTTAATGCGTATTTTAAATTTTATTGAAATAACTATCTTAAAGGTTTTACCCATCCATGTAACATATCATTGAATAATACAAATCAATCTAAACGAAACATGAAAATAACAAGATACAGAAAATAAATTGAAAGATGTATTAGAACGGGTATAACCTTCAAATAATACTCCAATAAAATTGAATATTTATTAACCTTTCAGAAAACGTCAATAGGGGTCCATATAAACAAAATCGAATATATTTATCCGAGAATCCGTTTATCTGGGTTACATTTAAATTCGTTAGAACTTTGTACTTACATTAATATTATAAACGCGAAAGTTTATATCGATGTACGTGACTTTGTTACTCTTTCACGCAAAAACTACTGATTGGATTTTAATGAAACTTTACAATAATATAGCTCATGCATCAGATAACGTATAGGCCATAATTTAAATAAAGCTAACTAGGAAGGGGCGCGGGAGGGTAACGGGGACGCACGTGAAAGGTGATTCAGGGAGAAACAGTGTATTTATTTGGATATGGCATTAAGACAGCAGCCTAAAATATGGGAAAAATTGTGTGACGTTTATTATTAATTCGAATGCGTTTGCCCACCTGCAACGTGGCAGGCTGGATCGGGAGAGACTGGTTGAGAGGCGTTCCGCGACTTTTCTAAATGCGACAAAAAATCCGGACAAAATATCCTACGGACAAAACATCCTCCAAATAAATATCTACTACTAACCTAACCCACCAAAAAAAGTACAAAAATAATACTGACATCCTAAAAAGACAATAAATTATTAATCAAAAATAGTAAAATGTAAAATAAGGTTAGGTTAGGTTTCAGTAGATACTTTGTCGCGGGTGAAAACGCGTAGTACCGGTTGTGGGAGACCTAACCACCAGCCGGACTCTCTCGACCCATCGTCTTGCACCGCAGTGGGAGGGATGGATTCGTACGTCCGTCACTTCTGTACACATTGGTCTCCAAATTCCTACCCACCCATCATATCTTTTCCCTTCCCAGAATTTCCTTTCACTACAGAGACCCTCCACACAGCATGCCCAAAGATGACACAGGCCATGAGGGGATTTTTTCATAACTTATTTCACCTATTTAACATTTTTCTACTTATTTGTTTTTGAAAGAAACCGTTTCCCTGCAAAGGGCATATTCACACTGGTGTATATTTAAACTTTTGATGGGTATTTATAAAATCTGGGTCAAGGATAAAAAAATATTTTTTTGTAATCACCAAGTTTTTTTAAACTCTTGATTTTATTGCCGAGCTAATATTTCTGCTCACTTGGAATCCAGGCCACTGAAGAAATTCCGGATTCCCAACAGCCCACCACCTCTCAACAAAACTCAAGTGTTGCTTTCGCGTCCGAATTATCTCCATTTAAATTCTTGTTTATTTGACGGCCTCCTTGGTCGAGGGGTTAGGTTCTCCACCAGCAAGCCCGAAGTCGCGGATACAAATCCTGTTGTACCCAAATAAGATTTATTTGAATGGTTTGTTTTATTTCTCAATTTAATCATAAATAATATTAGGTGTATTCGCAGCACGTTCCAGGGTGAAAGATACTCTCAGTATCGCCTTGGTGCATGACCACCATTCAGAATTGAAATTTGAAACGGCTTTAGCCGTATTTGGTGGCCAGATACTAGGTACTTTCCTACCTTCCGCTTCCACATCTCCTTCTCCTCCCCATTCCCTTCAGCCTCGCAACATACCCCAATTGGGGACGCCATAGACTCACTGGCTCCAGATGGGATCGTTGATATTCACATAAAAAAACGAGTGTGCTTTAGACCACATGACTGAAATAAAACTTCACTAACTTATATCTCCCCCTCAACTTCCGTTCGCCTTGCTCAACCGTTCGCCTCGCCCGATCACACTTTTCATAACGCTCTCATCACGCATTCACCAGCTTACTCCCCAAGTCAAGCGTGTGTAAAGGCCCGACCGTTCGCCTCACCTGATCACACTTTTCGTAACGCTCTCGTCACGCATTCACCAGCTTACTCCCGAAGTCAAGCGTGTGTAAAGGCCCGACCGTTCGCCTCACCTGATCACACTTTTCGTAACGCTCTCGTCACGCATTCACCAGCTTACTCACCAAGTCAAGCGTGTGTAAAGGCCCGACCGTTCGCCTCACCGGATCACACTTTTCGTAACGCTCTCGTCACGCATTCACCAGCTTACTCCCGAAGTCAATCGTGCGTAAAGAAGTTTTACTTCAAAAACGAGTGTGCTTTAGAAAACACGACAGAAGTAAAACTTCACTAACTTATATCTCCCCCTCTCAACTTCCGTTCGCCTCGCCCGATCACACTTTTCATAACGCTCTCGTCACGCATTCACCAGCTTACTCCCCAAGTCAAGCGTGCGTAAAGGCCCGACCGTTCGCATCGCCCTATCGCACTTTTCGTAACGCTCTCGTCACGCATTCACCAGTTTACTCTCCAAAACAAGCGTGCGTAAAGAAGTTTTGCTTCAAAAAAGCAAAGACCCAAGAAAAATCACCGTATATTGTTATTGTGGTATTTGTAAACCTAAAAGTTTTAAAAAGTTGCATAAGATTTATCTTTCGTCGAAAACACCGACATCTTTCCAACGACATTATAAAAACACACGATACCTTATATTCATACAACTCGATCAAAAAAATGAGGCACCGCTTATGAAAATGATAGCCATTCAAAGAATATGTGTGTAAGAATAAAATACCTACATGAACGGCCCGTTAAAGAATGTCCACTGGACCTAGTTCAGCGAAGCTAATCTAATCTTGTCTCGGTGACGTATCTTCACTCTATTAATCATCTATGCATCTGTCAGACAAATCCGTCGCCCTTCAAACCCTTCACATCATCTATCCCCGGCGAGAGGGAAAAGAATAATTAAACCTTTCACTTTAGATGCAAATAATTATGATTTACTAGAAACTATATCCCCATGATCTCTCAAGGAATTAGGACTCAAGCAATGTCAACCACTACACCAGTAACCAGCCACATGTTACACCATTGGCCAGCCATCACTAGCGTTTGCAACCCGCAATTACCACAATCCCGCAATCTCGCATTCTGCAACCCCGCAATCCCTCAATCCCCAATCCCATATCCCGCAATCGATCATGAATTGCGGGATTTTTAAGTGTGGGATTTGCGGGATTTGCAGGATTGCGGATTGACATTTATTAAATTCATATAAAAAACATGCTGTTTATATAAGAGTCGTTCAATTTCTATATCCGCTATATCAACTTTCACTGATTCGGATTGAAAAGAGGTACGGGATTTGAAGGCCCTAACCATCAATTCAATTTCATACTCCTTAATAAAAATCCCGCAGACTTCTTTATTCCATCCGCAATCCCGCGGGATTTGAAAGAGGTATGGTATTTGCAAACCCTAGCCATCACCCATCAGCCATCTCCAATTTAATGAAATTATTATTATCCTGACTTGCCGGGGTCGTGAACTTTCTCCATTATACAACATTGCCGTTCTTCGATACACAGTTCAAAGTCGCAAGACCCATTATTCCATCTGATGGTTAATCCATTCGTCAGCGAACTTGGAACTCTAATGGAAGGTGACAAGAATCGTAATACAGAAAAATAATAGATTCAGTGGGGATAATGCTTTGAGAAGTTAGACGGTCGAATGACACAGAAAATGTATTACTTATTTTCAATACTTTATTTTAATTATTTTTGGTGTGTTATAATAATTAGTTACGATAATTTTTGAAGTGATTACGATGATTTCCTTAGCCCCGTTAGAGTGATTTGAAATTCGTATGAAACGGAAATGACGCACTACGGCACCTGCGAAGCATCAATTTGCGCCCAAGGCTCCTATTGGTTGAGACATAAAACGGAAACGACGATAAGTCTGCGCTCACTGGCCGCTTTGTTTTTTTTACGGTCGTCGGAATATATGCGTAAATTCGCGCCTCGAAAAAAAATAAACGTCTTTGTTTTTGTAAATTGGTATCCAATCTTCAAACCACTTTAAAATAAACAGGCAAAAGATAGCGACACGTAGCGACTTTCTATCGCGTTTCACTTCTATCGCGGGTGAATTACACACTCTAATTTTTTTATGTGAATACTTCACAAGAGTCGCAGCTGCTGCTTTCTGGAGCCAGTGATACTATGGCATCCCCAATCGGGGTATGTTGTGAGGCTGAAGGTAGTGGGGACGGGAAGGAGATAGAAAAGAGGGAAGTGGGAAGTGGGAGTTCAATAGAGAACTCCAGTCCAATTTTTTGTTTTTTTTTTTAATTAACCTTCATAACTAACAGCATTTATATTTTTATAGTTAGTGTAAATAGTTAAAATAATTGTCAAAGTTTTAATTTTTCAAGACCCCCGAAAACCACCAATCTCTATGGTGGATTGTGTGACGTCATCACCTATCGATAGTTTTATTTATTTTCAAGTTGTCATCATGAATTGAATGGAACAAAAATGGCGGAATGATTTTAGGATGACAAGTGTGAGAAGTCGAGGCGTTTTTTATTAAAGATAAACTGCTTTTAATATAGAAAAACATTGGTAAAATGTCCACAACTCACCGCTATGTTATTATATTTTAGCAAAGTGCAATATAAAAAAAATAAATCATCTTTTTCATTGCAAATACAAATGACATCGTCAGCCATCTTTGTACATTGTTTTATGTATAACACATACATGTAGTATCGGGTAAAAGGTTGGCAACGGAATATAAATAAAGTAATAAAGTTGGGTACCTACTTGGGGAAGTAGCTAAGAAGAGCTAATTAAGATTAGGTGCTTTTTTTCAAAATTAGAACTACATAGATTGTTAAAACAAAAGCAAGTTGTCATGTTGTTGTGGTCTTCTTGAAAAATATAATACTTAATGTCTGTCCTGTTGTTTTATTGTCTAGAATTTATCCGATCTTACATACAGAAACACTGGTATTTATAATACACTGATCATGACGCTTGTGTAATAACTTGTATAAAAAGCCCTTGATACTAAAAACAATTCGAAAATACGATCGATGTATCGTAAACCAAATGTCAAATATGACCATATTTATGACTATATTTAGCCTCAAATATAGCCCTTTTTCGTCATCATATTAATTGTTGAGGGCCTAAATAATGTTTCCAATAAATACAACAACTATTGTTTATCTAAATCTCTTTAACAGTATGAAAATAACCAAAAAACACGAAATGTTGAATGTCTTACGTGGCGTTAGATTTCAAATGTCAATACATAAATATACCGCTTTCACAAGGGTGAATAATTAGCAGTGACGTCACCACTTACCATTTCAGTAATGCCAATTTGACGCTGTGTTTTTTCGAGAGGTTTAAAAATGCACTTTTTAATAATTTTTGAAAAACTCTGCGTTTAATATTATGAAATAAAACTTATTTATTCAGAATCAGCGTTTCTTGGTCTATATGAACATATTTTTTTAAAGCCATAATATTTTTCACTGGAGTTCCTTATTTAGGAGGCGGAAATGGGTACCGCCGCCCCGGGAACCTTTATTGGATAACCAACACCTCTGCCATGGGTCACCCCAAGTGGTTTACTACGTTTGATGATTTAGCAGGGTTGCCCGGGTTCATGGGGTGAGGTTTGTCTAGGTCTTGGATGACCAGGACACACTGAACCCCAGATTCCTACCCACCCCTTAAACCCTTTTCCTTCCCAGAACTCTCCTCTCCTTCCTTTAAAAAACCCTCCACACAGCATCCCCAAAATGACATAGGCCCTGAAGGAAATTATTTTCCTCAGGGCCTCCTGTGTGGAGCTCATGTAAAAAAAAAAAAAAGTATCTGGCTATTATCGACGGCCGGCGTAGTGCAGCGGTAAGGCGCTTGACTAGCATTCCGAAGGTCGCGGGATCGAATCCCGGGGTGCAAATGAATTTTATTTGATTAATTTGTGTATTTCACAGTTTATTCATTTAAAATAATATAAAGTATATTTGCGGCACGTTCCAGAGTGGAAGATACTCTCAGTATCGCCCTGGTGTAAGACCACCATTCAGAATTGAAACGTTGCTTGAAATGGCTTCTGCCGTGTTTGGTGACCACATCTGCATAGCCAGGTACTTCCCCACCTTCCTCTTCCCTATCTCCTTCCCCTCCCCACTACCTTCAGCCTCACAACATACCCCAATTGGGGATGCCATAGTCCCACTGGCTCCAGACGGGAGCAGTTGGGACTCTTGTGCGGTATTCATATAAAAAAAAAAATCTAATCTGGTCACCGAACACGGTTAAATCCATTTCACGTAAAGCTTCTATTCTGAATAGTGGTCTTACACCAGGGTGATACTAAGAGTATCTTCCACTGTGGAATGTGCCGCAAACATAAGTGCTTTATATTATTTTAAATCAATTTATTGTGAAATAACGCAAGTTAATCAAATTTATTTGCGCACGCCGGATTCGATCCCGCGACCTTCGGACTGCGAGTCAGGGTATGGAGGCCGTCCTTCTAATATTATGCTATGCATAAACAATTAACTATTTTAAGTAGAAGCCAACTTTTTTTTTGTAAAAAGAAAGACAAACATTCCCGGGTTACGAATAACCCGACAATATTTGAAAATCTCCTACTACCACCACAGTAAGTCGAAAATGTTGCTTAAGTCGTGATGGAGGACTTAGGCAGCCGATAAATAGAACACGGAAGGCCGGGTGGGACCCAAACCCGATGCCCACTCAGTTACTGACCGGAAACAAAAACGGTCGAAATAATAAAACATATTATTTAAGAAAAATTAAATTCTTCCGTATTATAAATATTCGTTCGTCACATCTGGATACACTGAACCCCAGATTTCCACTCATACATTTTTCTTTCCCGGAAGTTCAACTCCTTCCTATCCTTAAAAAGACTCCCTACCAGCATCCCCAACATATTTTTCAGGTTCATTTTTTCTCAGGGCCTCTGTGCGGAGCTAATGTAACTCAAAACCAACAAAATAATGAAAGTGAATAATTTGTAAAATGTTATTTGTTTTAGACTAGCTGGTACCTGACACGCGTTGCTATGCCATTTATTAAAAAAAATGTTTTTTCCCTGCGCATCCTTTCCCATTCGTCCCATTCCCCTTCCGCCTCCCCCACGTCCCCTTCCCCTCTGGCGTTCCCTCTCCGCCTTTTCCGCCTTCCCTCTACCCGCTCCCCTCACCCGCTCCCCCCTCCCGAGTTCCCCTCCCAGATTTCATAATGCCAGAGCTCACCAGTATATATAGAAACCTTTGCGGGCATGCTCACAATAACTCACCAAATTTTCATCGCAATCGGATGAACGGTTAGCAATTCGTGCTAAATTTATTTCGTCAAACTCGCGAACTGTCAAACGTACGAAGTTTTCTGAAATTATTCACTGTTCTCCGCTAAAAAAGCCTATATTATTATTATTTTATTTGCTTCAATTCTAGTGGACCCGAGAAACGTCAAATGTTTGACAGGAAAGTTGGGTAGAACAGTTTATTTGGGAAAATGAAAATGTTGTTTTTACTATCTTCCTCGCAACTTTTCCATATTTTCTCACCTTTTAAACGTTCCCTGAACTACGACAAACATTTTAAAAGCAAAATCAGCTAAATCGGCCCAGCAAGACAAACGATAAGCAATTGATTTTTATATATAAGAAGATGGGTATTTCTAATTAAATAAGTAAAAATATAGTCTTTTTTCTTGAATAAAAACTTAAAAAATGGTTATGTGATAATCAGGAACTGGTAGGAAACTAGGATGGGTCGAGAGAGTCCAGCTGGAAAGGTCGAAATGACTCCCTTAACCAGTCTCTCCCGATCCGACCTGTCATGCAGTGGGTGGGCAGATGTACCCACCGCCAAGACCTAGACATACCACACCACATGAACCCGAGCACCCCTGCTAAGTCAAACGTAGCAAACCACTTGCGATGACCAATGGCAGAGGTATAGATTCGAAACGGTAATTATATGAAATTGCCTCCATAGAAAAAATCGCAAAGTACAGAGTAACCACAAAGTAATCGCTCCGAAAGTTATTTAAAACACATTTTGTTCTGTTACTCGTACTTAACGTGTTACGGAGATGAAAAAAATCATGGTGTATCTTTAAACGTTGCATAAGTACCTATTCGTCGAGAGATTTTCGCTTTAATAATTTAAACATTTTCGCTTAATTTCTTGCAAAAAACCAGAAACTCTTCTGTGTCTTTGTAGATCTACAAAAAGCATACGACCGAGTTGACAGGAAAAAGCTGTGGAAGGTGTTGTCCAAGTATGGAGTGAATACGAAACTCATAATATAAGCAATTGCGTCTCTAAATGAGGGAAACGTTGCATGTATTAGGGTAAACGGCGATTTTACGGGGTGGTTTGACATCAAAAAAGGTGTTAAACAAGGTGACAGTATGTCACCGTGGTTATTTAATCTATACGTGGATTTTTGGTTTAGGTTTATGCAAGAATTGAAAGAGATGGGATTGGGCGCGAAATTGAGTAATCTGAATGTATATGGCCTATTGATGAAAGTGTGTGGCCTAAGAATGAGTTAATGATGAATGTAAGTAAGTCTAAAGTGATGGTATTTAAAACAATGTGCAACATAGTTGTAAGCGTTGTAAATGAAGAAGAAGTCTGGGACGCCCGAGAAAGACATGACACGTGTGAATCAAAAACTTGAGTCGGACCATGTCAGGAGTCAGAATAATAGAAGAGCATGTATAAGACGATGTCTGAATGTAATCGAGGCAAGGAGTTTGTGCCAAGACCGAGTTGTTTGGCGGTCCGTCCTCTCTGTCTACCCCTACGGGGAAACGGTGTGATGGATAGTTAGTTATTTTTTACTTCTTTTTTAACGCTTACCAACGCATACTATAAGGCGCTGTTTTCCGGTAAGACAAGATATCCTGGGTTCCTTTTTATTTTCTGTTTCATGTTTCGTTTAGATTTATTAGTATTATTTTCTTTAATGATAAAACAATATTAACATTTTATGAGTAGTTTTTAAGAAATCGGTATGTAAGCGAGACTACGAGTACTTCTTAACTGATTTTGTATTATTTATTTTTATTAAATCTTATTACGTCTCTTTCGGTTAACCTTGAAGTATTATGAATGTTTACAAGTAATTATAAAGGTCTAGAAAAAATAAAATGTTAAAGATGCGTTATTGCTTTCACAATAAAGCCCCTGGGAAAACTTGGAAGGCTGTATGTGTTTCAACCCTTCAGCAACAGATTCCAACAGAACGAGAGTACGGTTCATTTTATAAGACGAATGGGTACTTCGTTCGTAATACGTTCTGCAAGCGGTTATGTCGTATGATGGAATCTTATATAAATTATGTTCAACGTCTGGTGTTTGTCACAAAAATAATATTACTTTTGTTCGGCTAGCAGATAGCCAGATACTCGTAGATATGGTTAAAAATAAACTCAGGTAACCCTGGGCTAATTTAAGACATCTTATGGAGATCTTGCCTGTATTTTTAATAATAATATTTTGTTATATTTATGTAAGGCGCAGATTTGGATTATGAATTATAATGATTTGCATTGAACCAATACAATAGATCGTTTTTACATAATACGCAAGAGTAATATCGGAAAAAAAGTGGATCTACTGGTTGAAATCACAAATTGGAATGAAATACTAAACATAACGGAACCTAACTTAATATATGAAGAAATTAAATCTAAATTATAAATATATTTACGAAAAAAGTACCATAACAAAATCAAATACAAATAAACATCGTAATAACCAAAAATGCTGGATAAATTATAACCTCATTGAAAATATACAACTACGAGACACACTATGGAGAAAATGGAAAAACACGCCTAACAATAAATTATATGAAATCGAATACAAGAAATACAGAAATTAACTCAATAAAAAAATATTAAACACAAAAAAAATATATTATAATAACAAATTTAATCGTTACTTCAAGGACATTAAAAAAACATGGAATGAAGTAAATCAAATATTGGGAAGGAAAAAAAATCCGATTGCGACGAAATCATATCTAAATATTTCTTAAATAAGCGGCGGATGTGACGGTAGAAAACTTTGCAAATTTCTTTGACGAGGGTGTAAATCATTTATTACACGAATGCAACATCAATCAAGAACATTTGCAACATTCAATGTACCTACCAAGAGCTAATGCAAAACAAATTGAATGCATTATCGGAAGAATGAAAAACTCCAAGACACCGGGCGTGGATCAAATTCGCATGTATGATCTAAAAAAACATGTAAAATTACTTAGTCGTATGATTACCCACCAAATTAACAGATTTATTGACACAAGCATCACTCTAGCTGAACTAAAATGCAGCATCAAAGGCCCATTTATAAAAATGGAGATCACACTGTAATAAATAATTATAGACCAATTTCATTATTACCCGCATTAGAAAAAATCTTAGGAAAATATATATCGATAAATTTGGATAAACATTTAAATAAGTTGGGCATTATTGATAAATGTCAGCATGGCTTCCAAAAAAAAAAGCTGTGATAAACTTCTCTAAAAATTTTCTTATTACATTATTAAATTCACAGCTTAACTCTGGAAAACATGTACTGGTATTATTTATTGATTTCTCAAAAGATTTCGATACACTCAGCCACACACAATTAATCAAGGTACTTGAAATCATAGGAATCCGTGGTAAACTACTATCATTTTTCAAAAACTATTTAACAAATAGAAAAATGTATGTTAAGATTTTGAATGAAATGAGTAATTTTAGATTTATCAAATCAGGAGTACCCCAAGAGTCAATTTTAGGCCCAAAATTATACATTATATATGTCATTGCCGTGTCTAAACTTTTTTAAATAGCCCGTAGATTCATTTTTGCAGATGATACTGCACTAGTTGTATCAAATGAAAACCCGGAAATAGCTATTAAAGAATTACAAAGAGACTTTAACGAGCTACTCAAATGGTCTCATGATGTAGGACTAATTATTAATGTCAAAAAAACTTTATGTATGTATATAAGATCACCGAGCTTGAAAATGTGGAATACACCTAAAATAACTGCTCATAATTTTGAATGTTTACATTAAAAAATTGATAATATTTGCTTCTGTGAAAAAATTGATTTTACAAATGAATATACTCGTACTTACCTTGGCATAATCGTAGATAAAAACTTTAAATGGGATAAATAAGTGATCCAAATTTGTAACCAGCTCCGATGTTTGGCGAGTAATTTCTATTCGAATATATGATACCCTTGATTTACAACATGTTGAATCAAAACGTTAATTTAAAAAATAATGAGGAACCCTGCCATAAGCTGACAAAAAAGTGGTTAATAAATGAACAACATATTTATCTATCCTAAATCTTATATTAGGTATTAATATTGTAACTTAGGCTAATGTATGTTATGTAATAATATTAAATGGTAGAACCTACAGACAAGCTGATCTGTCACAGCTTTGTGGGACTACCCATATCTTATATTATATTAGATGTTATTATATGCAATTAAAATATATATATATTTATATATATGTAACGGGAAGTTTTTTTTTAAATTTCAACAACCTGAAAATCAAGTTAGTGTGCTCTACCTCTTTTTAATCTTTCAACTGCAGGGGAAAACTATTTTAAAGAATTTTTTAAGTGAAAACCTCTTTAACACCGTCGTAATTTGAAACTCGATTAAATGGAAACAAACAAGCGATACTAAAAAGAGACAAACACATCTATAGGATTTAGCATGCGAGAGAATGAGATTGGATAAAATATTTATTTATTTCACGGGTAGGTACTCGATTCCAATGTAATACTATAAATCCACGGTCCCACAAAAGTCTGCTTTGGTCTAGTGGTATTAAGCGCTTGACGAATATCAGCGGACCAAGGATCGAATCCTATAGGATTTTTTTTTGGATTTTATAAAATCCAAAAAAAATGTATTTTTATAAAATCAATATTTAATCTTCAAACCACTCCCAAAATTAAAACGCAAAAAAACACAAAAGAAAGTGACATCTAGCGACTCCGAAGAAGAAAACACAAATACTAATAAGATGACCAAATGTATAGGAAAAGGTGCACAGGAATTCGACGACAAAAATAAAGAAACAATCATCCGTCACATTGATAAAAAAAAGTGCTTCGTAGTCTCCCCACTCTTGTCTTCTTTAGTTCTGAAGGTTTCACTTCTACCGCTTGCACTATTGCATAACTCAGAAGGGAACTTATGCAGTTTTTTATGGCTTTATAAATATAAAGGCTTTGTATTTGGGTTGTTTTAAAATCAGGTGTAATAAACAGATTTCCATTCCTCATAAGTCATAATAATAATAATAATTGGATAATTTATAGAGCGCTGTTTTTGTGAAAAATCACCTCAAGGGCGCTTTTAAAATTATTACGAATCTTAGGCTCTATCTAATTTTATTATTTACAAACAGATACAGAAACATACTTACCTGCAGGACAGACAAAACACACTTTATTAGAAAGTTTATGTTTGGGGAAAATACGACTATGCACGTGGAGGACATTATATTTAAAACATTGGACATTGCATGACTTTATCTTTGCCACCCTCATCACTGTTGGTTTTACGTTTATAAGAAGATTAATGCCAAAGTTGAGTTAATATTTATTTTGAAAGACAGGAGAATTTTAAGAATTTTCTTTATTTTTACAGACTTAGTTATTTACAATGTTGCTAGCCATGAAGGCGAAGGTGAAAGGTTTGTAGTATTCTTGATTTTCTTTGAAATATTTTTCTTTACACCTTTTTTATAATAGAAGCTTGCTTAAATATGTCTTCTGATGTCTTCGATAGTAGAAGTGATTTTATTGACATATTTTGCGGTGCAAGTAGAAGTGGGGACCAAAAATAGTCCCTTTAAAAAAAATTGATTCCGAAGTCGCTTTGTATAGTTGACAGGTTCGTAGATTCAAAAATGTTTAAATAATTGTAAGATTCATGCAGGATACATGTTGACAGTGATGAAACAAAATTATATAATAAAAATTTATCTAGACCAAAGGAATATTAATTAGCAAACACGCACATTAGGATAATTAATACCTAGTATAAATTAAAAATTGAAATTGCATGCCGCAAACACCGTTCTTTAGTTATTCAATATCTGCCTCAAGTATATTTTACTAATGTTTCGGTTTACAATGTAGATGGCGATTAGGTTTAAATTCCCTTTTAACACCAGCCGCCTGTTTTGATTTACGCAATATAAAAACATCACCAAAAATCGAGCTTTATTTTATTTTGCGAAGTTCTGACACAAATATTTAAAAGTTGTACCATCATTTTGTAAAGCACTTAATTTTCCACATTTTACAATAAATCTACAACACAAAGGGGGTTTGTAAATGGTAGATTTTTAACTTTAAAGCGGGTTTTAAAGGCATGATACTTTATTTTTTCTGAGCTTATAAAAACACCAAAAAATACTTGGCTAAGTCAAAAACCATGGTGTGTTCTACTCGTAGTATTTAATTAAAGCATCTAACATGTTTCTAAGCGATAAAATTTTCAAACCAAAAATACACGATTTCGCAATGGTTTCATTGTGCTTCTCTTAAAAAATATACATACTCGTACTACGCTGTTTACATTGCCCATGCATAAACATGAACAGTTTTTAAAAAATATTATTAAACTGGAATTAAAAAAATTAACAAAACATGTTTTTATAAGAAAGCAGAAAAAGAACCAAAGTTCGATCAACAATTTCAAAGAAAAATTCTTCCGAAAATACCTCAATGAATCGATTTTGAATTAATACACAACATTCTCATCTTACCGGCGCAATTTTTAGGCAAACAATGTATTGTTCGAGAATGCGATCAACAGACTTTAAATAAGCCTAAAATTTTCTTGTTATTGTAAGAGGTTGTTTTCAACAAAAAGTCAAGAGGTGAAATTTATTTTTGCTTCTCTTCTAATTCCTTGTGGCTTCATAACGTATACTCCTAATAAAAAGAGGCAAAGTTTATAGAAAATATAATATACAGGGTGTCCGGGGGTAAAGTGCATTAACTTCGGGAGCTGATTCTACATGATGGTAGGAGTAAAAAAGATTAACAACTTTTTCCGAAATTCCAACTTTTTTTTCCCATACAGAAAGACGTACCTACTAAAAATCCTTAGTGTGAGGTACGATCTTACTTGCTGAGAGCCTGCCGGGCGCCCGACTCGATTGTGATTGGCCCGTATCGTAACAGCGGAAAATAATAAATCTGACCGCACACGCCGGACTAATTTTATCTTTTTAACTCAAAACTACCCCTAAACGTTGGAATTTCTAAAAAAGTTATTTTTCTTTTTTACTTGTACTACCATGTAGTATCACCTTCCGAAGTTAAGGGTATATTACCGCAAGCGCAGCATATTTAGGGATTTTTGATGCAGTTTTAAGAACATTTCTATATTGTTTATTAGAAAAAAAATTATGTTTTTAAAAAATAAACTATTCTTCTAAATGGTGCGTTAAAAACACGTGTTAAAATGCTTAAAACAATTGCGTGAAAAAATATTTACAAAACCTCTAAAAATAGCTTAAAGTTCGATTATATCTTTTAATTCTAAATACAGGAGAATTATAAAAAATATACATTAACACCACATCAATGTTGTCTAAACGACTGAATAATAAAATTATTTTAAAAAGCATTAAAACAATGCTTAAATAAATAAAAACAGTTTTTCAATATCACGATATTGTTATTTTGTCTCACGCCATTATATAAACCAAGACACGAGTTATTTCCAGTCAGTATGCGAGATGATTTCAGAGTGAAAGCACGTCAAATTTTAGAAAAAATAAATACGTAAATGTGTAGGCACATAAGAAAAGGGGTCACACTAAAGATTAGTCGTTATGTTATTGTGTTTTATTTCAGAACCAAGTTGACTTTTTTACTAAACTTCCATTTCGCGGCCGCCTGTTTGCAACCAGCGGCATAGAATGGTTTAGAGTGCCCCTTTACCCGTATTTTCGTATTCCTAGTTTTATTTATTTACGTCCTACTGTGCTTTTACATAAATTAGGTAAAGATAAAGATATATATAGTATTGTTCACTTTGCAGACATATTATTAGTATTTTTTAGTGAACAAAAGATAATAATTGAGAATAGTAAGGAAAAAGTTTCATAATAACACGAAACGATCCTCACCATATATATCTCCCAGTACGAATCTAACAAACCTTGTAGCAATAATTAAAACTACCAAATGTGAATAACCAACAAATTGTGCTATTTCATATTGAAAAATGTTAGTTCACATTCCTGCCGCAAGTTTTTAGTATAGTATTTTAATCTCTGTATAGATGAGAGTCTCGTGTTGTGGAAGGGAAGACTCTCATTCAAAATTTATATTCCATCAAAACGACATAGATTTGGGATAAAGTTGTTTGTGCACTGTGATGCACTAACCGGCTATGTTTTGGATATAATTGTGTATACTGGCTCTGAATCAGACATAAAGATGAATCCCGATATTGGTATATCAGGGTCAGTCGTTACCACAATGCTAAGTGATTATTTAGGGAAAGGTCGCAGATTGTTTGTTGATAATTGGTATACAAGCCCAACATTGTTTGATTTCCTGCATAAAAATAAAACAAATGCATGTGGAATGGTTAGAGCGAACCGAAAAGATAAGCCAAAATATGGTAATGAGAAGATGAAAAGAGGAGAAGTGAAGGCACTGAATTCCAACAATCTCATGGCAATGAAATGGCGCGATAAAAGAGATGTAATAATGCTCACTAACATACATTCAGACGCAATGATAGTAACAGACAAAATTGATTTCTCCACGGGAGAAAATAAAATAAAACCAGAGGCAGTTTTAGAATATACAAAAAATATGGGAGCTGTTGACAAAGTGGACCGCATTTTAGGCTTTGCAGACAGTTCTAGAAAATCTCTAAAATGGTACAAAAAAATTTTCTTTCTTTATCATTTAGCGAATTCCGGGAAAACCTTATATCTCAGTTGGTCGAAAAATATCATACAAACAGGCCGGCATCATCTGGAGGAAGGCGAGTAGTGGACCATCCAACTCGTCTTTTAGGGAAACATTTTCTTCGTCCTGTACCAGAAACTGGAGCCCAAGGAAAACGAACTCAACGACAATGCCATGTATGTAGACATACAGCAGTTCGACCTCAAAAAAGAAAGGATACGAAATATATGTGCACCGACTGTAATGTTGCGTTTTGCGTATATCCATGTTTCGAGGACTACCATACAAAAAAAACAATATTAGTTACCGAAAAAAAAAAAAAAAAAAAAAACACTTTTAGTGTAAATGGTTAAATTTGTGTCCCTATATGATTGTGTAAAAAAAATTTTTAAAGTTGCATATGGAATAATTCAAATTGTGGTAAGTGAATTTAATTTTTAGAAGATAATAAGCCTCTGTTTTGATGACCGATGGTTGGTGATTTCTGAAAGCATGTTTTTGTTTTTTCCTTCTAAAAACCATATTATTGATTTTTATGTGCTAGTTTCTCAGTAAAAGTATATTATTTTATCATATTCCGTGATTTGGCATTTAAAAAAATATCTATTTTAATTATTGAAAAAACTCACTCCCGCAGTACCACTTTATTTTTTAAAACTCACTAACGGAGAGGTTAATTATGCTAAATGAGTACGTTAGTAGAGATATTGCCCAAGTATTTATTGCTTTTACAAAATTTTTAGCAGATAGATTGCATTTTAAAAATTTTCTGATCCTAGTTTGAAATTTAATCCTAATATCATTTTTAATACTAGTGTGATCTAATCTATTCGATTGCGGGTATCCTAAATATTTATAAACCTCACCCCCTTTCATACTTTTAATTTTGAAATTTCTAAATATACCCTCGTCTCCATCTACAATTTTGCCTTTCTCTATATGGATCGTTTTACATTTATCTAAACCAAAAGTCATTTTAATATCATCTGAAAAATTTTAACTACCTTAATCATTTTCTCTAAATTTGATTCAGAATTTGAAAATAATTTTATATCATCCATATATAATAGATGTGAAACTATACTACTCTCTCTTGTATTACCGTTAATTTTTATTCCAAACTTGCTTTTAATTAACATTTTAGACAGAGGATTCAATGCTAAGTAAAATCAAAGAGGACTCAATGAGTCTCCTTGAAAAATCCCTCTTTTTATTGAAATGCCCGGTACTAGTATTTTCTTACCTTTTAAATTTACTAGTTAATCTGTATTCCAAAAGGACATAATATTTTTCAAAAATCTAATTATAATTGGTTTAACTTTATATATTTTGATTAGCCACGAGTGCGGGACACTATCAAAATATAACTTTTATATAAATATATAATTTTTATAAATATAACTTTTTGTAAACAATAATAATAAATATTGAAAATGACCGATATTTTATTTATCTTTCCAATATATTCAGATATAATTATGATCACATATTACGAAAATAATGCGAAATTGAATACCGTATTGTTTTGACATCTGTCAATGAAGAACTAATGCCTACCGTCCAGCAGTGTAGTTGGTTGTATCGAATAATTTATCAAAGAAGTTTGATCAAAATCTGATAAAGAGTCATAAAATCATGAGCTCCTCCTGCAATAGGTAATGTTTCTATCTAAATTTACCTAAAACATGCGCATTCAATATAATAAACATAATTTGAAAGATGCCCAATATTTAACGTTTCATGTTCAAATCTTACTCAAGTGTACCATCTAGTCTAGATTCTTCGCTGCTCTGACTTCGTCGGTAGCGCGCAGCGGTTCCCCGTTCGAGCATACTTCATACTTCCCCACCCCGAAATATTATTTCGGTTTTGGTAAATTACCCCTTAACGCACTTTACCCCCGGACACCCTGTATGTAAGTACCGAAATATAAACCAGTTTTTAAAGATTCCCGTGGCGTATTTCATTTTTACGAAACACAAATTATAGATTAGGAATTCCTATTAAAAACGTTAGCTACATGTCACTGTTGAAAATTATGGACCTTGCCACATTAAAAGAAAGAAGAATATGTATTGAGCAATTTTTTCTCTATAAAATCGTTAATAACATGTTTGACTCCCCTGAACTCCTGCTGATAAACTTTCATGTTCCTAGTAGAACGGCTCGTCAGAAGGTACCTTACCATTGTAACAATTTAGGTACCAATGCAGAAATAAACTCTGTAATGAACCGACAGCACAGCACAGGGAATAAATATTACATGAACACCAACGGTACTGAATGTCTATCAGCCTATAAAAAAAACATTGTTATTAAATCTCTATGTCTATATCTTAACTCTGTTTGTTGTTTTTAAGTAAAAAAAATTATACTTGGTACTTATTTTAATTGTTATATCTCTTAATTCATTGATTATGTAAAATGTATTATTAATTTTATCATATGTAAAGCCCTAATTGGGCGTGTACAAATAAATAAATAAATTCCCTACTTAATATTTGTTTTTTTTTAACATTAACTCCACACAGGGGGCCTTAGGGAAAAATATTTCCCTCAGGGCCTATGTCATCTTAAGGGAGGGTCTTTTTAAGGAAAGGTTGGAAAGGAATTTCTGAGAAGGAAAGGGGTAAGAGGGATTGGTAGGAATCTGGGATCAGTGTGTTCAGCAGGGAGAGACGTATGAATCTATTCCTCCAGTTGCAAGGCGATTGGTCGAGAGAGAGAGTAGCTGGAGTGGTTAAAGGGTCTAACCCTTTCGTGAACCGACCTCTCCCGATCCGGCCCGCCACGCTGGTGAACAGGCGCATCCGCCACCAAGACTTGTGCACACCTCACCCAATGAACCCTGACACCCTTGCTAAGTGCGAACCATTTGGGGTGACCTATGGCAGAGGTGTTGGTTGTCCAATAAATGGTTCCTGAAGCGGAGGTACCCATACCCGCCACCCAAATGGGAACATATAATAATGTAGATATGAGTTTAGATTTTCACGGTAAAAAGTATTATCGTGTTTTATTTTTGGGGGTTTTGCCATGTTGCGCTACCTCCAGTGGCGTAGGGTGGGTGTCGGCCGCCCGGGGCGGCTTATTTGGGTACTTCAAGCGCCAGCGTGGGGGGGGAGGGTGTGTGTGGAACTCGTATTTTTTTAATGCGACCTATTTATATAGGAGCCGATTTTTTAATAATTCCATTTCACGAGTATCCTTCCAACAAATCATGTTTATAAATTCTACTACAAAATTTATAACTGCTGTCGGAAATCGAGAATGGTAGGAAAGGAAGATATGTTCGATTTAAGTTTTGTAACATAATCAATGTTCTTTACCGTGTGCACCACAACAACCTCAAGTGGGGAACTAAAGCGTTGGGCGAAGGAGACAAGGATCGCGTCACACCATTAAGATAAGCCATTTATTTTTATTTATTGGTTGAAGAGTTTTGTTATTTTAGTTGATGGGATGAAGAGTGTTTATTTTAACATAATATACACTGAACCCGGAGAACGATCTGAAAACAACATAAATAATAAAGAGAACTGTTTTTATAATAATTTTCTAAATTGCTTTTTTTTCCAGTCGGTCTTTATTCATTACATTTCAGAGAAGAGCCTTTTGTTCGTACATGGAATTTGTGTATAGATGAGGTTTTTTTTTTTTTAATATTTATAATAATATTATTATTCAATGTATAAAAACAGTTTATTATAAACAAGTTCTGCTTCTACTTCGTAATTATTATTATGCGTTACAGCTGTTTCGCCCTCCGAAGGCATTATCAAACTGTGGTTGTTACCACCTACAGACGATGTATTTATGTCATTTCTATACAGGTACTTATGATGAAAAAATTAATGGCTTTTTATTTTTATTACCTGTGCCCCTAAAGTTCTAAGTAAAATGACTGAAATATTAATGTTTAAGTTTCCAAATTAATGGATTGTTTAAATTTGACTGAAGGTCGTTAATTATTCGATAAAATAAACCCGTGATGATTCATCAGGATTTACCTTATAATACAATTGATATTTGAAATGGTCGTCATTATGCTCTTGAATAAACCCACGATGACTCATGTATTTACTTCATAGCACAGATAGGTATTTGGACTAGGTTTGAATATATCTTAAAGTGGCGAGCGAATTATATTTGTTTGTTCATTAATTAAAATAGCTTTCTGATTATTAGAGTTTTTATTAATTTCTAACTACTCTAACAGATTGAGTTTGCGTCCTTTATTTTGTAAGTGTAACGGAAATTGTAACAGACGTGTTCGCACCCTCAAATTATCTTTCATCAAAAGTCATCGCTGGTGGCATCCTTTACATTTCGTGGTCATTTCTGGCCTCGAAATGCGAATGTACCGTGCCGCAAGCTAATTTTGTTGAAAAGATAATTATGTTTGTTTTGGTAGAAATTACCAAATACTGTTTAATAATTTATACAACATAATGTTTTTCCTTTAATAATGTGCATGTCCCTGGTGCAACAAATAAACGCTACCTGTCACAGGTTGCCACCGGGGACATTGTAAACTTATAATTTTGCATAAAAAATTTTATGTTTGTTATTGTTGTTATTTTTTCTATTTTTTTAATCCTCCGAGCCTTGTAGAGTAATGACATTTACAGTCTCATTCCTAAGCCCTATAACAGGTTTCATTAGCTAATCTTACGGGAAACCTGGGAAAAATACCAGATTCTCTCTTAAATTCAGTATAACTAGCCAAACGGCAAATATTTCTAACTAAATAAAAAATTGTCATCAAAATATGATAAATTCATAAAACTAAAATTCTTCCCGCCAAAATGAGGGTGCCACGGATGCGACGCCCTATTTATGCATGTTGAGCGAGGTCTGAAACCCTTCCACATTTTTTTGTAAAAACACCGCTCGTTCGCAGTAGGGTTCAACTAACTAAATAAAAACAATGATTTTTGCTAAAATAAATCAGTTCCAGTTCACCAGTTTACTTCTACAAACTCGTTTTATTACTAACTCATACCTCTGGAAGTCTTACGTCCTGCTGCCTCCTGCTGAAGTTCTGCCTGAATGAGTACCTGGTGCCTACCTCTGCAGTCGGCCCTATCTCTGGACACTGACAAGGCACCAGGCTCAGGCATAAACTAGGCGCATCCAGGGCCACCACCAACTGGATGTAGGGAGGCCAGCTCTAATTTACCCACAATCATCATCATCAGTTTGAAATATAGGAAGGCGTGCACGAGAGACCGGTCCCCCCTTTTTACAGTCTTGTAAGGACAATACGTCCGTTACAGAAATGGTTTATTATTATCATTAAGTGAGTGATTGTTTTCTAAGAGATGTTTGGCAAATTGTGATTCTATTTTATTATTTTTTTTAAACGATCGCATGTGTTCTTTGAATCTAGTGTTAAAGGACCGGCCAGTTTGTCCAACATAAACAGCGTTGCATTCATCACACTGGAGTTTATAAATGCCACTATTTTGTAGTTTGGGTATTTTATTTTTTGAGTTTTTAAGAGATGATCCTAAATTATTATTTGTGCGGAAGGCAACATCTAAGCCACAATTTTTGAGAACTTTAGCTATTTTATTAGATGTCGGTCAAATTTATTATTTGTTTTATTATTAGTCGCTGGGTAAATTAAGTTAAGGTTATTTTTGAGTTTCTTATGTGATTAATTATTTTTTCAATATCTCTACCCTTGAAGCCGTTATTTTTAGCAATAGTTAAAATTGTATTTTTCTCCCTCTCGTAAGCTATATTGTCGAGCGGGATGTTAGTAAGGCTATGTATCATTGAGTGGTAAGCGGATAATTTATGTGACCATAGGTGCAAAGATTTATAATTAATGGTCGTGTCTGTAAACGTAGGCTTACGGAAAATTTCAAAAGTTTGTTTATTATTTTCTCTACCCATTGTCAAATCTATAAAGTTAATTTTTGTTATTACACTCCCTTTCAACCGTAAAGCAGATTTTACGGTTGATGGAGTTGGCTAAAGTAACAAAAAGATCTAATTGTCTGTTGGTATCTTGCCAACAGATCAAAACATCATCAAAATAACGAACAGAGTATAGTTTGGCAATTAAGTGTAGAAATTTAATAAATTGGTACTAAACGTCTTCATTACTATGGCAGCACCGAATGATATGACGTTTCCTATTGTTGTCATGTTATCGCATGTTACGGATGATCTATTGTTTTAAATCTGAGTAGAAGATCGCTGATTTGATAATATTTTTATTCATTGTTTGCCTGAATTTAATTAAAATGAATAAACCATTGCAAGAGGGGTTATATTCTGCGTTTTTCAACGCTGCCTAGCCGAGTGTCACGCGAAGAAGATTCTGTCTAATTAAGAAGATGTTAACAAACGAACTGCAGAAATGACTGGTACGTAGTATAGTTTGTTTAAAAAATTTCATTAATATTACAAGATTTATGCGAATTTTCGAGCGATAATAACCATTACAATCTGATTTGAGGTTATGTTAAAAAAATCCACATCTGACACTTCCATTTGACAGTTAATACGCGGCCACAGGAAAAAGGGAATAACTCAATAAAAAAATAATAATTTGAAACTTCTTTAAACTCGTAGAAAAGTTACATTTTTCTCGTTTTCTCTTTCTTTCTTTCTAAGTGAATATTATCTAGTGTGTGTTTTTAAAACTACCTTCAATAATAATAATTTTAATGATGTTTTTCACACACAGGTAAATCTGAATCAACGGTAAGACGAATCGTCAAGGAAAGGGAAAAGGCAGATGGAAAATTTGAAACACCGGGAAAATGGAAAATGGACATAATAATAATAATAATATGTAATAGAATAAGTGCTGATGATTGGAAAAATTGATGCAAACACGTGATGAAAATTGAGGCAGAATATTATGCACGAGGCAGTACTATATATGATGATATCCTTGAACTGCGTTCAGATGAAGATACGGAAGAAGAAGAATCACACGAGGACGAAGACAATAATTACATGTCGGGTGTTGAATTAATAGACTTAAATTTTTAAGTACCTACGTTTTTATATCGAAATAAACGCCCACTTAAAACTTGTTTTGTTTTATTTTACTTCTATTACATTACAGTTTTTTGTGCAAATTTTTTGAAAATACAAATACGCTATGAAATATGCATTTTGGCAGAAGTGTTTTTTTAAAACATACATTCATTGTCTTATGAGCCATCTTGGTGTTGCCATTTAAAACTAGAAAACGATCGCAGCGCCATCATTTATTTTCAACACTTAATTGCCAAACTGTACTTTACTGAAATTTATTTTTCCTTATAATAAATTAAAGTTTGAATAACGAATTCGAAAATCAAACATTCAATTATATAAATAAAAAATATAAACAAAATATGTATTACTCACGTCGCTAGTCATTCATGATCCAGCAATGAATGAAACTTTCTTAGAATTGTCAATCACATCACATCGGCCACGGACCTGTTTCAATCATTCTCACTGTAAATTAGTCACAATTCATAAGCAATCCAAGCGCGCAAAACAAAATTCTTCTTGCAATTCACTACATACGGTGTTGCCAGTCACTACAGTAATCAAGGTGACATTATTACGTATTCATTTAAAGAAATTGAATTCTCAGGTTACGTCACAGAAAAGTAATGAAAAATTCCGTGCTCATTTCAATCGGTCCGAATCTTAGGTGCGGACAAAATACGAAATGAAATGGTTTAAATTTTTATAAGATAATATTACACATCTACCTTAATGATGGGCAGTGTAATGCTGTCCAAAACTTTGGCTAAAGAAGGAGGAAGCCCGTAAAACCTTAAAAATAAATCACTATGATAACTTTTTTTTCGTTATTGGCCACATTTTCGAAGAAATTACATATCTTGGAGTGAATTCTTTAACCTCAGTGGATGACGCGAAGAAATTTCACATCCGATGATGTCACACACTTATTAATCTTATCCTCCACAGAGTCCTCGGTGCGTATTTCCGAAATCTACACTGGTTCAGTGGCGAGAGAAGAGAAAGAACCTTTTAATGTCGGTAATAGGGACACTTGAAATCATTAAAACAAAAAATGAATTTTGTAAAGTTTATAATATGCTAGTGAAATTGGCAAATGTAAATCTTTACGCATAGCAAAAAAAAAACAGAGTGTGTAATTCACACGCGTAGAAGTGAAACTAGAAAGTCGCTAGATGTCATTATCTTTTCTTTTGTTTGTTTTTTTTAAGTGGTTAAGATTCGATATTTTATTATTATATTTTGTTATACAAAATAAAATTTTAAAAAAATTTGATTTCGTAGGATTCGAACCCCCGTTCACTTGATGTGTGTCTCTTTGGCCGCTGAGACTTGTCAGGCACCTTACCCACTACGCTATGGAAGGCGCGCGCCGAGGTGCGAATTTACAGCATTATATTAGAACCGAGTATTTGTGTAGAACTGAGTCGAGACGGATTTCCGTTTCACCCGAACTTCAAGTCACCAACGGCGCTATAGAAGTTTCACTTCAAAAATATGATTTGTCTTCCAGAGTTAAGTCGAAGTTCGCCCCTGGTAATTCATTACAAAAGTTTTGTTTTTTTTTTATATATTTTCATTGTAAATGTAAATATTACAAGCATACCTTCGTGATTGCATTATTATTCTCTGTGTTTCTCTCCTTGAAAGCAACCATGACGAGTTGCATCTCCGACAGAATTTTTCATTAGAATTGAAACAAAACTAAGAAAATTTAGTCTAGAAAGTTCAAGATTACAATCAAGTTTCCATTGGCTGAGTGCCGGCAGGGTCCGTGCGACAGTCCACAGAAGTTTTACGAGTTGTAAAAACACAACCAATTAAACTCGAGCGTTTCCTGGGAAGGTGTATTGCACCGGAGATTGCATATTATCAGTTCGATGAACGCACTAGAAACTAGGAATCTGATATTTAAGGGGGAAATACGTCTAGAACTAGGTTATTTTAAGATTTTCATGAATTTTTGACATGGTAACAATGTATATTTGATTTATTTAAACTTTGAGGTGATTTTAAACATCTATTTAAGAAAATATTGTGAAATTTTTGAAGCATTTATTCGGAAAATATAAAAAAATTATCAGCTGCTACCCATCGAACGTCATCATCAGACGTTGCTATTTGTGTGCATTCTGGAGACCACAGTTTTCATCTCAAATCAATGAGGTTTTGAATTTAGTTTAAAAGTATAATGTATAAGCATATGTCTCTTCTATGTGAACTCAACTTCACCCAAAAAAAATTTAAATTTAATTTTTTACGGGTGTGTAAACAAGAAACCTTGATATGTAGCCATTTTTTAACTTTTTTTCAATTAAAAAATACTTTGGATAATGATATTAACTACCAATTTAGGTTCAAATTGAGCGTAATAATTATATAAAGAAAGTATCTGCAAATTTTTAAAATGATTGGTTTAATACTTTTTGAACTAGAGTGCACACAAAGTCAAAAAAAGTCGTTTCGAGAAAAACGCGTTTCAAGTTTACCATGCGGTTCAGCACTCATTTATACACCTCATAACACCGGAACGAATTGAAATTTTTATTTTTAACTTTGGGAACATATTCTTAAATAGTTATACTAACAATTTATGAAATAATAAAAAATATTAGGTCGTTACATATGAAATTGGCGTTTTGTATGGGAGGAACATAAAGTCGTTTTTTTTTTAATATAATATATTTATTTAATCAAAGTATGTACCATTGCTATCTATGCACTTTTGCCATCTCATAGGTAGTTTATCGATCCCTTTACTAAAAAAACCATTCGGACGGGAATCAATAAAATCTTTGAAGGCGGTTTGGACTGCCCCATCGGAGTTGAATTTTTTCCCTTTCAAGAAGTTTCCAAATTTCTAAAAAAATGGTAATCTGTTGGGGCAAGGTCCGGAGAGTACGGTGGATGTCTTAGACATTCCAATTGAAGCTCCTCTAATTTGGTAGCCGTCTATTGTGCAGTGTGTGGTCTAGCGGTCAACGCACGTTTGTTGATTTGCTTCACTCAATTCGTGAGGTATTCATCTTTCAAGCTTTTTCACCTTCCCAATTTGCTTCAAGTGGATTAAAACAGTTTAATCACTAACACCGCAGCCTGCAGCTAACTCGAACGTGGTTTGCAATGGATCCGCTTCCACAATAGCCTTCAATTCTTCATTATCAACTTTGGTCTCCGGCCGTCCACGGGGCTTGTTCTGCAGGTCGAAATTTCCAGAACGAAAACGTTGGAACCAAAAACGCACTGTGTTTTCTTTTGCGGCACCGTCGCCATACACATCATTGAGCCGTTCGAGCCGTTTCTGCAGCACTGGTGCTACGGTGGAACTCGTACTCGTAAATAACGCGATATTTCAAGTTTTCCATTTTGTAAACTAAGTGACGCAAAGAAAAAAAAACAATTAAGGAAAAAAACAAATGAATGATAATTTTCGAAACAAAAATACAAGAGTAAATAGCTATATTAATTTGAATTTGGAATTCTTAACCAAAGAGAAGATATTTGAGATCAAGTTTGCCAGTACGACAAAACGCCAATTTCATATGTAAGGACCTAATATAAGCTATTTCCACCCAATGCATATTTGTGTTTCCATAAAATATTCTATTTTACCTGAGAATGGGTTGAAACGATCGTTACTGAGTAAAAAATTTTCTGCAACAATTAATACATTACTTTTTACACAAATACGTCACCTTTTACATTATTAAACAAATTATGTAAAATCTTACTTGTTTTTTGCAAAATCGTGTTTTTGTAAATTGTACTTCTTCCTAGAACGACGGTCCCGAAGAATAATGTCGGATGTGCAATTTTGTAGTTTTGTAGTAGAGCTGTTTAAAGTTTAGTTTCTGCATTTTTACTCTTTTTTGAGATCATGAAATTTGGCATGTAAGAAGTATACACATATTTAATTTTTATTTCATAGAGAATTCCGAAAATACAGACTTTTAAATCATTAAAACTAACTAACCATCGAGCCGTTTCCTCGCAGGTGTGCAGAGAGAACCGACTGCTAAATAACTCGGTCTTGGCACGCACTCCTTGCCTCATTCATATTCATACTTCGTCTCATTCATGCTCTTCTATTTTTTTTTTTTTTTTAAGTTTCTTTATTCTTTGAATTGTTCGTTACATGAATTGTGGATTTTTCGACCACCATACTAGGCACATGCCTGTGTTGTTTGTTTATTATTCTGACTCTTGACATGGCCCAACTCAAGTATCTGATTCACTTGGTCGTGCCATGTCTTCCTCGGGCGTCTCCGACTTCTTCTCACATTTGCGTCATATATTCTCCTTACACTCCTTTCCTCGTTCATTCGCTCCATATTCCCGAACCATCTGAGCGTCCGTTTCTTAATCTTACTCATTACGCTTACATCAGTCTTGCGTTCTTAAAAATCGTTATATAATTTTGAATATTGTTCTAATTTGCCGCGTTGTTATAGATAAAAATAAAATAATACAAAAAAATATTCAGATAATGTTTTTTTCTCTACTCCCTAATGTTATTTTTTGTACATTAGCTCCGCGCCGATGGCAAAATTATTTTTCTCAGGGCGTGTGTTATCTTTGGGGATGCGGTGTGGAGGATATTTCTTTGATAGGAAGGAGAAAGAAGAAAATTCTGGTAAGGAAAAATATGTGAGGGGTTGGTGGAATCCTGGAGCCAGTGTGCCCAGGAGTGACGGGCGTATGAATCCATTCCTCCAACTGCGGTGCAAGGCGGTGGTTCGAGAGAGTTCAGCTGGAGAGGGCAAAAGGTCTCCCTCAATCCAACCTGCCACGCAGTTGGTGGACAGACGTATACGCCGGCAAAACCCGGACAAACCTCACCCCATAAACCCGAGCACCTCTGCTCAAGTCCCAAACATAACGAACCACTGGGGACAACAATGGCAAAGGTGTTGGTAATCCAATAAATGGTTTCCTGGTTGACGGTCACCAAACCCGCCCCCCAAATTGTAATAATAATAATATAATGAAGACAAAAGAAAATATTCTCGAGTTTTTTTTATATTATCGGTAAAATAAGCGTTCTTCACAAAAAAGTCATATTATAATTATTTCTCGTAAATAAATACAGTACAAAAATTTTTTAAATCGGATTATGATATTTGACGTGACGAATATGTAATTGGAAGACACGATACGACAATCCAGAATAATATTACGATACATTATGAAAACAGCAAAATTTGCAACAAACATCACTTATTTAGTCAAAATTATCAACTTGTTTCAAAATCAATGGTTTCTTCGTCAGGATAAAATTTAAATAAATATCAAAAGATAAACATACGTATTTATTACTAAATATTACTAGGTATTGTGAAATAACACGAGGGTCAAGGAATTACCTAGAGAAAATCCTAAATTTACTCGACCAATAAGGAACTCCAGTCAAAAATATTATAGCTTTAAAAAAATATGTTCACGTAGACCAATAAACGCTGATTCTGAATATATAAGTTTTATTTCATAATTTTAAACGCAGAGTTTTTAAAAAAAATACTAAAAAGTGCATTTTTCAAGTTGGCATTACTGAAATGGTTAACGGTGACGTCACTGTTAACCTGCTAACCAATTCACCGAAGTGTATCAAGATGTATTGACATTTGAAATCTACGCCTTTCGCCACGAAAGACACGCACGCCATTCAACATTTCGTGTTTTTTAGTTATTTTCATACTGTTAAAGAGATTTAGATAAATAATAGTTTTTGTGTTCTCAACAATTAAAATTATGACGTAAAAGGGCTATATTTGAGGTTAAGCATAGTCATAAATAGGTCATATGTCATATTTGACATTTGGTTTACGATACATCGGTCGTATTATCGAATTGTTTTTTACTAAAAGGGCTTTTTATACAAGTTATTATACAATCGTCACACAAAATTTGAGGCTTACGACGTCACTTGTATTTGCAATGAAAAAGATGATTTATTGTATTTATATTGCACTTTGTTAAAATACAATAACAGTACCGGTGAAATGTGGACATTTTACCAATGTTTTTTCTGTATTAAAAGCAGTTAATCTTGAATAAAAAACACACCTCACACCTAAAAGTCATCCCAAAGCATTCTGCCTGATTCCGCCATTAATTTTTCTGGATTCTTCATTCAAACAGGGATGTTCTTCCCAAAAAAAATATTTCCCTAGATTTCGAAGTGAAATTTCCCTAGAATTTCACATTTACGCAATTACCTACGTAGCCACCTGATTGTGTAACACTAATTCTCTTATATGTTAATTAATATGATTAATTAATTGGGAAGATATCGGAATTTGGTAAATGTACTTATAATACTGTGCTTTTCCAAATAAAACACTTTTTGCTACGTGAAATAATAATTTAAAAGTACGAATACCCTCACCACTGAATTCCTAATTAAAAAAAAAAAAACACTATGCACAATAAAAATCAACCGCAATCACCGATAAAACGGAACTTAAAGTTTTTATTTTTTTTTCAGAGGTCCCATTTATCTTTTTAGATACATAATATATATACGTTTGCCGCATATATACGTATACGTATCACTGTAAAAAAAAAATATATATATATTTTTTACAGTGAATGCCGCACAAGAATCTCAACTGCTCCCGTCTGGAGCCAGTGAGACTATGGCATCCCCAATTGGGGTATGTTGTGAGGCTGAAGGTAGTGGGGAGGGGAAGAAGGTGGGGAAGAGGAAGGTTGGGAAGTACCTGGCTATTCAGATCTGGTCACCAAACACGGCTAAAGCCATTTTCAAGCAACGTTTCAATTCTGAATGGTGGTCTTACACCATACTGATGGTATATAAAATATATATATTAAAAAAATAATACCAGTAATATTGTCATATATAATAAAAAAATTTCCATAGTTGGAAATTTCCCTAGATTTTGTCCTGATTTCCCTTTTCCCTAAAAAATATTTTTCTCCCCTAGAACTAGTGAAATTTCCTTAGACATAACATCACTGATTCAAAATGACAACTTGAAAATAAATAAACTATCGGTGGGTGAAGACGTCACACAATCCACCATAGATACGGTGCTTTTCGTGGGGTCTTGGAAAATTAAAACTTTGACAATTATTTTAACTATTAAAACTAACTATAAAAATAAAAGTGCAGTTATTTAAGTTTGAAGGTCTTTATTCATAAAAAAAAAATTAAAAAATTGGACTGGAGTTCTCTATTGCAGTGAAGTTCACAACCAGCCGCTACAGAGACAACTTTCTAGCTGCTATAAGGAAGAAAGGCGGCATAAACTCTGGCGACCAGGGGTCCTAGCATGGTCGATCGATATAGGTTTTTGGTGTACTGTGGAGATTCCATGACAGTTCATTCTTAGAAACAAAAACTGTCTTTATTAAACATTTAATATTTTTATTGTTTTGACACTTCCATAAACCTTCATATACATACTTGAACTTGTAGAAATAAACTTGAAGTATCATACTTCAAGTTTATTCCTAACAGTAATTGTTGATTTTTTTCTCCTTCCGCCCCTTGTGCCCCCGCCCCCAGAAAAAAATCCTGGATCCGCCCTTGGCTTCAACCCGTGCACTTTTCAAGAGAGTGAGAGATTTATGCAAGGATAAGAACTTTAAATTCAGGTGGATCAAGTTTGGTAAAATTTTTATACGACAAAATCAATCCAGTCCCATTAATCAAGTGACTTTGGAATCGGACTTGATTAAGGTTTTTTGCTGAAATCTCTTTTAGTTTTAGCAATCGTAACAATTAAGTCTTTTAATATTACCAACATTTCTCTGTTTAATACTTCATTTTTTTCTGCTTTACTACAACAACACTCTAATACTTTCAATGTTCTACTACATGCCTACAACTCTTTTAAAAATTTAATATTTTATATATTTTATGAAATGAATGAACCAAAATGTTGAATGTTTATTATCAGAATGTAACTGGACTGCGATCCAAAACAAATAGTTTTTATTTTAATGTTACTAATAACAACTTTGATATTATAATGATAACAGAAACTTGGCTTTTAGATAGCATTGCCAGTGAAGAGCTATTTGACAACCGTTACCTGGTGTTTAGGCGTGACCGCAAAGAACAAAAACGAGGAGGAGGTGTACTGATTGCGTTAAAGAAGCACCTCGTAGTTCACGAACGTAATGATTGGATCACGAATTCAGAAGATATCTTGGTGACTGTTTCGATCAAGAATATCGTAAAAATTCACTTATGCTGTGTGTACATACCACCAGGAGTCAATCACTCTCATAACATTAATGAATTCATGAATAAATTATGTGAACTTAGAGCACTTCATCATGACGATCATTTTGATATCTCGGGTGATTTTAACTTACCAATAATTGACTGGTCTCTTAGTAATGGAAATAGTATGCAAATTATGAATGGTTATCAATCTGAAATTATCTCCAAACTATCTGACAACCTTTCATTTACAGATCTATCGCAGTATTGCACCTTTCCGAACAATAATCATAAATTCCTAGACCTTGTTTTTAGTTCGACCCCTGTAAACGTATCAAATACTGACCAGTATCTCATCCCGGAATGTAAACATCATAAAGCTATTCTCTTTGACTTAAACATTGCTCTTGAAACCCCTATGGTGAACAATAAACGGACAATCAATCTCTTTCGGAAAGCTAATTTTGAGATAGTAAATAACATCCTCGGTAGTATTAATTGGGATGCTGAATTCTTAAATTTATCAACTAATAATGCCATTGACCGTTTTTACGTTATATTATATGAAATCATTCGTTTAAACGTCCCATCAAAGGATGTTCATATCAACATCCCTTATCCCTTGGTTCAGTCCAGCTCTGATAAAACTGACTAAAGAAAAATATAAAGTGTTCAAAACATGGAAAAAGTGGTCCAATTCTTTAGACTACCATGAATTCTGTATCCTTCGATCAAGGCAGAAGAAAATGTATAGGGAATGTCTCAAACAATTTATAAAAAACGCTGAACTTAATATATCCCGTGACCCCAAAAAATTCTGGTCGTACGTTAAAGGAAAAAGAAATAATTCTAGTTTACCTCATGTAATGAAACTGGGCGACGTTACTGCTATTAATCCTTTTGCAATATGCAACCTGTTCTCACAGCACTTCGTCTCCATCTTTAATTATAATACTACCCCCGATGTACACTCTACCAACCATCCTAATATAAACAATCAAGTTAACATCTCTTCGGTATCAGTTTCAAAAGAAAAAATAGAAAAAATAATTGATACTATTTCTAACTCATTGGGTGCGGGTAGTGATAAAATTCCACCATATTTGATAAAAATGTGTAGCAAGGTAATCTCGAAGCCCTTATTATTGCTCTTTCAGTGAGGATTGAAAGAAGGTATCTTTCCGGATCGTTGGAAGTGTGCTCTTATCACACAAGTATTTAAGTCTGGGGCTAAAAATGATGTCCTGAACTATCGTCCGATATCTAAGTTACCAATCTTCAGTAAATTTTTTGAAAAAATTGTTCACGAACAACTTTATAACTGCATCCAGTCTGTAATACTTGTGAACCAACATGGCTTTATGAAAAAAAGATCGATTGTCTCTAATCTTGCCATATTCATTGAAAATATTACGAAATCAATGGATGATCAAATCCAAGTTGACGTAATCTATACAGACTTCTCGAAAGCGTTTGACAAAATTAATCACAGACTTTTTTTTTGTCCAAATTACTAGCTTTGGAAATTCACGGAGATTTGTATCGATGGTTAGTCTCTTATCTTAATGGGCGCACTCAAGGAGTAACAATTAATGGCTTCATCTCTGGGTTCGTAAATATACCTTCCGGTGTACCCCAAGGATCTCACCTGAGACCGTAACTATTCACAATTTTCATCAACGACATTATAAAATGCTTTAATTATGCAAATGTTCTACTCTTCGCTGATGATATGAAAATATATCTTCCGATTAACTCTATCATCGACTGCATTAAATTACAAGAAGATCTTTATAGGCTTAATGACTACTATAATTAATCATCTCAACATGAACAATTTCAAATGTTATGTGATTACCTTCACTAGAAATAAAATTAAATTTGACCATAACTACCATATAGCCAGCCAATCACTCAAAAGGGTTACTCAAATTCGTGATTTAGGTGTTCTACTTGATAGTAAACTTACATTCGAGGCACAAAATTAATATGATTGTGAAGAAAGCCCTTAGAATGTTAGGATTCTTATTCCGTATTGGAAAAGAATTCAAGAACATTCAAACACTTAAAATATTGTATTTTTCGTATGTTCGCAGTCATCTTGAATTCGCTTCTCAAATATGGAATCCTCAATATAATATTTATATTAAACGCATTGAAGCCATCCAAAGAAAATTTGTCCATCATTTAAATTTCAAGTTTAATATTGGTTATCATGACATAAACAGCTTGTAGGACCTTTATGGACTTAAATCATTAAAAATTAGAAGAGACTCCGCAGATATAATATATCTTCATAAAATTATCAATGGTTTTTTTTATTATTCGCCTCTTTTGGCTGAGATTAATTTTAGAGTCCCATCCGTTAGAACCGGAGAAAAATCACTTTTTCATCTTCAAAAATGTTCTCTTAATCTCAGACAAAATGCTTTTATATTCAGAATATGCAATGTATTTGATATGAATTTCAATAATATAGACATATTCTCATGTAATTTAAGTGCCAAAAAAGTATGTAATAACCAACATTAAATAATTTTTTTACCGTATTGCAAGTTACCATGTTATTGCTGTGAATCGTTTCCAGTTGCATACTTGTCATTCGACTTACATTGTTTTCACTCTTGGGTTGTAGGTTTGTACAATGTACATATTATTATTATTGCTGTTGTGGAGTGAGAATAGATTTCTGACTCTGACTACTTCATGTTTGAAATTTAGTAAGCAGATTATTATAGCTTATATTGTGTTTTTATATCTTTTTTTTAAAATAATTTTCATAATTTTAATATTTTTGTTAAGTTCTTACGGGTACAGGACCCTTACTTTTTTGTTATACTTTTTAATTATAATTTTAATCATGTGAAAATGCCGCATTGGATTTTATGTATATTATTAATGTTATTATTATAAGTGTAAAATATCTGTTGATTTTCCATAATAAATAAAATAAAACACAAATCAATCAAATAAAAATTACCTTCACACGCCGGGATTCGAGCCCGCGACCTACGGATCGCAAATTGAGAGTTTTATCCCTCGACCACGGAGGCCGTCAATGTGGGAAAAGTGATAAAAAATGATAGAAATGAATATGGTACAAGTAGATGTTATTTTACAAAATATTTTAACAGCATTGTAAGTAAACTACGTTCGAGTATGTAACTATTTTGACTAATTAGAACATGTTTATTGCGTCTTGCTTTAGCTACATCCATTCATTTTAGTTGTATTGTGACAATGTTGATAATCTTGTGTTAAGAGAATTGTGTAATTTGTGTAACGTGAACCGGACCGGAATTGACATATATGATGTTATTCCTTCTTTAAACCTTTATCTACCTTTTTCCTTGCCGTGATTCATCGTTATCCACATGTGTGACTTTTGTTAAAATATTTATTGTTCACGTCACTTTCGTGATATGACTTTTGAAAAATATTGAAATGGTAAATCAAAAAATATTTTCATAACTTATTTCTTTGCTCCTTCATTACAAATACTTGTTTGGATGTATTACTTGTTAAAAACAACATGTAGGTATTGTGCGCTGAACCCCCATTAAAAAGATGATAAAATAAAGAAACTTGTTTTTACAATAAAACACAATATTATTATCAAACAAGTTCATAATCACATTATAAAAAGGGCTCATTTAAAATCCGTATTTAAAACTCGCGCCACCCACCGCGTCGAAATCGGTACGTATTTCCATTTTGTGCGTGATGTGTTCCGCACAAAATTCTCTATACAAAAATATTCTGGCCCATACAGATCCCTCTGACGGTGATTTGAACGAAATTATGCATTTCTTTACCAAATTCATTCACGCTTGGTGCGCCGATCACGAGTCATGTGATACCGCGTTATCTCCGATCTTTCACGAGTAGTACCGATCGAGTTCATCGCAGAATGACCATTGCCTTTGCACCGGATGAAGCTATACTTGAAATCCTATTTAGAAACTATTTAGATTAATCTTTACTACGAATTGGTCTACATTATGAACATAAAAAATATGAAACGGATAAATTTAACTTTTTACTACCTTTTGTGTGGATTGGAATTACAATAAAATTATTATTTACGTAACAAAAAATATAAGCGTAAACTACTAAAGAAATGTTTTTTCATGACTTAAGTAACTATGAAGTAATATGAAAAACAATTTTTAAAAAATACTCTTTTATGGCCAAGACTATTTTTGACCTTTTTATAATCTAACTTTTTTTCATTCTTATAAAATTATGCACAAAATAAATAAAAACCGCTTTGGCGCGTACTTGCGCCACTTGTGAGAATCGAAATATTTCTAGCGTTTATATTCCTTTTTTATATTATTTTCGGCTAACGTCATGTAATTATGTAATTTTGTGTTGAACTTACTTCAGTATTGTTTCGAATATCAAATTGAAAACGGTTACCTTTATAAGTTTTCGCTAGTATTGTTGTGTATCGTTGTGTACATAAAAAAATATTATTATAAGCAATAATTGTTACCCTTTGTGCTATGCATAAAAAATCTTGTCTTAAACGTTAGTTTAAAAATTAAAAATAATAATTAATATTTGACAAGTTTAAGTATTTCCCCAATAAATGAAGACATAGTTTGTCTCGACGCCACCTAGCGAGGGATTTAACACTAACCGTGTCTCTCTCGCAAAAATTATGTTGGTTGTTTTCAGGTGGAAAAAAATATAATAAGCAGTAATTGTTGAATGAAACACTAGTATATATTGAATCATTTGGCGGGTATAAGATAAGCCGCCATAGCTCAATTGGGAGAGCAGCTGACCGGCAATCAAAAGGGCACGGGTTCATGTCCCGTTGGTGTCATGTATCTTTTCTCGGAAGATTTTTCATTGTGGATGAGTGTTTCAGGCTGATAATTATTGCTTATAATAATTGTTACCCTTTGTGATATGCATAAAAATCTTGTCTTAAACGTTAGTTTAACAATTAAAAATAATAATTAATAAAAAATTATGTTAATAATATGTATGAAAAAAGGTTGGAAATTAAAAATAAAAGGCTTCCGCGTCCACTTATATATTCTACGTAATTATTCTTGTTGTAAAAACAATAATAATTAGCAATGTGCATTGCTGTTAAAAAACATTAAACAATTCAATTCCTCTAAATGTAAATTTTGATTAGATATATCTTCTCTTGGATTTCTGAATCCCCTGTTAAAAAGACCACGAACCGCCACTGCTCCTGAACACGCCCTTGTTTGACTTTTGGGAAATGTCATTCAACCCCTACTTTGATTGGGTTTTCCACAAATTAATCATAAACACGTTTGAATCAGAACTTCTGGCAGGTCTTTAATTTAATTAAATATACTTGGAAACAACTCTCGTTACGTAAAGTTGTCTGGAAATATTACATAACATGGAATCCCTACGATTACGAGCCTCGTTAGCAACAGTTTAATGTTGTTATTTATTTTGGCATTATGTTTTAAAACTCGTGTTTTACTTTTATAGTAGATGAAAATTAAGGGTTTTCTCAAACTTTTGAAAGGCGAAATAACTATTCCTATTTTAAATTAACTGTACTTAGTTATTAAAAAATGTGCTATGTGGCTATTAACATGTGCTATGAGGATTTTCTATCTGATAACATGTGCTATGATTTTGTTCTATCTGATAACAGTGCTATGATTTTGTTCTATCTGATAACATGTGCTATGAGTATGTTCTATCAGATTTTTTTTTTTTATTGAAAATTTTTTGTGGTACAATACATTCAATAGATACGTAAATATAATGAAAGTATATAAAGAATTTAATACAATTATTATTATTACAATTATATATTTTTTTAAACGTTCTCCCATAATAAACAAATGCTTGTGTGTACGGGAGGAAGTACTATTTGTTTGGTTATTTTGTTTTTTTTTTTGTTTTTATTGCTGTTTTTATTTATATTTAGTACTTTTTAAATTTTATTTTATATAAAGAATTAGAGAAATATTATTATTATATATATATATAAGTTGATAGGTTTAATTCCTTTTTATTAATTTCTAAATAAAACACTTGGTTTTTTTTTAACTAAGAAACGACATTTATGTTTATTTATATCACTTTGAATGGTTTTTTCTAACAATCAAATAATAGAATAACAAAACAAATGACAATCGATGATTGCATTCTAATTGACATTATAGGATTCAAATTTAAAGGGAATATATTTCCTTTACATCTCCCCCCCCCCCCGGGAAAGAAAATTATTGCAAAAATTTTCATTCATCTTCGATATCCTCTTCATGGTTCATCAATGCAGGTGCTGGAATTAATTTCGAGATGTGGAAAAAATTTGATTCTAATTTTTTTCGAACAGTATTTATTTTGATAAGTTTTAAGATTTTCACGGCCAAAAGCATTTTCGTTATTTGTTTTTGGGGTGTTATGCCGTGTTGCGCTACCTAACGTTGGCTAAAGAAGGAGGTAGCGCAACACGGCATAACACCCCAAAAACAAATAACGAAAAAGTATTTATTTTGTAAATTGAGTTTGATAATTTTTCTATGATTTTGTACGGTCCGATTCTCAATTCATCGAGCTTCTTCCTGTTAAGTTTGTTTCCATTCTCCACAAAAACAGTATCACCAACTTTGAAGTTAATATGTCTCCTGGTTTTATCGTTAATTATCTTGTTGTAATTATGTGACTTTATAGTATTTTCCAGAGCTTTTTTTCTGTCTTGAATCAAATCGATATCAGTCTTCTTAAGTTTTAACTCATTTGGCAAAATCGTAACATCTGTGCCGTTAAGTAGGTACTGAGGTGCATATCCAGTGACAGTGTGCTCCGTTTCATTATAGTTTTTTACACAATTACGGGCTATAGTTGTCCAAGCCACTTTTAAGTCATTTTCGTTGATTTTGCATCTTATTTTATTGACTAGCGTTTGATTTAATCTTTCATTTAATCCATTTGATAAAGGCGAGTTTACTGCAGTAAAAATGATTGGAATATTTTTTTCATCCAAAAATTTTTTGAATTCTCTAGAATTAAGACCCGGATATTGGTCTGATAGTATCATGCCAATGTCATTAGTTTCTGTGGAGTTTAAGAGTTTGATGAAATCGTTTGGTATTTTGAGTTTTTGACGTCAAAATATATGCAAACCTCGTGAAATGATCTGATAGCAGGTGCAAGTATCTCTTTGTTGACCGTGAATCCCCAAAACCACCTATCGTATCAATAGAACATATTTCAAAAGGTTTTGTTGCGGGACCCAAGTAGGACAACAATCCATATTTATTTTGACCTCTTGATTTGTTCTTTAAACATACCGCACAACTTTCGCAAGTTCTCTATATATTGTTTGTCATGTTTTCTGATGTGTACCATGAGCTTATCATTTTTTGCATTTGATTAATTCCTATGTGACCTAGGTCTGTGTGAATATTTTTGATAAAATCTATGCTGAATTTTTCTGATAGAATTATTTTTTCTTTATATTTTACTTTCTTGTAATAAACATTATTCTTCGATATAAATTTATCTTTTCTGCACTGTACCTTCTCATTTTTGACCTGATCTTCTAAGATATCTTCTAATTTTATTAAGTTGACAACTTTTAATTGCTCATCTTGGTTCTCATCTGGTTCTAAGACTGGGTTTCTGCTTAGACAATCAGCTTCAATATTGTACTTTCCTGGAGAATATTTAATTTGAAAATCATATTGGGATAAGTAATATGTTAAGTCACCCAGCTCTTCATCGGTTCTAGATTTGATATTCATATTTTCCACCGGTTTGTGATCTGAATAAACTGTAAATGGTTTACCTATCAACCAGTATTGCCAGTATCTCACTGCCTCTTTTATAGCTAAGCATTCTAAGTAAATTGCTTTTTTCTTTTTCTGGGCGCCGTTTAATTTTTTCGAAAAGTAAGCAACAGGTTTTTCTTTTCCATCAGATTGTGTCTGTTTTAAAATAGCTCCAACACCCTCTAGAGAAGCATCTGTATATATATTAATTGGTAAATCTTGATCAAAAATTTCCAAGATCGGTGGTGAGCATATTAGGTTTTTCATCGTTTCAAAAGCATTTTGACATTTATCAGTCCAAATAAACTTTTGATTTTTCCTTAATAAATTATGCAAAGGATCTAGTATTATTGCACTCTTCGGAATGTACTCATGATAAAAGTTGATTTTTCCTAGAAATTTTCTCACATTCTTTTATGTTTTTGGAATAGGAAAATTCTTTATTGAAATCAAATTATCCTTTACTGGCTTAACTGAATTATTCTGAATTATATGACCCAGATATTTTACCATATCTCATGCAAATGTGCATTTTGTAAATTTTAATCTAAAACCTTCTGTTTTTATTGCATTCAGCAGCTTTGTCAGATGATCAATGTGTTCAGCAAAAGTTTTTGAAAAAATAAGAATGTCATCTATGTAATTGACAGCAAATTCATTTAGTTTATATTTTCTCAATATATTGCTTAATATCCTCTGAAAAATTGCCGGAGAAGTCTTCAATCCAAAAGGCAGGCAGGTCCATTGATAATGTCCCTCCTGTGTTACAAATCCTGTTTTTTTTTGTCTTCAATCCGCAACGGAATAGACCAAAAGGCTGAGTTTATATCCAGCGTTGAAAAAAATTTGCAATTTCTGGTCTTTGTCATTACGTCTTCAATCAATGGAAATGGTTGAGCTTGAGGTATTACTATTTTATTTAAGTCTCTGAAGTCTATGCATAATCTGGATCTTTTGTTTTCTTCTTTTTTAAATGCTAGAGTAACCGGTGCAGCAAATGGACTGTACGACTCTTCTATCAGTTTATTGTCTAATAATTTTGCTATTTGCTCTTCTATTTCCTTATTATCTTCTACACTGCATCTGTAAGGCCTCTTACTACAATATTTATCCAGTAATAAGTGTATCTTCGCTTCATATCCATTGACACTGCCAATATCATATTTACTCTTCACGAACACTGATGTGTATTTGTCTATTAGTTCATTTATTTCTGTTTTTTGATCATTATTTAAATGATTCATTGTTATTTTAAAATCTTCTTCTTTAACATGTTCGTTAAAATTAATTCTGTGTTTTTCTATATGATTAAATTCAGTATTCGTTTTCATATCTGTAGAATATTTTTCTTTTTTATTTGTATTATTTAGGCAGAGTTTCTGTGATATTTGTAAGTCTTCACTTTGGATAAGTTTGAAGTCTTTTATCATGTCTAAACCAATCAAAAAATCATACTTGAAATTGTGTTCATCAATAATGTACACAACTTTTTTCTACAATTCAATTTTTTTTATTTTTAACGTTGTCAAACCACTCGTCTTTTTAACACCATTAATCGTTACTAAATTTGCTTCATTCAAATTGTTTCCTTTTCCTTTTAGTTTCAATAACTTAGAATTAATTAGAGAAACATTTGCACCCGAATCATAAATTCCGTATATTTTTAATTTATCATTTAGTAATAGTTTGACTTTTATTAATGGTTTTACTATTAGTTTTTTTGATCATTTTCATTTAATTCAGTTTCTATCACTGAATTGTTTACATGTTTAATGGCATTTCTCTTAAATTTTTCATCCTCTTTTGTTTTGAACCAGCATGTAGCTTCAGGGTGGTAACGAATGCCCTTATTCAATTTTTCACAAATTTTACATGGATTTTTACCCCCATTTTTATTATGTTCTGCATTTTCAAATGTTTCCTTATTCATAAATCTTTTTTTGTTGACCATATGTTCATACTTGTTTACTTCATTAAACAAATCTACAGTATCTTGTAATCCTTCTCTATCGATCTTGTAAAGTATGAATTCTGGTAGTCCGGAAGCAACAAGATCTATCAAAGTACCGGTGTCAATTGATCTTCTCATATCCAATGATAGTGCGTATGTGACAGGGTTTGTGAAATGAGTTTACAAAATTACAATTATGTAATGAATAGCCCGAAAAAATAACAAAAATTGGGAATTTCACCATTTTTTAGAAAAATATTTTCATTTCCTCCACTGTAACTCGTTATCTATTAGACTTACAAAAAAAAATTGGAGACAAAAAATATTTCATATTTTATTTTCTTAAAGTTTGTCTTTCGCAATTTGGTCGTAAGATCAACCATTGCATAGTTATTTTGAAAAAACCAAATTTTGGCACCTTCAATCCAAGATGGCGGCTCGAGCTCGACTCCCCCAAGATCGAAAACTTTTTTTTTTCTTTAGACTCCTAATCTTAACAACATATATCAAAATCGCTACTACACGACCTTTTGCAAGGTAAAACTCCCCACTGACAGGGCTAACTTTCGGAATCACTTACCTAGTTCATTTAACAATTTACTTGTTGTGGTCTATTTTCCAAAAAGCTTATAATCCAGGATAGCACCATTCCATTTATTCCAATTGATTTGATTTTTTTTATTAAGTTAGTATAAGATATACTATCAAATGCTTTTTTAAGGTCAATAAATATTCCAATGCATTTTTCACTTGAGTCTAGGGCGGTATATATATAGTTTGTCATTTTCGCAATGGCATCGTGGGTGCTGGTGTTTTTTTTTAGACCATACTGTTTAGAATTTATAATATGATGTTGTTCTAAGTAGGCCCAGAATCGGTTTTTTACAATTTTTTCGAATATTTTTAATATATTTGATAAACGGGATATAGGGCGGTAATTTTTTGGGTCGTTTGGACAGTCTGCTTTTTATATCGGTGTTATTATTGTTCTTTTGTAATTATTTGGAAATACATCTTTTATAAGGCTTGTATTAATTATATGAGTTAATAGGCAAATTAGATATTGTTTCATTGTTTTTAATATGTTTACATCTATGTTGTCATAACCGGGAGCCCCCCGATAATTTTTCCAACATCAGTTTCTATGATTTTGTTGAACTTATTATATTGGTGTTGGGTAGTGTGGAGATTATTTTTATTATTGTTGGGACATGTTTTGATGTGCGTTTGACAGATTTTTCCCAACACTTACAAAATAGTTGTTTAAAATATTACAGCACTTTATGTTGTCGAGTTGGACATTATACGTTTTTTTCCCATCTGAAATTTCGGATACACAACTCTTTTTATTTTTATTTATTATTTCGTTTATTGTAGTCCAAATTTTTTATTATTATTTTTGGCCTCTTTAATTAATTGGGAGTAGTAGTTTTTTTTTTCGTTTTTCGAATTAAAGTTGTTAAGATGTTTTTATATTTTTTGTAATATGAAAGAATTGATTTTTTGGCATTCGGTTGATGAGCTAGTTTGAAAAGTTTTTTTTTCTAATTCTTTGACTAATCCGTTAGTGATCCAGGGTCTAATTTTTTTTGTTTTTGAGTTTTGGTGCAAGTTTTGAATTTCAGAGGCATTTAAAATGTGTTCTGATAATTTTTTTTCAATTAAATATGCACATTCATTAGCGCACTTACTGTTTATTACTTCAGTCCATTTTTCTGTTGAAAGTGATTTTTCTAATAGTTGGTAGCTTAATTTGGTTTTTGAGGTACTTAATTTATGTATTTATGTGATTGTGAACACATAAATACATAAATTAAGTAATCACAATAAAACATAAAATAACTTCTTCAAATTTTGCAAATTCACTTTGTGGCACCATTTTATTAATGCAATAATTAAAAAAACTTTGTTTTTACCACAATAAACTTTATTAAAAAGTTGACATATTTCGAGGACGATGTTTTCTTCATCAGGACATATAATGTTCTAAACAAATGATCGAACATAGAAAGACAGGCGTGGGTAGAAATGGAAGTAGTGGGGGAGGAGAGAGGTGGAAAGGGGAGGTGCTTAGAAAATCAACAAAGGAGAGGGGGGGGAGAGGTGGAAAGGGGGGTGCTTAGAAGAATAAAGACAAAAAATTACAATGGAAATATGTTTAAGATAGGGTTATTCACAAAATTAATTTGATTGTTAATAATATTTAAATTTCTTTTGACGTTTTTCCTAATTTCTAATATTTCTAAAAGATCTAAGTGAAAACCACTAACGTTAGTGTGTGAAATTTTTAAAACCAGTATTTATATCAAATGAATGGTTAAATTCAATTAGATGGTTAGCAAATTCCGAATAATTATTGCTATTTAGACATCTCAAATGTTCATTTTTACGTAGGTAAAACTTGAAGAAATTTTGAAATGAGGATTAAGAAGACTACTTAAAATAAGCTGGATGGACAGGGTTACAAATGAAGATGTTATGGTTCGGATGAATAAAGAAAAGGAAGTAATTAAAACTATAAAAATCCGAAAACTTCAATACCTTGGACATGTGATGAGACATCCAGAGAAGTTTGATATCCTGCATCTTATAATGCAGGGGAAGATTGCCGGAAGACGGGGCCCTGGAAGAAGGAGAACCTCATGGCTGAAAAACCTGAGACAGAGGTTTGGCCATTCTATCATGGAGCTATTCCGGGCCGCAGTAAACAAAGTCCGCATAGCCAACATGATAGCCAACGTCCGTTGAACGGATAGGGCACAAGAAGAAGAAGAGAATTTATGTATGTTTTTATTTTTATTTTTAGTTTCATAGTTAAAAAGGGTTGCGTGATGATCAGTTATGTTTATCTTCCAAATCGTAGATTTGACAATTTTTATATAATTCAGGTTTACATTACACCAAATACGGTCTAGACAAGATGGGGTCTGATTTGGTACTTCTCGTGTATAGTTGTTAATGCGCGATTTGAAGTTGTGATGAGTCATCATGTTCAAGGAGCTATTTTTTTCTATTGAATTATGGTTATTAGAAATATTTATGTTAAAGTCTCCACATATGATCGTAAAAATCTTTTTTAATGTATTCAGGTATAGACAAAGTTCGTTTGTAAAATTCGTTATGTTTGATTTGTGTGTGCGGTATATTGTTATGATTCTATAAATAGAATTTTTAAATTTAATATCTATTTTTAAGCAGTTGACAAATTCAATGTTTACTTCTTCTGTGTTTATCACTTCACAATCGTCGCGTACGAACATAATTATTCCACTATTTTTGTTTATATATATTTTGGTTGCAATTCCTCGGTAGTTGGGTAGCGCATTTATGTATTGATCGCTTTTGAAGTGTGTTTCAGTTAACCGTATGCACACCGGTGATGTGTTTAAATTATTAATATTTATTAATAATTCATATAGATTTCTTGAAAGGCTTCTTACGTTCATGTTTAGCACTAGAAAAATCAGAATCAGTATTATGACACCATTTGTTAATTTCGGTAACGTTTTAATTTTTTTTTCGGTAAGATATGTGACATGTGTTATTGGTAGGTTCTCTCTGATGAATATAGAATATACACATGTGCTATGTGTATGTTCTATCTGATAACATGTGCTAGGAGTATGTTATATCTGAAAATATGTGCTATGAGTATGTTCTATCTGATAACATATGCTATGAGTATGTTTTATCTGAAAACATGTGTTTTGAGTATTTGCTATGTGTATGTTCTATCTGATAAAATGTGCTATAAGTATGTTCTGTCTGATAACATGTGCTATGAGTAAGTTCTATCTAACAACATATGGTAGAGTGTGTTCATACGTAGTATGTTCTATCGTAGTATGTATGTTCACATAACATTTGCTGTGAGTATTTTCTAACTGATAACATATGCTTTGAGTATATCACAATAAAGCTTCGATCATCAAATATAAAAATGTTATGAAACTTTTTCTAGCATAATTACTGTTCAAATTCAAAAATTTTAATTAACTTACATATTTTTGATATTCCTGTAAATAAGATTTGTTTGTATTTTCATTTAAAATAAATATATAAAATGAGCAGCAGTATGAGGGAGTAATTACTGTATATAGAAATTTCCCCTGAGAATGAAATGTTTTTCCGGGATGAAAAGTGTGTCATTTATGTTATGTTATTCTAAGTCTCTTCCCAATACTAAAAATCAGGTCGATCTGTCTCGCCCTAGGAACATGACAGAAGGTCAAATAAACAAACAAACAAACGCACTTTAATATTAGTTAGGATGGATACATCATAATATTTGCATTCCATAATAATTAAAGTTGCGTACTTGCCTTGCCTGTGTGGGATTTTTTTGTTATGTGGAAATTTTATATAAAAATGTTATTATATTCATCATACTTTTTTTCTCTTTTCTCTATAAATATAGTCCCTTGAAGAGAAGAATTGTTTTTATAATCTATAAATTATTATACATCTCGACAAATAAAGTTTGTACAAAAAAACACTTTTGTAAAGTAGGAAAGTACAATTTTATAAACCAAACCACTTTGTGAAAGAAAATACGATTATTATTAAAAATATACATTTCTCTTGAATATCGTTGAAATTCTAAGTAATTCAAACTTTACTTCATGTGGGTGGAAAAATATTCCTCGGGGGCAAAGTAGATTTTAATACCCAAAAACTATTCAACGTATTTCTAGGTATTCACGTATTTCCGAGAAACTTTTAAATTTTCATCATTACAATCTGGAGCTTAAGAGGAAACCCGGTTGACGTGAAATTTGAACAATAGGTATTTTACCAAAAGGGGACAACAGCACCTCCGGATAAAAATACATTACAAAAATCATAAAAATCGAGGTTTTAAACTCTCTTTTTTTTCTCCTCTAAATCCTGACCAATTTTTAATATTTTTTTACTATCTGTATTAGAAGAAAACACTCTATGACTGCACTTTTTCTTCTTCTTCTTCTTCTTCTTGTGCCCTGTCCGTTCAACGGACGTTGGCTATCATGTTGGCTATGCGGACTTTGTTTACTGTGGCCCGGAACAGCTCCACGGTAGACTGGCCAAACCACTGTCTCAGGTTTTTCAGCCATGAGGTTCTCCTTCTTTCAGGGCCCCGTCTTCCGGCAATCTTTCCCTGCATTATGAGATGCAGGATCTCATACTTCTCTGGATGTCTCATCACATGTCCAAGATATTGAAGTTTTCGGATTTTTATAGTTTTAATTACTTACTAAATTGCGTTGTCTAGATTGAATACTGAACGGTCTGTTGATTAGATTGAATACTGAACGTTCAAACCAGGAAATTTTATCGATTTTTGAAGGGTCCTAACTCCTATAAGAAGTAACTTAACAAAAAAAGAAAAACCTACCGACACGCTTGTGATCGATATCTACATGATATTAAAAAAATATTTCCAGTAGTGTCAAAATCCAGAGAGGAATTATGGAATACTATGTTACTCGCCTGAAGATTTGGATATTGAGATGAAAATACACGATTTATTGACTAAAGGTGGTGTGGTACGTACCTTAAATTCACCCAGAGCATGAAAAGGTAACGTGGGTGTCAGATTCCGACGACTGTGCATATATAATATACATTTTTACATTGAAATTAAATTCATAAGTTTTTTTTTTACTAACGCCCTCTATAGGGACTTTTATATAAGAATAGTACTTATACATTTACATGTATAAGTACTATTATAGTTAAAAAAATATTAACATTTGGTATTTCGGCTACTGGCATTACACTTAGCTCTCTCATTCAAAATTTAGGCATATTAGGTTTGTCAAAGAATTTAGAAGATTACAAAAGATTTTTTAAATATTTATATTGAGGGATCAGTAGGATTTATAGTTCTAATTAGGAGTTCCACCGAGCCGAACCCTCTGATATGAAAATATCTGGAGTCGGTGAATTATTTTCCCATTTGGTCTCTGTGACATGTTGTTCTTGTATTATTTTGTATTTATTATACTTATATAGTGCAATTGCATAACGTGGATTTACTAGACTAGATGATCATTTGTGGAAAAGTGTGTGAAAGGGTTAAGTTTTTCCAGTGGGAAAGATTTAACCCGGACATAAAATCTGATGCGTTTATTTTACATAGTTATTATTCGTTACTAAACTGGCTCAGTAACAATATAAAATCAAGTGGTTCGTTAGGTTTGGTGACTTAACAGGAGTGCCCGGATTCATGTGGTGAGGTTTGTCCCACCTACTGCGTGGCAGGTCGAATCGGGAGAGACCGGTTGGGGGAGACCTTTTGACCTCTCCAGCACAATTTTCTCGGAATATCGCCTTCAATATATCCCTCCCATCGCAGTACGAGGGATAGATTCCTACGTCTGTCACTCCTGGATACAATGACCCCCTGATTCCTATCAACGCCACCTCTTTCTCTATCACAAAAATTCCTCTCCTTATTTTCCTAAACACACCCTCCACACAGCATTTCCAAAAATGACACACGCCCCGAGGGGAATTATTTTCCTCAGTGCTTCCTGTGTGGAGCTAATGTAAAAAAACAGTATTTGTATACTGATAAATTGAAAATGTCAAATGACTCGGCATAATTATTTCCCTCCATTAGTATTCTGGGAAGCGGGGAAATACGTGTACCTATTTTGCACTGAAATCGCAACCGCACTATATCCCAACTTCTAGTATTACGTTGTGGAATCCGAAAGTTTATCACTGCGAATAATTCTGGACTATCAAATGCATCATTTAGAATTTTACGTATATATACCAAGTCAGTGAAAATCCTTCTGTCTGACAAATTAATCATTTTCATATCATTTAAAAGAGTGTTGTAGTTTGAAAAATTTCGGAAAATCCAATTAAAAACTTAGAAAACGTAAGTTTTTATTTTGTATTCTTCCAATGGCTTGTACATAAATATAATAATGTGGGTTCCAGACGGGAGAATTGTACTCAAGTTGACTTCTAACAAAATCAAAATATAACATTTCATTGCACTTAATATTAGACGCAGGAAACCACTTCAATGTGTTTACTGCCACACTAACCTGGGGCTTAGGAATTGCGCCATTAATCAGGAACCGCTTACACGTTCGTACTGCAACCACTCACTAGTATGGGAACAATTTCTTTTCTATTTTTTTTTCTTTTTTTTCTATTTATTTTAAGAGACCACTCGCATGTACTGTATGCATCCATATAATAAGTTATCACTTTAATGGAATATTCTTGATTACTTCGCTCTTTTGTGTTCTCTGATCATAGTATTTACTGAGAGCACCTACAGTAGCCACTTCTGTTTCCTTTCTTACCTTTGCTTTTATTATATTTTAATTACTTTGTTTTGTGTACTTGATTTTTATTGGTTTTGTAATTGTTTATTGGGTACCCGGTTAATATTGCAGCGGAAAAATTCTATAGTAACGTCCCAGAGACGAAATCTGAACCAGCGTTGTGTCTCGTCCATATCCCCACTATTGGGGGTGGATTGTGACCCCGTCCCTGCATGCGGACACTGGAGAGAAGCCGACCCGGAGCGCTGTCTCATGGATCATCCGCGCCTCCCCTGGGGAGAGGTGTGGGTCGTAAGGGTGTCTCGCGCAAGTAGGGGGACCCTCCGCCCTGCTTCTTAGAGTCTTTGGGCGCATCGGCTAGGGGCCCCGCGTCCCGAGAAAAAATTACTTGCTTCAATTAAAATGAAGTTTCGGAAAAAGTCACCTTTCAAGATGTTTTAATTTTTTTTAGGAACATTTACAGGTTAATTACATTAGGTCCACGCATTAAAGAAAACAACAAATTATGATAACTAGGTTATAACTCAATAAATAACTAATGTTCACATCATGCACAAATAATAAATATAAAGACTATGATTAAAACAAATATGTAAACACAGTTGTATTTTACTTTTTTTTAGTTATTCGTTGCTTCGCTACACCGATTTAATTTTTTTTTATACTCGAAATATACTTGAATTGAGCATGAGGGCCGGTCGCTTGAAACCCTGTACCTTCGTTAGTTTTGCTCCGATTTACTTGAAATTTTGACGAAATACTCAATATACTGACATGTTTTACAATTCCGAAAAAAAAATTAAAACCTCCCCCCCCCCCCCTTTAAAGTCTTGTTAAGGATTTGATCAAGGGAACAAGTGCCCCTTCACCCCCCCCCCCGTTAGTCCGCCATTGGTAAAGGGGCCCCAAGACGTGCATTGCCTAGGGCCCCCGACATGGTTAATTCGGCCCTGCCCCTTCTTATCATAATCCAGTATTTAACAAAAATAAAGATTTAGGCAATACTTTTCAATCAAATCTTTCATTTTTTAACCGAATAACGGAAATCTCTAACAGGAGCTTACAAATGTTGGGATTTGGAACTAGGTTAACTAGAAATTTCAACAATATTAAGTGCACTGGAGGTTTCCACCGCATACCCGCCCCGGTATGAGTAACTTGTGGTTACTCCTTCAGGGCTCTCACAAGGAAGCTATTTTTTAAAAATTTGAACGTCTCTACATTTAATTAAACAAAGCTAGACCATCAATGTCCCCTCATATGGTGTTAACAAGCAGTATGCAAGTGCTTTATATGTACAGGTTAGTATTAAATAATTATTATTGATTACTTCGCTCTTTTGTGTTCTCTGATCATAGTATTTACTGAGAGCACCTACAATAGCCACTACTGTTTCCTTTCTTACCTATGCTTTTATTATATTTTAATTTCTTTGTTTTGTGTACTTGATTTTTATTGGTTTTGTAATTGTTTATTGGGTACCCGGTTAATATTGCAGCGGAAAAATTCTATAGTAACGTCCCAGAGACGAAAGCTGAACCAGCGTTGTGTCTCGTCCATATCCCCACTATTGGGGGTGGATTGTGACCCCGTCCCTGCATGCGGACACTGGAGAGAAGCCGACCCGGAGCGCTGTCTCATGGATCATCCGCGCCTCCCCTGGGGAGAGGTGTGGGTCGTAAGGGTGTCTCGCGCGAGTAGGGGGACCCTCCGCTCTGCCTCCGACAACCCGGCGCTGATCCTTCTTAGAGTCTTTGGGCGTTCTGCCACCCACATCCGTTAGCAGTGTCGTCGATGCATCACCGCGAAGTTGGCTTAGGGATGCGGAAACCGACCCTCGCGCTTGGCTTTCCTGAAAACATGCACCTCTTAACAGGACTGCCGGGCGTACCTGTGACACAGAGGAACCCCGGCTACTCACCTAGGCGTTGTTCTCACTCCGGGTGGGCCGGAGACTCTCCCTGGGCTGCTACGACGAATGAGGGATCTGTCGCTCCAAGAGTGGCAGGTCCGTTGGGATAGATAGGCATATCTCAAACTGGACCACCACATCACCCAGCTCCTGTCCGGGCATGGGGAATTCTGGGGGAGACCTCACACCCTCGCCCTGTCTCCCCATCCCAACTGCACATGCGGATCTACGAACCAGTCAGCCGAGCACATTCTGTGGCACTGCGAGATCTTGATGGATGCTAGAGAGGAAATGCTCGATGGTTTGGACGTACCCATCAGACCAGTATGGAATACTGATCTGGTTTCGAATAAGACGAACTTCGAGTGTCTGAAGAAATTTGCAAGGGTCTGGATTGAGAGATGGCCTGAGCTTAGAGTCGCAGACTAGAGATTTTTGACACCAGGTGTACTTGTTCCTGATCTACCACGGACTTGTACATATGTACAGATTTCTATTTTCTTTTCTTTTACGATGTTTTTATGTTTCTCGCTTTACACTTTTACACCTGT